>ML681998.1:22619149-22720973 GCA_007922195.1 Podocnemis expansa | reverse complement strand
GCAGCAGCTCACCCCCTGCTGGTGCCTGCAGCCCCCTTTCTGGGGCTGCAGGGTGAGCCAGCAGCGGCTCACCCCCAGGGGTAACGAAATAGCATGTTCACACAGTGAACTTGCTATTTCGTTTCCCGCTTTTTTTCTTATTTCGAATTAACATTTTGTTAAGTCGAAATAAGATATTTCGAAATAAGGTGTTGTTTCGAAACAAGTTGTTTCGACACAACTTGTTTCGAAATAACCCTGTGCGTGTGAACACAGCCATAGAGTGTTACTTTGAATCGACTGAATTTGAACTAATGAATTCAAACTAATAATTATTAGGGAACTAATAATTATTATTTTGAATTCAGTCGATTCGAATTAACATGGCCACACTAGAAACTCCAATTCGACCTAGCATGTCCATGGACTGGACGTACTCATTCAAATTGGAGGAGGGGCACCATGGGAGGTGCAGCAACATGGGCCCCAAGAAAGGCCATGCCACCACCCAATCCCCAGCCAGGCCCCAGACCTCTGAGCCTGGCACAGGTAAAAGCATCCCCTGCCCAGCTCTAGCTATAGTGTGGCTAGAGATGGGCAGGTGACGCTTTTCCCCTTGCCAGGCTCAGAAGGCTAGAGCCTGGCAGGGGATGTTTTCCCCTGGCCAGGCAGGGGGAAAAGGGTTTCCCCTTGCATGGCTCCAGCAGTGCTGCCCTACCATGGGGAAGGGACCCCACGCTAGCCTGGAGCCAAGCTCCCTGAGCCAGGGGCAGGGACCCCTTTGTGTGGCTCCAGCTATGCCTGCTGCGTGGGGATGGGACCCCTATACCAGGCTCCAGCCATACATGGGAGTCCCATCCCTGTGTGCAGCCAGTGGGGGTCCCATCCCCACGCATGACCATCAGGGCTCCAGCCATGCGGGGGTTCCTGTCCCCCTGCATGGCTGGTGTGAGTACAGCCGCACATCGGGGTTCCTTCTCCAGCCCAGAGGGCAGGGCTGCAGCCCCACATGGGGATCCCTTCTCCCCATGCCAGAGGATCCTGTCCCTGAGCACAGGGAACATGGCTCCAGCCCCACATGGGGATCCCTTCCCCGCAGTGGCAAGCGGGGCTGAAGCAGCACCGGGGGGTTCCTTCTCCAGCCAGTGGACAGAAACTCCAATGCCCCCCAGCCCAATCTGGCTTGGAGGTGGTGAAGGCAACTTTGGGGGCTGCTGGCCCCAGGTGCTGGAGGGCTAGTCTTCCTTCCAGGGTGCCATGCACCCTTTGAAAGGAGAACAACGCACGTCAGTTCGAACTAACAGTGAATTAGAATTGATGTGACCACGCTGCCTCAGTTCGAACTACTAGGTTCAAATTGACCCCTACTTCAAAGTTAAATGAGTTTTGACCACTTCAAAGTCAGTTTTCATCAATTCAAACTAAGAAGTTCCTCGGTTGGAATTAAGGGAAGTGAGTGTGGCCATGCACTTAATTGAATTTGAATTGATTATCATCAATTCAAATTCAATTCTAAGTGTAGACATTGACGACTATTCCCACATCCATATAGCCAGTCATCTCATCAGAGATGTCAATCAGGTCGGTCAAGCTCTTGGGGAATACATGCTGACTGTTTCTGATCACTCTATTGTCCTCCAAGTGTTTCAGAATGGATTCTTTGAGGACCTGATGCATGATTTTTCCAGGGACTGAGGTAGGCTGATTGGTTGATAGTTCCCCGTGTCCTCCTTTTTCCCTTTCTTGAAGATAGGCACTATATTTGCCTTTTTCCAATCACCTGGGACCTCTCCTGCTCACCATGAGTTTTCAAAGATAATGGCTAGCAGCTCTGCAGTCACATCAGCCAACTCCCTCAGCACCCTCAGATGCAGTTCGACCTATCCTCCATGAATTTACCTAATTCTTTTAAAATCCCTTTATAGCCCTGGCCTTCACAACATTGTCTGGCAATGAAGGCCCCAATTTGACTTTGTGTTGTGCGCAAAAATACTTCTTTTTGTTTGTTTTAAACATGATGAGTATTAATTTCATTGAGTATCTCTAATCTTGTGTTATGAGGAGTAAATAATGCTTCCTTTTTACTTTCTCCACGCCAGTCATGATTTTATAAATCTCTATTATATCCCCCTTAGTCATTTCTTTTCCAAGATGAAAGTCCTAGTTTTATTAATCTCTCTTCATTTGGAACATTTCCATTCCCCTTTCATTTTGCTTGCCCTGTTTTCTATCTTTGTCAGTTCCAATACATTTTTTATGAGATGGAATGACCAGATCTGCATGCATTTTTCAAGAAGAGGGTGAATTATGTGTAATGTTCCCCTCTGCTATCTGGACTGGTGCATTGCTGTCTCACCCCAATCGCTCTCTCTTCAGGCCCATTTTGCACTTGTTCTATTGTATGAACCCCCCTCCTGGGTCAGCCCATGCACAGACTATAATATGTTAGCTGTTCCTAACTCAGTGAGCGAGTGCCTCTAGCCAGCCACTCATAGGATTATGAAGTGGGTATGCAATAACCCTAGTCAACACCCCATAGTCTCAGATGCAGTCCTAGGAACTGCCATTTTATAATGGTCAGTACTGCACATGTGCAAGCTTATTGGTTTATCAAAGAAATTAATATGCATCTGCCTTTTTACTTCAAATGGAATTAGTACACACCTTAAACCACATGCACAGCTGTAGATGAAACAAACACATTTATTAAGTACAGAAAGATTTTAAGTGATTATAAGTCAGATGAAATCAGGTCAGATTTAGTCAAAGTAAATAAAAGGTAAATCGCATTTTAAGCTAAGTTTAACACTCTCAGCAACCTTACAGTCTTAGATGATTCCTACCACTGGCTGATTGGTTTGCTTCCCACTAGGCCCTCCTCCTTTGGTTAACACTTCAATTATTTGTAGATGGGAGTGGAAGAGAGCAAGAGAGTGAGAAATGTCTCCCATTTTCAGCATGTTCATTCACCTCCCTCTGAGGCCTCACCCTCTTCTTTTAGGATCAGATGACAGTCAATGTTGTTGTATGACTTCCTCACCCTGAGTCAATGAGAATTACCTTATTCATTGTTCCTGGAAGAGCTGGTTTGTTCCATGCAAGCCTCAGTGAAGTGTGATCTGCCTGTCTGCTCTTTGAGAGCTTTGCCTGGATCTGCCTCAAGCCACGAGACACATATTTGGGAATATTACATTGCCGAGCTTCATAACCGCATATATGACATTACAAAAAATATAACAATAAAGTTCAGTATGCTATGAACATTCCAAAAACATCTTACATGACATATTTTGCATTAAACTGTACACAATTAACATTTATATGTAGTTTCCTTTTCTGAAATTAAATGCTACTGTGGTGAGCTGCTTTGGCATTCTCCCCACCCACAATAATGTTAGATTTTACTATGTTATAGTTACTATAACCGAACAGTGCAGTTATGTTTACTTCTTGGGCCAAATCTTGTGCTGCACTTTGGATTTAATCGAGAATTGCCTAACCTCTTGTGGGTTCCAGGACTAGCTGCTGCAAAAAGCAGTTGTTTAAAATGTCAAGAAACTTTATCTCTGCATCCTGTTCTAAGGTGAAATTTATCTCGTCATTCCGGGGATAGTTGAAATCCCCCATTATTATTGAGTTTTTTTATAGTCTCTTTAATCTCCCTAAGTATTTCGCAGTCACCATCACCATCCTGGTCAGGTGGTCAGTAAGATATCCCTATTCTTATATTATTTTTATTCAAGCTTAGAATTACTATCCATAAAGATTTTGTGGCACAGTTTGTTTCATGTAAGATTTTTATTTTGCTTGACTTTATGCTTTCTTTCACATATAGTGCCACCTCCCACACATTACAACCTAGCCCATCCTTTTGACATATTTTATACCCTGGGATTATTGTACCCCATTGATTATCCTAATTTCATAATGTTTCTGTGATAAGTATTACTGAGTATGCAAGCTACTGTGACTTTAGGATCATGCTGCTCCTTTTTTTATAGCCCATAAACACCATAAATGGAGTGAAATCTCTTATCGATAAACACGAGAAACAGAGTTTCTTTTATCTGAAGTGGCTGTTGCCATGCAAATTTTGATTGTAAGTCCTATCATTGATGTTGAGTGTGTGTGGTTTAGCCAATGACCATGATATTTGCATTTTCATACTACATGTACAGATTTAATGCAGTCAAACCTGGCATCTGTTACTCATAAGCATGGCTATTGTTACAGAAATGAAGCTGAGCCACAGTTCTGCATCCAAATACCTAGAACTTTTAGGAATATATGGAGGTGACTCTGAACTTCATTATTTAGGCCACCTATGATTCTGAGGTGTTAGAGTGGGCTCCAAGGGCTTTGGCAGTTTTCTTTCTATTTAACAGCCCTATTGTCTTGATGCATTGTTTTATATATTTCCGATTACATTGTAAATGCTTCTGAGCGATTACAGAATGGATCAGCTGGAAGAGGGTTTATTTGGCAGTATAAAATAGTTTCATTCAGGACACACTATCTAGTTTGGATATGTAGTACAATTGAAACAGACTGTAGAAGAAGTGTCCAGAAAAGTTAAGCCAATTATAAAACTAGATGTTTATCGAGGATCCAAGTGAAGGACAGAATTGAAATATCAGTGACCTGTATCGTCTTAAACTATTTCCTCTGTCAAGTTTTTGTCAGGTTAATAATATCACTGGGACTCTTTCAGTCTGTGTTAGTAAACTGCACTTCTTCGAGAGCTACTCATATACATTCCAGTGCAGGCATCTATGTGCCACAGCACACGGTCATCGGAAAACATTTTCCCTAGCTTGTCGCTGTAGGGTCAGTCACCAACACCCCCTTTGTCTCACACTCTGGCTGTAGACTATAGGTGGTGCTGACCCTGCCCCCTCTTCAGTTCTTTCTTTCTGCCCAAATGATGGCCTTGGAATCTTGTGCCCTGGTGATTCTGCAATTGCCTGCTCTCCTATCGTCATTGGAGTTCACTAGTTAGTAGTCTCATTTTAGTTGTAGTTTTAAGTTTAGTTAAAAGGTCTTTAGGGGGCGTCAGGCTCCGGATTCAGCATCCTGGACCCTGTGTGGTTCCCGCACCTGCCCCGACCATCCTTGACTTCAAGCCATGTTCCTCCTGTGGAAAGGCTTTCCTTGTCAATGACCCCCACAGTAAATGACTGAAATGTCTGGGTGAGTCCCACAGGGCCAACAAATGTCATATTTTTTGGTCCTTTAAGCCGAGGACTCAAAGGAGAATGAGGGTTGCCTTTGGGTCTTCACCATCAAGGCAGTCCTCTGTCCAGTATCAGAGCCTACCCGACCTCCTTCAGCACTGACCACTTCAATGCATTGAGCCCACTTGGCACTGGCCCCACCCTGGCGCTGATCACCTTCCAGCAAGATGAGAAAGCCACGGTCAAGCAAGGACATGGCGTCTGCACTGAAGGCCTCGATGGTGGGTGTGAAGAGACACCCCCCTGTCATGATTCCCCCTCACTGGTGCAGGAGGTACTCAGGGCATCAAGGACTCCATAGATCCCAGCACTGTCCATGCCAGAGGCTTTCGAGGCAGTGAGGGCACCATCAATGCCCAGAACCATAACACTCAGTTTCAGCAGCTCTTGCAGTTAGAAGCACTTAGGGCCAGTGGTGAGAAACACGCCCTTTAATAGAGTGGCTCTATAGAGCTGCTCCAATGAACCCATGGCAAAACCCCATTTGCCCTGCCATAGTTACGGCTCTGTTGATGTCTCTTCCACTGCTGAGGCTGGTGGCATTAAGACATAAGCCCTCCATGTCCTTGAAGGCCTGGCCCAGGCCCCAACACAGACCCAGCACATCAACGCTGCACTCCCTGGCATGGGACCCAGAAGCGCAATGTGACAGCACTGCTCGGCATCAAGCCTCTACTCCTTCATCCCTGGAGTCATAGTCTGGAGACTCTAGGCCAGGGGTCTCAAACTCAAATCACCAGGAGGGTGGCATGAGGACTAGTACAGGGCTGCACGAGAAAGAGTATGTTAGCTCAAGGGCTGCACCACTGAAACCTTTTCATACAATGATATTGCAAATATCAGTAACAATAACATTGTTGCAGGCTGCAGGAAATACCTGTAGGGGCCGCATGTGGCCCATGGGCCATGTGTTTGAGACACTTGCTCTAGGCACCAGCACCCTCCCTCTCTCGCACACCCAGGCTCACTGTTGGAGGCTGCTGAGGAGCCCTCTTTTCTGGCTCACTCGTCCCCTTGGGACATGTCAGAGGAGCAAGCCTTGACACCGTCACTGTGGTCATCCTGGCACTGGTCCCGATCCCAGCTGTCAGGGAGATCCAAAGCCTGACACTTCCACTGGAGATCATCTTTGTTGTTCGCACCAGCTGATGCAAAGTCATTGGGCTCAAAACAGGTATCTCCGGTGGAGAAGCACCGATTGGAGAAACACCATAGGAAACAATCCATGTCTTCAATCCATCACTGATCATGGAAGGGCTGAGCCCATGACTCTGCATTGCCTCTGGCATTGCCTGATTGTATTGGCCTGGTCTGGAGTCAGTGTAGAGGTTGTATCTGGCACCAGGACACTTCTAGCACAGAGAAAACCCTTCAGCTCCAGAGAAGAGGCACCAGTCCAGTCATTTCAAGACTGGACTGGATGACACAGTGGTCCTACTGGGACTCTTCAATTGAATCACAAAGGGGTTCCTCATCACATGCATCCTCAAAGGACCCACAGCCTAGATCTGGCCAAGACCCACAGGGGTTAGATGCTGAATGAGACCCCGGAGAGGGTCAATTCTTGAGCCCATTCCTCATCATCACCAAATGAGGCATACTAGAGGTCCTTCTCCCTCCAGGACAAAGCCATAACTATGACTTCTGGCACCTGGGGCAGGAAGGGGGAAAGGCGCTTCTTCCGGGCCCCAATCAGGCCCGGGGCCTGATCCATCCCAATGGGGGGAGGTGTTTCCCCTGCCACCAGGAGAGAACAGCGGAGACCCAGCAGGGGGGTTGCCTACCCTGCCACTGTGCCAGAGCAGCCCAGTGACATTCGGGGCAGGGCAAAAGATGCTCCCTCAGGCTCTGCCTGGCTCCAGGAGGAATGTGCTTAAGGCACATTCCTCTTCCAGGCCAGGCAGGGTCTGGCGGCTGCCCTTTAAAATTGCCCATCTGGGTCTTTGTTCCATTCATCTTGCCCTAGTTATGGCTCTGCTTCAGAAGACCTAAGGTCTCACCAGGAACTTTTGAAAAGGGTGGCATCAAACCTTAACCTTCCCACAGAGGTTGTGAAGGAAGATTTCAACCCACTTTTTAATGTGGGTGACTCAGTGCCACCAGCCAGGGTGGCCCTCCTAGACATGAGGGGATTCCAAAAATTGCCCAGGCCCGGTGGCAAATGCCTCTTCCATCCCAGCAGTGTCTAAGGGAGCAGAGAGAAAATACCACATCCCTGTGGACAAGTTTGGGTTCTTGTTTAACCACCTGACACTGGGCTCCCTTGTGGTAGATGCGGTAAACCAAAAGGAGAGACAGGGCAAGACCACATCCTCCCCTAAGAAGAAAGAGGGAAAGAAAATGTACTTATTTGGTCATAAGATTTATTCAACCACAGTGTTACAGCTGTGCATCCCCAACCAGCAAGCCCTTATATGGAGATACCGTTTCAAACTCTGTAACTGCCTATGCAGGTTTTCCTCAAACCATGCTGCAGACATTGACATGGTCCTGGACGAGGCCATGGTAGCAGCACAAACAATGGTCCTAGCATCCTGGGACCCAAGAGAGGGGTCACCTTGGCAGTGGCAATGAGGAGGATGCCTTGGGTGCAGGGGTTGGGATTCTCCCTGCAGATGCAGCACGTGATCCAGGACCTCCCTTTGAGGGCCTCACTCTCTCTGTGGACACTACAGACATCAAGTTCCATGGAATGAAGGACTCCTGGGCCACCCTTCAGTTGCTGGGCATATGTATGCCCCAGGCTGCCAGGCATCCCTTTCATCCCCTGACCCCTCAGTAGCTGCAGCTGCAACAGCAGGGCCATCAACAGCACTCATTCCAGCAGTAGCAGTACCCCTGGAGAAATCAAGATGTGAACAGAGGTAGAAGCAGTAGGGGAAATAGAGGACCAGGGTCCCAACAGTGCTCTTATCAGGGCTCCAACAGCTGCGCCCCTAACCAAAGGATTCTGACAGTCCACCTGAGGGCCTCAGATCCTCCCCAGGTCCTTGCCCAACTTTGTTATTCTAGGACTACCTCTCATTTTCAATGCCTGTGGTCCGAGATCACCTCAGACTGCTGGATGCTAGATACAATCTTATACAGCTATGCCTTCCAGTTCAGGTCCAAGCCCCCACCAAAAAACCACTCCCTCTTCAGGACACCTAGGACCCTGCTCATGAATACTTACTGATCAGGAAGGCCTTGTCTAGCTGTACCTAGGGAAAATCAAGAAATTCCCTCACAGGGAGAGAGGCAGGGGCTTCTACTCAAGGTACTTCCTGATTCCAAAAGCTGAAGGGGGCCTGAGACCTCTCCTGGACCTGCACTGTCTAAACAAGTTTCTAAGAAAAATAAAGTTTCATTTAGTTTCTCTTACCCACATAATCCTGCCATTAGACCTAGAAGATTGTCTTGCAGTCCTCGACCTAAAAAAATGTGTTTACTTCACCTGGTCCTTGGTGCATACCTTTTTCTCGCACTATGCTATTGTCCAACAGACAAGGGATGATGAGGCCTCTGGCGGAGCAGTAGTACAGGTGGGAAAATCGTAGCTAAGGCCCACCATCCTACGCAAGGCTTGTAAGTCACCTACATTAGAATGGATGTGAGCAGCGCTTGAAGAATGGTTACTTAACTGTAAATGTCCTTCTTCAAGATGGGCTGCTCACATGCTCTCCTTTCCCTCCCTCCGTCCCCGCTTTTCAGCATTAGTGGAAAGAAGGGACTGAAGGGGGAGCAGGGTCAACACCACCTAGATCCCGTGACCAGAGCAGGGCATTGGTGACTGACTATACAGGAACAGGCTAGGCCAAAACAGCTTTCTGGTGACCATGAGCTGTGGCACATAGACACATGCATTAAATATATGTTAGCAGCCCATCTCAAAGAAGGGCATTTATAGGTGAGTAACCCTTTGTGCACAATGGCACCCTGAAGTTACTGGAAAACAGCTAATAAAAGCATCTTTATTACTGCTGAGATACTGTGAATATTAGAAATATTGTGAAGATTCAAGAAACAAACATGTAGCATCTAAATCATCCGCTGAGTGAATTTTGACAGTGGGCTTCCCAGTTACCTTGGAGCAGAAGGAAGATTGTCAATGGCAGCAAAGTTGGGGTCTATTTGTTTGATCAGTGCTGACATTTAAAATGATATTTGGAGTACCTAAATGGCCATAGCCTTTTCTTATTGCAGGAAAGCATAATCCATCTCTCTCATCTGTATCATACAGATTGATACAGTTGTCACACAACATCTTATTGTCTATTGTGAATATGACTGCTATTTTGAAAGCCAGTCTGCTGAACACTTAATTAGAATGTATTGGCATTTGATGGAATCATGTGCTGATTACAGTTTACTTCAGGATGATTGTTTTCCATCTTCTCTTGATGTGCACCGATCTGACAAATGAGAAAGTATATTTTTGTTTCTTTCTGATGGTTCTATACCATGAGAGAGAGAGATATCTATATCTTTGTGAATCTCTCTGTTGATGTTTGTAATAGAAATAGAAACTACATATCAGAGAGGAGGAAAAGACCATTAGCAGTGGGAGAGCAGATATGGTATTGAAGTCTAAAAGCTCCACCTCTTTATTTTGTTTGCTGCAGGGTGAATTCAGCTGCCTAATACTGAGTTCTGGGTAGAATTTTAAGGCTCCTGGATGAGTAATTCTAGTGGGTTCAAGTGGGATGAGAGGAAGTTCTCCTCAGCAGTCAAAGAAAAGTGGAATGCTGCTTCCTGAGCCAGGGAAAAGAGCTTCAGCCACAGGGTTGCACTGGTATAGTCCTGAAGTACATAAGAGATTTTTGAGCCTCTCCAATTATATTATGAATTTGCAGAACTTGTGTGAATTCATTGGCTTTTCTGCTATGTTTTTACTAGGAGAGAGGAAGGGTAAAAAGCTGCCAACCCAGATTTCTTCCAGCTAAAAGAAAATTTATGTTAAAAAGACTACCTCAACTTTCTCACATGCTTGATGGCAAGCCCAAACATCCCAAATGAAGGGCCATTAGCACCTTTCAGCATAATATAATTTTTAATACATGTTTGAACCATCATATAGAATTTAATTGAAAGGAGTGCTTTTTATAAAATGTTTAACCTATTGATGAGTTGCCATTCTCTATTAAACTCTGCCAGTTTATGGAATCCTCATGGTTTCATCCTTACTAAATTCTCGAGACTTTTCCTTACAAGAACTGAGTTCCTGATATGCAGATTGTGTTGCTCCGCAATATTTAAATTCTATACCTCTTGGTTATATAGGGAGTTTTCAATCTATCAGCCAGTACTCATTGATGTGAGTGCAGATTGTGTTATTTTATACACAGATTTCTAACTCTTTTCCAAAAATCTGACCTAGTAAGTCTAGAAGGTAGAATAATTTGAATTCACTATATTGATCTTAACACTCTCAGATTTGTCTTTATTTGCATTCTTATTCTAATAGTTATAAAATTATATTTGATTGTGTAATTACAAATCAAATTCTCTTCACTAATTAGTTGTCACATACTTAGGAAATCAACTCCACAAGGGCATAAAAGCCTCCTTCTTTCTATAGCATTGTGTGTTTTGTGGAGCTGTTTTAGCACAGTGCAAAGAGTGAAACACAGTTTTCATTAAACATTAATGAACCCACATTGAACTTAACATAAGGCTGTAAATTTTTCAGAATAAGTATTGCAATTTCTACTAGTATTTAACTTTTTAATTATCCTGTGAGAAACTAAAATGACTAGTTTACTGCCATAGTCATTTCTGGAAACAGTTTGTTTGTACCTTAAAATTATAAAGTGATTCCTGCTGAGGTGTGTTCAGTTTGATACATTTTTCAATATTTCTAGTAGAACTTGTATCAGTATTACCATGTATATAGGAAATTCATCAATATACTATTTGTTCTCAAAATGATTGAAATAAAAGTTGAGAACCATAAATATGTCTGTGATTTGCAGGATACCAATGAATATAACTGTCCACCAACTTTAAGAAACTATAATTTGGGGATGTTTTTATGTTTAAATTCATGTAAATGTGTGTACACATGTAAATATATTTTCACACTGTGTGTGATAATAACGATCCTTTGCCTAATGTTCATTGCTTGTATTCTTAAGTAGTTTAAGAAACTTCAGGTCTCCACCTTTGGGCTTTGAACAGAGACAAGATTTTTAGTCTGTGCAATCACTAGTCATTGCTGTGTTAGGACTAAACAGGCAAGAAGGTCAGTCTTCAGTGTTAACTGGGCTTAACAATGTGAGAAAAAGAAGCATAAATGAAAAGGAATCTTTATTAAAGGCCTATTTCTCACATGAACTGGAGATTGAAGTTTTCTTTTGAAGCATTTGGTTCTGAAGCCTGCCAACCAACCCACACCTACTGAAAAGAGGAGAGCTCAGTTTCCTATGAATACTTTGGCTGCTCTGATATTTCCTAGCTTGTTTAAGGCTTTTCCACAGGCATGCAGAAATGCATTGTGCTGCCCCAGGAGCAGACCATGAATCTCACTCTGACTCTAAATCACACAGGGTTTCTTCATTTCCTCTTTGAAAGAATAGTAATCTGTCCCAATCCCACACCTGGCAAAGATAACTTCCCTTGCTATGCCAGTTAGATTGGTGATGGGGGGGGGGGCACCAAAATATGTCAACATTTTGCAGGTCATTGTGGACCAGTGTAGATATCACACACAAATGCTAGCCCTGCATGACTCAGTAATAAAAACTCCATCCCCAGCAACCCAGTGGCATTAGTGAACTGAATAGATTCATGTATTGTGGTGAACGGTGTGAAGAGACGTTACCTTTCTTTAAAAGTTACAAATGGTTCAACAAAGAAACACATTTTAAGAGTGAACAAGGGGCTGTAACTATGGAATGTAGATGGGGATGTGTTTGCCTGGGTTATGTTCTGTTCAGACATTCCTATATTGCATTAGCTTTGCAGTATTTGTAAGGTGGAACTTGTGCAATTAATGGAAGCAATGCAATTGTAAAGTGTGACTTGCACTCTTCTTTATTATTATACTTCAGTAGATACCCAAAACAGAGACTATTGTCTGCTGGTAAGCATCATCGTTTATGATTGATATTGCAGTACTGTCAAGGGCTGTGTCTACACTGGAGCCTTAGGTTGACTTAACCTGCCATAAGTCAACCTAAGGCACTCCCTGGCCCCATTCAAAATTTATTAAGTTGACTTAAACATTTGCTTAAGTTGACTTAATAACTCCTGCCCTGAAAGTGGACTTAAACATTAAGTTGACTTTCAAGGGCAGAAAGGGGCTTGCGTTCCATCCCAGGTCCCCATTGGGCTGGGGGCCTGATCTGGGCCCAGCTGCTGGTGGCAAAGGTCAGGGAGCCTGATTTGGAAGCTCTGAGCCCCTTGCTGCTTGTGGCAATCGTCTCGGAGCTGGATACAGCTCCAAGCTGCTCACTGGTGGTGGCAGGAGCCGGATCAGGCCCTGGAGCCAAATCAGGGCCACAGAGCTGGATCATACCACGTGGTGGGGCAGGGGGACAGGGCCCAAGCACAGGCCCATGATATGTCCAGTAGTGTAGATATACCCCTCAGTCGACTTAATAAGGTCAACTTTAAGTCAACTTAAAGTCAACCTTGTTAAGTCAACTTACAATAGCCCCCCAATGTAGACATAGCCTAGGAGGCCTGGCTGCATTGGGGTCCTGTTGTACAAGGCACTGTAGAACTATACAGAAAGACTGATATTTGTCCTAAGGAGGCCACAGTCTAAATACTCAAGACAGTCAAAGAGATAGCAGAAACAGGACATTATTATCTCCGTTTTACAGATGGAAATCTCAAGCACAGATTGCATGAATCTGATCCAAAGTCCATGGATAAACACCTCTTGGCTTCAGTAGAGTTTGGCTCAGGCTTAGAGTGACTTGCCCCTCTCACAGGAAAACAATGGCAAACCCAAGGATTTGAACCTAGATCCAAGTCCCAGTGCAGTGCTGTATCACACAGTGCCTTTCTTTGGCTATGTCCGATCTCGAGCCCCAAGTGTGATTCCCCTGGTCATATACACAAACTCATAGTGGCCCTCGTTGAGTGAGCCAAAGTATAAAGAGCAGAGAAGGCACAGTAGCACTGGTGGTGGCCACAGTGGCATGGTCTGAATACCCTGTACCGACTACAAACCTGCCTGAAACAATAGTAAGTATGTACTCAATATGGCACCACTACACTTTCACTGTCACAACATGGGCTATTGCGTTTCTATTGCTATTTATACTCATGTTAGCTTGATGAGAGCCGTAAGTGTATGTGCATACATGAGCTGGAGAATCAATTCCCTAGCTCAGAGCATAGACATAGCCTTTGGAAGTGTTTGCAGACATCCTTAATATGTCGGTTTCGGAGCACTTAGGTGCCACAGTGGTCAGTAGGGAAAAGAACTTGAACAAAATTTTAAAAAGTAACAGCAAAATCTAGCCAGTACAGCATTAACTATCATAAACCAAAAGTTACATATTGATGGTCCAAATTATGCTAAAGTTTTTCCAGGTTCATTGGAAGTTTAGATATAAGTTATGCTGTTATATAGGGTTGCTGTGTGGCAGCCAAAACAGCAAAAGCAGTTTCAGACTCCATGCTTCACAGGCCTCACACAATGAAGCAAAAGGGTGATTTCATTTGGACTAAACGTGGTAGTAGGCTTGCCATTCAGTAGCAAACATTTGCAGGATCAGGCCCTAAAGTATTTAATATTCATTTATGTTGAACTCATTCCAAAATAAGTCACTCTCAAAAGACTGTTCTTGCCGTATATTTTTTAATATCTTTGCCAAAGGGAATTGGTTCTGTGCTCGAGCGGATAAATACTTTGTGAAAGAAAACAACTGTTCTTGTTGTTTATTCAGGGTGAGATGTTAGGCATGTTGCCTCATCTACACTTAATGCCTCCCACTTCATCATATACTAGCAATGTGTTATACTTGCAGCCAACTGTATAATCAGAGATGAGCTGTGTTTATATAATTAAGTGGTTTGGAAAGTTAGATGAAGAAAAATATAGTTGGCCCTCTAGCAGAATTTGTAATGGTAATATTAAATGGGAAATGTCTTTAAACCATACATTCAGGATAAATAAGAACATGTTGTTCTGATTTTTCTTTAATAAATGGCTCCCTTATGGGACTGTTCCATCACATCTGACATGAGTTTCAATTATGCTGCTCATTGATTTTAATACACTTTAACAATAAATAAATGAGATGCAACATTCTAATAAAGGTCATTGAAACTGGCCCTTTTAGTGTTTCATATGCTGCTTGTAAAAAGTGCAGTTAATCACACTTCAGAAATCGCAAATTGTCTCCCAGTGCTATAGCTATGAGTGCAAAAGCAAAGAGGCTTTCTGGGTGCACCTTAGCTCCCCAATATATAGCCTGAATAATTGGACACCTACCAAAGATATCCATACACAGAAAAGGAAGACTGACTCTTCAAACTGGTGCAGACCAATATTCCATTTACTTCAGTGGTCCGTCATGGGATGTGCCAGATGCTTTGAGAAAAAGTGAAACTTAATCTATCTTTTCTCATAAATTACCGAATTATTATACCATGGGGTGTGCCAAGCTAGGATCTGCTCATATCCTGAAACAAGAGGATTCATATTTCCTCACAACTTTATCCTGGCTAGTGTTATTAGAGGTGCTGTTTCTATTCACATTAAATTCTGATAATTAAATAAAAAGCACGAATGATCAGATTGTCATACCTTTAATCACTTTGAATTGTAGTTTTATTGATTAATATTTGCTTCAGTGAGGTGATATATGGTATAAAGTACTCTTCAATGTTAGTAAATTTCCAGAGGGTAGCCATGTTCACCTGTGTACAGCAAAGACAACAAGAGTTCTGTGGCACCTTAAAGACTAAACTGCAGAGGAAGATAAATCTGTAACTTTATTTAATTGTGTTCATTAATATAGTTCACAGTTAGAGGACAATTCTCTCATTGCTAATCAATAGTCAGAATCCCTATGGCAATATCTATGGTTCCTATGATGTCATTGATAGTTGAAAGATTTCTGGAGGAGTTAGTGTAGAACAAAAAATAATGAGAGTCCTGTGGCACTTTAAAGACTAACAGATTTCTTCAGGCATAAGCTTTCATCGGCTCCAACCCACTTGGCCAGATGAAACTAACAAAGTGGGTTGGAGCTCACAAATCTTATACCCAAAGAAGTCTGTTAGGCTACGTCTACATTAGCCTGAGTTAGTTTGACTTGCAAGTCTGAGCTAAAGAAGTTTGAGGTTAGTCCAAACTAACCTTGGACTAGTTTCAACTAACTGTGGCTTTTTAATTTGAACTAGTCACACGTTCTATTTTGAACTAAAGTTTTAGTTCGAACTAGAACATGTAGCTAGTTCGAACTACTGGCTTAGTTTGAACTTTTGGAAGTTTGAACTAACCATTAGTTTGGGTCTTACCCATGCTTAGTTTGAATTAAATTTCAAACTAAGGCAGCTAGTCCAAACTAACTCTTGGAACTAACTAGTTCAAACTAAGCTTTGCTAGTCCAAACTAAGAATTTCTTAGTTTGGACTAGGCAAAGCCTGCTGTAGCCAAGGGCTAAATTAGTCCAGACTAAGCTTCTTTAGTCTAGACTAATTGGATAGTGTAGACATAGCCTTATTCTTTAAGGTGCCACTGGACTCTCATTAATTTTAATAAAGTTATTGCAGTCTAATTCCAATACATTTGACCAATAAAATTATATGGCAGAAAGTTTTACATGTTCCTGATGTATATTATGTAAAACAGTATCCTTTTATCCACATAAAATTTGATGTGTTTTCAGTTTGGGCTTCCTCTTCTTGTTGTATTATATATGGTATAACAGGAAATAAAAGCTCCTTATTGTCATCTTCTTTAAATTTTGTTGGAGCAAAACAATTTTGGCATCAAATTTACCAGATTTGTTTTTAGGCTGAAGGTGATTTTATTGAGGAAAGTTTGGTTCTCAACTTTAAAACAGACAAAAATAGAACTCAAAAAGAGAAAGAAAAACTATTTATCTGAGCGTAAGAAAATGATTGTTTTGCATGACATCTTTTTCTTGCAAAACACATTTTTATTTAATTCAAACCTGCCATGGAGTAAAGTTAGTTCTCAATGAGGATGAATGCCTTGAACATATTGGAAGTCATATGACTTAGAAAAAACAAAGCAGTAAGTGTTTGAAAATCACATACTGCAAATACAGCTGTGTTTATTTCAACGATTAGTTATTAAAATAAACACAAAGTGGATATTTGTAAATGTGATACAATGTACATACAAAAATATTCAGACAAATGCACTCAGTATGTTTATTTAAATCTCACATCAGAGATACAAATAAAAAATGTGCGATGAAGCACCATTCTTTTCTTTATTTTTGGTAAACTGGTTGTAATTCTACATTAACAAAATAGTGTGAATGTGATTTTAAACATACATAATGCCAAGGACTTAGCCCTCACTAAGAAAAAGTCCCTTGATACATCTGAACACACCTGGTCTAGAAATAATGTTTTAAATGTTTCCATTCAGATGAGTACTAATTTAAATCTGAGGTGGCATGGAGGTTCAAACACACTTCATACATTAAATATTAACATAAAGATGTAGTTACATTGAGCCAGATGTTCAGTTAGTGTCTGTCAGGGAAGCTTCTCTGAAGGCAAGGAAGTGACATAATTTACACTGGCTGAAGCAGCTGCTCCTTTTATTTGAATAGGTGAGGGACAGTTCTTCATTCTTTTCTCATAGAATATAATTTGAAAAGTACATTATTGTAGCCTAAGATTAAGCTTTTAAATGCATAAAAGTGAGGTAATTCAAATATATGGCAAAATAATACGACTTGATTGCCTTAAGACTAATCAAATATCATGAAAGAGTAACTTGGACTCTACAACGCTTACTTTTATTGTCAGCCTAATAAAGGCTTTAAAGTCTGGGTATATCACAGTCAATCAAAATCAAAAATAAATATAATTCTGTAGCCAAACCTCTCCCAAAGCAGGAGTTTGGCTATAGCTGGTTCATTTTCTGAAATCCTAGAACTCCGAGCCACAGATACTTAAGTATTATTTCATAATCAAACTTTGTTTTCTAGTACTACGTGCACTATATAGCCCAACAATCCTTTCTGAGAGTCCAATTTGCATAACAGTCCATTCATGATTTAGCTCCAGTAGTAATAACTACACTGAAGTATAGTTAGTGGGGCTTGATTATCTCCCAGGCATCTATGCCAAATGCTTTCTTCCTCACAAAGACCTTTCCCTGCCTCATCCGTGTTACTGTCACCCCTCCCATGGACATCCCAGTGACTCAGGGGAAAGGCATTCCATACAGAGGGACAATTGTTCTCTGTGATCATCACTGCTAACTCCACAGATTTCCTTGTGGATACCTCTGAAGGAGTCAGTGGTGGTGCTTGCGGCTATGCCTACACCTACAATGTTAGTTTGGACTTGGTTAGTCCAAGCTAAATAGTTAGAAGTTCGTTTGAACTAAACATGGGTTTTGGGGTTTTTTTTAGATCAAACTAACTTTTTAGTTCAAGCTAGCTATGTTTTTTATTTTTTTAGTTTGAACTTAAAAAAAAAGCAGCAAGTTCAAACTAAAAGTTAGTTTGAACTAAAAATCTGTGTTTAGTTCAAACTAACCACTAGTTTGAACTTATTTAGTTAACCTTTGAGCTAACCTTTGATTAGTTCAAACTAATTTTTTTTTTCTTTTTTTAGTTCGAACTAGCCAGAGGCTAGTGTAGACAGGGTTCAAATTAGTCCAGACTAAGCTTGCTTAGTCTGGACTAATTTGCTAGTGTAGACGTAGCCTGAAAGATTATTACCTTTCTTTATGTGCCCTCTGTGGAGTACCTGCAGGGGGATGGAATCAATAATAAAATGGTTTCTGTGCTGTGGCTCAGACTGGTCCTTCCTTCAGGATCTGCAGAACTCATTCCCATTGAACTCCAAATCTCTTATTTTTGAGGGGATACTTTGCAAAGAAATGCATTAGAAACCTCATGACAGCTTCCTCTCTTTGGCACATGGTAATCATCAGTCATGCCTTTCTGATACACATGTGACCAAGGTTCCTTTTCTCAGCATAAACGCTTTCCCTGACTCTTAAAGGTCTGTGAAATCTTTAAATGCATCAGTCCATGAAATTGCATAAGGCTTTAAATTTTACTTTTCACATTCCATCTCCCTTCTGAGGTGAGTCAGTTAAGAAGAAAAAGAAAAAAATTAGTTACTGTTAATAAAGAACACTAACAAAATGTTTTTAATATCTGCATCCCAAAGCACATCACCAGTGTGGGTAGGTATCATATATTCCCATTTTTTCAGATGGACAAACTGAGAAGCAGAAAGGTGAATGTCACAGTGTGGTATTTCTAATAGTATTCAGATAAGCAGGCTAGTGAGTATAAGCTTATTGCTAATACACATTCATCATTATACTTCCTGAATGTCTGTGTGGTTCCTTGTTTTTGGCAGGAATCTGTTGTTACAATAACCTGCATTTTCATACGTGATCTAGCATCAGCTGGATACCACAGCAGTGTTTACAATATAATTAATATGAATAAACAACAATAAAATCTCCCTTGATCAAAGCAAGAGAAAAATCTCCTGTTTTATTTGTAACTAATCTGCCAAAGGTCATGATCATTTTCTTATGCTCAAAGTTACTGTTTCCATTTTAAAATTCTTACTAGTATCTGGGTGGTTTCTCTGAAGACTATTCAATAAATATTATTTGGTAAAAGTTAGATAGCTCTAATGCGTAATCCTCTGGAATGTTTTTCAAACAATAATGCTGAACTTCCTGACAGTTTTATTTCTGAGAAAGCTACAACCTTATTATGCATTCCAGTGAGTAATACCACAGTTCCTTTAACAATTTAGTGAGTAGTAGTGAAAACAGCTGCAGCTGAATTAGTAGGAAGAGTAACCATTCTGTACACGAGAGAGAAATATACCAGGAGAGAAGGGTATAGCAAAACCCCCTGATTTTATCTTTTAAGACATAAGGTAACTTAAATAAAGAGCGTAAAGCAATAGTATGTAAACCATGAAATATTAGCTAAATAAAGAATGTAGAAAGCATCTTGACCTGCTAAAATATTTCATTCAAAGCTTATTTATGTACTTTGAGCTTAATGAAGAATACCTATGGAAAATTATGTTAAGTAAATGTGTGATTAAGTAGTTCTTGAAGAGTCTTAACCCCAAATGGCTGATGGTTTTGTTCACTTTTCTGAATGACTTTTTATGTGTCACTTGCTAAAAATCCAATCAGATGATTTTCTGTGTAAGCATACTTTAATCAGTTGCTAACTAATAGCTGCTATTCCTTATAGTCAATAACGGGTCCTATCCAAAGCACCATAAAACACTGAAAAGATTCAAAACAACTTGATCAGGTACTGGATCTGGCCTTTAGTGTTTGACTTTGAATAAATATAGTTAATTCTGGTTTTCTGTAATAAAAATGAGTGAAATACTGGCCTTTTAAAGTCAATAGGAGTTTTGCCCTTGATTTCAGTGGAACCAAGACTGAACCCAATAAATCTAATCACAAAACTAAAAGAAATGGGAGAACGAAGAAGGGAATTAATTATAGTAATTTACATGGAAATGTTGGTTAATTTTTTGATCAAATTACTGAAATTCTAGTTCCTCCTTTCATAATCTCTGCAAATAGTTCTTGCCAGTCCAAGGTCTGAGATATGTTTAAAAAAAACTACTGTTGAATCATCTTGGATAACAAACATTCATCAAAATTGGAGTATTTTTATGGTTAATTCCTATAAAAATTCAATATGTTGTTGTACTAGGAATTTACCTGGCTATAGTCAGTGTCAGTGCCAACCTAGTCCAAATTCTGCATTTCAAGTGTGGATTTTATTAAGTAGTAAGTTCTTCTTAAAACCAACCTTCTGCCAGTGGTTTCTTCACAGTTTCAAAGATTTTTCTCTACTCCAGCTCTTCTGTGCTCTCAGTTCATTGGACTGTGACCCTCACAACAATTTTTTATGCTTGGTTCCAGCTCTGCTCCCCCAGCAGCTGTAGGAGCTTTGTCTCACAAGTTGGCATACTGGTGGAGATGGCACAATGGGAAATCTCTGTTGTGGTAGTATCCCATTCCAACCTGTACTGCAATTTCCCTGCTTTAAAACATATCATATGAGAAGCCTCCCTTTCAGTCAGGAAGTAGAGGCAGAGAAGGAAATTCAACATCCTACTTCGGGGCCTCATGTTTGGAATGTGGAGAAGATTCATCCTGTATCTCATTCCAGTGACACTTTCATGTGGAGTATTTATAACCTTTCTGTCAGGGAGGCATTGGAGAGAAGTAAAAGTGCTGGTTAAGGAAACCCAAACATGAGCAAAGAACTGACTAAAACTACAATGGCCCTGGCTCATGTGTGTCATAAGATATACGTTAAAAATGTTTCTGAACATAAAGTGATGTGTAAAATCATTGTGGCCAAGTAACATCTCCCTTCAATTAGCTCAAAATCTTAAGCCTTTATAGTGTCCTTCTCTAGGTGTGAAGAAGATAAACTTTTACTGGTAATGAATAACTGGAGCCGTCCACTGCACACACAAGCACAAACATACACACCCAGATGTGCACACCTTCTGCCTTGTGTGTTAATTAGTTTTGTTTTATTGCTAATCAAATTATTCAGTGGTAAAATTATAAATATTTTGACCATTACTCTCAAATGCTCTAGATAGCCAAATTAAAGGGGCAACTTGGCAGCTCAGGCAAACATTTTTGTGGTCTGGGATTAATGAGATATCTACTTTATAACTGTCATGCTGAGTGATCAGCACTTTTCCAGGATGAAAAATCAGATCTTAATCTTTCTTACTCATAAAATATTTAATCTTGAGGTAGCAGTCTTTTTTTCTGTAAACATGTTAAGATCAGTAGTAGATATATTTAGACAATCAAATTTGTTACAAATCTTTTCTGAGCTCAGCTGATGTAGCTCATCAGAATGTGTTTAATAGTTATCCGTCTCCACAGGAATGTTTATAGATAAGATGAAAGTAGCTTTCTTATTAATCACACATTGTATGTTTGACTTCTGCTCTCTTCCTCAGTCTCTAAATCAACTACATCTGGTTCTTGCTGCTCAGCTGCTCAACTTACCTTTCACAATGAAACATCTCACTGCTACAGAAGCAGGTCCAATTTGATTAAAAAATGAATTACTGAGTCAAAATGTCGTGACTAAGACTTTATAGTTAGCTAATGATAAATATGATCGGTTATAGTAAGACAGCACAAGTGGGTGTAAAAGAAACCTGAATGGGTGTTAAGTGTCACAGTTCATTGATTTTAATAGAAAAGTATCTACCTAAGACAGCCAAGTATGTCTTCAGGTAAATATGGTATAGAAGACATTAAGCAAGATGTTAGTACAATGTTTGTGTAAGTCAGAAACAAAGTCAGTCTTTTCTAGCATGGCACTGTCTTTGTTGCATGATACGGAAAGGCCAGGGTGTAAGTAGCTAGAGAGAACAATCCAGACCTAGCTAAAAACAACAAACCAAACCAAAACAACCACTCTTTGAGGTTTCCAGTTTATTGAGAGGGTCCTTATTCAAGTAGATAACATTGGCTATGTCTACACTGGCAATTTAGGTCTAATTAAGGAGGTTTAATTCCAACTAAATTAGTCCCTGTCTACCCTACACTTTCATTAAGTCAAATTAAGAAATTCCTTAATTTGACTTAATGAAAGCTTAATTCAAATTAATAAGAACCACCTGTTAGTTTGAACTAATCCTTAATTCTACTCCTTAATTCAAACTAAGGATGAAGTAGACCTGGATTAACCCTTAATTCGACTTTATTAAGGTCAAATTAAGGGCAGTTAGGTCGAATTAACAAAGTGAACTAAGTTGACTTAAATTTAAGTTGATTTAGTCCACCTTGCTAATTCAACTTAATAAGATCGAGTTTAGTTTGAATTAAAGTCAAACTTATTATTTCAAAGTAATAAATTTGACCTAACTTTTTCTAGTGTAGACATAGCCATAGGCAGCAATAATTTTGGCCTCATCCAGTTCATTCAGTTGAACTGGCTGTAAACTAATCACAAACAACATCAAAGCAACAACAGAAAACAATGACAATGAAGAGGCTCGTGTCTTCAAACAACCCTCTTTTGATTTCTGGTCAAAAATCCTCATCTTTCTCTCTTCTGAGCATAGGCCAGCTCCTTTTTAAGATTCTTAGCCTGGTGAGAGTCAGCTGCTTTCCCTACTGAGACTTTGAAATCCCCTGCTTGGATTTAACCCAATAACACTGCATGGCTGAGCGGTCTGGCATGGCATTCTTGTAGGGGCCTGGGAAGCAGAAGGATCCCTTCCAGGAGATTTTGAGAAACATATATGTTATTGTACATGTACAGGGCTTGATTTTCTCCTGCAGTGAGCTCTTTTCAGGGCAGCAGCCATTTTGGAGCCATTCATAGCCCTTGCCTCTCTGCCACAGCTGCTCCATCATTAGTACAACTTAGTGCAGTTTAAGGGCTGCTCTTTCTTGGTCTAGTTAGTTATTGTACCTAAGTGATGCTACACCAGCTGAGAATTGGAGGACCAGAGCTGTGCATTATCCTGTCCCCCATGTGCCCCTCTCCTTTATTACAGGACCCCTTTTGTGGGATCAGAGAGAGGAGAGTTATCATATGAACCATTAACAATTTTACATTGAGAGCTCCTTATGCTGAGGAAGTTCTCAGCTATGCCCTGTTCCATGTTTCGGTATCTTTTACTGCTTGCATGACACAAAGGGGCTCAAAGAGGGGAAGAAAACCATGTCCCTTCTCCCATGCATATGTCAGAAACTTGAGGTGCTTTGAAGTACCCATATAATCCCATTGAGATCCAGTTTAGATGCTGTTGCATTCCTATATAATTGCAACAAATTCTACAGTCGTGCTGTTATATGTAACAAACAGTTTTTGTGAACTGACTTGTAAAATCATTAGATTGGTCACATGTAAATTTTACCTTCTTATGTACTCAGTCATAGTTATCTCCAATTAACTTCAGCATTTTCAGTCTTCAGTCACTGTGCTGTTAGTTATCTCAGCATGTATTTATTTAACATGCAAACAGTTCTCTGTCTCAAAAAGGCTAAAATAAACCCATTTTGGGAGGTTTTGAGTGGCAGTGTTTGTCTGAAGCTATATTGAAATAATCTACAGAGCTTCCTTGCTCACTACAATCTTCTGCTCTTTGAAGTTCTTCCTTAAAATATGCTCCTCTCCTGAACCTTCTAGGTACTAGACTTTCCATTAAAAATGTGTTAACAAAACAGATGCACATTCACATTTTAACAAACATGGAGCTAGCTGAACACATTAGATGTCATTCCTCAGTTTCTTTTGATAGCATCCTATTCTCCCTATTCTGTTTTTGTATATTATCTATATAGATTATGAGCTTTTTGGGACCAGCACCATCCTGTAAAGAGTTTAACATACTTTTGACCCTATGTAAATGATATTATAGTTAAAAGCTATAGAATAAGAACACCTTGTGATAGCATCAGTAGCCACTGGGGTGATATGTGCCCTATTAAAAAAAAAAAGCTTGGAAAATGGTAAACTCTTATCCATACCACCTAGTTTTTGCATATGAAAGAACATGTGGGTTTGTTTTTGTTTTTGGTTTGTTTTTTTTTTGAATCAGCTGCAGTGCAACTTCAGCATGTGATTGTTTGTAAAGCAAATTGCAGCAAACTCCTGTTTCCAATGAACCCTAAAGAAGCACCCTGGTGAGGTTGATGGGCCCATTGGGGTACACAGGTGAGCTTTAGGGTCTGTGATATGGAAGAGATCAGACCTTTATATTACTGACCTTGGCCCAAAAAGTGGGAATATACCAATAAAGCTTACAGATGGCACAAAGTTGGGAGGTATTGCCAACACAAAAAAGGATTAGGATATCATACCCTGATGACATTGAAAACTCGAGTTATAGAAATAGAATGAGCATTAATAGTGGTAGGTACAAGGCTGTGTTCACACAGCACTCTTATTTTGAAACAACAGAGGTTGTTTCAAAATAAGAAATACCCTGTTCACACGATGCACGGTTGTTTTGAAACAAGTTAAACCTCATGCGGGGATGAAACAACGCCGTGTAAACATGTTGTTTCGAAACAATGGTGACTTGTTTCGAAATAACTGTTGCCTGAACCTGCTATTTCGCGTTGGGTTTTTTTCCTTAATTCGAATTAACAAACTGTTAATTCGAATTAAGTTATTTCGAAATAAGGTGTTACTTTGATACAAGTTGTTTCGAAACAACCATATCGAAATAACCCCCTGTGTGTGAACACAGCCCAAGATAATGCATTCAGGGACTAATAACAAGAATTTTTTCTATAAGCTTGAACACATGAATTGGAAGTGATAGAGCAGGAGAAGGAGCTGGGAGCATTACTTGATCACAGGACAACTATGAGCCAGCAATGAGAGATGGCTGTGAAAAACTCTAATGTGGTCTTAGGATGCATCAGAAACAGGTAGAAACAGGGAGGTGTTAGTGCTATTATACATGGCACTAGTAAGCCTTTATCGGGAATCCTGTGTGCAGTTCTGGTCTTCCATGTTTAAGATGAATTCAGACTGGAAGAGGTGCAGAGAAGAGCTACTAGGTTGATCTGAGGAGTGGAAAATCTGCCTTATGAGAGGAGACTCAAAGAGCTTGGCTTCTTTAGTCTAACCAAAAGAAGGTTGAGGGGAGATATGATCATTCTCTATAAATACATCTGAAGGATAAATCAAGGGAGGGAGAGGAATTATCTGAGTTCAGCGTCAGTGTAGACACAAGAACAAATGGATATCAACTGGTCATCAGGAAGTGTAGACTTGCAATTGGACGTAGACCAGCAGTGGAGTAAAGTTCTGGAATATTCTTCCAAAGGGAGCTGTGGGGGTCAAAAAACCTGGTTGGCTTCAAAACTGAGCTTGATAAATTTATGGAGAAAATGGTGTGAAGGGAGAGCCTAGTTTGGCAATTAACTGATCTTTGACTATTAGTGGTAAATACACCAATGGCCTGTGGTAGGCCATAAGGTGGGGTGGGCTCTGAGTTGATGCAGAGACTTCTCATTTGGGTGTCTGGATAATAAGTCTTGCCCACATGCTCAGAGATTAGGTGATTGCTATATCTGAGGTCTGGAGGGGATTTTTCCCCAAAGCAGACTGACTGGGGCCTGAGAGTTTTTCACCTTCCCCTATAGAGTGATGCGTGGGTCACTTGCTGGTGGTTTCTTTGTACCTTGAAGTCTTTAAACCATGATTTGGGAGCTTCAGTGACTCAGTCGTAGGCTAAGCATTTATAGTAGGAGTGGGTGGGTGGTTCTGTGGCCTATATTGCGCAGGTGATCAGACATAATGATCATATTGGTTGCTTTTGCCCTTAAAATCTATGAATGTAGACCAGAGGTGGCCAACCTTTTAGTGTGAGGGGCCATATTACAATTTTTTTCTCACTCTGGCCAGTGAGCAAGTTTTGGATGGAGAGGTGCTGCTGTACCCAGCTGGCTGGCTTGTGAGTGCAGCAGAAAGGGGATACAGGTGCCAACTTCTATTTTTGTTGGCGGATGTTGGTGGGGAGAGGAATTTTGGAGGAGGCACAGAGGAAGAACTTGAAACTGATCACATGACTCGTTTTCCCATCTCCCATGACCACCGTGCCCTCCCCAGCCCTGCCATGCTTACAGGGAGGAGGGGGTGGCTCTGTCCTTTTCCTGCTGTGCCCACTTACAGCCCATCCATCAGTTAGGCAAGTAGGTACGGATCCATTTCCAACCTTGGCCTCTCCTGCTTGTGTGGGCTTGACTGGGAGATGTGGCTTCCACTCTCTGCCTCAAGCTGGTTGCTAGACTAGTACCCAAATGAACTGATCTGGAAACAGAAAGGAGGAGGGAGAAAGAGGGAACAGACAGCTCTGGTTCACATAGCCTCTGGCCCCAGCAGCCAGTCTGGACGGAGAGGGGCGATTGCTTCCTCCAGCCAGGGTTCTGAAAGGAGCTGCCACGCACTGCAGCTGGCAGGCTCCAAGGGCGCTGGATTCAGTTGTTTTCCTTCGGGGCTTGGCTGGCATGTGAGGGGAAGAGGTGACTCCTATGGGGAATGTAGTTGCACAAGCTGCAGAGCATGCTCTGCATCAGTGCTCTCCCAGCCCTAAGTGGCTGATCTCCCACACCCATTTCTGCTCCTGAGTGCTGACTGGTTGCTGCAGGGTGGTGCCCAGGGCTGAAGTGGAGGGAAGGGGCTGCTCCTGGCTGGAAGAAGCTAGAGGGGAAGGGCTGCTCCTTAGCTGCAACTGGGTGTGCATTTGGGTGGGGGTGCTACTGCTGCATCTGATGGTCTGGATAGCAAGCTTCACTGCATCACATTTTGGTCTCAAGCTGTGTATTGGACAATACAGGTCTGATCTAGACAATTGTGTCATCCTTTCAGACCTTGAACACTATGACTAATTGTCCTACTATTCTACAGATTTTATTTCCCACAGACTTCAGATGTGGCATGCACAGAGTGATGGAGTGAGGAAGCTGAAACTTCTTACAGTAGAACAAACAAGGAATCTTGTGGCACTTAAAGACTAACAAATTTATTTATCACATGAGCTTTTGTGGGAGCAAATCCTACTTCGTCAGATGCTTTGAAGATGGGAGACCTTACAGAATGGGAGGAAATAAATTCAGGGAACTGTAAGTCATGGGAACAGATCACACTATAACAGCAAATCAAAACAGTTGTAAAGCTTCAAACACTGGGGACCAGCATGCAGCAGATGAGTTCAAATCACTCGTTGTAATGAGAGAAAAATCCAGTGTCCCTATTAATTCCTGAAGCAATGCAATCGAATTTGCAAATAAATAGGGACATAGCATTTTTCTTTCATTACAATGGGTGATTTGACCTCGTCTTCCTCTGCATGCTGTTCCCCAGTGTTTGAATCTTTACAGCTGTTTTGATTTACTGTTACAGTGTGTCCTGTTCCCATGACTTACACTTCTCTGCATTTATTTCCTCCCAGTCTGTAAGTTCCCCCATCTTCAAAGCATCTGATAAAATGGGATTTTCTCCAATGAAAGCTCATGCGATAAATATATTTGTTAATCTTAAAGTGCCTCAGGATTCCTTGGTTGTTTTACTGAATTAGACTAACATGGCTGCCAGTTTGGAACTTTTCTTACAGTAGAAATCCTAGCTAATCATTGTTCTGTCATTACAAGTGTGCACTACTGGTATCTTTTTCTTAAAATGCCCTTGTCATTGCTTTTTCTCTTTCACAGCTCGAGAACTACATTGTGGAAAACATGAAGTCAGAGATGGCCCAGATACAGCAGAATGCAGTTCAGAACCATACAGCCACCATGCTTGAGATAGGAACCAGCCTCCTAAGTCAGACGGCCGAGCAGACAAGAAAACTCACTGATGTTGAAACCCAGGTCTGTTCCAGGGCCCACATTCTAGAGCCATTTACTGCACAGAGCCTTCCCTGGTGCCTCCTTTTACCACATCATCACACAGTGGATTTCAACACCTTGCTCCAAGAAACATATACACTTTTTGTTTATTGGTAGCAACAGCGATGATGACTGATTCTCGTTACATATTTTTCTTTAGACCTACTGAGGGTTGGTTGATATATTTAGCTTTTATGTGTTTCTCAAACTGGACTGACCAAAAAATTAACCAGCATTTGGCTTCAAATAAACAGTGCAGCTACCAGCTGTAAATGATACAAGTGTCAAGCTAAATAAATAGTTTTAGGTTAAAATAGCTCTTTTGATCTACGTTATTACTTGCCACTTTATTTTGAGAAATTTTATTTATTTTCTCTGAAATGTTTCCAGTCACTTGAGAAGCATTGTACACGTGGAGTTTTTACAGGTCCAAGACGTTCATTTTTCGAGAGTCATGCAGCTCTCATGCTATTCTACAAAGTTTTACTATGTGGCATGAATATATGACCATTTTAAAGGCATAGCTTACAAAGGCTTCCCCCTACACTGCTAAGCATTAGTAACATCAATGTTAATTAACAACTGAGAAGTAAAGCTATAGAAAAAAAATGTGTTCTTATTAGGACCTGTAATTTATCCAGAAAAACAAAAGTCCTGTGGCATCTTAAACATTAAATTTCTTCAGGCATAAGCTTTTGTGGACTACAACCCAGTTAGCCAGATGCATCTGATGAAGCCTGTTGCAACCCATGAAAGTGTATGCCTGAAGAAATTTGTTAATGTTTAAGGTGCCACAGGACTTTTGTTGTTTTTGCTGCCCATAGCTATCCCCTGGGAACTTATCTAGAATACTTTATTGGCTGAGATCTAATGTTTATCGTATGTCAACATATACTATTCCCTGTCTTTTGACTTTTTGATCAGTTTACAGTTCCCATTAGATTATTTTCCTTCTCCAGGAGTTCTCCTGGCTGTTTGTAGTGGGTGGTATCTTTAACAGTTGCAATGCACTCAAACTGTTTATTTAAAACAAATGTATTCATGTGGTGTATTTATTTGGTTTGTTGTAGCAAACTGTTTGAGATAGATCATGCTGTTTGCACTCAAGTCCTGACCCAAGTTTACAGTATCATTCCCAAGTTCTTACATAATCACTTTACAGTATAAAGAAGAACAATAGCAATTAGCAAAGAAAGGACACTTAATTTACTCTAGCTAGAGATGATATGCACATGGTGATGACAAAATAGTCTTGCTCAAGCTCTCGGCTGCTTATTTTTTTCATACGTGGCTAATAAAAGTTGCCATTCCAAATGACCTTAGTTTTTATGCGATGGAGTATTGGTTCATGAAAATGTTGGAGCACATCTGTTCTATTGCACCACTGCACATAGCATTCTAGTATCTAAATGCAACAATACAAATTTAGATTTTGGCTTTGGACTGTATGGCCTATCGAGGAACAATGGCATGTAGAAATCTTTCTTTATGCCTCTGTATGAGCTACCTAGACTTTAAGTGTATCCCCAGGTCAGCAGGTACTGTGTGCCCATTTATTCCCTCATGACACAGTGAGTGGGAAAGGAAAGGGAATGGTGGAGCCTTGGCTCTATGTCACTAAGAATAATAGAAGCTTATAAATGTACGGTTGGAAGAGGTCTTGAGAAGCCATCAAGTTGAACCATTTGCTCTATGGCAGAAGAAGGACCAAATAAATGTAGCCCATCCCTGACTAGTGTATGTCCAACCTATTCTTAAAAACCTCCAATGATGAGGCTTCCACACCTTCCCATGGAAGCCTGTTCCAGGACTTAACTAACTAATCTTATATTTAAGTTTTTCCTAATAGCCATCCTAACTCTTTTTTGCTGCTGATTAAGCCCATTGTTTCGTTTCCTACATTAATTTTTCCATGGCATACCTCCCAAGTAATGCAGAAAAAGAATCTCAGGGCATGTCCACACTGCTGTGGGAAAAGACATCAAGGTAGCAGCATCAAGGGAGCATCAACAGGATAGCATTCCCTGTCAGTGTAGTGTTCTGAATACACTGTGCAGCATAGACGTGCATGTCAATGTGAGATACGCTAGTTATATTATGTGACTACCACAATGGCAGTGTAGATGAGTCTTTCCCAACCTCTTCTCTAATGTGGCACACCTTGATACCTTTAATTTTGTTTGAGGCACACCACCATAGAGTCTCTAAATGAACTCATGGATATTCATAAGTCAATCCAGAACTCTGGGTAGTTTTTCAAAAAATTCCATGGCACATCTGCTCACGCCTGATGGCACACCTGTCTGCCATGGCACACTGGCTGGAAAACATTGGTGTAGATCAGACATCAGAGAGGAGTCTCCACATTTTCAAATAAATTCAAATATTATTATTCTGAGTCTTGTGCTTTGTGCTTTCTCATGTAAGGTAAATTCCTTTTTGTTCTGTATGGGAAAGCATTGACATATATTCCCATTATGATATTGACAATTACCTGTCTAAAAATCCATATTATTGTGTGCTTTTTAATATACCCAGAATTCATTTCATTGTTTGCATTTCATCAATGGTCTTCCCTCTGTTATACATCCTCCTGTAGGTAACATGCTTCAGAATCTGGGGGGATGGTAGTTGGTAAATCCAGTGTAAGAAATTATTGTTGTCATTTTTTTTGACTGTTCCCTTCATTGTTGAGCTGCAAAGTTATACACCAGTTAGTGTTAGAGTCTGTTACTTTCCGTATAAGAATGCTTTTGTGATTCCAGTTATATCCATAATGACCTAGACCTGTAAGTTGGTCCATGAGGGGAGATCGTTGAAGTCACAGTGAAGTAAAACAGAACAGCAGGGAGCAGCTTGCAGGATCAAGCTCTCACAATCTGTGTAACTGTGCAATGGTGTTAATGTATGCTGACACAGAGTGCATGCCAACACTGGAAAACAGAAACCTTGAGAGAATGCTGTCATAGAAGTTCTTGTTACAAAAGATCAGATGCACCAGTTTGGCATGTGTTCAAATCCTATCTAAATGCTCTTATGTTCTGTTCATGCTTTATATACATTGAGTCTGAGGCTTTGTATGCATACAGTTTTAGTGGCATCATAATATTGCTACTTGATGCCCCTTTTATTGGCATCATAATATTCTGCAGGAAATAGGAAGCCAGAGCTGGTATATACAAGCATAATTCCGTTAACTTTGATTTAGACCAGGTGAGGATCTGGCCCCAGGTTTAAAAAAAAATGTTTTGAAACATGAACGTCCTCTTCAATTAGTCATCATATAAGCTGACATAAAGTAGAATAAACTTGTTATTCACTGTTCAAGTATTAAGAATGGTAATACTAGAACATTGCAAGTTTTAATGCTTTTATTTATTTTTAAGGTATTAAATCAAACATCTCGCCTTGAAATTCAGCTTCTGGAAAATTCATTATCTACATACAAGCTGGAAAAACAACTTCTGCAGCAGACGCATGAAATCCTGAAAATTCATGAGAAAAACAGGTAAGAGACATTGTTAACCTCTTAAATGCTTTCTTGGTTCACCACAAATACTCTTCATTTATACTGCCTTGCAGCACTGAAGGAAATGGGTGTTCTGAGCCTTGAATAAACAAATACATGTAAGTGGAGAGTCTAAGTAAAATCTAGACTGACAGATACTGGAAAGTGTAAGGATGTGTCAGCAAATCCCTTACAATATGTAACTAAGTTATGGTATTTGCTATATTAAACAAGATGAAAAAGTTAACTACTGTGGCAAAATTCCTGACTGTAATTTGAGTAGAATGAACTAGTTTACATTTCCAGATATAGATAGGTAGATAGATAGCTCTTAAATTATACATAAAAAAAAAAAATTCCCCTCTCACCCCTATGGGTGGTATGTGTCTTCCTCAACCTTCGGTCCTCTACCAGAGGCCTGGGAGTTTGAGGGTTCTGCGCAGTATCTTAGCTGTTCCTAGCACTGCACTCTTCTGGACAGAGAGCTCTGATGTTGTTCCTGGGATCTGTTGGAGCCACTCTCCCAGCTTAGGAGTCACAGCCCCGAGTGCTCCTACCACCACCGGGACCACTTTGGCCTTTACTTTCCACATCCACTCTAGTTCCTCTTTCAGGCCCTGGTACTTCTCCAGCTTCTCATACTCCTTCTTCCTGATGTTGCTGTCACTTGGCACTGCTACATCTATCACCACCGCTGTCTTCTGGTCCTTGTCTATTACCACGATGTCTGGTTGATTGGCCAGTACCTGCCTGTCTGTCTGGATCTGGAAGTCCCACAGAATCTTAGCCCTGTTATTCTCCATGACCTTCTGTGGAATCTCCCATCTGGTCTTGGGAGGGTCTAGCCCATACACTGTGCAGATGTTCCTGTACACAATGCCAGCTACTTGGTTGTGCTGTTCAGTGTATGCTGTTCCTGCCTGCATCTTACATCCTGCCACTATGTGTTGGACTGTCTCTGAGGCCTCTCTGCACAGTCTGCACCTTGGGTCCTGTCTAGTGAGGTAGACCCCTGCTTCAGTGGATCTGGTACTCAGTGCCTGTTCTTGTGCTGCTATGATCAGTGCTTCAGTGCTGTCTTTTAGTCCAGCCCTTTCCAGCCACTGGTAGGATTTCCCAATGTCAGCCACCTCAGCTATCTGTCGATGGTACATTCCATGCACGGTCTTGTCTTGCCATGGCACTTCTTCTGCTTGATCTTCCTCCCATGTCTGCTGCTGCCTCAGGCATTCTCTCAGCAGCTCATCTTTGGGTGCCATCTTAATGATGTACTCCTGGATGCTCTGGGTTTCATCCAGGACAGTGCCTTTGACACTCACCAAACCCCGCCCGCCTTCTTTCCGGCTGGTGTACAGTCTCTGGGTGTTGGATTTGGGGTGGAAACCTCCGTACATTGTGAGGAGCTTCCTGCTCTTCACATCGGCAGCCTCCATGTCCTCCTTTGGCCAGCTCACTATACCGGCAGGGTATCTGATGACTGGCAGGGCGTACATGTTGATGACGTGGATCTTGTTCTTCCCATTGAGCTGGCTCTTCAGGACCTGTCTTATCCTTTGGTGGTACTTGGATGTTGCTGTCTTCCTTGCTTCCTCAACGTGGTTCCCATGTGACTATGGGATGCCAAGGTACTTGGAGCTGGTCTGTATGTCTGCTATGTGGCCTGCAGGTAGTTCCACCCAATCAGTCTTGACTACCTTCCCTCTCTTTACTACCATCTGGCCACACTTCTTCAGTCCAAATGACATCCCAATATCCTCTCTGTAGATCCGTGTCAGGTGGATTAGCGAGTCGATGTCTCATTCATTCTTAGCATACAGCTTGATGTCATCCATGTAGAGGAGGTGGCTAATGGTAGTTCCATTCTTCAACTTGTATCCGTATCCAGTCCTTGTGATTATCTGGCTGAGGGGGTTCAACCCAATGCAGAACAGCACCAGTGACAGCACATCACCTTGGTATATGCCGCACTTGATGGCCACTTGTGCAAGCTGTCTTGAGTTGACTTCCAGTGTTGTCTTCCACAGTCCCATTGAGTTCTTGAGGAAGGTCCTTAGTGTCCTGTTGACTTTGTATAGCGTCAGACATTCACAGATCCATGTGTGCAGCATTGAGTCATAGGCTTTCCTGTAGTCAATCCAGGCTGTGCTCAGATTGGTCTGTCTAGACCTTGAGTCTTGGGCGACTGCTCTATCTATGAGCAACTGATGTTTTGAGCCTCTGGTGCTGTTCCCAATGCCCTTCTGAGCTGTGCTCATGTACTGGCCAATATGGTCCTGTAGCTTGGTGGCTATGATGCCTGATAGGACTTTCCATGTTGTGGGGAGGCAGGTTATTGGCCGGTAGTTGTACGGCGCTGTTCCCTTATGGGGGTCTTTCATGATCAGCGCTGTCCTTCCTTGTGTTAGCCAGTCTGGGTGGGAGGCTGCTGCTAGCAGCTGGTTCATCTGTGCTGCTAGGCGTTTATGCACTGCTGTTAGTTTCTTTAGCCAGTAGGTGTGGATCATGTCTGGTCCAGGTGCCGTCCAGCTCTTCATGTTCTTGACCCGCTGTTGGATGTCTGCTACTGTGATGGTGACTGGTTCCTGTTCTGGGAGATTGCTGTGGTCTGTTCTCAGGTCCTGCAGCCACTTTGCACTGGTGTTATGAGTCTTCTCTTTCTCCCAGATGTTCTTCCAGTATTGTTCAGTTTCTGCTGTTGGTGGCTCTGCTGTTATTGTGTTGTTGCACTGCAGTTGGGAGTACACCTTGGATGGTTCTTTGGAGAACAGGGCATTTATCTTTTTGGCCTTTGCATCCTCTGTATCTCCTTAGCCTTGTAGCCAGTGCTGTGAGCCTTTGTTTAGCAGTCTCTAGGGCTTCAGATGGAGTCAGGCCCTTGTATTTTTTCAGCAGCTGAGTCTTATCCTTAATCTCTTCACCCTTCTGTAGTTCCACCAGCTGTCTAACTTCTCTCCACGTTGCCTTGATCTTATCCTCCAACCTCATTTTCCGGGGGGGGGTATGTACTGCTGTTCTTCTTGATCATGTAGCCAAGCATCTCCAGGATTACAGAGGCTGTAGTGTATACCAGTTCATTGGTTTGAGTTATGGTGGTAGTAGGAATTGTGATTAGGGCTCTATTGGCATCTTCTAGCATACTAGCTGATGGTACTTCTCCAACGAGCCTTGGTAGTCAGGCTCGAGTGTTGACTGTAGCTAGTTTATCCATGATCTTATGCCTCATATCAGCTGCTGTGCTCTGTAATGGAGGGGGTGGCAGGGAAGTTCCAGCTTCAGGTGTTGGCTGCACATCTAGTTATTCTTCTGGGTCTTCTTGTTGAGTCCCGGCTGTAATGTGGAGGTGGTCTATCTCCAGTTGTGAGAGCAGCTTCCTCTTTACTATGTTGAAGTGTTTGGTAACTAGCTGTTTCTCAGTTAGTGTGGATGTTGGTCTTTTGTCCATCCATAGTTCCCTCATACGTTTCATATATCCCCTCTCATTAGGTCTACTGTTGTAGTAGCATTCCCTCAATTCCAGGTTCTCTTATCTCATCCATGTGTGGTTTATTCTAGTAGCCCACTTATCATCAGATTGTCCTGGTTCCACAACATCTGGCACAGACCTTGTTAATCTGGGCAACATCCGAGCCAGCATGACTCCTAGTTCTTGTCATTCTCATATTTGAGGTAGGTATTAGGGGGTCTTTTGTCCAAGGACCCCTACTGGAAAGGTAGGTAGGTACTAACCAGGATTTGAACCCCAGTCTCCCATATCAAAGAGCAGCACGCTTAACCACTACGCTATCCAGTCCCATATGTAGATAGATATAGATAGATAGATGTAGATAGATATTGGAAAAACTACCATGTTAAGGGGTAATTTTTTCTCCTCAATTTTAAATTTGTACACTAGCATAGTGTACAAAAATAGCCTATAACATAGCATAAACATAACATAGTATATAACATAACATAGCAAAGCACACTAACTGTTCTGTATGCAGGACTCCTACTTAGAGCAATGAAAATTATACATGAAGGATGTACATAGGAGATCTGACTGTAGCCCAGAACCTGAGGAGAACTTCCCCCTCTCTTTAACATTATAAAGCAATAAGGAAATAGTAGCTAGCCCTTGAAATTTGGGGGTGAAAGAAGCAATCTAACTTTGGGATTACATGCCAAACTTTGGGATTACATGCTAACTTTGGGATTACATTAAATGGGCAAGAAGCACTCCATGTGAACTGGGCACAATCAAACAATGTGTATCTTGATGCAGCCAAATCTCAGATTATACCTTTAGGAACAGGAAGAATGCCTATGTATTTACCTGACAGGACACTCTGCAAAGAAAAAGTGACTCTGCAAAAGATTTGATGGTCACTGGGGATAATCACCTGAACATGAGCTCCCAGTCAGGTGCTGTGGTCAAAAAGGCTAAGCAATCTTTGGATGAATAAACTGAGTTGTATTCAACTGCAGTGTGGAGGATGCATTACCTCTGTATTTGGCACTGGTGAAGCCACTGTTTAAATAATGGGTCCATTTCTGGTGTCTGTAATTCAAGAAGATAGAATGCTGAAAAACTAGAATTGAGCCCCAAGAATGATTAAAATATTGGAAAAAAATCTTATACAGAGACAATTCAGGAGATCGTTTTATATATCTTATCAAAGAGAAGGTTAAGAAGTGACTTATTCATAGTCTGGAGCTATCTACAAGGAGAAAAAAACCCATGAGGGCTCTGTAATCTAACAGACAAACCTATAACAAGATTCAATGCATGGAAATTGCAGCTAAAAAATTCAGATTAGAAATATTGTTGAAGATTTTATCAGTGAGGATAATTAACCATTGAAGTAATTTCCCAAGTGTTGTAGTGTATTCTCTGCTACTGGAGATCTTTAAATCAAGAGCGAATGTTTTTCTAATAGATATGCTGAAATTCGACTACAACTATTGGACTTGAAGCAGAATTAATTCGGGCAAGTCCTATGGTCTGTGTTATACTGTAGATTAACTACGTGATCACAGTGGTCCCTTGCCATCTTAAAATCTATGAAACTAGATGGTTCACATAACAAGTAATGGCAGCAACAACAAACTGTTGGGAGGAAGAAGGAAAGAAATCAACTGATGATGGAGAAAGGAAAAGGTGCTCTTGAGAGTGCATTATTATACAGAAATGATTACTAATGTTGATACTTTTCCAAAGTGGTCAAATAATTCACTATCAATATTCATTTTGAATTTTGGCAGTTGAACTAATCTAATAACCATTAGTGCATAAATTTTTCATTAGCCAATCAGGTCTCTCAAATATCATTCAGAAGAGGGTGGATCGCTTTGAGGACTGACTGCATCATTTTTATAGATTTATAACATTGAAAATATGTATGTTTTGATTTCTTTTGACTGAGCAAATAGTTGTATTGTTGATCTGCCAGTATCTACTTAGTCCCAAGTATTTATTTCAAATGTGCAAGGGACAGAGTCATTTATGTGGTGTCATGTGTATTTAATGTTCTTTCTTTATTTATGTATCTTAACAATGTGTCAGGGTGCAAGGCCCATGTGGCAGTAAATAAACTTAGCATGACTTGACCTTTGGGTGGCTACACTGACATTCATGATGAAATGGTCTGTGACATGATGACATAGTCTAAGTTTGTATATGGAAATAAAGAATGTGTTGAAAAGCAAAGTTTAAATTCTATTTTCTCTTTAGAAACATAGATATATGGGACAAACTGAAAAATAGAAGGGAATGTAGTCTAGTGATTAAAGCAGGGACCTAGAATGACGACTTCTTGGTTCTGTCACTCTCTTATTATCTGAAAGGAAAGATGGTGTTGTGGCTCATAGTATTTAAGGCCACAAGATCCATTGTGCTTATCCATACTGCACTATGCTGTACTACTGAAAGGAGTATAGTAGTCTGGATAGATTTTAGAAAAACATCCAGTCTTGATTTTAAATTGCCAATGATGGAGAGTTTATCGTGCTACTAGCTAAATTGTTCCAATGTTTAATTATCTTCACACTAAAAATGTGCACCCTATTTCCATCTGAATTTGTCTAGCTCCACCTTCCAGCCATTGGATCTAATTATATCTTTGTCTTCTAAAGTGAGAAGCCACTTATTAAATTTGTGTTCCTTAGGCAGGTACTTACAGACTTACAGAAGTAGGAGCTGATAAAAAAGTGACACCACTAAGAAATATTGCCTTATTCTCGCCACAGGAGGATGCTCCCTCACCCATTTCTTATTCAGAGGAGTTTTAAACAATTTCAGGAGCTTATGAAAAGGATCACTGAACTGCTTCAGTTCCAAAGGGGTAGCCATGTTAGCCTAGTTCAGAAAAACAAACAAGGAGTACTGTGGCACTTTTAAAGACTGACTAATTTATTTATTGCTGAGCTTTCATGAGAGAGATCCTATTTTGTCAGATGCTTGAAAATGGGAAAAAAGTATAGGAAGGAGGGATAAATGCAGTGAAGTAAGTGTAATCAAAGGATCAGTTTTCACAGGCAACGTCAGCTCTCAGCCCACTACCATGGGTATGGCAGACTGGAGAAAAGAAAAGAGGCCCTTAGTGACAGAAGGTCAGGTTAGGGACTGCTTAAAGAAGCTGGATATGCACAAGTCCATGGGGCCGGACGAACTGCATCAAAGGGTGCTAAGGGAATTGGCCGATGAGATAGCAGCACCGCTGGCCGTTATCTTTCAAAACTCATGGAGAATGGGGGAGGTGCCAGAGGATTGGAAAAAAGCAAATGTAGTGCCTATTTTCAAGAAAGGGAAAAAGGAGGATCCAGGGAATTACAAACTTGTCAGCCTCACCTCAATCCCTGGAAAAATTATGGAGCAGATTCTCAAAGAATCCATCCTCAAACACTTAGAGGAAAATAAAGTGATCAGGAACAGTCAGGATGGATTTACCAAGGGCAAATCATGCCTGACCAATCTCATTTCCTTCTATGATCAGATGACTGGTTTTCTGGATGCAGGAAGAACGACTGATGTGATATACCTTGATTTTAGTAAGGCTTTTGATACAGTTTCCCACAGCATTCTCATTGGCAAATTAAGGAAGTATGGGTTGGATAGGTGGACTATAGGGTGGATAGAAAACTGGCTAGATCAACGGTTTCAGCATGTAGGAATCAATGGATCCATGTCTAGCTGGCAACCAGTCACGAGTGGTGTGCCCCAGGGGTCGGTCCTGGGGCTGGTTCTGTTCAACATTTTCATCAATGATCTGGATGATGGAATAGACTGCACTCTCAGTAAGTTCGCGGATGACACCAAGCTGGGGGGACCAGTAGACATGTTGGAGGGCAAGGACAGGATTCAGGGAGACCTAGATAAATTGGAACAGTGGGCCAATAGAAATCTGATGAGGTTCAATAAGGACAAGTGTAAAATCCTGCACTTGGGACAGAAAAACCCCATGCACTGCTACAGGCTGGGGAACATTCAGCTAAGTAGCAGCACTATTGAAAACGACCTGGGGGTCATGGTGGATGGGAAGCTGGATATGAGTCAGCAGTGTGCTCTTGCTGCCAAAATGGCCAGTGGCATACTGGGCTGCATCAAAAGAAGTGTTGCCAGCAGATCAAGGGATGTGATCATTCCCCTCTATTCTGCACTGGTGAGGCCACATCTAGAATACTGTGTCCAGTTTTGGGCTCCCCACTACAAAAAGGACAGGGACATGCTAGAGAGCGTCCAGTGGAGGGCAACCAAAATGATTAAAAGGCTGGAGCACAAGCCCTATGAGGAAAGACTGAAGGCATTAGGCTTATTTAGTCTGCAGAAGAGAAGATTGCGGGGGGACTTGATAGCAACCTTCAACTACTTGAAGGGATGCTCCAAGGAAGACAGAGCTGGACTATTCTCCGTAGTAACAGAGGACAGAATGAGGAGCAATGATTCTCAAGTTACAGTTAGGGAGGTCAAGGCTGGATATTAGAAAAAAAATTTTTACTAGGCGAGTCGTGAAGCATTGGAATGAGCTGCCAAGGGAGGTAGTGGAGTCTCCATCTTTGGAGGTGTTTAAGGCCCGGCTGGACAAAACCATGACTGGGATGGTTTAGTGGGAGTGGTCCTGCCTCTGGCAGGGGGTTGGACTAGATGACCTATGAGGTCTCTTCCAACCCTATGATTCTATGATTCAATGATCAGGTCAGATTACTTCAGCAAATCAAACAGGTTGTATTGATTCAAATTAAGTGGAACAAATTGCTCCAGATTCCTATAGAGGAGGTTCAAGAATCTCACTGTACATTTATATATGTTCTTCAAATTACAGACTCCAGAAGTGTGGCTTTACCTGTGAAAGAGACTGTGCTTGATCCCACAAAAGGCATCTGGCAGACCCTAGTCACCATACTCCCATCATATAAAGGAGATGACCAAAAACTCTTATACCCTCAGTTAACAATTCTGAATTGTTATTTACACATCCTTCATTAAACTTTTTGGTTGTTGATACCATCAACAAATATAGGGGCAACATCATTCTAAAGCATCTTCCTAATAAGGACTAAATACCTAGATATATTTGTTCACAAGCATCAGTCATCCATTATGTTATTGTTCAGGATTGCCCACGGCTGAAAACTGATGACTAAGTGTAATCACAAATTACAGCAGATATTTATTTATTGAACCTCTTTCTATAGAATACTGGGAACAATTTCAAGTGATTATTGTGGAAGGACATCTCATAGCCAGGATGTCCTTACAGGGTTCCCTTGCTGTGGTGAACATGGCAGCCCTGATCTATTCCTGTGGCAGTTGTCATGCATCATGTGTCTTGCTTAAGAATGCTAGAATTCCTAAGGAAGGTCCAGAACATTGTACCAGACCCTCCTTTTGATGGACATCAGTTTTTCAGCAAGTCCACTGATGAATCTTTGCACACTCTCAAGGATTTAAGATCCACACTGGTCTCTTGGGAACCTGTGAACAAGAAAAAATTTAACACATCACCAATGGTGCAGAGATTCAACGCACCCCATTTCCTGACATTCACAGATCTTCTGAACCACCCAGAAGGAGATCAAGATTTCTGAAAAGAGAACTGTCTGCCACATCTATTGCTACTACCCAGCCTTCTTCATCATCTGAATGCCAATTATGATGTTTTGATTAAGGTTCAATATCATAACCAACTTCAGATATTAGGAGCTGCAGTATTTTGCCTATCTTTATCTAACATTTGGAGCCATCTCTTCCACTTTCACCCTTTATGGGAACAGATTATATCTGACAAATAGAATTTGCAGGTTATAGCATCAGGTTATTTCATTCATTTTATCTGCATTCTCTCAGTCCATCTGCCTACCCCAACCATTTTCAGGGATCTATCTCAGGAACACTTATTAGAGACAGGAAATCTGTTTCCTATTCCAAATAGGAGTCAAAGAACCAGTTCCTGCCCAACACAGAGGATGGAAGCTCTATTCCAAGTACTTTCTGACTCCCAAAAAGAACTGGGGATGGAAGTCGATCTTAGATCTCAGAATGTTGAACACTTCCATCAAAAAGCAAAAGTTAACCATGGTAACTCTTATAACTGTAATTCCATGACTAGATTCAGAGGATTTGTTCATAGTTGTTGACCTTCAGGATGCCTATTTATATGTCAGGAATCATCAATGTCATGAGAGGTTCCTTAGTTTCATGGTCAGACAGGACTGCTTCTCATATTGAATGTTTCCTTTGGACTCTTGTCTACTTCCATAATCTTTTTGACAATGCTGCCAGTGGTGGTTGTTCACCTAATGTCAAATGAGAATAATGTTCTCTTACCATGTTCTCATACCTTGATGACTGGCTTCTCAAGGGCTGATCATACAGTGATGTTCTCTCTGCAGTAAGAAAGCTATTCCCATATCCAACTGGCAAGGACTCCAAATCAGCATAGATAAGTCTACTCTGACACCACTTTAACAGATATAATTCATAAAGGCTTCTCTGGATATCGTATCATCCCAGGCTTTCACCTATCAACAGACAGGTTTACAATACTGATAAACATCATTTCCAGGGTTCAGCTAAGCCCACAGATGATCAAATACTGTTTTCAACTTCTAGGTCACATTGCCAGCCTGCACATATTCCACTCTACACATCAGGCTGTAGCTATGGTGCTTCCAAGGCTGGCTGAGTACTACATGCTAAACAAACACAGTTCTAACAAATTGATGCCTATTTGTCATCAAATTTTTGACTCACTCAGCTGCCGGAAGGACCTGTGCAAAGTCTTTGCATCATCATAACTTCTGATGCATCTCTACTTGATGGGGGGGGGTGATCATCTCTGTGCACAGACTGTCTAAGGCAAATGGTCCACCCAGCACTCCCTTCTTCACTTCAGCCTCTTGACACTCAGGGTGGTCTGGAATGCTTGCCTTTACATCTTCTCAATACTTAAGGTCATGACAGGCAACATAGCCTGAGTGTATTCCATCAGTCATCAAGAAAGACTGAGATCCCCTTCTCTTTTTCACAGAAGCAGTAAAGCTATGGAACTGGTGAATGGCTAATCTCATTTTCATTTCAGGATTGTACCTTTCTGAACATCAGGGCAGACAGTTTGAGCATGCATTTCTCCCAAGATTATAAGTGTAAACTAGAAAACCTAACATTCATATTTTCCTAACTTGAGACTTCACAGAAGTGGATCTATTTATCACTACCTTCAACAGAAAGTAGAAAAAACCTGCTCAAAGGGATGCCTAGGTCATCAGTTGCTAGGGGATTTTCTCCTCATTCATAAATTGTAGGATTTCCTTTATATTTATTCCGTGGTACATCAATACTCAAAGTACATAACAGAATCAAACAAGACAGAACTAGGATCATTCTAATTGCACCAACTTGGCCAAGACAAGTTTGGTTCTTCTTCGAGCAGTGTCCCCACTGCTCCATTTTAGATGTGTGGCCGCGCCTGCACCTCGTACCAGAGATGTTTATAGCAGAATCTGAGGGGGGGCACACTGCTCCGATGACGTCACTGCTGCTCTCCCACCGTTTGGAATGTGCGCTCCCCCTCCCACCCGTCAGTTCCTTCTCAACCACCCCAGCACTTAGCACCGTCTGACAGGAGCTCTTACCTCAGCCATAGTTAGATAGTGTTACTTAGTTAGTTAAATAGTTGATAGATTAGTACTTCCCTATTAAAAAAAAAAAAGAAGAAAGAAGAAAAAACAAACAAACAAAGAACGACCGCAGCCTACGCACGATGCCTAATGCCTCAGGCTTCAAATGCTGTGTAAACTGCAATGACCCTATGCCAGCTTCAGATGGTCATGAACAATGCACAAAATGTTTGGGAGAGGTGCATCTGGCTAAATCCTGCCCTCACAGTGCCTGCTTGAAGTCAAGCGCAAGGAGGGACAGGAGCATGAAGCTTAAGCTCATACTAATGGAGGGAGCGCTCCGACCAGCCTCCGAGCCAAGTAGCTCACCCCACAGGACATCCATGGAAAAAAGGGGCTCTCAGCCTTCATCCCCTGCCCCACCGGCCACTGGCAAGCACAGGCACAGTCGACCTCGGTCCAAAGAGATCCCAGCTCCCTCCGAATGTCCGGACCACAGCAAGAAAAAGGCGCTGGAAAGCCCCACAGTGAAGCGGGTGCTAAAGGCCCCGGTTAGCAGCTCCGCGCCACTTCCAAAGCTCTCCTCTCCGGCGCCGGGGCTAACTGATGGCACCCTGGCACCAATCACGGCACCTGGGGCTTCGCCTCTGCTGCCTGTTAATGGCACCGCAGTTGTGCCCCAGTGTGGCCCTGCTCCCATCAGTGGCCGCGGTGCCAGCGTCGGCACTGATGCTGTCGGCGCCTACACTGCTGGTGCCAAACAGCTCCATACAGGGGCCGCACCTCCCTCCACCAATGTGTGCTCAGATGCTGGCACCGTTGTATCAGGCACCGGCACCACAGGCTATGCCCCCACCTCCAGCTATCCATCAGGATGCAACACAGGGGGCTGTGGCACACCCATCCCAGGCAAGCAGGTCTCAATCTCCCCTGAGGAAGAGATCTAGGAAGATGAAGCACTTCCTGAGACAGGATTTTTCTTCAGATTCATCCTTGCATTTGTCTCCATTGTATTGCATGCAGTCCTCGGACGAGGCTGATCGGTCTCAGTCACCCTCTGATGCCCGTTCCTTTTCAAGCTCTGGGTCAGAGCTAGAGAACAGAGACACTGGGCTCCCCTCACAACAAACAGGGCCCAATAATCAGCAATTTCAGTCATGGCTGTGGCAGAACAGCCCTTAGTACCAGGGCTCACCATATGGGATACCGTGGGGACCTTGGTTTAACTGGTCAGGCTACGCACCAATGCAAATGCCTATGGCACCCACTCAGGGTCAGAAGCCGCATCAGACACAACCTACCGCAACCCCTATTAGTGACTTGACAAGGGATCCAGCGACTCAGACAAAATCGTCTGGGGGTACCAGTGTGGACGAACCACAGTCTAAAGGGGATGAGGTCAGACAATTTTAAGACCTTTTCAAGAGGATTGCAGCATCTTTGGACTTGCCAGAACAAACTGTTACAGCCTCTAAACACAGACTGTATAGAATCCTTCAAGCCAGTACCTCATCCAAGGTATCACTGCCCATGGATGATGGAACTATGGAGCCGGCCACTGCCATATGGGAGACCCCAGCCTCCATACCGCCCACAAACAAGAAGATCGATAAGAGATACTTTATTATGCCCAATGATAATGAATTTCTGTTCTCACACCCACAAACCAATTCACTGGTCATAGACACAGCAAACCAGCATCTTAAACAGAGTTATACTAGAACATCACCGCCAGACAAGGAGGATAGGAAGATGGATATAATGGGCAGGAAGATATATACGTTGGTGACACTCCAATTGAGGATAGCAAATTATGCTGCTCTCCTGGCAGACTATAATCCTGATAATTACTCCAAGCTGGCAGAATTTATTACTTTATTCCCGGATGAGAAGAAACAGTTATTTAATGCTGTTCTTCAGGAGGGTTTCCTAATATCAAGAATAGCTCTCCAGGCAGAACTGGATGCGGCGGACACAGCAGCCCATACCGTTGGCTCCGCAGTAGTGCGGCGTAGATCCTCGTGGCTCCACACAGCGGCACTTCCAAGACAGCTCCAGGCCCTCATCGAAGATCTCCCGTTTGACAGACACAAGCTGTTCGGAGAAAAGACAAATGAGATAATGCATTCACTGAAAGACTCAAGGGCTACTCTTCGAACACTAGGAATTCAACCACCTGTGTATAGAGCTCGGAACAGCAGGTACCAATACAATAGGAATAACAGAGTCTCCTATCAGCAACAGCGCAGAAGGTTTGATTCCTTATGCCCGAGATCGAGACAACAAAATTCTAGATGCAGGCAGGGCACACAACCAGCATCTAATCTGCAACCCCAATCAGCCAAGCAGCACTTTTGAGGATCAGGTCGAGGGTTCGCCTAGCCAATGCATAACACCTTTCATTGACGGAAGTGAAGCACCCACACATTTTATGGATGAACTAGCACCTTACATCCACAGATGGGCATCCATTATATTGGACAAATGGATGTTAGTGATGGTTGAGTCTGGCTATTTAATTCCATTCATAGCCACACCTACCCCAAAACCCCCTTCCCCATCCCTCTTCAGGGACCCCTCTCATGTACAACTATTGAGAGAGGAAATAAATACCCTCCTAACCATCGGGGCGATAGAGGAGGTCCCAGTACAATGTAGGGGAAAGGGATTCTACTCCAGATATTTCTTAAGATGGAAAAAGACAGGGGGCTGGAGACCGATCTTGGACCTTAGAGCTCTTAACAACTTCATTCGGGTGCAGAAATTTAAAATGGTAACATTGTCTAATATTCTTCCATCCCTAGAGAAAGATGATTGGGTGGCATCCCTCGACCGCAAGGATGCATATTTCCATGTCACAGTACATCCAGCTCACAGGAAATTACTGTGATTCACATTCCTGCAACATCATTATCAGTTCAATGTGCTCCCCTTCAGACTATGTACAGTGCCAAGGGTCTTCTCAAAGGTTATGGCAGCACCGATAGCATATTTGAGAAGAAGGGGAATATCTATCTTTCCCTATTTGGATGATTTCCTATTGAGAGCACACTCCTTCCCCACAGCTCAAGAAGCAGTGAGAATGACAGAGTCCCTGTTCCTGTCATTGGGACTTACCATCAACTACAACAAATCCCTTATGATTCCAACACAACAGATACAGTTTACAGGGGCTCAGATATGCACTCACTCTTGCAGAGCGTTCCTCACATCAGATCAGATTACGGCGATTTACAATATCATAGAGCAGATCCGGTCTTCCCCGTCGGTTTCGGCCCTCCCGTGCATGCAACCTCTTGGCCATATGGCAGCCGCAACTTACCTGGTGCCCAATTCCAGGCTGCACATGAGGCACATGCAGTTGTGGTTTCTGCAGGAATTCAAGCCACACAGACACGCAAAATATCAGCATCTATCAATGCCGCAGCCAATAAAAGACACCCTTACCTGGTGGACCTCGTCAGGCAACTTGCTTCAGGGTGTGCCATTCACTCAGGAAGCAACAGACATCCTCATCTCCACCGATGCCTCTCTCACGGGAGGGCCCGCCCACCTTGGAGACCTGACAGTGCAAGGAAGGTGGCCCCGTCGAGAGAGCACCCTGCATATCAATCTACTCGAGCTACGGGCAGTGAGGAATGCCTGTCAATGCTTTCTAACTATGATAAACGGCAAGAGCGTCAAAATTCAGACAGACAACGTGGCAACCATGTATTACATCAATTGCCATGGAGGTGCTCGCTCACCCATTTCCCTGCCGCTAATTCCAAACCTACTTACCCAGAACAAGGGCAAGACACAACATGCTCACCTAAGCAGGATGCACCTTACAGCGTGGCTCCTTCATGGCTCAACAACACAGAGAGACAACGTTCTGACAGAGTGAAGAGTGTATTAATAAATAGTCAGAAGCCGGCGATGAGGGCTATGTACCTTCGAAAATGGAAAAGATTTCTTACCTGGTGCCAGGGGTGATCAGTCCTTCCGCAGTCAGCCTCTATCCCGGACGTTCTGGAATACCTTCTCGATCTGAAAGAGAAAGGGTTGACAATGGCTACTCTGAGAGTTCATCTGGCGGCAATATCTACATTTCACGAGGCGGTGGATAACTGTTCCCTCTTTTCACATCCCATTGTTAAGCGCTTCATCATAGGAGTGCAAAATACTTACCCAGATGTCAAACCTCCTGTTCATCCATGGGATTTATATCTGGTACTAGCACTCACCAGGCCACCATTTGAGCCTATGTCTACGTGCTCCCTCTTATACTTATCAGGGAAAGTGGCTTTCCTGGTGGCATTGACATCAGCCAGACAAGTAGGTGAATTGGCGGCTCTAATGGCTTGTCCTCCGTTTACCATCCTTATGAAGGATAAGGTCTCTCTCAGACCCCATCTGAAGTTCCTGCCAAAGGTTTCCTCTGCCTTTCACATTAATCAAACAATTCATCTACCGGTTTTTTGCCTGAGACCTCACGTGAGCTTGGAGGAGGCAGCGTTACATACTTTGGATGTTAAACGTGCAGTTGTCTTCTACATTGACAGGACTAAGTCCTTCCTCAAAACTCCTAGGCTCTTCATCTCTATAACAGAAAGATCTAAGGGCAATCCGATCTCTAATCAAAGATTGTTCAAATGGATTTCTAATTGTATCCATCTCGCTTATCAGAAACATGGACACGAACCTCCAGGCATAATTAGAACCCGTTTGACCTGAGAGGTCTCCAGTACAGCGGCGTTCCTCCACAACATTCCCATATTGGACATATGAAAGGCCACCACTTGGGTGTCAGCTGATACTTTCATAAAACATTACGCCATGGATAACCACGCTGCTATAGACCCTGCTGTGGGTCTCTCAGTACTTACCAATGTAAGAGGGGACAACTCCGAAGGTCCCGCCACCAGCAAACAATACTGCTAAGCAATCACCTAAAGTGGAGCAGTGGGGACACTGCTCAAAGAAGAAACGGAGGTTACTCACCATGTGCACTAGCTGTGCTTCTTCAAGATGCGTGTCCGTGCACTGCTCCACTACCCACCCGCCTCCCCTCTGCTTCGGAGTATCATTCAAGGGATGCTCTGCGGTAGAGAAGGAACTGGCGGGTGGGAGGGGGGAGTGCGCATTCCAAATGGCGGGAGAGCAGCAGTGAAGTCATTGGAGCAGTGTGCCCCCCCCCCCCACAGATTCTGCTATAAACATCTCCGGTGCGAGTGCGGCCACACACCTAAAGTGGAGCAGTGCAGGGACACGCATCTCAAAGAAGGAGGGCTACTGCACATGATGAGTAACCTCTGTTTTCCTTACTTGATTCATCTCACTTCTTGCCAGGCATTACAACTTCTAACTATTCCCTTATTATTAATTCAGGACATAGGTAGCACTCCTTTACTCAGATTTTGTCATCCTGCAGTTCAGGATTTTTGGTTTCCGAATGGTCTTCTGGGATACAAGTTTCTTTTTCCACAGAAATGCAACAGGTTTTGTTAAATAGCAGCAAGGACTCCACTGTGAAGGCTTATGTGAAAAACATATTTTTCAGTAGCATGTGCAAAAACAAATCTTTCACATCTGTTCTTCCCTCTGAGCTAATACAGATTACCTGTTGGACTTGAAGAAGCTTGGACTTCCCCTAACTTCCATTAAGATTCACAAAGTGGTTACCATGACCTTCTCTTATCTGTAGAGGAGTTTTCAGTGTTTCCCAGTTACAAGACTTCCGGGTTCATTAAAGAATTGATTAATCTTTTCCAGCTAACCAAAAAACCTACCACCATGTGGGATTTAAAATTGGTCCACAATTGTTTGGTGAAACCAGCCCTTGAGCTGCTAGTTGGGTGTTCCTGTCTATACTTTTCTATGAAAATGGCCAATTTAGGGGCTGTCACCTCTACCCATGGAATTGAAGAGCCAGGGTCTTTAAAGCTTGATATCCCTTTCACAGTTTTCTACAAGGAGAAAGGTTTCCTTCAGTCACCTCCCAAGTTTTTACTTAAAATATCCTCAGATTTCCATATCACTAAAGTTATCTAGTTTTCAGTTTTCTTCCCTGAACCACATCAGACCAAAAAGGAAGTCACCTTCCACACCTAAGATGATAAAAGGACGTTAGCTTTCTATTTGGACAGAACCAAACTGATCAGAAAATCTCTCAAACTGTTTCTTGGATAAGACAAAAAGAGCCAGTTTCAACCCAAAGACTATCAAAGTGGGTTTTGGGATGTTCCTCTCTTGTTATGAGACTGTTAATGTTCAGTCCTTTTCAACAATGGTACCAGACCTCAGACTACTTTCATGGCACTATTGATAGACATAACAATAGAAGAAATTTGAAGAGGTAACATTTGGGCTGTAGTTCACATCTTCACCAAACACTAATGCACACTTTTAGGGCAGATGCTACTTTTTTAGTACTGCAGTTCTGTTTTCACTCTTTGATCTGGCTCCCATCTCATTCCAGGAGTACAGCTCAGGAATCACCTTGTGTGAAGCACTTGTATAGGCATTGCTCGGAAAAGGAGAGTTTACTAGCCTTGTACAGTAACTGGAGTTCTTCAAGATATTTGTCTGTGAGGGTGCTCCACAATCTATCCTCCCTCTGCTTTGGACTTTTGGATCAAGAGACTTTGTAGTAGAGAAGGAAATGAGGACAGTTCATCTATACTGCTCTGTATAATTTTGGTGTAGGACACCAGGGTGTCAAGAGCATAGTTGCAAACAAAATGGGTACTGCTACCAAAAATCTCTGATCAAAACTCATGGAATGTAGGCACACCAAAAGTGGAGTACCTGTTGGGGGCAAACCTCTCAGAGAACTCCAGTTAATGCACAAAGTAAGTAACCTCTCTACCTTTATCTGTCTTTTCTATTAAGAGTGTAAGTTGTTTTGAAGAGGGATGGTCTCATATCTAGTACTATGTACATATATGGTGCCTACTGCAGTTTGTCCCAGAATTGGATAAGGTAGCACCGTACAATAACTGATAGCTTGTCTACACAATGAGTTAGCGCAATTGTTTTCAACCAGTGTGCCATGAGAACTTTACAAGTGTGCCATGAAATTTAATATAAAGGTAATGAAAATCAACGTAAAACAAGCATTGTTTCATCTTAAACAATGTTCTGTCCCACCAAAATTACAACCCATAAAACTCATGAAAATTAATCACCAAATTAAAAGTGAGGTTGTTGGTCTTTCTGAGTCTAAAACGTGAACATTCTAAATGCAGGTGGCCAAAGGGCAAAATTGAGATGATGTGTATTTTTTTCTTGGTGGATTTGAAACATTAATGCATTTGATCCTTCTTTAGCGTGTTGTATTCACTATGGTGCAAATCTCTCTAGTAAGACCATAATCATAGTAAATGTAAGTAAATGCGATGTTTATGAGCAATCAATTAAGCTGAAAAAAGCGGATGTGCTGTGTAATTGTCACATTGAAGTGTGCTGTGTAACTGAAAGATTGGGAACCACTGATAGTGTACAGCAAGTCAGCATGTGAATCTATAGCACACAAATTTGCCACACACTAATTCATTATATAGAAAAGCCCTCAATATTGTCACCTCCCAATAACTAAATATAAATGATTAATTCAGTGACACTTAGTTTTCCATAAGATGTTTTGAAATAATGTTTAATATTTTGGAAATGTTCCTTGATTTCAGTGCTTTCACTTTAAACTTTTGTGTGGGGGAAGAGGGGTCACTGATGCCCATATTTTGTAGAAGGAAAGAAGAGAATCAGAGAAGTGAATACAAATAGCAGACTTACTAATCTGGGCATTACCCAGGAATAGATAAGACAAATGAAGTTTGTTTAAGCAGTAGACCAACTGTTACCAAATTCAGCATGAGAACAGTAATGTTATATATGAAGAAGATTATGATCTTTTCTTCAGGAAAACTTTTCTTGGACTACCACCACTCTGGAGTGCAAGAGATAATGAGAAACACAGTATCACTGGATGGCATTGTAAAGTCACAGTTTGGTTTCAGTGAAGAGCTCAATTTTCTGCTCAATTACACTGGCTTTACTTCCTATAACTTATTGTAATTCCATTGACCTCACTAGATGAAATGAAGTAGAGAAGCAGGCCCCAGTGTTTTTCTGGACTTAAAGAAATATTGGAATGTAGGTAGTGCCAGACCACCCCAGTGCTCTATCTTCTTAACTGGCGATGTCCTGTGCTTGATAGTAGACAGGAAGTTTCAAGAAACCTTGTAGCAGGAACTATAAAATAACCTGTCCCATGCGTGAAAGTTCTTCCTAACCTCTTGCAGCTGGAGTAATATGGCTGATGAATAAGGATTTAAATTCCATTTCTCTCTTTCTCTCTCTCTTTATGGATGTGATTATATATTTGGCCAGACTTTTCTTAATACAATGATCATACTTGTCTTTAACTATTGAATAGATCAAAGGCAGAACAAATCACACTCTCTATGTTATAAAACATCCAAGCTTTTTAAAGATTACTTTTAATGCAAGAGGTTAAGATAACTTTTGATGCAAGAGATTCCCAGCTCCATGACTTGATCTATAGCCCGCTCTCAAAGAAAACCAAACAGAAACATCTCAAAATACAAATAAAAATCTTCTTTAAGATGCCATGTTCTGGATTGCATTAGTGGAAAAAAAATGTGTACCTTGCAATGGAGTTTGTCTAAATCAAGCTTTTCTTAGTCCCAGGACACTTCTAGTGTGCTGTCTACATGTTCTACTTCATCACCTTTCAAAATGACATTAGCCTTCACTACAAGTCTGTACTTTGGCTTCTGTACTACCCTGCTAACCTCTCTAGTATTATCAGGAAGGTTTATGGATATGTTTCACAGAGTACAGTCATGCTGAGCTATCCCACTGGTTTACATCCTGACAAATAAAACACATCATTTTCTATGGTAGAGAATGTGTTACTGGCTACACTAACATCAGCAGAATAGACAATGTACAGAAACTTGCTTAAAATTTAAGGCTAATTTAAGATGGCACTTTTTTTTTAATCATAACTAACTACTCTAACGAATCCCTGTCAAAATGATCAGATCCAATGCATAACTTGCCAAAAGAATAACACCCTTCTTTTTCCCACTCATATTCTGGTACCAGAAAGTTATATGAACTCCCAGCTGAAGGCTGCTACATTTAAAAAAAAAAAAGAAAAGTCAGATTGCTCAGCTGGGAAGCCTTACAGTGAAGAGTGATTTATTTTTATTTTGAGAGTTGTACATTGGGTGAACATCCTTATGAGTAGACAAATTTTACAAATGTGCAAGAAAATCATATGCTCTGTCTACTCACAAAAAAAAGAGAACAAAGTTATTCACATCACAAGTATAGCATTTAAATTGACCACATTATCGAGGGGGTAGTAATGCATAATTACTGTAATTGACAATTATAAAACATTTGGATGGAAAACCTACTTTATTACAGATAATGTATATCCCTTTTTTTGTCCTGCAGAGCACAAGGTTTCTGCTTAAAAAGTAATAAATAATGACATTGATTTCATTTTAACCACAACATCCTTGTTAATGCTCCCTTTAAAATGCAATAATTGAAAACTTGGTAAAGTATTTGTTAACTGATATTCCATGAGAGTAACCTATTAATGGCAAATGTACTTTTGAAGGTTTTGGGGGTTAGGTTGGTTCTGATAAACCTTTAAAATTAATTGAATTTCTTTGGAATTGTTTGGGCTCCATACCAGACTAGAAAACTCTTAATCAGGCAGTCTTGTGGCACTTTTCCGTGTGAAATTTCTGCGAGATGTTGTGGGTGAAAGGCATGACAGCAACCTTTCTCATGCTATTTAGGTATTTCTGTCTTTTCAGATTACTCAGATTACTTAGCCTCAAACCTAAATAAGTTTTGAGTTTTGCTTGTTTTGAGAAACAGTTCTTACTGGTTCTTAATAAAACAGTATTGAATTCAGTGAACTTAACCCATTGGTGAAATTGTCAGAGTGAGTTAATCTGTCCTCAAACCATATTCTAGTCCTTCATATCTTTGAGGTCTTGGAAAAAAAAAACAGAGAAGAAGGTCACTAAATGCATACTCTTTAACAATTTATAATAGTGCTTTTTTAATCAACATAGGAAAACAAAGTAATCCGGCACTGAGTCACTCCATCTTTGTACCATGTTATCGACATTCCATTCATAAATATAAAGAGGTGTGAGTGCTAAAGCAGTAAAACATCTGCAGGCTCACTCTTTCTCTCGAAACAGAGTCCAAATGGGGAAACTCTACACATTGTCATCTTCTTCCTCCTTGCCCATCATGGGCAATGTTACTACAAATAATACATGGTTAACTGTCATCACCATGGGTTCTTTTACTGTTATGTTAAGAAATCCATGGTAAAAATAAAAAGTTCAACAATCTGTATTGTGGCAGTCAACTGTTCTTTTTTATGAAAACGCTTAGACATGGGCACAGACATAAAATGTTCCATGATAAGAACTACATTTTGTCCTATACTGCCCGGGTAGCCTAATGAGAATTCAGTTAGTACTTTTCTACCCCATCCAGTTAGCACCAGAGAAAATTCTGACCTAGATACCAACTAATGCCCAGCATACCATGGCCCTAACAGGCATAATCTGCCATCTGCTGCCTGTTCCAGATTACTTATGTTATTCAAACTATTTACATTATTATAAATCATAATGCAATATACCAGTAAAGTTGAAATGAGAAACTCAAAAATAAACATTTTGACCTTATACAAATTAATTATTTTAATAATTTCCCATAAAAATTGATGGAATTTACATGTTCCTGTCTAATATTAAGTTTTGTTGCATCAGCATTTTCAGGAAGAGAACAGTTCAGATAGAAAATATTTGACTAACTCTGGGTAGAAGAGACTTTTAAGATCATCTAGTCAGATTTAGTGCACAGCATGTGACATAGAATTTCACCAGGTGATTTCTCTGTAAGGTGTTAGCTGACTAGAACATCCAGCTTTTAGACATACATTCACATTCACTCTTGTGAACTTATAGTGATGGAGAACTAATCATATCCTTTGTCAATATATTAAAATAGTTTATTACCCTAACTGTTAAAATTGTTTATTTTGTTTCTAGTTTCAACTTCCAATACACTGTATCTTCTTGTACATTTGTCATTAAAATTAAAGAGCCCTGAGTATCAGTCCTCTTTTCCCTTCTAAGAAGGAGCAAGGATGGCACCAAAAAAGTGAGCTTTCGTGGGAGAATATCCCACGTCATCAGACACTTTGAAGCGGGAGCACTTACAGAGTTGGATGAAAATAAACACAGGGGAGTGTAAGACATGGGAGAGGGTCATACTGCAACAGCTAATCAGAGCATTTGTAAGGAATCAAACTCCAGGAAACAGCATACAGAGAGAGAGTGAAGTCAAATTACCTGTTACAATGTGAAAATAATCCATAGTCACGATTCAGCCCTGCTTTCACACAATTTAATTTGCATTCGATTTTAGCTGCTTCTCTTTGAAGTATTGATGTCCCATTGATTTTCTTGACAACCATCATTAACAAGTCATCAATGGAGTGATTAGGAAGATGCAAGTGCTCAGCAACTGGGTTTTTTTGTGTGTGCTATGATTTCTGATATCAGTTTTGTGTGCATTTAGTCTTCTGCACAGGGTCTGTCCTGTTTGTCCAATGTATAAGGCATGGGGGCATTTTCGGCCCATGATGGCATAAATCACATTAGTGGATGAGCAGGTGAAGGACCCTTTGATGGAGCAGCTGGCATGATTAGGTCCTGTGATGGTGTCTTGTGCAGATATGTGGACAGAGTTGGCAGCGTGGTTTGTTGCAGGGGTGTGTGCCTGCTTTAATGTTTCTGTTGTTAGGTCTGTAGTTGCTGGTATCTGTTTAAGGTTAGGGGGTTGTCTGTAGATGAGGAGAGGTGGGATATTCTCCCACAAAAGCTCATGCGATAAATAAATCTGTTAGTCTTTAAGTGCCACAAGACTCCTTGCTTTACTAAACTAACATGGCTGCCCCTTTGGAACTTGGCCAAAAAAGTGATTCGTTGCTTGCCTAGATATGCTTGTCTTTTACAGAAAAGGATTGGACACATTTGCACAATACATTTTCTTGAGTGTCTTGTTATGTCCAAAATTCATAAGGTTTGGGAAAAAGAGATTTGCTGTTGGTTTTACTTAGGGGGTTGTTTTGTTTTGTTTTTAAACTTTATATTACTCTAGTGTGTACAGCAAATCCAGGGTCTGAGTTTAATCTTTACACTGTTATCATTTGTAACAACTCACATTAAGGATCCGTCATACTTAATAGAAACAGCCCCATACAGATTTTATTACATTTTTCAGTTAGCTTAAATGACCTGAAATAAAGTAGGCATGTTGCCACTGTTCTATTACCAGCAGTAAGAAACAAGTTGTAGGGAAAGAGAAAATAAATAAAATCTTGGACTAGCCTGGACAGGAAGTATCTTATTGGCAAGTTTGAGACCAATGGTTAGTTTATGGTATGAGAAACACATTTGGCATATACAGTAAAATCACTGATCAGAAATTCAGATGGGAGGTATTCACTCCTTCCTCTAATGTTAATAAAAACTTTGATTTCCTGAACTCCTACAACAATGCCAAAGTGTCGAAACAGACAAGACTCCAGGATGATTATATACATCCGAGGAGTCATTTTGCATTCACATCTTTTCTCCTCTACTAGATATAAACAAACACTTCTTTTGATCTTTAGAAAATGAAATTTGGAGGAGGAGGAATGTATGCATTTGGGAGAATTAATTTTAAAATTAGCCATGAAACTTGATGAAAGCAAGTCAGTAATATTTATATTATTGTATTCAGGAATTTTGGGTGGAAGGGTCCATGGAGGAGATGTAAACGACAAGGATTCAGAAATCCTCTGGGTTATCATGAGAGTTCATTGTCTTCTTCATTTTCTCCTTCTGTGAGAGTTCCTTATGAGCTATTTTGACAGAACGAGGATCCCACATTAAGAATCCAACTTCCTGATTTTATCTTTTGGGTGAAGAAACCATGGAAGTGGATACTGCTCACCTGTGCAAATTTTCTTTTTCCATCTTCATGACAGATCCTACAAGTTGGGAATCATGATTGTGACCTTGAACCACAGTTTAGTAGTAGTAGTAGTAGTAGTATTTATGTAATTTTCCCATCTTCAAGCATCTCACCAAGTGGGATTTTCTCCTATGAAAGCTCATGCGATAAATAAGTTTGTTAATCTTCAAAGTGCCACTAGATTCCTAGTTTATTAAAATTGTACAAAACTACTGATTATTTTTTGTAACGAACATTCTCCTATAATACATTACATTCTAATGATTTGGCTGTTATTTGAACTGGATTGTTTACTCCAAGGTTGTATTTTGTTAGTATGACCAGACAAACTCCAGTTAAATTATCTCTTTTTCAATAAATTTTCAAGCATCATTTTCTTTACTACAAAAAGATTGTTAATTTTTCAGTGTACAGTTGCAAATCTAATCTTCCATTTAATTATTTCATATAACAATTAAATAATAGAATCTGAGTGACAGAATGTCTTTCGAATCAGACTGACAGCATTGTTTTGTTTCTCTCTTAATATTTAGTATATAGAGTCTTATGAGGAACAATTAGAGGAGTACATGTGAGCCATGAGTGAGAATAAAACATGAGACAGTGAGATGAAGGAACAAGGTCACTGTGTTGGGCAGTGGTTCTAATTTAAAAAAAAGAAAAAACAGAGTCCTGTGGCACTTTTCAAAATTAACAAATTTATTTATCACATGAGCTTTCAAGGGAGAAAATCCCATTTTGTCAGACATTTTGAAGATAGGGAGTTTATGGAATGGGAGGAAATAAATGCAGGGAAGTGTAAGTCATAGGATCAGGTCAGACCGTTACAGCAAATCAGTGCAGTAGTTTAGATTCAAACACCGGTAAACAGTATATAGCTATATGATTTGACCTCACCTTCCTCTATATGCGGTTCAGCTGAAAAAGTGGGTGTACCGTGGAATTATTCATCTCATTGTGCCAAGTTAATCAGCAAGATGGAAAGCACTGGTTTAGAAAGTCAGATCCTAGATGTCAATTCTGTTTGGGTATTAGACTTTATGAAACCCTTGACTAACTTTTATACATGAAGTTATGGCTATGAGTTTATTACCTTTTTAAAATGTAAGTAATTCTTGTGCTTAATTCTGCATAAAATCAAATCATAAAATAGAAACCAGCTTCTGTATTAATGTATTTTAAAGCTAACTATTTGCTACTGTTTTTCTTTGTAAGTTTACTTGAGCATAAAATATTAGAAATGGAAGAAAGGCATAAAGAAGAGTTGGATACTTTGAAGGAGGAAAAAGAGAACTTGCAAGGCTTAGTCTCACGGCAAAGCTACATAATCCAGGAGCTGGAGAGGCAGTTAAACAAGGCAACAAACAACAACAGTGTTCTACAGAAACAACAGCTGGAACTGATGGACACAGTTCATAGTCTGGTCAATCTCTGTTCCAAAGAAGGAGGTAAGAGACTAACATCTTAAACAGTTTTACAAATTCTTACTAGGTGAGTGCCACTTTAGACGGGGGGGGGGGGGCGGGGGGGCGAGAGGAATCAAATTTACTTCAATAGGTGCAAAAAGAAAAAAGAATCTGACATTCTAAACCAAGCCAGGACTAAACATTTTATAAGAACATTTGAACCCACATAAATCTTGAGATATTGCTGAGATTGAACCTGATGAGTTCATAACAGCATTCTTATGCTTAATCTTCATTTGGTGTAAACTGATATAACTACTCTAACTGAACAACACTGATTTATAGCCACTGAGGTTCTGACTCCTTATGACTTGCTATTGTTCACTTAATTTCTGAATATTTGTTTGTTTTTCTGTTGCCTTTTTTATTATGTGTTTGTTTCCAGCTGCACCCACAGTGTGGTAAGTACTGAACAAACATGGAAGATGGAATGGGCACTGCCTTGAGGCTGTGACAATCCAAACCAAGGAGACAAAAATGGCAGAGGCAGTGGGTAGCCTGTGTAGCCAAAGTCATCAAGATTATAATTAGCTCTATCTTAATAAAGCTTTCAAAAACTTAATATTATTAGATGCATAGACCTTGAGGGGTTATCTCTAGTTGCTTCTCAAACTAGCAATTATTAGTCAATACATCCCTGTAGATATTGGGAAAACAATTCTTCAACAGTAGTTATTTTAATTTATTTAAATAATTTAATTAATATTTTAAATGTCAGAGGATAGTGGCTTTGCAGGCCAGCTCAAGAGAGGCATTCCTTGAATTCTGAGAATAGCATGGAAGAAAGCATAGAGCTATTGTAGAAGTGGACAGTTTGTCATAGCCTGGCATCTTGAGGTGAGAGGTGCAGTGTGAAAAAGTCACATATGAAAATAGAGTAAACAGAGTCTTGAAGCACAAGGACAAGAGTTGCTAAGGTGGAGGAGGTAGATTCAGAGGGAAATTCTAGGGAGAATTCAAGAGTAAATCATGATCGGAACAATGAGTAAGGGAGATGATCCTAGTAGGTGTGTTCTGTATACTAAAATGTCACGGTAGTTAAAGTTGAGGTTGAAATAAAAAATGTGTTATTTGAGTAGAAAGAGGTCATCATAAATCTTGGCCAAAAAAACCACAGGAGAGAGCTGGAGGAGAGGCATTCAAGACAAAGGTTGCAAACTGCACATTCAGTGAATTTAGAGGTGAAAGAACAAGGGAGATCAGACAGTAGCAGGACAGGCAAGTGAGGCTGAGAGACGACATTTCATAAGTCCAGAGCTTATGTGAATTGTGGTTAAATAGCTGATTACTGTACCAGTGCATGAAATATGCTGGTATTAAACCAACCCCTTCACTTGCATCATTATAATCTGATAGAACTAAGAGTCAACTATTAGATGATCCTATCTACTTTGTCCCCTAGAGAGAGCACCCCCATTCTACTTACATAGCCTGTATTTGAATAGGTCCAATCAATGGGATTCAACCACTTCCCTTAGAAGATTTTTTCACATTCAGACCTTATTGTGGGTATGGTTTTTTCTCAGGTCCCTTTAAACCTTCCACTTCTCTCTTGCTTTACTTATTCCATATGAAACAGTGCTAAACAGTTCTTCTGCAACTTAATTTTTTTAAACAGTACATTCTCATACCAATAGTTCAGCACTGAAGCAATTCAGATCCTTAAATATGTTTTATGGACTTCTGGTAAAGAAATCTGGCAGAGTTTTGCTTAGGGTATTTTAGGGGTGCTCAAGAGCATTTTGAAATTAATATCAGTGTGAGAGAAATATTATTTTCATATAGAGATGAGCTGCTATCTGCAGTACAGAATGAAAACAGATTGTCTAGCCATATTGAATTAGATTCAAGCACAATGTTTTTCTCCCTCAATTTTGAAGAGTTCAGAGCTCAGTTGTTCTTATAAAGAATCTGATCCAGGATTTTCAAAATAAGGTGTCTGAACTTGGGCTCCCCAGTCCAAAATGATGTATCCAAATAAGAGAATTTTGAGAAGTGCTCAGCCCTGAACAACTCGCAATGAGCTCTATGAAAGCTACTACCTGCTCAGTGCTTTCGAAGTACCAGCTACTTATGTGCTTAAATGTAGTTTCAGTAATTTAACTTTAGACTGCCCCCTTTCTCCTCATATCACTTTGTGTTTAGAAACTCATTCACAGTCATGCTAGGATGCTATGTTGGTTGACACACTGTAAATGCCTAGATCAGTTTAGATAGAGATACAGTACTTTCATAGAAGTACCTTACTTGGCAGTATATTTAAAGCTATCTGACTTACAATTTTTAGGAAATAAATTGTTTCTCAGAACTAAAAACCCACAAGAAAGCTTATAAAATAACATTTTTAGGAAATAGTTTCTCAGAACTAAAAACCCACAGAACAGCTTATAAAATAACAATATTAATATAAAACAGCAGACCATTTTCAAGCAAGTTGGACACTAACACTTACACAGATTTTTTTTAAATATTACCCTTATCAGTTTATGAAGATAATTACCATATATACCAAATAGTGCAAGTGCAAGGTATGCATGCTGGGTAGAAAAATTGGAATGACTCTAATTTAACTATAACCAATCAGATAAAATATATAACATAACATTTGATTTGTAAAACACAAATATCTACTACTGTGTACTGACACTCAAGACATAAAGCCATGGTAGGAATTTACTGGGTGATAGATAATAATTAAAATATTATTTAAAAATTGATGGTATGCCCACATCTTTTGTAGTGTGTGCTCAGTTCTGGTCAGCTGACCTCATAAAAGATATTGAAGAAATGGAAATTGTCCAGAGTAGAACAATGAAAATTATTAGTTACATGGAAAGACTTACATTTGAGGAGAAAGTATAAATATAAAGTAACATGATATAGGTATACAAAATAAGGAATGGCAAGAGTACTGCCCATTAATTTCATATAATGACCCTTAAATCTTATGTTTCAAGGAATAAATAACACTTCTTTATTTACTTTCTTCATGCCAGTCATAATTTTATAAACCTCTTATATCTCCCTTTGTCAGCCTTTTTTCAAGCTGAAAAATCCCAGTTTTGTTAATTTCACCTCATATGGAAAATTTTCCATGCCCCTAATAATTTTGCTTCCCTCTTCAGTGCCTTTTCCAATTCCAATACACCTTTTTTTGAGATGGGGCAACCAGTCTGCATGCAGTATTCAAAACGTTGGCAAGCCATAGATTTTAAAGAGGCAGATATTTTCTGTCTAATTATCTAGCCCTTTTCAGTTAACTCTTTTGACAGTCACTGCACATTGACTGGACGTTTTCAGGGAACTATCCATAATGACTCCAAGATTTCTCTCTTAAGTGGTAACAGCTAATTTAGACCCTGTCATTGTACAGGTACAGGTAGGACTATGTTTTCCAATGTGAATTACTTTGCATTTATCAACACTGAATTTCGTCTGCCATTTTATTGCCTAGACACCAAGTTTTTTGAAATCCCTTGCAACTCTTGGCAGTCTGCTTTGAACTTTGTTTTAGTGAGTAGTTTTATATCATATGCAAATTTTTCCACCTCACTGTTTACCCCCTTTTCCAGATCATTAATGAATATTTTGAACAGTATTGGTCCCAATAGATACCCTTGGGGGACTCTCCATTCTGAAAACTGGCCATTTATTCCTATCTTTGGTTTTCTGTCTTTTAACCTATTACCAGTCCAGGAGAGGAGCTTCCTTCTTATTCCATGATAGCTTACTTTCCTTAAGGGCCTTTGATTACTGACCTTGTTAAAGGTTTTCTGAAAATCTGATAACATTATACCCCTGGTTCATCTTGTCACAAACTTCTTAATCTCCTCAAAATTTCTAATGGATTGCTGAAGCTTGATTGTCTTTTATTAAAACCATGTTCACCCTTCAACAAATCATGTTCATCTATATGTCTGATAGTTCTGTTCTTCACTATAATTTCAACCAGTTTGCCTGGTATTGAATTTAGGCTTACTGCCCCATAATTATCAGGATCTCCTCTGGAGCCTTTTTTAAAATTTGGCATCACTTTAACTATCTATCCTCCAGTCATTTGGAACCAAACTAAATTAAATGATAACTTACATACCACAGTTAGTAGTTCTGTATTTTCACATTTGAGTTCCTTCAGAACTCTTGGGTATGTTCACACATAAACTCTTATTTCAAAATAAGTTATTTTGAAATGAGTTATTTTGAAATAAAATCCTTATTTTGAAATAACTTAAACTGAAATAAGTGAATGTTAAATCAAAATAAGGGAAACCCTGAAAGCAAAAGAGTATGTCAGAACACAGGACTTGCTATTTCGCTTCAGAAGAGGGGCAGTATGGGAGGTGTGGCAACATGGCCCCTCCCTGGACCATGCCCTCCCTCAGTATATAGAAAAAGGAAGGTACCCTGGGAAGGAGAAGGGCAAAAGTGTTATTTTGAAATAACCATTATTTCAAAATAACACATCCAAATGGCGTTATTTCAAAACAACCATTTTGAAATAACCACTATTTTGATTACAACCTAGGTTTTATTGTTCTGAAATGACAGACGTTATTTTGAAATGACGGGGTCCCGTCATTTCAAAATAAAGAAATGTCATTCGGACATGACAACTTTTATTTTGAAACAACGGTCATTGTTTCAAAATAAAAGCCTCATGTGGACATGGCCCTTGAATCTAAGGAAAAACAGCTGGACACCCTCTTCTCACCTCTTATAATAAAATACAAAGAAAGGAATATCTAATAAAATGAAAAGTAATACATTTTTCACTGCTAAAAGAAAATACTTAATTAACTTTACCTATCCACTTCTTCGGAGGCCTAAATGCTCTTGACAATATGACCTGAGAGAATAGGTTCTGGCCTTGCCTCTCTGTTTAGCTATTGTCGAGTCACGTGTTCAGTACTTCTATAATGTGGGTGCCTAAAGTTAGGAAGCACGAATTTCAAAACATAAAGATATTACTTTTTCTCTGGGTAATAAAACCATGGCATTTTGCCTTTCCAACCTGAAAGAAAACTTGTGGCCAATATATTTCTTACGAGGATCACCATGAAAGCAGTATTTTTCATAGTGACATAATGTTCCCAGTAGAAGACTGATTTGCTTAGCCTGACTTCAATAGACTGATGCATTTTCCAAAATTCTGTACCATTGGTCTGGCAGAGGTTCAGCTCCCCCAGAAGAAGTAACAATGAGAGGCATCTCAATGACCAAACATTGTCATTTTATCTTGAGGTGGGTTAGATAATCCAGGGTGAGCAAGGGTAGATGATGTGGTGATAACAATTCTTGCACTTTGCCTACAGTAGGCCGTTTCTAGGCCAAGAGGTGGGGGAAGGATTTCTAAAAGTTCACAGTATATAAAGGCAAATGAGAGAGTGGGAGTCAAGGTCACACTGATAACCATTTTAAAAAGTAAAGAGGAACCTACATTGCAAAATTTGGATCTAGATCTGAATTTCATACTCCACAAGTACCTGAGATGTTCAGATCTCTGGTTTCACTGCAGGCTACTTTTGAGACACTGGCTACCTGTAAAATTCCCAATCAATTCTAAGCTGGATTCCAAAACCACCCACCCCAGTGTGCCAATGTAATCAGTTCTAGAGCTTTAGTTTATGCTGATTGGTAAAAAATATATTTTCTACTGGATCAGAAAACTTATGGACAAGACAAATGTACATTATACCACAAGGATCTAGATACCTCCAGTGGTCTATGTTTTCTGCTAACACAGTTGTCACATCATTATTTAAGCATTTCTTTGTGCAATAGTGGGAATCTTGGTGCCAGCTCATGTTTAAAATAACAAGAATTCAAAAAATATCCTTCCTGTTAAAAGACTGTTGTGCATTGTGAACTTTAATGGTAACTTGTTAAGTATTAAATAATTTCCAAATTTAACCATGGATAAAGGCCCATCCACAACACATAGAGGATTAAAGAAAAGGAAAGTGGGACCTAAGGCTCCCAAATCTACCGAGGACAAAGATGTATCCTCAAGACTGCAGAAGCCCCATCCATAGGTAAATATGAGGAGGACTTAGAGCAGTGTTTGTGTATTTGACTACATGTTGAGTTTCTGAGGAAATTCATACATGAGTTAATACCAGTGAGATCAGTTTCAGTTCCACTGGAGAGGAAGGTATTGCCCATATGGAGAGGGAAGTCAGTGATAGAGAGTCTGTTTAGTGGGAGGAGGAGGTCTAAGAAAGCATGGATGGAGTAGTTTTCCTCATAGATGTTCCAACAAATGCTCCCTTCCTGTCTCAGTGCAGGAGATGTTTGGTTGGATTGGCAGGGAACAGACAACTCCTTTGTTCCTCAGAGGAAGGGGGAGGAGAGAATTAAGCATGGCCATTCTGAAGTGTTTTCCTTTCCAGCCCACCCATGTCATCATTACCCAGAGAGGGGAATGTAGTGGTAGAACTGTAATTTAACACTGATCAAATTTCAAGAGTACTCGTCCTTTTCTACAGGCTCTTCTGTGGAAAGGTAATATAGGCTACTAAAGTTGTAAGGAGGTTAAAAAACAAGTGAAAATGTGATTTCCCCCCACCCTCCCAAATTCCCACTAGTATGGAACATATTCTGGACAGTTCTGAAACAGAGAGGAAATGGGGAATGAAGGGGAACAGGAGTGTGTTAATAATGAGGGTGTTCAGATGCCCACTCCTGCTGCTACCTACCAATGGGGACAAGTCTGGCTAGCAGTGAATGATGTTTTGGATTGATTCCTTGAATTTCCACATCTGAAAATGTGCTTGTGAAAATAATATTCAGTTCTAAATAGACAGATGTACTTATTCTGCAACCCTACTCTTAGACCCATGGGTTCTACACTGAAAAGATTTTTCAAAATAAGGAGGCTTATTCTGAAAAAGAAAAAAAAAACTTTTTCATGCCCATGCAGGCATTTAGTTATTTTGAAATAAGCACTTTGGTATTGCAAAATAACTAAACCTGCTTTTATTTCTAAAGAGAAATTCTTTCAAAATAGCTATTTTGAAAAAAGCCATTCCAAGCCATGGAACTGACTTTTTTCAAAATAATGAAAAATCTCCCACAGTGTAGACATCACCATGGTCTCTTACAACACAGAGATATGGAAGGTTCTTGGAGGACTTTTCAGGGATCACCCCATGGACAGCAAATAATTTCCTTATCTCCAATAGTTTCAAGGCCAGATCAAAGCAGTAATTGAGTGATCATGGTTTTTCATTTGGAATTTATGTATAAGGATTAAATGCTCCAGTTTGTACCCCGTCAAAAGCTCCCTTTAATGTCAAACAGAGTTTTGACTGAGTACTAGATTGTAGGATTTGTCCCATCAGAAAGCAATAGAAAATCTTTGCCTAAGAAAAAGTAGTCTATTATTATACTCTACTGATCATATTAATTTAATTTACATATTATAAATAAATTTAAACTATGATTGCTGGCCTATTCCTTTCTCCCTACACATCCTGTACCCTACTACTTAGAAGGGAATTTTAAAAAAAACATGAAGAACCAGTATGGTTCTTTTTTATTAGTGTGGTTATTAATTTTTCCTGTTGTTTTTTCTTTTGTCTATTATACCACAAAACAATATAGTTTGTAAAAATGTTTGCTGTAAAACTGTGTGTTTCAGAGGACTAATGCAAAAAAGGAAGAACATTTGTTCACTAATGTCTGGTTCTGTGACCTCCTAACGAGAGAAATGAGGCATTTGCTTCCTCTTGAATGCTGACAAAAAGTTAGGCTTAAGTCTAAAAACAATACACACACATGCTAGGAATTTACCTCCCTAGAAGTGCCTACTGAGTTCATGAAATAAATCATTCAGTGAGTGGGTGAGATATTTAGGTTTCTGAAAATCACAAGTCTCCTGGGTTATGAGGAGTTTTCAGACCTTACAAAATTAGGCAAGACAATGAAGTAAAAGCAGATCCTTATTTTAATAGGATACATTTTTAAAAAAGACAAATTATTCTTTTTATTAAGAACCCCAAAAATGTAAGTAGTTGCTCTCTTCCGCTGCCTTCAGTAGCTGTGATGTAACTCAGGATAAGATGAACACGCATGATTGAAGGTCTGGAACACCTGACTTATGAGGGAAGCTTGAAAGAACTGAGTTTGTTTAGTCTGGAAAAGAGGAGATTGAGAGGGAACATGATAACAGTTTTCAAGTACCTAAGAGGGTGTCATGGAGAGGAGGGAGAAAAATTGTTCTCCTTAACTGCTGATGATAAGACAAGAAGCAATGGGCTTAAATTACAGTAAGGGAGGTTTAGGTTGGACACTAGGAAAAAATTCTTAATTGTCAGAGTGATTAACCATTGGAATAGGTTGCCTAGGCAGGTTGTTGAATATCCGTCACTGGAAGTTTTTAAGAGCAGGTTAGACAAGCATCTGTTCGAGATAGTTTAAGAGGGTACTTGGTCCTGCCACGAACGCAGTGGACTGGATTCGATGACCTCTCATGGTCCTTGCCAGTTTCTGTGATTCTATGAAGAGGGTGGGAAATGAACTAAAACTTCAAGGAAGTGACTTAAAGGTGAGAACAGACCCAGGGCCAAATTTTTGGCTGGCGTAACTCCATTGACATAAATAGAGTTACACTAGCAAAGCTGTTGGCCCAGTTTCCCTAAAGGGCTTCAAAGAGGGTATAGATAACATGAGCCAGTGGTACAGAAAGATCCCAGTCAGAACAGTTAGTTCAATTCTGGTGACCCAGCTCAAGGGGTATGTCCACATGAGTCTTTTATTTCTAAACAACACTGGTTGTTTCGAAATAAAAAACTGAATGTCCGCACGATGTTTTCTTATTTCGAAATGGCAAGCTCTGTCATTTCGAAATAAGAACCATCATTTTGAAACAACTTAAACACCATTCATTTAGAAATGGCTGTTATTTCGAAATGGTTATTTTGAAATAACGGTGTTTGGACATGTTGTTTCAAAACAACACCATTGTTATGTCCAAACGGCCTTATTTTGAAATAACCATTTCAAAATAACAGCTATTTCGAAAGCAGGCTTTCCCTTAATTCGAATTAACTTATTTCAAAATAAGGACTTTATTTTGAAATAATGATGTATGTGTGGACATAGCCAGGTTATTTTCAATCCTGATGTCAAAGCTACACTTATAAAGGCAAATTTGTTATAATAAATTGATACCAGTGTCTCTGGAATAAAAATACCTGAGGATCTTTGTGCTTAATATGGTCAGAATAGAAAAGGAATAGATTGAATGACATACACAATAACATTTTTATTCTTCTGAAATTATTTTTTAAAACTATAAAGTAGATTTAATTACTTTCTCTTCTGGCTAGCACCATTTCCCTATTAATTTGTTTCCAGGGGTTAAAGTATAATTTGGCAGGCCCTCGAACCCTCCTAAATTCCTAGGTCCCCTTCACACAGGTCTGGGACCCCTTCCTGCAGGTGTAGACCCCCTTCATGCATGTGTGGACCCCCTTCACACAGTGCAGCTACTGCCCCCCCAAATGTCTGTCCCCCACCCCAGCTATTGCCCTCCAAGCACCTGCCCACCACCCCAGCTATTGCCCACACCCCAGCTATTGCCCCCCAAATGCCTGCCACCCCACCTCAGCTACTGCTCCCCAAATGCCTGCCACCCATCAGACCCTCTCCTTCCCCATGTCCATCTCAGCCCCAGTCTTCATTCCCTAAGCTCCCTGCCCCATGTCCCCATTGTAGCCCTCTAACTCCCCATTCCTCGGCTTCCCCATCTTCACTGTACCCCCTTCAGACCCCTCAACGCCCTCCAGACCTTCCTAGCCCACCATCTCAACCCCCCCCAAGCTTTCCCTGCCTGGTGCCAGCCTGTCCCCAACACCCCATGCCCCCTCACCCACATCACCGATGTGGTCAAGGAGCCTGGCCGGGGGCAGGGAGGCTGCAGTGCCAGCAAGAGGGGGCACAGGCCAGAGACTGGGTCCAGGCAGCATGTGCCACCCGGCCCCAGCAGGAAGGGGCAGGGCTGGCACGGGCACCAGGAAAGGTGGGGAGGGGTGGTAGGGCTCGCTTCAGCCTGCTGCCCCTTCCCTCAGCCAGTGCTGCGGGGATGCACCAGAATGCTGTTTTCCAGCATGTTCATCTATTTTAGGGGGGCCCAGAACACTGTCCCCCTAAAAATAGGGGTCTGCATTCTGCAAACCCCTGTTTGTTTCCTCTCATTAGCTTTTGACTCCACTGTTCTGCCCAGTGCAACCTAAACACCACTGAGCCCAAGTTTTTTGCTCTGTGGTATAGCTGGAGCTTTGCCAGCTAGACAGGGACCTGTAGCATGGAATGCATCCAGTGACATTCTTTTTTGGAAGAAAGAAAATAAATCTCTTTCGTGCTTCATTGGCACCTGTAAGATTACTTGGATTGCAACTTGCAGGAAGATTAGCAATGCTAGGAAACAAATTGACTTCTCTTTTTCATAAACATGTAACTAACTTAATTGTTATTGTTAATAATAAATAACATTTTGAAGCTATTAATAGAACCTGAAACTCTGCACCCATATATATCAAAGCACTTTTACAGAAGTGGTAAGTTTAATTACTTTCACACATCTCACTCTTTTTTAAAATACAGATGGGGAAAGTAAAAAACAGAAAAGTTAAGTGACTTGCCTCATGGCCTTGTGTCAGACCTAGGAATAGTACCCTGTCTTCTAACTTCATTTCCTCAATCCATGCCATTCTGCATGCCACTTTAGAACTTTTATTTTTAAGTCTGACATTGAACCTCAAAGTTATAAGCAAGTTACTTTTGGATACATTGTGTGTGTGTGTGTGTCATGAGCATAAAAGCTGTCTTCTAATATTAATTCTCTTAGAGGTACCTATTTTTTAGATGATTTGTTATACTTTTGTAATAATAATAATAATAATAATAATAATAATAATAATAATAGGTCATTACAGGGCCTAAAGAAGCAATATCTGAAGCATTAGGTCTTTAAAAATTACTTTTCCAAAGAAGAAAACATTTGGAGTCTGATGATTAAAAAAAATGTACCATTGGTTAAAAAAGAGAGAGAGAGAGAGAGAAATAAAAAGCCTACCTTCTAAATAAATTGTAACAAGTTTTTCAAATAAAATTTCCAAAATTTATATTGTTCCTAGCCTGAAAGCTGTGCAACACGTGTGTCTGGATTTCACAATGAAAGCTATTCAGCTAAACTCCTCTGCCTGTGTGGAGTCACAGGCTGTGTTCGCACAGCACTCTTATTTCGAAACAACAGAGGTAGTTCTGAAATAAGAAATACCCTGTTCACACGACGCACGGTTGTTTTGAAACAACGGCACCCGTTGTTTCAAAACAACGGTGTTGTTTCGAAACAACTTAAACCCCATTTGGGGGCAAAACAACGTTGTTTCGAAACAATTGTTTTGAAACAATGCAGTCTGAACATGTTGTTTCAAAACAACAGTAACTTGTTTCGAAATAACTGTTGCCTGAAACTGCTATTTCGCTTTGAGCTTTTTTCCTTAATTCGAATTAACAAACTGTTAATTCAAATTAAGTTATTTCGAAATAAGGCATTATTTCAATGCAAGTTGTTTTGACACAACTTGTATCGAAATAATGCCTGTGTGTGAACACAGCCATAGTGATTTGGGAGAGTTCCATGGGGATCTAGGGGCCAGCCCCCCTGGAGTGCATTGCATGATCACAGCCTTAGTCAGGACTTTAGGTACAATTTAGCATTTCTCTGTGTCTGGAGAGGGTTCCTGGTTATCTGTTATTGGATGATATAGGACTGTTGTTTCTTTTTTGATTGATTGTATTGATATTTGTAACGTTTGTACATTTAAAAAAATTATCACAATCAATGATGATAAATAATAATAGCTACAAGTAAAAACACTTCACAGCCTCTCAGGCATGGGCAAATTTTCTTCTCAAATTATGAACTATAACCAGATATAACAAAGCTAAGTAGTTACATATTACAATCTATCTGGAGTTAGTAAGGGAACAGTAATGAAATAAGTAGTTAAAATGTAGAATATGGAGTATTTCTGAGAGTGACTTATTTAACAAGCCAGGTTTCATAAGCTGTATCTCTGCTACCCTGTATGGTGACAGCTAATGGTCAATATTTATTGTCTTGGAGCAGAAATTCTTTAATAGTTTTATCTTTTCTTCTTTTCAGTTAAGTGATAATTCTGAAATCAATTACCTGTCCAGTCTCAAAGGACAATATAAACTGCTATCTAATCTCTCTCAGGTCTTGTGAAAACAGTGTTAGTCACTCATGCTGAAGGCATTACATGGAATATTAACATACATGAAACAACTACCAATATTGACAGCACCCCCCATTGCCTTGTTAATGAGACATTCCTTTGTGTAAATGCCATAGTTCAGTCACAAAAATTAAATGAACATTAGGGTGTCTGTGTAGAAAAAATATAAATCAATTAAAGAAACATGGGCACTAAAGCTTTACGCAAAACCTATGGCTTTCTTGCAGCAGCCTGTGAAAGTATCTTTCAGTTCTCAGTGAATGGACAGTTATGCACATAAATTTGCTGTCTCAGGCATAAAGTTACAGAATTCTGTTGCAGCTGGATAATTAAGTATCTTTATCTCTTTGTAAATGGGCCGTAAGGCATTCTATTTAAACTTTTTAATGAGGACCACTTCATGGTATTCCTAAGTGATCCCTTTCAAATGCACTGCAAGTTGAAGAATTATATTGTTTTAAAGAATCACCAAGGCTAAATGTACTGGGGAAAAAAACTTGATGACTGTTGATAATTTATTAGGTAGTAAATAATTATGGTCCAAAGAAGCTGAAAGTTGAGTTTGTTAAAATAGTTTTACAAGACCAAGTCAATTCCTGTAAGGAAAGGAGAGCTTTGTTATATATAGTACAGTTGATAAATCAGACAGCCGGAGGGTTCTCATTACGGCCCTGTTTGTTTTTCTCACTTCAGACTGGTAGAGGGAAAGATAACTAATGTGTTTTTTCTCTGCAGCTGCTAAAACTCTCTTATAAATGTTCATTTAAGGAAAGTAAACAGTGAAGCTCTTTCCTTCTTTCTTTCTTTCTTTCTTTTAAAACAATATGAGTATGTTCACACACACTTCTTATTTCGAAACAACAGAGGTTGTTTCGAAATAAGAACTGCCATGGCCACACGACGCATGGCCATTTCGAAACAAGCAAACCAGTGGTTTCAAAACAGCCCTGTGCGGACATGTTGTTTCGGAACAAAGTGTTCCGAAACAACATTTGACCTTCCTCCCAGGGTGCTTAGCACCCTGGGAGGGAGGGCTGCCCCCTCAGCACCCTGGCCAGGGAACCCTCAGCACACTGGCCAGGGTGCTGAGGGGTGTCCGCTGGTCGGCGGAGGGGACTGCAGGCACTCGCGGGGTGCAACGCCCCTCTGTGCTGCACCCTGCGGGTGCCTGCAGTCCCCTCCCCAAGTGACATAGCATGTTCTAATAAAGAGTTATTTCAAAACAGCTTGTTTCGAAACCTCTTGTTTCAAAACAAGCCCTCCCTGTGTGAACATAGCCTATGAATCTCCAATTCTGAGAGGTGAGGAACACGCACAACTCCTGCTGAAATCAGCATAGCTCCTTTGACTTCAATGGAACTATGCTAATTTCCACCTGCTGAGAATCTGGCCAGTGTGTTCAGTGCCTGTCACAGTCAGGCCAGAGGTTTGTATAGCATATAATACCTTAACTCCTCATGCTCTGAATTTTTAAATTTATGGCCAAATCTTGCAGTTTTATTTTCAAAACTCTCCTTGATGCAGCAGTTGATTGTATCTGACTAAACACTGTAAAATATGGCCCAAAATTAACAGTGTTCTACTTTCCCCTAAATTTTTAAAATACTTGTTGCATTTCAAGGCCAAATCCTAGCTATTTTAACTTGACACCTACTCAAGTGGAACTTCCATTGACTTCGTCTAGCTGTCTGGAGTGGTTCACAATCAGAAGTACCAACTTCAGGGCTGACTCTTGAGAAACAGGGCAGCAGCCTCAAATTGTTTGTGTGCTCTGCAGTTTTTATGTGTAATTATCTGTCTTCACATATTCTCACCTTCTAATCAACTGTTGTGTATGGACCTCCTCTATCCTAACTGAATTGACTTGGTTAGCACTTGCCTTCTCCATTGTAATGTCTCACCCATCCTTGCCTGTGTACATATACCTCTGAATTGTAGCTTCCGCTTAATGTATGTGACAAGTAGGTTGCAGCCCACAAAAGCTTATATGCAAAGGAAATTGTTACTCTTTAAGGCACCACAGGACTCTTGTTGTTTTTGCTGTATAAAAGACTAACACAGGTACCCCTCTGGAATTAGAAGGAATGATTTTTCCTGGCAGTTTTGATCATTATATGTGGTTAAATCTTATATCAGTAGTTCTTATAAATGGAGAGGGTTTGGGGTTTTCTTTTTAATTATTTACATAATTACAGAATGTCACTCAATGTTTTAATCGGAAATATTAACTGATGTGTAAGGAGCTCACAGTTTGTGTTATGTTCAGACGAAAATACCTAGTCAGGCACTGTGAAATGTGAACCAAGTTTAGAAACATCATGGGTTTCAAACTTAAAAATCACGTAAGCAATAAAGTTCACACAAATTAATTTTCTGTTGACCAGGGTTTGTTCTTTATAATTTTTTGGGATATGAGGGGAAAATAAGCTGGTGTCAGTAAGCAAGGTTATTAACAACAGAATACATAACTGATTCTCCAACACTGATGGTTTCATCATCTAGACATTAATAAGAGGATCCTTTACACTTTCAGGCAGTACCTTGGGCTTAGACTAGGGTTGGAATAGGGTCTCAGTGCCCCAGCAGGAACTCAGAGAGTGACTGTGATCCCTAGAGTACAGAGGGAATATAACTGCTGTGCCAGCCTTCAAGAGGGGAAGCATCTGCAGCCCTTGTGTTTGGGTAGTTCTGCTGACTGCTGAAAATGTGGGAGAGGTAGAAGCCATATCTAAGGTACTGTCACTTCCCTGACAGTGGTACCAGCAATTTTAATCTTTTCCACTCCCTGAGCCCAGGGAATAATACTGTGCCCAGCCACTGCATCGCAAGAACTAGCTATTGTGCCTGTATACCCATGTGCCAAGCAATTCTTTTCAGAGAAGAAAGTCTGAGTGGCTCCCATCTGAGATTAAAATCCAGCTCAAGGAATCAAAGATTCTCTTTTCTAAGGTGAACTATTGCCTGTTATTGACTTCTTTTTTACCCACCTCAAGCCAGTGAACCATATGTGCATTTTACTAAATATGCAATCTGAATATTCCTCTTATTTTCTATTTTGTAATTGTAATGTCAAGTGCCTTATTGAATGGTGTGACTTCATTTCATTTCATTGGCTTTTTCTGCTGTTTTTATTATTGGCTATAGACATTCCAGGGTGCTCCTTTTGTTTGTTTTTCTGCTCACTCTTTTTTTAACAAACCCAAACCCCTAGGTGCATACAGTATATGAATAAATCAGGATTGCTTATGTTATGATATGATGCTTTATGTGATAACATGTTGGTCATGTAACTATATATCAGCTCCTTCTGTCTTATTCAAAAATGACATTTATGTATCCATCCAGCTAAAAATACCTTGAAGAGCCACTGATGTCTCATGAAAAAAATTGCATAATATTCAGTTACAAAATAACTGAACCAGTGCTTTATTTCAGTTACACTGGTATAAGTCTAGAGTAATTCCAGTAACTTAAAATGTTTTGAGGATTGTGTATGTCAAAGGAGAGGCAGGCAAAATGATTTCTCAGGGTGTGTTCACACAGCATTCTTATTTCGAAACAACGAGGTTGTTTCAAAATAAGAAATGTCATGGCCACACGACGCACGGCCATTTTGAAACAAGGAAACACCTTGTTTCGAAACGGGAGCCATTCTTTCGAAATGGCTTAAACCCAATTTCCTATCAAAACAAGGTTGTTTTGAAACCAGTGGTTTCAAAACAACCCTGTGCGGACATGTTGTTTTGGAACAAAGTGTTCTGAAACAACATTTGACCTTCCCCCCAGGGTGCTAAGGGTGCTGAGGGGTGTCCTCTGGCTGGCAGAGGGGGACTGCAGGCACCTGTGGGGTGAAGCGCAGCCAGACGCCTCACCCTGCGGGTGTCTGCAGAGGGGGACTGCAGGCACCAACGGAGAGCCGCGCAGCTGGGCGCTGCACCCCCTTGCCTGGGCTGCCCCCAAAGCCCGCCGCAGGGTCCGGGGCGCCTGGCTCAGCCCGCCACTGCAGGGGCCGGGGTGAGCATGGTCCCGGGATTCCCCAGCGCCCCACTCCTGCCGGGACTAGCCCCACCCCCAGCAGGAGTGGGGTGCCGGGGAATCCTGGGGCCACGCTCACCCTGTCCCCTGCAATTTTTGGCTTATACACTTTTGTTTCCAGTGATTTATGAAATTTAAGAAGTTCTGTGATCTGAAGAATGGACTGTGGTTGAAAAGGAAAGAGATTCTATTCCTAGCTTTGCCAGTAATGACTTGAGAAAGTCCTGGCTGGTCTTGTCCTGTCCTGACTTGTCTGTGCAGTGGCCTTAAGAAACTGTCTTTTCCTCTAGTCCTCAGAGACATTTAGGCACCTAACTGCCATTGAAATCAATGGGAGTTCTGCCTAAAAACTTCTGAGGTTCTGGGCCTTTGCCTCAGTACACCATCATTAAAAAAGTTATTATAATAATTAATTACTGCCCTCAAATGGATGTGTTAATTATTAAGTAGTTGAGGTTTGGAAAATGTGTTGAACATACAAGGACTAATATTTAGGTGCAATTTCTAATACTTAGATGTTACATATTTATGATAGGTGTAATATTTATGTGTTCCCCTAGTATGATGTGGAAGACTGGAAAAGCTAACATAAAATAAAGCTACTTTGGTGGAGTAATTCTTAAGGTTGCTATTGTTACCTGCATTACTGTATTTTCTGTTTTGCAGTTTTACTAAAGAATGCAAAAAGAGAGGAGGACAAGCCATTCAGAGACTGTGCAGATGTGTACCACGCTGGTTTTAACAAAAGTGGGGTTTACACTATTTATATTAATAATGTGTCAGAGCCCAAAAAGGTAAAAACATACATATGCATTTGGTTTTGGTTTTGTTCATTGATGTAGATATTGCTTTTTTCTTGAGGACCATTTTGAATTGTTATGGAAACTTTGTATTGGCAATATACTGTATTGATATAAGTTGTTTGGTCCACGTTCACACTTAGAAGAATACTGGAAGTTGATGGAAATGGGGTAGCTTACCTGGAGAAAGTTTCTACTCATTCTTCCTCTCTGCTGGTTGAGAATCCTTCCTAAATATGAACATGCAACACCAAAACATGATTTGCCTTCCACCCTTCATCAAATATATGGACTATACAGTTAATTTAGACACCTGGCAAGCACTTTTATCAGAAATACATCTCTGAAGGTCAAGAAGAGAATCAGAGAGGCCTATGGGTGTTATCAGTGAGGTGAATTGGTGGCAAAGGGAAAGGAACATTGGAATGAAGCATTTTCCGGGTGAAGAGGGTAAGGGTTTCTGAGTTTCTTGTAGGAAGCAGGAAAGGGCATTTGTGGAGATGGAAAAAGAAGACTGAGGAGCTATGGCTTAAAATGGTATCTGAGGTATTATAAATACCTTTTGTCCTCTCTCAGCTAAAATAAATGAATGTCATAAAGATCTGTTAATGAAAATTAAGCATCTACTGTTCAGGAGGCAAAGATTTTGGAAGGATCTGTGTGCTAATGTACCAGACGCTGTTGATGATAGCAGTGAAAAGAACAGCTGCAGTCTCATGCTACAGATTGGGAAGTGCTGGCAGCACATCCTATGAAAATCTATTGACAGTAACCCTGATGAGACCATAGGTCTTCCCCTTAGAAACTGCACTGGTTTCTACCAAGTAGAAATGAGAGAAACAATGGAGAATTAGAAAGGCATAGAAAGCAAGTATATATGCTTGCTTCATTTAAACTCTGATTATCTCAACAATGATAAATCCAAAATGGCAAATGAGTCAGTGATACCAGAGAAATAAAACATGACTTCCACAGTGTGACTTTCTCCATCTTATCTATCCCAGGTTTTAGGCTCAAAACACACACCAAGAGCAGTTAACCTAGTGAAGCTTGCAAATATTTAGATAGAATTCAGAAGTTTGTAACAATGCTTCTATGGACAACTTGTGAACTTCAGCAAAACTAATGCTAGTGCAACTCACTGCCAGTTTACCAGTATGGACTTGAACCTATTTCTGACTCCTTTATGATTCCAGTTTAACTATTTCCACACCTCAGACATTTCTAGTCCTGCTTGATACAGTCTTAGAAGATTTTCACTATTTCATTATAGACACCTCAGTTATCTTGTTTATTCAACTTTCATATATCACTCTATAAATATTTGCCTTAATAATCTTCTTATAGTGTTGGTTTAGTCTTTCCCCCATTTCTCATCCTGAACAATGTTTCTGGAATGTAATGGAAACTTTTTATCAGTGGTTAATTACAAAACAGCTAATGATAATTTTTGACAATGGATCATTAATTAATGAAATATGATATCCTTGCAAGCTCAAGAGATGCCATTACCTAAACAAATTCCATTTCAGAGCTAGGTCTCATATATGCATGACAGGTAGTTGTAAACTGAAGCTGACTTTGATACCTAAAATAGTAAGTGAAAAATTACTACTACTTCTTGGAAGAGCTATGTTATGTAGTCAGATGAGTCAGCCCAGCTCATCAGATAGTTACTTTATTTGGTTTCTCAGAGAGGCTGCATTTTAGTTTTCTTTCCATTTCATCAAGAAAGGCAACTGTATCTATATATTCTGCTGGCTCCTTGGTCCATCTCTGACACCCAGGCTCTGAACCAGTGTCCCCTGAAGACAATGGGAAGACTCCCATTGTCTTAATGGAAGTTTGGTCAGGCACTAAGTGGCCTATTATATTTTACAGTTTTCTAGTTGTTTTCTTTGCTTAGTTTCATCCCAATTTATTTATCACATGAGCTTTTGTGGGAGAGAATCCTATTTCATCAGATGCTTGAAGATGGAGAACTTACAGAATAGGAGCTTTTATTTTGCCCCCGTTCTGTAAGTTCCCCATCTTTCAAGTGTCTGATAAAGTGGGATTCTCTCCCACGGAGGCTCATACAATAAATAATTTTGTTCATCTTTAAATTGCCATCACACACCTTGTTTGTTTTGCAGGACTAGACTAACATGGGTATCACTTTGGAACTCTTCATCCCAATGTTACTGTCAATTTCTCTGCCTCTGCGGTGTTTACATCCAGCAGATATTTACAGATGGTTATTAGTCCTGCTCATATGTCCATCCTATTAAATCATTTCTTATACCATATTATTTTAGTTCCTGATACAAAGGCCGTTCAATGGAATTATTCTCACTGGGAATTGTATTGGAGGGCATTTACTGAGCATTGTATTGGAACCATAAAGTGTTTTAATTGACAGATAACTCTCATTGACACTTCATAAACATACATAAAGACAGCAGTATATTTTCACCTTTTTAAGAAAAAATCTGAGCTTGTCTCCAAACGGTTGTTTTAACACTCAAAATTCCTTTAATCCATAAATATAAAATGTATGGAATTGTACTGATAGGTGTTGTCATGTAGCTTTTTTCATTCATGCATCTAAGTAGCAGCAAATAGTTAATTATTTAGAGCCCTTTTCTTCTGATTCTATAGAAAAACAATTATTCTCCTTATAAGACACCTACCACCTACAGATGCATAAAAATACAGTTATTAAATACCACCTCCTTTTTGTTCAGGACTAAACCTAACAATATTTTAAAGTGTGCTTAAAGGCTGTCCCTTGACCTTAGCTGGGACAGGAGCCAGTTCAGGATATTTGTTGGCTTGAACTATGTGAAACTCATGTTTATAAACAGTTTCATGCTCCTGTTAGTGTGGTCGGTGTTATATCTACCACCATGGAAAGTGGCAAATCACATAGGGGTGACTAATGCACCAAGGGTGCTCTCAATCTCTCTCCCATTACACAGTCCTTCCTTTTCATTTGCTACCACACTCCAAGAACACGAAAACTGGATTTTATAAAGCTGCTTATTACAGGATAATCTTATATTATAGGTATTTTTTATATTAAAATATTAGCATTCAACACAATTTGTGAGCTTAATGCATTAGCAAAAATGAACATTGGATTCCTGGGATCTAGACTTGAATTTTAAATAATGTACACCCATCAGTTATTTCGAAATAAAGCTGTTCTTTCGAAACAACACTGTGTAGACCTGTTGTTTCAAAAGAGCTGTTTCGAAAGAACAGGTCCAAATGGGTTTATTTCGAAATATCCCTTCTGAAATAACAGCCGTTTGGATTGCAGGCTTTCCCGTAATTCGAATTAACATTTTGTTAATTCAAATTAGCTTATTTCGGAATCCTTATTTCGAAATAACAATGCATGTGTAGAAATAGGTTCATTTTCAGCATCTTTTCTGAAGGAGGCATTGATCCAAAATTTTGGTCTGGCAAACTGCATGTCTTTATTTAATATTCTGAATTAAGTTCACATATCTGCAGTGTTCTGCATTGTCTTTTTCTCCTACACATACAAGAGGACCTGCCGTGGGTGGGCCTGAAGCAAATTCATAAAACATCACTATGAACAATACATGTCAGAGTGAAAAGCATGGACTTGAATTGTCCAAGGATGAACTATTGTTCTTTGGTTAACTGATGTATACACATTTTTATTTATGAGGAACATATAATGACTGTTGATAGAGAACAGAAAACCTTAAATTACTGGCCAGCACTTTCCATGTTGATAGATATGATTGCCAAATGCTAGGCTGACTGATCACAACTCTTAAATCCTCAGGATAAATATACAACAAGTGGGCTGTAACCCACAAAATATGTTTTTAATAAATTTGTTAGATTTTGTAAGTGCCACAAGAATCCTTATTTGTTTCATAGGCATATGTAGCTCTATAAAGGAGCACAGTCAGATGAAATCTGGAACAGTCATAGTGCCATTATGCAAAATGTGTGTATTTGAGAATGAAATCATAGGGAAATTGCTTCAAGTACAGAGTTAAAAATGATAGCACACAAAATAGGAAAAAATAACAATTTTTAGCCTTTCCTTCCCAAGAAAAATGAAAGGATGCACAAGAGGTTTATGTATTCTTTGTGAACGTTGTGTCATTTATAAACACTAGTATAGACACATAAAACCCAAAATAGCCATTGTGGCTGTGTTCACACACAGGCATTATTTTGATACAAGTTTTGTCAAAACAACTTGTATCAAAATAATGCCTTATTTCGAAATAACTTAATTTGAATTAACAGTTTGTTAATTCGAATTAAGGAAAAAAGCTCAAAGCAAAATAGCAGTTTCAGGCAACAGTTATTTCGAAACAACTCACTGTTGTTTCGAAACAACATGTTTGGACGGCATTGTTTTGAAACAGTTGTTTCGAAACGACATTGTTTCATCCCCACATGGGGTTTAAGTTGTTTCGAAACAACAGGTGCTGTTGTTTTGAAACAACCGTGCGTCATGCGAACAGGGTATTTCTTATTTCGAAACAACCTCTGTTGTTTCGAAATAAGAGTGCTGTGTGAACACAGGTTTGATTCTTATGGCCATATCTGGTTATATTTAAGGCTATACTTTGTAAAACATAATAGTCTACTGTCAAGTTGTCAGCAAAGCGCTAATGGCCACATTGCCATCTATATGTAAATATAGAACTTAATCAGAGTTTTATTGTGAAATCATGGTCAGATGCTGTCCTGAAATTTCAGTAGTGATCATGTGCTTTCCAGCAATCGTCCCACATGGGCCCATTATTAGTCTCTGCTTTATCTATACCACATATGTTTGTATGTTGCTTGCCTTCTTAAACTGTTAGCCCTTTCAGGCATGGATTATGTCACCATCTGTATTGGGACACTGCCCAGTATATTGTGGGTACAACCAGAATCTACTATGTGAGTTTGCTGTGTGTGCATGATGTGAAATGCACCATGTAACCGCGTGGCTCCCGTGTGCATGCACAGAGCAGACGGAGCCCTCGCCACCCTCCCCATACTGGAGGGGAGCATTGTGGACTGTCCTGCTCCACCTTCCAGGAATCCTGGTCACCCCCTGGGGACTGGAGCTGGCCTCGGCAGGGGCCGGCTCCCTGCTGGTCAGCAGCATTGGATTCCCAGCTGGGAACAGAAACTACCTGCTGGCGGGGAGCCAGCCCCAGCTGCAGCTATAAGCTGGCCCCAGCCGAGGCTGCCACTGCCCTGGCCAGGACTCAAGGCTGCCACCACCAGCATCCTAGCCAGGCACCCCAGTCCATCACTGGTAGCCAACCCCAGCTGAGACCAGACACCACTGAGGGCCAGCCTTGGCCACAATTGGGGACCAGATTACAGGCACCTGCCCCACCCTGGGGGAGGGGAAGGCTGCCCACCCAGCCCAGAGGCTGAGCGAATGCTCACCCCCCACCCTAGTGCCTGATTTTTCCCCCATCATTTTTCACAGGTTACAGCTAGTTTAAATAAGAAATACAAACCATCTATATATAATGTATATTTGCTACATAGTGGTTCAAAAATATCTCATTTTCCTGCAAATATTTATGGTCATTCCTTCCTATTTTATGTAATACTGTGCTATGAGCACAAGGCAATATTTTATAAACTGAAAACTACTGATGTTTCAAGTTTCAAAGGGGCAGCTATGTTAGTCTAGTAAAGCAAAAAAAGCAAGGAGTCTTGTGGCACTTCAAGACTAACAATTTTTTTTTTATCACATGAGATTTCGTGGGAGAAAATCCCACTTCGTCAGATGCTTTGAGGAGGAGGATCTTACAGAATGGGATGAAAATAAATGCAGAGGAGTGTAAGACATGGGATCAGATCATACTGCAACAGCAGATTTGATCCCCCTCTTCAAAGCATCTGACGAAGTGGGATTTTCTCCCATGAAAACTCATGTGATAAATAAATCTGTTAGCTTTATGTGCCACAAGACTCCTTGCTTTTTTTTTTTTTTTTGATATTTCAAGATACTACGGAAAGCTGTCTATTTTTACTGGACATAATTCTGATTTTATCATTATTTTCATTATTACCTAGGTCTTTTGTAATATGGAGATCACAGGAGGAGGATGGACAGTTATACAACACCGGGAAGATGGAAGTCTGGATTTTCAAAAAAATTGGAAAGAATACAAAATGGTAAGGGTGAAAAATTCACATTAAATTTAGAAAGGTAATCTTTGGAACCATTAGATTTTTAATTCTACATGCCTCAATGCTCTATTAAAATTATGGTGTAACTCCAGCAGAATTAAGTAGTCAGTTGTATTGTCTGGGTAAATGTCACCTCAAGAAGATACAGAGATAAAATTTCTGAACACATTAAATGACTGCTTCTTGTCCTTGGAAGGGAGAGGCAATTAATTCTTCATTTACTCCTAAGTGCAGCACAAGAGCTGGACCAAGAGGTGAGTATAGCTTACTGCTTCATAATGAGAGTCATACGGTAATTAAATTTAACATGCTTGTAGGGAAAAATGCCAAAGAAACCCCTCACAGTGACATTTAACTTCAAAAAGGGGAATTACAGAAAAATGAGAAAGCTTGTTAATGGAAATTAAAAGGAAGAGTCAACAAGGATGAAATGCCTGTAAGTGACATGATTTTAAAACACCATAAATAAAGGCTCAAACTGTATACCTCAAATGAAATAAAACATTAAGGCTATGTCTACACTCACAAGTTAGTTTGAATTAACAAGGCTTAATTCTAAATATTTTAGTCCCGTAGGCTTTCATTAGTTCAAATTAAGGAATTCCTTAATTCTAACTAAAGAAAGCTTATTTTGAACTAGTAAGACCTGCTCTTTAGGTCAAACTAAGCCCTTAGTTCGATCCTTAGTTGGAACATCACACAGTGTGGACATTTAAGTCCACTATATTAGTTCGAACTAAGGACAGCTAGTTTGAATTAACAAAGTGGCTTAAATCGAATTAACTGTAATTTGACTTAGTCCACATCATAAATCCAAACTAATAAGTTTGAATGTAGTTCGAACTGCATTTAAACTTATTAGTTCCAATTAACAGATTTGAGCTAAGTTTGGAAAGTATAGACATAGCCTAACAGAATTTAAAAAAAAAAATGCCACCTTGGCTGAACAGTTGGGAAAAAGATAGTGAGAGTCAAAAGGGCATCATTTAAAAATTTGAAGTCAAATTCTAAGAGGAAAATAAAAAGGAGCATAAACTCTAGTATGTCAAGTGTAAAAGCAGGCCAAGAATAAGAAAGAAAAGCGCAAATGAATAAAGACTGATGCATACTGCTGGGAAAATTCAGCAGCAGTCAATGGAAGTTACGTAAGCTACCCATTGCACAACTTCTTTCAACTTCCTAGCTCCCCTTCAGCATAGCAGCTTCAATGTGCTATGCCCAGGAAACTGTGCTCCTGATGACAATGAGCTACGCCACTTGATGAGTGGTTTTATTAAGTCAGTTCCTGGATCAACTTAGCATGCCTTAACAGATAGTAAGTTGATCCAGGAAAATGGATCTGACTACGACAACTTTACCACCATCAGTGTAGATCTGGAATAAGACACATAAACTAAAAGTAAAAAAAAATGTGTAAGGACATGAGAAGGAGGATGTGCCTAAAAAACTGTCTGTGTGACCACTGAAAGATCGAGGTGCTAATGGAGCACTCCGGGAAAACCAGGCCTTTGGGAAGAAGCTAAATGCTTTCCTTCTAACAGTCTTCACTGCAACAAACATGGGGGGAGATTCCTAAAACCAAGCCATTGCCTTTACATGACAAATCAAAGGAACTGCCCAAGATTGAGATGTCAGTAGAGGAGGTTTTGGCACAAATTAATAAATGGAACAGTAATGAGACACCAAGACCAGACACCAAGAGTTCTGAAAGAGCTGCTACATAACACTGCAGATCTACTAACTGTGATATGTAACCTAGTGTTTAAATCAGCCTCTGTGCCAGATTACTGGAGAGTAGCTTATGTATTGCCCATTTTCAAAAATGTTTCAGAGGTGATCTTGGCAGTTATGGGATGGTAAACTTCACTTCAGTACCCGGCAAACTGATGGAACTGTAGCAAAGGCCAGACCTGGCAGACACATAGATTAACACTGTTTGTTGGGGAAGAGTCACCACAGGATTTGCAAAGGGAAATTATGTCACACAAATCTATTAGAGTTCTTTAGTAATGTCAGCAAGTATGTGGGCTGAGTAACCTAGTCAGCATACTGTGTTTGGAGTTTCAGCATTTCACAGGGTTTCTCACCAAGAGCTCTTTAGCAGAGAAAGAGGAAATGAGAAAAGATGAATGGTTCTTTCATGGATCAGTAACTAGTTAAAAGATAAGAAACAAAGGGTAGGAATAACTGGTCAGTTTTCATCATTTTTCTGCAATTCCTTAGTCAAATTTATAGTCAATGTAGTTTTAGAAGTTAGCTAGCTAGATGGATAGTGTAAAAAAAATGTTGTTGTTTGTTTGGGTCTGGCAGCCAGTCATGGTACCAGCCCGAATACCAGAGACATGGTGTACTCTCTGGGTTACTTTTATGATAACGACCCTCATCCTTGCTACCCTAAGTGCTTGGAAGAGGTTCAATGCAGTTCTGGTCACCCTATCTCAACAAAGATATGTTAGAACTGGAGAAGATATAGAGAAAGACAACAAAAATGATTAGGCTATGGAACAGCTTCCATACAAGGAGAGATTAAAAAGACTGACTAGTCAGCTTAAAAACAGACAACTAACGGAGGATGTAACAGAGCACTATAAAATTACAAATGCTGTGGAGAAACTGAATAGGGAAGTATTATTTACCCTTTCATGTAATACAAGAGCTAGAGGGTCATCCAGTAAAATTAATAGGCTGCAAGTTTAAAATAAAGAAAAGAACATACTTTTTCACACAGCGCACAAGGGGGGAATTCATTGTCTTAGGGTGTTGTAAAGGCCAAAGGTAGAATTGGGTTCAAAAAAGAATTAGATAGGTTCATGAAGGATTGTTCCTTCAATGGCTGTCAGCCAACATGGAGCACAAAAAAACCTCTACGTCCTGGTTTTCCTTTAACCGCCAGCTCCTAGAGGCTATGTCTAGACAATGGGATGGTCACTCAAAATTCCCAGTTGTGTTCATTCCTTATGAAGCAGCTGGCACTGGCCACTGTCAGAAGGCAAGACACTGAGCTAGATGGACCATTGGTTTGGTCCAGTGTAGCTGTTATTAAAAGAATTTGTCTGGTCTGCCATCTATGAAAAGCTTCTTTTCACCCCTTTTCAGGGTCCCAGAGTGCACCTTCAGCCCTCTCTAAAAGGCCTAGCCAACAAATGTCTTTTGTAGCATGTCTGAAAGGTCATCACATTCAGTCTATTTCAGACCATGAATGGAGAAGCAAAATCCAGAGTCTTGGAGTCCTCATAGAGAACTTACACCTGCAGCCCCCTCTCTTTTATAATGAGTGGGGTATAGCTTGAGTGCCAGTATTGACCACAAATATGCCAGTTTGGTGGAAGAAAGGCAGTAAGCTAGTCAGATGCCATGTAGCACTTTGCAGGTCATAGCCAATACCTTCCACTATATCTGACCCGGACATGGCTTGCTCAGGACAGTAGCTTCGTCTTCCTCCCCCTTCACGAGGAAAAGCACAAAGGGCGGGAATAGCTATAGGTTGGGAGGATGAGCACAGCTACTGCTGAGGAGAACACCCATAGGGAGGCAGACATGAGGGGAATCTGAGGAGAGGAAAAAGATGATGGAAGGATTCAGAGACGTGAGAAATGACTAGAGAAGTGCAACTTGAAGGAATGCTGAGGCCAAATCTAAATTGCGCAATTAACATGGGTAATTGACATCCAGGTCAGCCAAGCTCAGGGGTGAGCATTCCCATGGCAATGCTACACCCACTTTATTGCATACTCACCCTTTCCGCTCTCTTGGGTATGTTTCTGGAGACTTAGCCCATGGTTCTGTGCACTGGGTCTGCTGGGGTTCTTCTCCTCATCAGTTACAGGAGAATTTGTCTGTCTTTTGTGGAGAATCAGTGGGAAGGGTATTAAAAGTTTATTGGCACTGGAGAGGTTTAGCCCAGCATCCTCTCTGCAAAGTAAGGGGTTTGAGCACAAGATGGGAATTTGGAAAAAAGTTGAGGAGAGATTAAAGGAGAGTAGGGCTATCTTGCAGAGATGAGACTGGGAGATGAGCAGTCTTAGTTTTGTATCTGAAGCAAATCAAACAGGGCTTTTTTTTGTGAACTCTGTGTTAAAATCAGCAAAATAACAGTGAGCTAAGAATAAATGAGGAAAAAAGATCTTGCAACTTCATAAGTAGTTTATTAACATATATGTTCAAAATTCTCCTGCCGGAGGCTTTATAAATTACTTATGTGATGGAAAATGTATTTATGTTAAGCCAGTGGAGTATGAGATGCAGAAGTGATCCACTTCTTTCAAGTATTTACTAAATAACTTGGTCTTTAGGAAATGAGTTTTAGTTCCTGGAATGTGGATTCAGATGTTCTGTGAGCATAGCCTTATATGGAGATCAATGCCTCTTTGATAAAGAATTGTGGGTCATGCCACTTTACTAAATAAACATTTTTCTTTTTAACTGAAGTGATTACTTCAGTACTTGTTGCATTCAAGGGTGTTATGCATGGAGAAAGCATTTTCTCATTTCTCCTCCAGAGGAGAGAACCCATTTGGATTTGTGATGCCCACTGATGGTAGCTATGGTATGAAAGTGGTTGGATGAGGGATAGTGTAGATATGTTTGAGCATGAGACCTCCGGAACTAAAGAATGTATGTCTGTAGTTTGAGTTTAAGAATAGATGCACAGCCTCTCAGACATCAGTAGGCTTTGGATCAGGCCTGAAGTCCTGTAGCTAGCACATACTGCAGATTCATAGCCTCTGAATCAAGTACCAAGGGAGATGCCTGCCACACTGTAAGCAAAATACATTTATGTTTCCTTAATTTATAGGATATTTTTGCTACTGGATGGAAAGTTAAATATATTCTTTTGTTTGAACTCAGTCATGGTTTAATTATGCTTTAGAATATGATTGAGCACTGTCCTCCCTGCACAAATTTTACTGGATAACATCTGTTTCAGGAATTGTGTTGACATGTGGCTATATATTCATATGTCTCCTCTGCCTTCAATATTTCAATCTGACACCATCAACATATGTTAGCAGCACCCATATGGTGGTCTTTCCAAATCAGAAAGGACAGGAAAAGTTCATGTATACAAAAAGACTGTTAGCTGTTGAATAAAGCAAACTATTAAGTACTCCTTACATGTTACTCTTCTAATAAATTTTGTTTAATGACATAATGAGTCATACGTCACCTGAAGGTAGCTCCCACTCCTCTCTGGAGCAGTGCTGATATTGATTGAATAATTTTTTAGTTAGTTAAAGAAACAAGTTAAACAAGAGACCGTAATGTTATTTTACAATGAAACTATACTCTGACAACAAAGTGAAAGGGTGGCTAAAGCAGCAAGTCCAATTTGCCTTTTTTCAAAATGTAGTTGCTGGGGTTCCCCTTCTTGCACTCTGCACACACTTAAAGAGAGCCCAGCCAGCCAGAGCTCTCCTTTCTGCAGAAATCCACTGGTATCTGGGAAAGCATACAGCCAGAGCAGCCTTCTGGAGGAGCCTCAGCACCTTAGAATGGAAGTGTACTATGTGTCCACTATGCTTAAGCAGTATGGAAGATAGCTTTAAATGTAGGCATGGGGAAGGGTCACAGAGGGTCAACAGCTAATATTCCATCACATAAGCCGAAGTAGCAGTTGTTACTGCAGATCTGGATTCTGTCCCTATGACCCTTGCTTAGTTCCCAGCATAAATTCTGTTTGCCCTGGCTTTGTATGGGAGGTGGGAGTTTGTATTTTGATTAATCCACTTAAAATAAAAAGAAGTGGTTGGTCCCAAGCAAATGATGCACCACATGGTGAAAAGTGTGGCCCCCCCATTTTCAAACCCAGGTATTTAAATCATGATATGCAGTTCTGCATTTAGAAGTGAAACTGGTTTTCAAATATCATTTTAGTCCTTCTGGAAAATAAATTACAATTTTTACCTCTGGGTTCCCCAAAAAATGTATGACTAAAACCTCCCACAAGGTATTTTTATTAATGGAAATATTGAAGGTATTCACATCAGTAATTTAACGCACTGTTTTATCATGACATCTTATCTTTGGTGTTATGAAGAACATTAAAAATACAGCTACAGGCCAGAACATAATTGTATTTAAGAAGAACATCCTGTATAACCCAGTGTGTTAGAAACTGAGAAGTCTACTGACCTTATTCCAAAACTATCCTCACAAACATTCAAAGCCCATTCCATATTCTCAGCTAAGGCACCCGGAGCTAATTATTCTTTATGGCTTCTGGGAAGACATCCCTGCTGTAAAACACTGAATTATTAGATGTTTTCTTCAGTGAGTTGTCTGACAGGAGATGAACCCACAGGATATACTGACTGTGTCTGGTTTCAATTTTGTTTTGTCTATAAAAAGTCACAGCTTCCTATGAGCATTATCAGGCAAAATAAATAAAGTAGGAGAGATAATTGTTTAATGAACTTGGAGTAACATGATTCAAACTGAACACTGCTACAGATTTTGCCAAAGCGAATAAAGCTGTTTTGCACCATTCTTATTATTTCTGAATAAATGTCAACTTTGCTTTTAAAACTAGTATTGAATTCAGCTCCTTTGTACTGTTGACTGCGTGTGTTATTTTGACTCTGTTTATCACAGTGCAATTAAAGGTGGAGCAAAACAGACCTTGGGTGGTATTTGTTAACTAGTGTAAATAATCTAAAATACTGTCTCTGATTCCTGGTGATAAATAGTTTTATGGATCAGTGCTGCAATGAATTCCTATGATTATTGCTTTTTACAAAACAGATGTGCAGTTTATCAGAATTTATAGTATTTGCTGTTATAGGGTAGTAGTCACAAACATTCAGTAATTTTTTTTTAACTTACATGTGTGAGATTCTGTGTGAATAATTGCAGGGTGTATTGCATCATGTCATTTCTATGCTAAAGAGACAAACATAAACTCATGTTACTAGCACATGTATAAATATTATCTAATGAAAACCAGAAATCTCCCCAAAAGTATTAGCAGATTACCCCACAGTAGGGTGAATATTCATTAACATGGCCCTCACTCATCTCTTTCAATGAAGTGGGACTAACCTTTCCCAAAATACAATCTTTCCTCAGATGTGAAGCTTGCATACATGTCTTTTCAACACCAGAAATATTGATTCATTGATGCTGAAGTAATAAACAACAGTTTGGGACAGGTGAAAGAGGGCATTACCAAATTAGATCATATCTAACAAAGATGTGTGATCTCTCCTAGTATATTAATTTGCATGAATAAGTAATATTTACACTTCAATCAATTGGGTGGCTCACCTGCACCTTAGGTGGTAAAGAGCATTTAAAGTACTATTGTTACTATATATTTTACAAGGATTCAGTATTGCCAACTTATGTGATTTTTGGTATGTTTCTCCATTCCCTGGAGTTATTTTATTAGGTGAGTTTCCATTTTCATCTAAAAAAATAAGTAATAATTTTCTTATGATTGCAAAGCAAAGCTTGAAAATGTGACCTGAGTGCACTCTGAAAGTCTAAAATTTAATAGGCAAATAAAAAGAACCCGACAATTTTTATGTAGTTAAAATTGTGATTTTTTTAGGCCAATCTTAGTGTTTTGGGGGCCTGACTCATGGATTTTAAATACTTGGACTTGACAAGACCACATTTTTGCTCTGCACACCAGAGCCCTACGTTTTCAAACATACAGTGCAAAATTTCAAAACCTATATCTTGAACAATATGCATGTTGCAATTCAGAAGAGCATCTTTGTATGCTATTTGCTTCCTGAGCTGCATAATGCTTTCCTGTACAAAAGAAAGGCAAAGCAGCAACCAGTTTAGTTCCCAAGAAAACCTCATCTCTCATGCCTAGTACTTATAATGTTTTAGTTAATTTGGATTTACGGACATTATGGGTTACTAAATACTAATAGATATGTCATGTATAAATGGAACATACCTTCTTTGGATGGTTTCAAAACAGCCTTCTCTAATAGATCACAAATATTAGGCAAGTCAACCTCAGTAACACAACTGATAATTTAAATGATCCAGTGATTTCTACTCTAATTTTCCTTAATAAATTACTGTATTTATATACTATACTACATTTGAACAGGATTCATCTTCTGAAAAGTAATACCACCATCCTTTCTTCTCTTTGTCTTCTTTGCCTTTTCATTAGCTTCCATTGCAACTTAATTCCTGTGGTCAGGAAAGCAAACCACTTAGCCATAGATTTTTCATTCCAATCTGATGACAATTGTGAGAGGGGAGAAGGAAGCATAAATCTTTTCACACTGAAGATGTGAAGAATGATTATTACAAAACAATGTTGTGGTGCCCCATGCTTATCCAGACCCAGAGTACATAAAGGGGCATATTACGTGTCCTGAAAAGACTTCAACTTAAATAAGTTAAAATAAGACACACAAATATAAATTAAGAAACAGAACAGTTGTTCAAAACAAATAATTCCTTATGAGTTATTAATTATGAGCAAAAGGGATAAGGGGGGTCCTGCAGCAGTCTGTCCCAAGGAGAGCTCTGAAGTATGAAGTGTGTGCTCAGTGAACAATAGCAACAACAAAGAAACATAAATCAGATGTTTTGGGAAGACTATAAACCTTAGTGATGCAAGGCTTAAACCAACAAGTGTGGTTGGAAAGAACCACTGCGTGTGGAAAGGCTGCACTATCACTGTACGCTGCAGTTCCCTGCATCTTCTTCGGAAGCAGGCGATGCTGGTCTCTGTTGCATGTTAAGATGATTTTAAGGGAAAATGAATGTTGCTTAAAGGCTATTATAACATGATAAAATTAGTGATATGTGATCCCGTTTAGGAATAATTGGAAATCCCTCCCATCATTCCCAAAACTTTTACATATTTTTTAGATCCCATCTCAAGTTTTTTAAGCCTCTGAATAGCTCAGATGGGTTTATTTTTCTTTTAAGAGTTTGGTTTTAGGACATCTTTGTGTTTCCCAAGCAAAATTTTAGCTCCATAGGAGTCCATGGGAGTTTTGGCACTGACTTCAGTGAAGCCAGGATTTCACCTTCAGACAGCAGCCAGGATTGGAACCAAATATAGTTACAGAACAGAGTGTTCTTGTAGTATTTCTTTCTGGGATCAGAAGCAGGGGTGACTAAAGTATCACTCAGAGCACAATGATTTGCTGCCAATATTGCAGAAAAAATCTCCCACAAAAATGTTCCTCATTACTCAATTGTAAATCCCCAGACCAGGGAAATCAATTCATCTTCCCTCATTTTGCAATAAATACACTTTCCAGAAAAGTTTATATTTTGTTTCTGAAAATTTGGCAAGTCTCATGATAGCATATAGGGTGACCAGATAGTGAGTGTGAAAAATATAATGATAGCCACATAGGTAAGAACCTCCCCTCGCCTCTAAATATCAGGATAGCTCCTATAATATGACATTTAATCACCATAATTAGCTGAGCATATTGTTCAATTCATCATTTGACACTGGGGGAAAGGGAGATCTGCTGAAGACATTGGGGCTAATGGGAATATAACTTCCTTTGGAAAATGGTTTATGAAAATATCTGAGATTTGATGCTGGCCAGTTCATCCAGAAGCAAAACTATGCTCTTCAGAAGTATGTTTATGAGCCCAGGGTTGTAATCTCTGGCAAGAACAATTTAGCAGAAAGGGGTGAACTTTATCAGAGACAAGAAAGTCATCCAGTCCTTCATTCTATTTGGTGGAGGAATATGAACAAGAGTCTCTCATAAGCCTTTCCTGGCATATTATTGTGAGACAGTCATTAAAATTTCCATTTCCACTTTTACAACTCAAGATATTTGTAGAAGCATGAGATGAGCATGTAATTATCTGAACTGAACCTGAACACAAAATCCTCTCAAGTTTGTTCATCACTGGTTGAAATGAGAACTATGGTGCTGTGCTGTATATCACTTCTATTGTTTTAAGGGGACAATGATGAAACTAAGGGGTCTCGAATATATGCAAATAATCACAAGGTTCTACCTAACTTAAAATATCATTGGCAGGTAGGGACTGGTATCAAAGGTCAGACAAATAAGTAAAGTCGCACAGAAATACAACACAATATGATTAACCCACAATTCATTTGGAAAATGAACTACACTCTCCCTTTTAGTCTATTTTTTCTATATTTTAGTGAGTTATGCAGTTAGTGAGCTAGAAATAAAACAATCTGAACATATGGATGGTAAGTAGCACTAGTGACAACCTCAAAATTATGATATATTTCTTCATGTTTTTAGAATAAATTTGTTGCCCCACATGCTGTGGTCAGAACATCATCACTTAGGTTGAAGACAACTAGCAATTGACTTTAAATGAATATAATCACCCAAACCCACATCTTAACCTCACTTTAGTAGTCTGAGAAAAGATGGACTATGGAATAGGTTCATAAATTAACAAATCTGGATTTTGTTAGGCCAAGAGTGATACGGGTGAGCACCAATACCAAGGACCAGCTCAGAGAACATCCTGTCCATCAGCTGTCCTTCAATTATATGAGAAAGTTCTAGCTTGAACACCATTGCTGGTCTCATCTGAGGTAATATATTATGGGAAAAGAGGCAATCTACCAGGGAACCAGATTCCAAACCATTAAGGGCCTTATAGATTCAGAGCAACTGCATAAATTCCAGCCTAAAGTTAAATGGAAGCCAGTGCCCATTTTAGGTGCACTTAGTTCTATGACACTGCCTAATAAATAGGTTGCAAAATTCTGCTCTGTCTTTAGTGGTTAAATAATCCCATATCGGTTGATGAGTGGTATATTATAGTTGTCCAATATTTAAGTAGAAGAGAAAGGAAAACACATACTACTTTGCCCTGTAAAGTGATTTTGCACTTGAAGCTATCAGGCACAATTTTAAGCCATAGAGCAGCCTTGCAGGGTATGTATGAATAGCTCCATTGTACAGGCAGGCATACTAAGGCACAGGAAGATTAAGTTATTTGGCCTTAGTGTACATAAGAAGAATGTAACGATAAGCTAATATTACACTATTATGATATTACACTAACATTAAGAAAAATAATTAAACTTGGTTATTTTAACAACTTTTTTCTAGGGTTTTGGTAGCCCATCTGGTGAACATTGGCTGGGGAATGAGTTTATCTTTGCAATAACCAGTCAGAGGCAGTATTCTCTGAGAATTGAGTTAATGGATTGGGAAGGCAACCGGGCATATTCACAATATGACAGATTTCATATAGGAAATGAAAAGCAGAATTACAGGTAAGTACTAATTGATGTTCTGTTGTTGCCATTGGGTGATAGATCTGGTTCACTATTTGCAAGTGAGATAAGTGAATGGCTAACAATGTAATATTACTATATAGTATTTGCTCCCTGTACAAATGAGAAACACAATTTTCCAGAGATGGAAGTTGAAAGAGCAATTAGCACATGACAAGATGTGTGTTAGAAGGGTCAGGGCACTCTGAAATTTGTTAGCATTTTGTGAAAATCTTGCTAAGGAGAACAACCAGCCAGCAGCACCCTTTGAGGACTGGAGATGGGATACACAGTTTCTAGGTGGTAAGCCCTTCAACCCCAGAAGTCTGCAATGGTAAAGTGAGGGTTTTCTGGGCTTTAAAGGTTCCTCAGGAGGAGGCACATTGAGGTTTTGTTACCTGAACTTACAAATAAATTGACAACCATTCATTTATTGCCAAGCTCAATGGAGAGACCTCTTAGTTTCCAGTCTGTATGGCCTCTAGTTTGCAAGACTCTGTCTTGTGTTAACAGTGCAGTCTTTTCCCCAAGCTGTCCAAACAGGAATACAGCTCCTAGGTCCCTGTCTGTTCTTGTGACTTGTTTTTAAGACTTCAAGATTCAATTTATCTTCAGTATCCCTATGAGGGAGGAACCACACTAGGATGAGCCCCTGATTTTCTGCAGATCCATTTAAAACTCATCCACACCATGCTGGTCCTAATGCTTTCGTATCCATCCCTCAGATCTTCTATAAATGTTAATGTCTGCAGCCCAAGTAAAAATATTTTACTGGGAATGGTTGGTGCTAAAGGATTATGGTATCTTAAGCCTTGGCATGCAGTATAAGAGTAGTATACCATTTCTTAGTAAATTCTGTGAGATATTGGGTACCTTGGGCGTTCCTGTGCTCGACATGCTCTCTAGTGAAGTTCTCTTTCTCTTTACTATTAGCTAGTAAAAATATTATATGTACTAGTTACTTGAAAAGAACATGAGTTTTTTCGTATAAAGTTACAGCTCCTCCACTTTTCTATCAGGGTTTCCAATAGCACTGAAAAAGGAAGGGTAATAAAAAGGACAAAGTGAATTTTCACCGACAAAAACTCATGAGATAAATAAATTTGTTAGTCTTTAAAAATAACTTTTTTATTTTGCTGAACTAGTCTAGAATCAGTTAGAAGAATAACATGAATGACTTAAGTGGTTAAAACAATGTAATAAAAATTAAAAAGGCTACTTTCTTTGGACAGAGAGTGAAGTCAAAAAGAACAAAAACAAGTTTGAAATATATCCTGAATTATACACTGCAAAACAGGCCAAAGATCTGGATGAAATGGTGCATAATGTTCTTAAACCATTATTCAAAGGTTTCACATTTGGGTACCTCAAATTAGATGCCTAAATCCATATTTAGTAGCCTAATCTTCAGAAATGCTGGCACATCAGTTCTTTTTGAACTTCCAGTGATGGAGAAGTTGCATCTACTTTCTCCTTATAAGTTTGTGCATCTGTGTAGTACATGAAACATTCTCTGTTCCTTTGGGTATGTCAGAGGATATTTTCCTACTGTATCAAGGGCCAAAATTTTCATTTCAAATACTCATATAACATTAGTTTCCTGAAGGTGAAAAGGCTGTTACTGAGATGTCATATGACACTTATAGTTATGTAATACAGGGAATCAGGTATGTTATTCACAAAGTAGATAATTTGTGCTATTATTTTTTCAGAAAGAGTGGTTAATGGACCTCATTAAAATATAATAAATTATAGTACTATATGGTCTCTAATAGAATAAGAATGACAGAGAGGTATGAAGACTGTGAACTGTAAAATACAAAAACTAGAGGATATGAATTTAGGAGGAGGGGTGGTCACTAAAAGAATTCAAATAAGATATCCTTACACTGAGGTAACAGCTAAAATAAACTTTAAAAAGAGCACTTACTGGAGCAACTAGTAAAAACAGTTTAAAAAATACTGGACAGGACTCTTTGGAAAGGAAAAATGGAAAATAAAATTATTTATGGTACAAATGGAAGGGTGATCCCAGACCTTTTTTATGCTGAAAATATCTCTGCCACTCTGCTCCTAGTACTTTGCATCTTTCATTGAACCAGCCCATTCATTAAATGAAACACTCTCTCTGTTACTATAATTAATATTATTGTTCATGGTAACACCTGTTATATGGTAGGCATTCTCCAGACATTCAAGAAGAGGCAGTCCCCCACTCTGAGGTCTTCTCAGGCTAACAAGATAGACAGGCAACTAGAGAGACAGTCAATAAATATAAATAAATTTTTATACAAATTGTCTGGATTCATTACAGGGAGCAAAGCAGATGTGAGTAATTAAGAAAGATTTATTTATATAGGGCTGAGGTAGATTTTCCATCACTGACAATTTTTCTGTCAAGATTGGATGTTCTTCTAAAATATACGCTATAGGAATTATTAGCAGGAAGTGCTATGGCCTGTGTTATGCAGGAGGTGAGACTAGGTGATCACAATGGTCCCCTCGCAGTTTGGAATCTACAAATTATGTGAAATGCTCACAACAGGGAGGAAGGTTGGGATGAATCCTTAACAAGTGTGGATAAACAGGAAAGTGCTGGATTCCATAGGCCAAGATCCTCAAGGAAATTAGACAGCTGTCTCGCATTGGCTATGTCTACACCATGGGCTTAAGTCAATTTAAGGAGGCTTAAGTCGATTTAAGCAAAGCCTTGTCCACATTTGGAGTTGATTAAGTCGACTTAAGGGCTTCCTTAAGTGTAGTGTGGACTCACTAAGTTCCTGTAGTGTGGACTCACTAAGTCGACTTAATAAGGTCTACTTAAAGTCGACTTTAAGTAGACTTTATTAAGTCAACTTAATAAAAAAAAAAACAAGGAGTCGTGTGGCACTTTAAGACTAACAGATTTATTTTTCGCATGAGCTTTCGTGGGAGAAAATCCCACCTCCTCAGATGCTTCGAAGATGTGTGAACTTACAGAATGGAATGAAAATAAATGCAAGGGGGTGTAAAACATAGTATCAAGTCATACAGTAACAGCAAATCAGAGCAGTTGTTAGGTTCAAACCATAGGAAGCCTGAAGTCAAATTACCTATTGTAAGGGGAAAAGAACCCATAGGCTCGATTAAGTCCTGCTTTCACAGAGTTTAGCTTGCATATTAATTCAAGTTCAGCTGTTTCTCTTTGAAGTCTTGATGTCCCAGCCACATCTCTGATGACAGTCATTAACAAATCATTCATCAAGTGATTAGAAAGATGGAAGTGCTCAGCAACTGGTTTTTTTGTTTTGTGATTTCTGATATCAGCTCTGTGTTCATTAATCCTTTTGCGCAGCAATGGTCCTGTTTGTCCAATGTATAAGGTGTTGGGGCATTTCTTGCATATGATGGCATAGATCACATTAGTGGATGAGCAGGTAAATGAGCCTTTGATGGAGTAGCAAGCTTGATTAGGACCTATGATGGTATCTGTTGTGCAGATATGTGGGCAGACTTGGCAGCGTGGTTTGTTGCAGGGGTGTGTGCCTGCTTCAGTGTTTCTGTTGTTAGATCTGTAGTTTTTCTTTTCTCTTTTCTCAGAGCACACTTTACATCTTAAAACGAAGAATTTAAGGCATTGATGAGCTAGCAGACAAGGAGCTAGCAGAGGGATTCAAAGAAAGGAGTAACATGAGCAAATCAATAGGCAAAGCTGGTTTTGTGGGTGCATTTTGTATGGACAGAAGGGACCTCTGTGTGTTTCTGGGAGCTTACAGGGAGATTGAAAATGTTCATTGAAGTCTGTGTTGAGTGAGATTTTGCTGACAGCTAATGACAGACCAAGAGCTCTGAACATTCTAGATTTGGTTATCTTGCATGATGGTAGAAGCACCCAAAGATGATGTGAGTCTGTTATACAGAACCTGCCTGTGCCTGTAAAACAGCAGCCTAGAACGTGTTTAACGATCCCTGCCTATCTCATGGCGGAGTGGGTATATGAAGAGGCTAAAGGTGAGTCCAGTATATGGTAGAGAAAGAGTGAGTCTTCATGACCTTGGGTGGTTGAAGCAGTAAACCTGCATGTCTCTGTAGAGTTGTTTTATTTAGAATCCCTAAATTCTTGGTTTTAAGATGTAAAGTGTGTTCTGAGGAAAGGGTCTTTAAAAGAGTGGGCATGGTATTTGCTTCCTTTCCCAACTGATGAAACAACCCATCAGCTAGAAGCCTATATTCACAAAGGAACTTAAACATCTAACTTGCAGTTTAGGCCCCTAAGTGAAGATTAAGGTGCCCCTGAAATTTTGAAAACACCCACTCAGTGACCACCTAGCCCTGGAGATGCCTAATATAATCTCTATCCAATAACATTAAAGGAACTTGAAAGCCCATTAGCAAGTATTTTTAATAAATCTGTAAACTCAGGGGTTTTACTGTGTGATTGGAGAATTCCTAACATACTTACTGTTTTCAAGAAAGGGAAAAAATGTGATCCAGGTAACTATAGGCCTGGTAGTTTGACCTCGGTAGTACACAAGTCTTGGAGGAAAAAATTCTAAGTGGCTAAGGTTATCAAGGTTGATGGAAACTAGAATAAAATGCAACATGAGTTTACAAAAGGTAGATCATGCCAGACCAATCTGATCATTTTTGAGAAAATAACAGATTTTTTGAACAAAGGGAATGCAGTGGATTTAATTTACCTAGCTTTCAGCAAGATATTTGATACAGTTCCACATAGGGAATTATTAGGTAAATTAGAAAAGATGAGGATTAATAGAAAAATAGAATGGAACTGGTTAAAGGCGAGACGGCAGCAGGTCATTCTGAAAGGTGAACTCCCAGGCTCGAGGGAAACGACTAGTGGAATTAGTCAGGGATCATCTTGGGGCAAATTTTATTGAACTTGTAGTGACCATGGTACAAAAGTGGGAATGTAATAATAAAGTTTGAGGATGACACAAAGTTGGGAGGTATTGCCAATACAGAGAAGGATTGAGATATCATATAGGAAGATCTGAATGACCTTTTAAACTGGAGTAACAGGAAGAGGATGAAATATAATAGTGGAAAGGGCAAAGTCATGCATTTAGGGACAAATATCATTTTTTTCTATATGTTGGGGATGCATCAGCTGGGAATGAGGAAGGAGGAAAAGGCCCTGAGCACACTGGTTGAACAGAGGATAGCTACGTGATGTGGCCGTGAAAAAGCTAATGATGTTCTAGGGTGCATCAGACAAAATATTTCTAGTAGAGATGGGTAGGTGTTAGTACGCAAGGCTCTGGTGAGACCTCATCTGGAATATTGTGTGCAGTTCTGGTTTCAAAACTGAGCTTGATAGATTTATGGAGGGGATGGTATGATGGGACAGGCTAGTTTAGCAATTCACCAAACTTTGCCTACTCATGGTACGTATACCAATGGTCTATCATGGGATGTTAGATGGAGTGGTTTCTAAATATTACAGAGAATTCTTTCTTGGGTGTCTGATTGGTGAATCCTATGTGCTTAGGGATTGCCATTTTCGGGGTCAGAAAGAAATCTTCCCCCAGTGCAGACTGGTAAAAGCACTGGGGGTTTTTCACCTTCTTGTATAGTATGGGGCATGGCTCACTTTCTGGTGGGTTCTCTGTACCTTAAAGTCTTTAAACCATGATCTGAGGATTTTAATAACTCAGTCATAGGTTAGAGATTTATTCCAGGATGGATATGTAAGGGTTTGTGGCCTGCAGTGTGCAGGAGGTCAGACCAGATGATCATATTGCTCCATTCTGACCTTAAAGTCTGTGAGTCTGTTGTCAAGTCTATACTGACAGCAGTAAATTAACCACCATCAGTCCGAGCTCTCTGGTTTGATTGAGTGGTCAGTAAAGAACTGCACAATTGATCTGAAGTTTGACTCAATAACTCCACCCCCATAAGAAGAGTAAGACTGAATCGAATAGATGACTTTTACCTTCAAATCAGTGCAGCAGAGCCATGGAAATAAGTGGGAGTTAGAGAGTCAAAGGGAAATATGCAGGTTATTTTACGTAGTCTGAGTATCTCCCTTTCACTGTTGCAAAAAATGGTGGCAAGTATAGACCAGGCCTATGAATCTATGAGGATTGGGTCCTAGCTTACCAAAAATTACAGGTTAGCAGTAGTTTATACTTGGCCAGTATGCATGTGTATGAAGAGGTTGGAAGGTGCAAGAGTCCTACTAGTCTCTGATTGTGGCCTACATAAAGCCAATACGCTGAAGTCCCTGCATTCAGAAAAACACAGGAATACTATACCCACTCTCATGCAGGCACAGAGTGCCCCGAAATAGAATAGATATCATGGAGAGGAGGTAGGGCCATATACTTCCATAATGGTACATAAAGTTTCAGATCAGCTCAACGATTCTTTCCCTCACATGTATCCAAATATTTAACAAAAGCTAGTAGTAGTAAGCTGACAGCAGTTGAACTAATGAAGTACCAGCAATGTGCAGATCTCAGTGGCTATTCGTGTTTGACGAATTTGTTTTAAGTGCCTACTCCATACAAATCTAACTTTGTAACAATTTTACAGAGCAAAATAATGTTGGTCTGTTTGAAATCTTACTATAGCAATTCAAATTGCAAAGCTTCCTAAAACATAGAAACTCCCCCTTCTCTTTGCCAGTGTCACTGTCTCTAATGGTTACAAATTCAGCCCCAGAATCCAAGCCAAGTAAAAGGTTCATTATTGAGCACTAAATAACTTGCCATCCATTGCAGAATGTTTTTCCCCCCCCATCTAAGAAACCTGCCTGTATTGAGTAAAATAATGCTTATATACAGTTCAAAATCACAGCACTCAACCTCTTTCACACAATTTCTTTTCTTCAAAGTTGCTAGGCATTTGTCATGCTTGTTTTCAATATGTCAGATGAGGAACAGTCTACCTTGCCATAACATCAGAAACTAGTAATCTGCTGTTATTTGGCCAAGCAAATTAAGCTGTTTTGTTTTGTAGGCCACTAGGAAATCTTGATGAAGACCTCCTTACTCTCTGCTTATTCAACAGTTTGTAAATGTGAGTAAAGATAGGCCAATTATATGCTAATTTATTTTCAGATAATACCAGTGCAGTCTGAATAATATCTAGAAATGAAGTAGCTTCTAAGTCGGTCTGGGCACTACATCAAGGAAACCTAAAATAGAAAACTGATAATGATATGAAAGGAAAAACTCAAAAGGTGGAACATGTTTTGTTTAAGATGCAGTAATAACTTTTACATCCAGAAGGAGGGCAAAAAATAATAGTTTCAAATCCAGCAATTGAATATAGTAAGTTATGTAAGAATACAAATACTACAAAGTTATGAAAATATGGAAAACTAATATTTCATGCATTTTTACTAAAATCCAGCCTCAAAATTAGGCAAAGTTTGAGTCAGTCTGAATTGCTCCCATTTGGAATTTTCAGAAGAGTTCTGTTTTTTCTCTCAGCAGTTTTTATTCTCTCTACTACTTTTTATTATTCTAAAGAACATATGATTGAATAAAGGCTAATGCTCAGCATATGTATTTTTAAATATATTTATTTTCCTTTGTTTCCTTTTCAAAATGATAGAGTTCCAAGAGAGTTTCTGGGAATGCAAAATAAAATATACGTATAATCCCAGATGATGACTATAAAGAAGAAAAGAAAGGTTTTATAATATAGCTATCTTTCAGTAAATATATTATGTTAAATAATAGTTTACATGTGGTAATCAATTATTCAAAAAGAAACTTGGTGGTGGAGTGAACTCTAAGAAGTGATAAATAATAACAAAGAAAAGTTGAGACTCTGGCAAAGGAGTAGGAACAAACAAGACCTGGAGGAATAAAATGAGTATGAATAAATTGACCAGGAATATAGTTGCAAAAGCAAAAGAAGATGACTTTGAGGAACTTTATGTAAGACTTGGAACAAAGGAAGGGGGAAAGGAATGTGTAGACTGGCAAAAGCATGAGACAGAAGTAAGAAAGATATAGAAGGAAAGAGTTTAATCAACAAGGAAACAAGAATACTGCTGCCTGATGGAAGATGCAGAATCAATGAAAAGGTATTTTGAACAGCTTTTCAATGAAGAAAACCCAAGAGAGTTATGTGACTTCAAAATAATGAACTTGTTATAGTAGAAGCCGACCATACCAGAAGAAATGGCAAATGCTGTCAAATAAATAAAAAATAATAAAGCCCTAAGCCCAAGTGGAATTTCTGATGAGGAATAGAAGATGTTTGGACTAGAAGACATCCATCTGGTGATATCTCTAATTCACGGGTGAGATGGGAAAACATATCAAATGAGTGGAGGAAAAGTATTCGGTGCTGATATAGAACAGAAAAGATGACTCTGGCAACTGCACAAATCATAAAGATGATGAGTCATACAATGTAACTGTGAAAGACAGTCATAGATTACTAAGAAGTGAAATGGATATTAGTAAGATCAACATGGCTTCAGGTCAAGATGAACAACAATAGATTTTGTGTTGGCACTGAGGAAGCTAGTGGAAAAATTTGGGGAGTAAATGAAAAATATTCAGATGGCATTAATGGATCTGGAAAAGACCTTAGACTTCCAAAAGAAGTCATATCATGTTGTAGGAGAAGAAAACGGTACCAGAAATTTTTGTGATGTTTCCTCAAGCCATGCATGTCAATGTAACATCAGAATCAGATTTTCTAGTAGTGAAACAGAAGAGCTGTTGGTAAAGGTAGGAATGCATCAGGGTTCAGTACTGATGCTTTTCTTGTTTCTTCATGTACCTTAACAAGAAAGAGTATGCAGATGGTATCATTCTGTGCAGTAAAGAAAAAGATAGTTCAGGCAAGGATCTCCATAAATGGAGAGATGTGTTGCAGAGACAGGAACTCAAAATAAGTAGAAGAAAAACAGATTGGATGATATGAATTACAATAAGGTGAACACTGAAGAATTAGCCTTAAAATTAGATGGACTAACAATACTGAAAATACAAAGTTTCAAATATCTGAATTCCAGTATCTGGGACAATGTGGAAACGGAAGATGAGGGGGGGAAAAAAACTAGGATAACAAATGCCTCAGTCCTACGGAGAAAGGCAAGTGCTGTAGTATGTGACAGGAACATAGCACGTTCCAAAGTTCTTTCAAACATCTGATGAGGTGGGATTCTGTCCCACCAAAGCTCAAGCAATAAATAAATTTGTAAGTCTTTAAAAGTCCCACTAGACGCCTTATTTGTTTTGCAGGAACATACCTGTAAGATTAAAATGGGGAGTCTATAAAACAGTGGTCTGTTCAATTTTAAAATATGGCTCTGAGTAGGCAGCAAAGAAGAAACATAAGCAAACAGTCTGTTCTTCAGAAATGCAAATGTTGAGATGAATGAGTGGTATAAGCAGGAAAAAAACATATAAGGAATAACAAAGGTGTCCAGGGGCACTTTTAAAGACTAACAACTTTATTTATCACATGAGCTTTCCCAGGTGAATCCCACTTAGTCAGATGCTAAAAATAGGCAATATACACTATGGAAGGGAAAAATAAATGCAGTGAAGGGTAAGTCATAAGAGCACTTAAGATTTTTTCAGCAAATCAAAGAAGTTGTTTGGATTCAAAAAGTGTGGAAAAATAGATAAGAAGTTGGGAAGTTTGAAAGTGGGGGAGGAAAAGGACAAAGAGGCCAATCCAAGAAGATGTGATGGGATGTTATGAAGGAAGACATGGTGTGTATATGGTGTGATGGAGGATAGGGTATTGAATAGGGCATTTTGGAGGGAGAGGACACAGTGTGGAGCCAATTTGATGGGATTAACACAAGGAAGAAAACATGCTAATCATTGTTGAACTATTAGGTACTTACTGCACACTGAAGCATTCATTTCATCTGCAGTTCCTATGGCACTTCTTTCTTTCTTTCTTTCTTTCTTTGCACAAAATGATTAAAACAGAGCTACATTTATAGAGTATCAAAATTACATCTCACAGATCATCATTCAAGCTAGCCCTTTTCATGGCTCATGCTGAGAGGTGGTAAATTTTAAGCAACCTGGATACACAGGTCCAAATTCATCCTTACCTCCATTAAAGTCAATGACACTGCACAAGGTCAGTATTTTAGAATTGTGGATGGATGGGTAGAATCTTGAGTTTTCATGAATGAAGGATGAAAATAAAGTGAGGGTGGTGGTTTGGTGGATCAGAGTAGAGTGAGCATTTCTTGTGCAAGGTTGGTCTGAGAAAAAGAAATGAAGACTTTTTTTCAGGAAATGGGCAAATGGGGTATGTAGCATGACATCATTGGCAGAGGAGCTGGTACAGTTAAAAAAAATACACACAGGATGTCTGTGGCAGAGACAGGAAGGCTGTGTTCACACAGCCTCCTTATTTTGAAACAACGGTGGTTGTTTCGAAATAAGGTTTTGGCTGTTCACACGAGGCACAGTTGTTTTGAAACAAGT
>ML681998.1:22589494-22618749 GCA_007922195.1 Podocnemis expansa | reverse complement strand
CACCCTGGCCAGGGGACACCCCTCAGCACCCTGGCTAGGGTGCTGAGGGGTGTCCCCTGGCCAGCGCCTGCACAGCAGGGCTGCAGGCACCGGTGGTTCAGCGGGTTTGGGGGCAGACCGGGCTTTAAGCCAGTGGGGAGCAGCGCTGGGCAGCGCTGAACCCCTCCAGTGCCTGCAGCCCCGCTGTGCAAGCACCCGTGGGGTTCAGCGCTGGGCAGCGCTGAACCCCGCCGGTGCTTGCAGCCCCCTGCGGAAGTGAAAGAGCAAGTTCACAGTATGAACCTGCTATTTCGTTTCTGCCTTTTTTCCTTATTTTGAATTAACATTTTGTTAATTCAAAATAAGTTGTTTCGAAATAAGCGTTATTTCGATATATGGTTGTTGCGAAACAACCATATCGAAATAACTGGCTGTGTGAGAACACAGCCGAACAGAACACAAATCTCCTGACTCCTAGGCCTGTGCCCAGCCCACAACAAACATGATTCTTGCCAAGGGGGGTCCAAGAAAAAGACAATAATGAGAGGAAAAAAATCTCCATAGTAATTTATTTTAGAAACTTATAATTTAATTTGCAGTTTTACTTTATGAGATACATTTTTCAAGATGTTGAAAGGAAATATCAGTGCAAAATCATATTAACAAGAACTATGATTTGTTCTGTTCCATATTTTGAAAATTTATACTACATTTTGACTAAACAGTGTTACAAGATAGGTGTAATAAAACAAATATTAAACTTCTGTTAAAAGAATTCTTATGGGTTTTCCTTGATTAACTTTATAAATTTAGGCCTATCAAATTCTATGAAATCTAAATGCTAAAAGTGCAGTAATTCAAACCTGATGCCCATTAGCCAAATCTCTTTTTGGAACCATGCCAATATGCTGTATCTTTTTAATAACTAAACCACACTGGCAATGCATGAGCTATCTTCAGATGTAAGTAGAATTTGAAATAGAACATTTTGTTTGACTCATTCAAAGCTGATGCAAATATATTTGTGGTGTTTATGAATAATAAAACATAAATTCATCCACTCATATCCCAACTTACACAATATTTCAGGGGTGTTCAGATTTATGGAACTCAAGAGCCGCACAAGTCAATTATTAAACCTTTGAGAGCCACACTGAGGTGTATAACCACATACTTTTATCCACTCCAAAATTACTAAGCTTAAAATTCATTGTGCACTTTAATTTTATCATAAAAACAGGGCAAATATTGATCCTACTAATGTAAGGTTCTAATAATTAAGGTTACCATGAAAACTAGGCCTATAAAGTAAGAACTTAGCTGTCACTGGATGGAGAACACTGCAGGCTAGTGGCAATTTTTTTTTTAAATCTGGGCAGTAACTTGTCAATGCAGTACATAAAAGCTCTCTCAGGTGCTGCTGTCTAAGGATTGCACAATGCTTCACTATAACAGATTTCATTGTGGAATACAATGCTTCACAGCAGTATGTTGTGCCCAAAATTGGAAGTAGTCTACATTCTGTTTTAAATTTTTCCTACTTTGTATTTTCATTTCTTAGTGTTCCCTGTCATGTTTAGGACGTATAAAACATGATTTTATTTTAAAAACAAGTAAACTGCATTAGGGCCTATGAGAAAAATCTAAACATGCCCCGCTTCCTCTGCTCTCCCCCATTGCCGCTTCCCTGTGATCTCTTACCATGCTGCTGCTGCTTCTCTGCTCTTCCTGACCATGCCACACTTCTGCCCCCACTACTGCCCCTGACCATGCCGTGGCTTCCCCACTGGCTCTGACCATGCCATGCCTCCCTGCCAGCTGGGACCATGCTGCTCTTCCCCGCCAGCTCTGACCATGCGGCCACTTAGCCACCGGCTCTTACCCTGCTGCTGCTTCTCTGCTGTCCCTGACTATTGTACACTTCTCCCTGTTGTCTCTCACCATGCCGCCTTTCCCTGCCATGCTTTTCCACAAGCTGCACTTTTTATTTGAAGAGCTGCATGCGGATCAAAAGCCGCAGTTTGGCCATGCCTGCCTGACAAGAGCTGGACACGATGCTTCATTAAACATTCTTCCACCTCTTGCCGTTTAAAGCTTATATGTATTTCCACTTCAGAAGTCCACAACTGATGTAGTACAACTACATCCTATGATTAGATAATAGGTTTATTTTTCTCAGTCTAGAAATTATAGAATTTGAATATTTTTTAACTAGAAACAACAAAGGTCTGCCTAAATAATGAAAGGAAGAGAAGAGTGAAGGAGAATAAGGGTAGAAGCAGAAGAAGGAGGAGGAATGGGTAGGAAGGTGGGTCAGAGTGAGAGGGTTGAGACTAGAAAGATAAATTTCTTTCTGGTGCACATGCATCTTACAGGGGCTGCAGGCAACAAGGTATGTATGACCTATACTTTCTTAGGCTATGTCTATACTAGGGGGATCCCTGGAAGTCGACTTAACAAGGTCAAGTTTAAGTCGACTTTTTTAAGTCAACTGCAGGGTATGTCTGCCGTGGACAGGGAGCAGACATACCCAGGGTGCTCCTCCTCCGCCTACCCTGCCTCCAGCCCCAATTGGGTACCCTGAGCCCAATCAGCTCCAGGGGCCAATCTGGCTGGTGGGGGGCAATCCGGCTTCTGCCCTTTGGTGAGGAACTGGGAGCTGGGTTCAGCTCCCAGATCCTCTCCTCTGGCAGCCAGGTGCGCAAAGAGGGGCTAGGAGTCTGATCTTGCTCCCAATCCCTTTCCACCAGCAGCAGAGCCTTGGAGCCAGCTCCTGCCAGTGGTCACAAGTGACCTGGGCCAAATTGGGCACCCGGTCACTTGTCACCGTCGGCAGGAGCCTCAGCAGCCTGGTCAATTTCAAAGGAGTGAAACTGACTAGGCTGCAGAGTCCCTTGAGCAGGGGCTCTGCAGTCTGGTCAGTTTCACTCCTCTGAAACTGAGCAGGCAACCAAGCCTCCTGCCTGCAGTGACAAGTGACTCAGGGCCAAATTTGGCACTGTGCCACTTGTGACCACCCACAGGAGATGGCTCCAAGCCCCCGCTGCCCATGGAAAGGGGGTGGGAGCAAGATCAGGCTCCTAGCCCCTCTTTGCTGGCCTGGCCACCTGCGGAGAGGGGCTGGGAGATGGTAGCACCTCCTCCAGCCCATCTCCATGGGTGGCAGGGCCAGAGACAGACTAGGAGCCCAACCTGTCTCCAAGACCCTCTCTGCAGCCAGGATTGTAGGGAGCCGGCATCTTCCCTGGCCGTTTGCAAGCATGCAGGGGTGATGCCCGTTCCCCCCGCCCTAACTGCTTACAAGCAGCCAGGGGCAAGTTGGCTCCCCATGCTCCAGGGCAGGAGTGAGCTGCCAGCCCTTGCAGATGACAGAGAGGGGCTGAGAGCCCAATGTGGCTCTCAGTCCCTCTCTACAAGATGCCGGGCCTAGGAGCCAGCTCCAAACCCATCTGGCTCACAGCTGCTTGCCTCACAGAGCAAGCAGCTGCGAGCCTGGTCAGTTTCACAGACTCGGTGCCTGTGAAATTGACCAGACTCCTAACTGCTTGTTCTGTGGAGCAAGCTGCTGGAGCCAGACAGGCTTGGAGCCAGCTCTTAGCCCTGGCATCCTGCAGAGAGGGGCTGGGAGCCCATTGGGCTCTCAGCCCCTCTCTGAAGGCTGCCAGAACCAGCTGCCAGCCCCCTCTGCTGGTGGAGAGGGACTGGACGCCAGATCCTACCCTCAGCTCCTTTCCAGAGGGCAGGAGCCAGATCGGGCCTCCAGGCTGGATCCGGCGGGAGCTCATCACACCCAGGGGTGGGGAAGGGGGTGGGCCCTGCCCTGTAAAGTTGACTTAAATGATTAAGTCGACTTACAGGGCAGGAGTTATTAAGTTGACTTAAGCAATTGCTTAAGCTGACTTAATAATTTCTAAATATAGAGGGGGCTTAATTTAAGTCGACTTAAAGTGCTTTAAGTTGACCTAAGCCCATTGTGTGGACAGAGCCTTAGAGGGGTATGTGAACTGAGCTGCGCAGGAAAAAGTGGACACCTCCACATTGTGGGCTCACCTAGAGGCCCATGAGCACTTGAACTTTATGATATTCAAGAGACTGATGTAGAATTAAATGAATGACAGACAGATGTTTATATGAGTGGGCTAGAAAAGATCTTTAATATGGCCCATTATGTCAATTAAAATTCTTTAAAGCATGTTTAAAAAGAGATTACCACATGCACCTAGAACTCTTGATAGTCATGTTTTATAATCGTTTTGTTAAAAAGATGTTATGTTAGGAGGGCAATCACAGTGTGGAAAACTTATTCCTGTCCTCATGCTTAACAAATCTGAGATATCACAATTTGTAGTGTGATAAAAATGGGTAAAATAGACGCATTGGCTGCCATGTTTGAGTAGGGAAAATTATGAGTATCAGAGCATAAACAGACCTCATCTTGGCATGAAATATGTGGGCATTCAATACCGCAGAACCATGTTTTTTGACACACGTGCAGTACAGTAACAGAGCTTTCACCACTGGTTATGCTATATTGACTCATAACAAGCCTGAGATGAAATCCTTTGTTCCAGCTTCATTATCTGATACACAACAAAAAGGCATGAAAGTTCACTTTTTCTGCCTTATAACTAGCTTTTACTTAAATACAAGAAAGTTCAAAACTGTAGATTGGGATTATATCAAAAAAATGTTAATTTACATTAGCTCATTTAACACTCTGGAAAAAGTACTTTTGGCCATAAAAGATGAATAATTTACTCTTGTGCTATCAAGATTTTATATTATTTACCCCCAGTAAGCCTAGTTAATCTTGAACTTTCCCACCAAAATTAAATTTTGCTCCTAGATTTCACCCTCTGTGAATAAAGGAGCCATTTTTATACTTTCTGCCCAATTAAGTAGCACTCCACAGAGTCCAGAAACTCCACCCCAAAGGGTCTTGGCTTTCCATTTTTCCCTCACATCTTTATGCTCTAAAGATTCATACCCCAAGAATTAAAAACTACATTGCCTACATGGGCCTCATCATTAAGGCAAACAAAACTGGTTTTGAAAAGTAAATCCTCTTTTTGTCCATTATCTAGGGTGGCCATAAGAATTCCACACAGCATCTAAAGTGACAATCTCTAAGACCATCAGAGTGATGATCAGAGATGTCTCTGGCAGAGCCCTTTCTTCAGGGATCAGGGTGCACTCTTCCAGATCTGTGACAGAACCAGATCCACTATACCCTTCAACTGATTTTTACTGATTGTCTCTGGTGATGCAAAGCCTATATTATCAGGTGTGCAGTTCTGCCTCTTTTGCATGACTGGAGTGGCTCTAAGCAACTAAGCTGAACTGAATTGTCCCTGTTTATCTTATGGCAAGATTTCTGAAGCAATTACCTGACAATTTCTGTCTGCCTGTTCACACACCACTATAAACTGGATGTAAAGACATCTGCCTTTGGTCATTAAATATTTCTAGCTGCCTTTGATTCCTTTTTTTTTTTTTTGTCCTTCCCAATTTTTCTACTACTGATAAACTTTCAATAGTTTCCTTCATTGGAGCAGTGAATTCTAATGTGTTAGAATTAAGTGGTTCTGTTCTTAGCCATCCATTTGCATTCCTGTAACAGCAGAATCAATTAGCCATAGGGCCCCTTCTTCTTTCTGGTATGCAGTTAGCACAGATCTTGAAGTAATTCAAGGTTCAATCTTGTGATTTGTATTTTTATTTTTCTTTCTTTGGAAACTTTCCCTTGGGATTGTTAGATGGTTAACCCACAGATCTGTAGGGAAACCTGCATTCCATAATCTTTCAGGAGAGCTGTCTCTTTGGGACTCAGTAAGCATGCCTTTATGGCGTCATCTCCTCTTCCAAGCTCCTTGATTCTATTTGTTATGAAGGGGAAATTTATGGATAAGAATAAAATTGTCTCATTTGTCCATAGGGATTACCTACAATAAAGTATAATTACCATTTCAAGTTACTAATCATTTATGGGGCGAAATAAAACTGGTACCCCTCTATTTACCAAACTTCAACATTTCTGTGTAATCAGTAACTTTAAACACATGGTCACAAATCAAATAACTTAGATGTTTAAAGTATACAAAGAAACACAGCAAAATAGTGCATTTTAAACTGTCCCAGAAGTCTACTCAGTTATCTGCTGAGAATCCCCAGTGTGGCATTTGTAACATTTGTTTAGCAAAAGCAAATTGATTTGGTGTCACTAGGTTTGTGTAGTTCATTCAAAAGTATTATAGTAAAATTCTAGAAACTTCAAACAGTCTTGGACAATGCTCTTTAGCATACAATGTGCATTGCTTTTAAGTATAATATGCATCACCTATCTGAGAAATTAAATAATGTATTTATAATAAAATAATGCTATGTGCCAAAAAGAGAGTTTCTACTAGTATAAATTAATGCGTTTAACCTTTGTAGAATAATCATATAGTGTTTTAAATGCTGGAAACTCTTTATAAATGCTAATAATGCTCATGACATTCCTGGGAGTATTTTAGGCACTATATGGCCATTGAGTAAAAAAAAGATGAAAGTAATTTGTCTAAGGATACATAAGTCAATGGCAGAGATGGGATTAGCGTTCCAGATTGCTACTCCAGTTCTCTAACTACCAATCACACAACTTCGCAAAATAGTATTGATCATTTAGTATGACAAGATCATGAGCATAATGGAGGCATAAGTCTTGAAGGGGCATCCATCAACCATGAGAGATTGATTCAAAATGGAAATGTAGACTTAGAAATTAACCTAGCTCAAACTCTATGAGACAAATATCACTGATCTTGGAAAGATGGGAACATCCTTGATAGAAATTTCACAGTTGCGTAATGGAACAAATGGACCAAAGAAAAACCCTGGAGAGGATCACACATGGACATTGGTGGGGGTGCGGAGGGGTGGGGGTATGCTTCTACAAACCAAACTCAGGCCCAGATCTTAATGCTTCAGTTGGTCACTTCCTCTCTAATGGGTTAAATCAAAACCAAGAATACCAACACCTCCAAATTTTAAGGGAGAAAAGGTTGAAATCCAGATACAAATATTGTGGCTTGACTCCAATCTGTACTTAGAAAAATGTGGACCTTTGCTTTTTTCCCTTGCTGAGAAAACTGTCACTGAAAACAAACTGAACCACTTAGCACTGAGATGTCTGTAGAAAGGTTAGTTAACATCAGCAACAAAACCTTCATATAAAAATTCACCCCTTTGTGACAGGTTTTCTGAAATCTTCCCATTTTTCATCCTTTTTTTAACCTTCCATCCACTTTTAACTTGAAGACCCCACTTGCAGCAGCCTTCTCTCCAGCGATATCAGACTCTCTCCTATTTAATCTACTGCTCCCATAGGTAAATGCTCTGCACCCCATCACCAATGTCGTGAGTCAACCAGCCCTGATCTGTTTCCTTATACTATCATTGGCTCTGTTGGCCTCTGCAAATACTGCCTGAGCAAGGCAACACCTCCAGCTCCCACTGAAACCAGTTCAGCATTTTTCAGACTGAAGGTATATTGCAGTTTTGAATGTTTTCTGTGAGCTCAACTCTTTCATGTTAGTCTAACCTAGCAAATCGAGTATCTGGGAACAGATTAGCCCAGCTCTGCTTAGAACTGTACTCATTTGCAGAGCGCTCATGAAAGTGAGCTATTGGTTACCAAATGGAACATAGTTGAGTTTCGTGGTTTCCCCTCTGACATAACAATAATATAAATATTATTCATTGCTTGTTAAACAGTTGCAGTGTAACTGGTGATTTGAAAACAACAAAAAGAAGGCACCCAGCCTGCCTAAGGGAGTTCCAGATCAACATAAATAACACAAACAGATAATGTGCTGGAGAAACAGCATGTGGAAGATGCAACATCTTTTTTTAGCTTGTCTTACTAGCTTAAAATAACTCTAATAACTGGACTAAAGTTCCTGATTAATGGACTAATTATGGAATAAGTAGCCTCTAAAAATTTAAGGGCTACCCACAAACGAGAAGAATGAGTGTCTTTTCCCATAAATCATCCATTCTTCTTTAGGATAAAGAATTGTTTTAGCTGGATAGCATAAGCTGATGTGGCTGTGATTGGTAAAGTTTTTACAAGGTCATTACCTGAGTTTTTAGGTAAAAAAATAGCATGCAAAGCTCAAGGAGAACCCTGTTGGCCTGGTCAGGCTTGCACCAGCAAACAGCTTGGACCGTAAATGGGTGACAATGCATGAACCTTTCATTCATACAGGGGCGTTGCTGGCGCTGGGCACCCAGGGCACATGCCCCAAATCCCAGCGCTGGTGCCCTGGATTTGGCAGGGCCACCCCTCTCCTAGTCTCCAGCCCAATCTGGCCAGAGATCCGGGGCCCAGCCGCCGCCGGCCACAGTGGCCCCATCCCCAGCTGGGGATGTAGGGCCTGGCCATCCGCAGTGGCATGGCAGCTGCTGCCCTGTCCCTGGCCAGGGGGTGTGGCCTGCAGGGTGAGGGTGGGGCCTGCAGGCTGGGGGGCGGGGCCTGGGCCCATGCCCCAGGTCCATCCCCATGCCCTGGGTCTGTCCCCGGGGCAACTATGCCCCTACACTCATATGTGATTTTTTTATCATCCACAAATGATGCTGAAAAAGTTGAAATACACTTAACAGTCTGTATTTTAATATACAAGTCTTAGTGACACATAACTTATTTTGGCACTTTTTAAACTAAATTTTTCATTTAGAAACCCAAGAAAACACTAAAGCCTGTATTTATTTTTCAAATGACTATAAACATGTCACAGAAATGTCCTCCACAGTTTTGTCAATTTTACAGCAGTTGTTACCTTAGTCTAGATAGTTGGGATTTGAACTCTAAAGAACAGTAGAAAAAAATGCCAGAGTAGGCTCTCAGCATCTCACGTACTCACACTGAACTGCAAACACCTGTCGATGGGTTCAGATCATGTGTCTTCCCCTTCTGTTTTCTCATTGGGCACATATTTCCAGCACACAGAGAATTCAGAAGTGTAGTTAAGATCCAGTTGAGCATCAGCTGCTCTTCTTAATACCTCAAATTCATTGGTAGGAATGGTGAATGTTAAGGGGTTTCATTAATGTTTTTCATGCTCTACTTTCCTGTTCTCAGAGGCCATAAGGCTTTATCCTTGTAGACATTAGTCACGCAGGTAGTCACGGATGCCAAATGAATGGCTTATATCTATAAGGTCTACGCCCATAAATAAAACACTCAGAATCAGCATCTAATGTTTGAAACCAAGCACATTTAGGCATATAATTGATTTTAAAAATCAACCCTATGTACTTAGCTGAATCAGGGCCATCAAATTCCTTGTTTGTCACTTGTGGGTCAGGACGGAGGTAATTTTCTCTCTCTAAGCTATAGTTATATCATAATCATCATGATAGCAGTCCTGGTAAGAATATGATTATGACACAGTTCTGTTGCCCTGAACACAACATTATATTTCAGCTGTGTCCGCATCAGGAAATGGCTGAATTTTCCAAAACCAGCTAGGAGAAGTGATTCTTTAACTTCCCTTTCTTAAAAGCTTATTTTTGTCATTAGTCTCAGCACATGGTAATCAAAAAATAGCCCATTAGCCAAGCTACTATAAACTCACAAATTCTAAAGAGGCTTTTTCATCCAGACTGTGTTTCTAAACTTTGGTTCCTGAAAGAAAATCCCAAATGAAGGTACAATTTTGGAAACATTATTTTAAAAAAAAGGTTCTGTGTTTTCCTTTGGGATGTACCCAATGAAAAGCACACATCTCCTGACATGGATCCCACCATAAATCTTGAAAATCTCATGTAGAACCAAAAATATTTATTTTAATGTGTTATTCATTAAACTATTTCTTTAAATCTTAGTCTGTTGGCAGCTACAAACTCGTTCCATTCCAGCTACATTATAACAATGCTGTAGCATGATTTGAGAAGGCCATTAGGTCATTAACACTGGATAAATTTCAAAAACAGAGTCTGCAAATGCCCAAAGGAACATAATTGTAAAACACAATTATATTATTAGAGCAGAGGAATTCTGAAGTATAAACAATCCAAAAGAGATTAACGAAAATTTAATTTTAGGATATTTCCAAGTCTCTTGATAATGGTTAATTTCTTTACATTCATGGTTTCTATATGCAAGGAACTCAAATGTTTTAGTGCTGCCATAGACACAGCTTCAATTAGTTTTCGAGTCAGTGGAAATTTAGGGAAATGCTGATTTAATCTAGTTGATGTGCCCTATGTGATATTTAAATCATTTTCTAACCACAATTACAGATGATACACCATTCACCACTACATTGACACTGCACCATCAAATCTATGCCAACATAAGCCCTACAGCTCTTGTTCAGGTAGTTTTAGTATGGTGGCTATCATTTTATTATGCTGTAATATCCAGTCTTTCTGTTCTCCACACTGCACCTCTTAGGTCACTGGCAGTGCTCCTGTTGAGGATACACTCCACCAACTCAAGAGGGGGAGTGTGGATGTCAGCCACGGCAATAGTTACTGCAGTGACTATAAGTCGACCTATGTTATGTCGACTGATTTTTCAAATGTAGACAAAAAAAGAGACATAATCTACAGTATTATTACTTATCTTCTCCTACTCTTTTGCCCTGCTATCTCTTCTCCAGCCTCGCACATCTGCTTCTCATCACTGGCTCTCAGATAACATTCTGATACCCCTCCAGAACTCCATTTTCAAGAGGCAGGCGTGCCTGAGGATTAGACACCCTGCTGTCTGATTTGTGAGCTGAGATGTTATCATAATCATCTTGCTTCACAGATGTGGGCTAATATTAAGGGGCCAGAATCAATTAAAACTTTGTTTCAGTTTCCATCATGCAAAAATCCCCACAAGCTAGAGCAGAGCCCTAAAATAATGATTTATTTCCAGGCAGTGTGCATGTTCCTGCTGTGCTGGATCAAAGTTTTGTTGAACCTATCAAGAAATAAGATTTAGTGTTTCACTGAACAGGTGAGACGAAACTCTGACACTATCCATAGGCTATTTTTATTTTGAGTTAACAGAAGAGATTGTAGCTGCTGAACCCATTCAGATACTGTGCACATAGTGGAAAGCTCTCTGAAAACATCTGATCAACATGTAGCAACCATCAAAAAAGTTAAGAATGTTAAAGAACCATTAAGCAGGAGCCAGATAATAAAACTGGAATGATCATGCCACTATATAAATCCATGGTACACCCACACCATGTATGCCACATGGGGGAAGAATCAGGAAAATAGCAGCAAAAATTGTGAGAGTTAGGACCAACGTCCATATGAGGAGAGATTCAAAAGCCTGGGACTATTCATTTTGGAAAAAAGAGATGACTGAGTAGGGATGTGACAGAGGTCCGTCAGATCATAAATAGCGTGGAGAAAATGAGTAAAAAAAAAAATGTTGTTCACCACTTCACATAATACATGAACTGGGGCAGGGGTGGTTTGTCACCTAATGAAATTGCTACAGCAGCATGTTTAAAACAAACAAAAGGCAATACCTTATCACACAACACAGAGTCAATCTGTGAGATACATTGCAAGGAGAAGGCCAAAAATATAACTGGTTAAAAAAATTAGGTAAGTTCATGAAAATAGATACGAGTGAGGCTCAGCCAAGATGATTAGGCACCCAGCGCTATGCTCTGTGTGTCCCTAAATCTCCAACTGTTAGACGTGACAGCTGGATGACAAGGGGACGGATCACTCGCTAAATTGCCCTGTTCTGTTCGCTCAGTTCCAAACATCTGGCACCAAACACTATTGGAAGACAAATCTGTTTCTGTACAGCATTCCTCTTTCTTTATTCAGTATGGTGCAGTCTTTAATTACATGGTCATATATAATTTTTTCTACAGAAATTTAAATTGCAGGGTTTACTCTGTACCATGGGTACAATTATAGAGGCAGCATTTGCCAAGCAATATAACAGTATTATCAGAGTCATGTCCTATTCTAATTATAGGGAAAACAATGCTTATTAGTGGCATTGAGTAAATTGCTTGGTTTGTTAATAGTGACCACTATAGTTAGGTAAAAAAGTGTAACTAGCAGAGTTAATAAGAAGGTGTAGGTGATATGATAAAAGATCTGTAGTGACTTTTTTATGTGAACTAAGGCTGAAGTCTTTAAGAGTTTATTTTCTGGCATGAGATTTATGAATTATTAATTACAATTGGTATTAGTAGACAATTTAAAATGGGATGTTATATATTTTAACTAGATTTTTCTCTTGCAGCTTTCTTTTTATGTGTATAGTAACATACTAAGATCCAGGAGAACAGCACTGTTTTCCAACATGTAGGCGTGAATGACTGAATGCTATTAATGTGAGAGTTAACAAACATAATAAAAATAGATGACACCTCACAAAATTTACTGTATTTCATTTATGTGATCAGCACTTATGAACATAGTTCTAATTATGTATGATAATACTTTATACAATACAACTAAATGTTCTGTAGTATATTTTGTTAGAAATAATGTCTTATGATTCATCACCACAGAATCTGCTATTAACTCTTTTCCGAGAAGTGGAGTCCACCACTTTGTTATACAACATGCAATTATTTTCACACATGCTGAAGTATAAATGATTGAAGCCCCACAGTATATAATAATACAATTCCTTCCAGTCACAAAAATTTCATGTAGCAATGTCATGTAGTACTTTACAATTAAATAACAGACACTGAAGATATACAGAAACAAAGGTGCAATTAGATTATTCAATAAATGTCAATAAACTATGATTATTAAGACGTACATAGCATTGACATAAATATGTTTATAAAACTAGAAGCCTGTTACAGTTTGATTAGTGCTTTCAATCTACACTGTAACTCCAGTGAAGTTATTTTTCACACACATTGTTACTGTAGGGTAACCACAGTGCTAGCTGATACACAGGATTTGGTGGTAAATCTCCGTGCAGTCATCAGTAAAAGTTAGAATTTACTGCCTGGTTCTATCTAAAATGGTGAGTATTTGCACTGTACTTACAAGAGGTAACAGTGATAATGTTTGGCAAATATTGACAATAGGAAGCACTTGGCTTCTACTATATGAGAAGTTATAACAGAAGTGGCCATCACAGAAGTCCACCACAGCATCTGACAAAGTGGGATTCTCTCCTGTGAAAGCATTTGACAAAGGGAGATTCTCTCCCATGAAAGCGCGTGATAAATACATTTGTTAGTCTTTAAAAGTGCCACCAGACTCCTTGTGTGTTTCACAGCTATCATGTAGCTTTATACACTGCAGCAAACTATGTAAATTATTTTTTTTAAAATTCTAATAATACTTTTAGATGCACAAGTTCTGATTTGCTTGCTCTCAGACTACTACTACTATACATTAATGCACAATTAGTCCACCTACAAATAAAATACAATCCCAATCCAATGTCCATTGAAACCAGTGGAAGTGTTTCCATTGATTTCAATGGCTGACGGATGGGACCCTTAGTGAGTGGACTTCAGTTATTAATAAGAATAATAAGCAGACCTCAAAAAGATCAGAAGTTCAGTAAAGATAAGCATCAGAATGTCTGGCTACTTATCCAAATCTTGGAAACTTTTCAAGCATAGGTTTTCTTTTGGTTCCCTGTGTTATTGTGTTGAAAATCCCATGAGAACATATTTTGGCATTTCAGCTTCTGACTTCAGCCAAAACCCAAGAAGTGTAGAGGGGCAGAGGAAAAATATTGTTACATGAAATTAACCAAACTTTTTCAAACTTGGCTTTGTTTGATTCTGGGCAAATTTTCAGAAATAGTTGTTTTGTTTTAACTAGTTCATCCATCTCTACTGCAATGCACATCATCTTAGTTTATTTACAGCATTTGTCACTATTTAAGGTATTGCTCTTCTACAGTTTTCTGAAGGCTGGAATTAAGACAATCTCCTTTCTTTGAAAACGGATTGAGCATGTGCTGCACAGCAATGAATTAGTGCAAAATGTTTAGTTCCTGCAGGAAGAGGAAATTGCTGATTAGTAGAGCTAGTTTAAAAAAAAAGCGTGGTTTTTTATCTATGGATTTTCAGCAAAAATCAAAACCAGGGAAAGCTTTCACCTGTAAACCAAAACCTTTTGGGCTTTCTTTGAACAAGAAGTTGAAATTTCCCACAAAAAGTAGATATTGTCTGTTGACAAGTTTGTTTAGCCAATTTGCTGCCAAAAAACAATTTCTCCAGAATATTTTTTGTCCAGCCTTGTGCTTTAGCTTTAGTCTTCCAGCTTTTGTGCTTGCCAAGAGGCCAGAATGTGAGCAGACAGTCCTGTCACCAGACAAATGTGATCACTGATGTTTTTTAGAGCTGGGCTGTTCTAATAAATTGTGGAACATCAGCAGAATGCTCTTGTAAACTGTGATATTAAGATCAGTTGTGAACCTTGCACCACAATGTATTTCAAACAGTTCTGGAACATCTACACTGGAGCTTGTATTGCAAATAGTAGAAGCAGTATGTGCTGGCTTGCTCCTTGGCCAGGATAAACAACACTTTTGCATAAGTAGTGACATAGCTACTTCTATATCCATACTGCTGTATAACAGGCCATTCTTTCTATGGTAAAATATTGGACTGACAACTGAACTAAGAGCTAAGAACCCTGTTTAAATTTAGCCTTGTATCAGTGTGAGTGGACTGGAGCAAGTCTCTGAAATGATGACAAGAACTGTAACATAAAAAGTGGGGGAAATCAGATTTCTTTGGTCATATTTATGACTCCCAAACACTCTGAAGTACCTTTAATACATTCTAAAGCAGTAGCCAAGTTAGTCTAGTTCAGCAACACAAGCAAGGACTCCTGTGACACTTTTACAAACTAACAAATTTGTGTTTATTGTATGAGCTTTCATGGAAGAAAGCATCTGATGAAGTGGGATTTTCTCCCATGAAAGCTCATGCAATAAATAAAAATGTGTTAGTCTTAAAAAGTGCCATGGGACTTCTTGTTTGTTTTGCTGAAGTACTGGTAGTAACCTTTTCCTCTGTCCTGTGAAGTCTTCAGTCTATTGTTGGGCCCAGAAAACAATTATCCATAAGGCCACAAAAATCCTTTTAACGGATGCCCAGTCTCCTTAAAGATAAATAAATAAAAGTTTTTAAAATCATTAATGTAATTTCTTTTGATGTACATGCACTAAATTATCATTTTATCTTTAGATAAGGTGTACACATTTTGGTACTTGGTATACTAAAACATGTATATTGCCGCTTGTCTTTACCGATGGCTGGCTTTTTCTCTAGGAAGGTGGTGAAGCACAGAAATAAGGTACTTAGTTAGCTGGTGGAGGTTTTTAAGGTGCAGTTTGACAAAACTCATTCTGAGAGGATTTAGTTGATCCTACTTTGAGCAGGCAGGGCTGACTACATGACCTCTTGAGGTCTCTTCAAACCCTAATCATCTCTTATGTTGCATGTAGCAAAAGACACAAAAGTTTGTTCATGGAGTTGTACTAATGCAAAAGAACGCTGTCAAACTGAACCGAGCAGCACAGAGAAGAATGGAGGTCAACTTTGCATTCTCTTTAAATAATTGTGAGAAAGACAAATTAGTTCCATATATTGCAGCAAGAATGTTCAGTGACCAAATAAAAAATCTTTTCAACCTATCAGTACCTAAGACTTTATTGTTCAGTTCTTTGAATTTTCACAAACCTAAAGTGTTTACAGTTTGCACACTGAGAGAACAACAGGTATAAAATAAAGTTAAATAAATGAGGTTGGAGCAATATTGGAATAGGCAGAATTCAGTGTCAGGTGGTGTTATGCTGAAACAGGCATCAGGCAGTGGCTTTCTTCTGTCCTTCAAGTGGATGATCTTTCCACTTCAGTGACTCTAGCAAGAACAGCAGGAGAGGTAGTTAGACAGTCTGATAATTCAAAGATGGTAAATGACTCCAAATAACTCAAGATTCTGAGAGAGCAGCACTGATAGAAATAATGTTTGTCCATTTTCACTTGATCTTTTTAGTTTCTTGTCTGCTTCACTCTAATTTCATCTTCCTTGCTCTGATGTGCATGCCTATTTTAAGGTTTCCCTCCCAGAATTAGTGCTCCTTCAATAAGTCCTTTGCTGCATCCACACCTGGTCTCAAAAGAAAATCACGGTGGTCAGGGACAGAGAGGAGCTGATGCATACGGAAAGACAGGAGGTGAGGGAGAAAAGCCTCACAAGCAATGTTCCCCCTAATTTTTCATAGTCTGTGTGCGCAAAAAATTTCTTTTGTGCAAATTTTCAGAACCAGTATCCAAATTTGTGCACACTCCAGTGAGTGTGTTCAAACTTGTGCCTGGAAAGAAGCATATGATCCAAATAATATCTAAAATTTATTTTGATATGGTGATGGAAATGATTTTATAAATTACAAAACCTTATTTGAAACATGCTATTTGAAACTGCCTTCTTAAAGTAGCACAAAAATATTAGCACTGTTGAATTTTTGTGTGTGTGCTTAATTTTGTTGTGTGCACGGCCTTCACAACCTGTGTGTGCATGCACACGCGCACAGCTTAGAGGGAACATAGCTCACAAGGGAAGGCGGGAGTTTTGTTTTTTATTTCTTTACATTAGCAAAATTCCTGCATTCCTCACAAAGAGAGCTGAGGTGTTTTGCACGAGCAATTCAGATGGGTTAGTGGACAGAGATCACCTCCAAATGAAGAAGCAGGTTGAAGGTGGGTCACTCATGCAGCTAATACTGTGGCCTAGGGACAGAGTGGCAGTCACAATGCTCACCACACAAGGCAAAAGGAGCTCAGAGCCCTGTACAGAGAATCACCACAGCTTGCTCCCTGCTTTTCTTCTGTGCTGGAGCCAAGGTCCAAATTTCCGTACACAAGAGGGAAATGCATACATTTCTCTTAAGTTTTTAATAGGAACAATGTACATGGAGATGGTTGACTGTCACAATTAGTATGTTTGGGTGCTTGTTATGCTGACTCTAGTAACTAGTGTTTCCCAAACTGTGTTCCACAGAACACTGGTTTTCCATGGGATGTGAGTAGGTGTTCCATCAAAAATGGCCCAAAGGAGCCCTTTAAATCGCCTGCCCTGCTCACAGCCACTTTCAGGCTGGAAAGCTGAGGTCAGGGGATAGTGTCAGCCACTTTCAGGCAGAAAGGGTGTGAGTGAAGGGGTTGGGAAATACCCCCTGCCCCAGGGCAGGAATTGGGGAGCCCCTGGAGTGTGCAGCAGGAAAGGGATTGGATCCAATGCGCAGGGAAAGGCAGGGGAGGGAGAGGAGCAGTGTGAGTGGAAAGACATGGGAGGGAGATGGAAAGAGAGGAGCGAACATGCCTGTGGAAAGGGGAAAGAAGATTTGTGACCAAAAGAACTTTCCATTAAAATAAAACTGTCCAATATTACTTTCCAGTAGTTTTCTGTCATAATAACAAATTTATAAAAAATACAAAAATTGAAAATATTTTCCATACCTAATGCAAAACAAATTTATTTTTCATAACATTGTTTAAGGTTTAAGGAAGCACGGTCCTTTTTTGAACAAAATGAATGCTAAACAGCCTTCTTTTGACTGTTATATTGATGTTTAGTTTGGAGTTTCTACTTAATTTTTAATTTTTGTAGTTAATAATAGGGTTGCTAACTCTCCTCTGTTCAGAAAGGCAGCTGTTCATTCAGATAGCTTTCCTTCATTCTTCCCCTTTATTGTTTTTTGTTCTTTGTAAATTAAAAGACATTCCCAAAAAACCTAACTCTCTTAAATCAATTTTTGAGCAATACATGTGACAATTTTTCAGTATGAACAACCTCCAGCTCAGCACGTATGTTTCCTGTCAATATATTCCAAGACCAAAAGTATTCTGTGGTCAAATTAGTTTGGAAAACACTCCTCTAGTTGAATATTTATCAGAATTTTGATAGGCTTTGTGGCTGATCTCTGTGCTAACAGTTTTATTCTAGAGTGACTAATGGATTTTTGTCATCATCTAACATGAAACTTCTGTAAGATAGCTTTGTCGTAGCACTATCTTTGCTAGTCAGACAAGACTGTCATTATTGTTGGGAAATTACAGGGATTTTTGTAATGTAAGCAGGAAAAAACAGAAGGAAACTTTACACCAGGCCATTGAAATTCTAAAATCTTCAATGTCTAGGGATTGGTATAGTGATTACATATTGTGCATTGATACTAAATGCTTTATGATTCTGAACTCTTTAGCCACAGACACCCCCCCCGACCCCCGCAACCAAATATTCTGGCTGTAAAAGAAGCACTTGTTTTTAAAGTGACTGTTGAATGTAACACATCACACATCAGTCTGGACTATTTAAAATTATAACTTCTACTATACTTAAAATGAAGAAAACGTCAAACATGGCCTACTGTCAAGCTTTCATTAGTGACCTGTGGTGTCACAGTCCCTGAAAGTGTTGGGAAGAGGCAATAGGAGGCAGTGATGTTCTCTAGCTTTCAATGCAGATCGGTGGGAGCTTGCTACATGGATAATATACATGAACAATCTTGCAATATGGATAATGTAGCCACGGGTTGACTATGCATGCAGTATACTGGCTCGCATGCATCCTTGGATACAAAAATCCAGCTGTGTCAGGCACCATTAAATGCCTTGTCTTGAATGAAGTGGAGATGTTGAGACAATCTTGAAAAGTTGTACTGGGGACAGAAAAAGCCAATACAGCATCTGAGAGATGAATAATGTCACCACAAGAAAAAGCGGGGGGGGGGAGGCACAATATTTACCATTATGTCTGAATTAAATATTCCATAGGCAAACACTGAAGCATGAACATTACTATTATTATTAACTACACTGTTAAACATATAGCCTATTCTTTTACATAAATTTCCGCTTAATTTACTCCATAGCCTTTGCAGCATGTTCTTTCTTTCTTTCTTTTTTTTTTTTTGGTCCCAGTTTCATAGAGCTTAATGCAAATCCTTTAAAGGGAAATAAATTGGGAATTTTTCTAGGATGACAGGTTACACTTGTCAAACAGCCTGTGGCAGCAGCAATGCTGTGTATGTTTGGGAGGAGAATGCCAGGTGAGCTAATCACTTCAAAAGGCAAAGTTTGTAGTGGAAATTTGAAATGGCTTTTCAGCTTACCTTGTGGATGTTTGAATAACACTCTTCAGATCTGTACTTTCTATACAACATACTTTGTTTTGGTTTCAAGCGCTTGCAGATAACCAAGTTGCGTCACACAGTAGGAATGATAAAAAGCAAAACATGCCTTAGAGATTGCCTCTTGCTAGTAGGTCTGGTTATATAGTCCCAGAGCTGCCAAAGCACGAAATCATGTGGGAAAAAATGCTGAGGAGATTTCTAAAGGTCATTCTAGATAAAAGGTAACAGTTGCAGATTTTTCAGATGTGCTGATCCTTTTTACGGCACCCACCATTAGGAAGTTACTGTACATGAGTGATAAGAAAAAGGATTGGATTAAATGCTTGTGGTGAGTTCTCTAAGTGAAAGAGCCAGCAGTCTTCTTTATGATGGTCTTAGACGTTATAAAAGCTAAGTAAAACTGTTAACATAAAGCAGTGTTTCCCAGTCTGGGGCCAAAGGGCCAAAAGTGACAGGTGGGGGCTTTGAAAGTAGGCCACTGCTCACTCCTTTGGCTGCAAAAGGGAGCTGTTGGCTAAGGATCCAGATGAAGAGCATTGCTGCAGGGCTTTTTAGACCTTTTAGACCGATGCTGATGACAGGAGAGCAGCACTCAACTCCTATTGGCTGTAGCTTGTGTTGCTAGAGGCTGGTAGTTTCAGGGAGCTGATCAACAGCAGGCACACAGGATTTACTAAATTAGGCTGGTGGTCCTGAGGTGTCTCACAATCCTGGCAAATGTTATCAATGTACATGTATGTAGTATTAAATCCTGGCCTACCAAATTTGCACCCTTTAGTTTTACAATTATGGTTTACCCAGCTCTAGCTACTAGCTGCCAGCTTAATGAATGGTGCTCTGGGAAGGTCAGATCACAAAGATGAGGTCTAAATCTTGCTGAATAGGATGTTTCTAAAATATCAGCATAGGCGCATAAGCTTGTAAATTACCCTAATATCCTGCTCCTCCAAGGAAAAGTAAACCACAGACAGCTCCTATTGCTCAGTGGGTTGTAATTCTGTTTAGAGTATGTGTATGAGTTTATTGGGGCTAAGTGGGTTTTATGGTGTGGTTTGTTAATAAAATGATTTGGCCAGCATTGTCTTTCCTGATTTACTTTTTTTTAACTGACATAAGCCTTCTGTGAATTCAATACTACTGCTGTACTGTGGGCATATGGAAGTTTAACATGAGCTTTTAGATATTATGCACTAGAGTAATTTTACTATCAATGAAAGCTCAAGGAAATTTATTTTGTGGTGAAAAAAATTAAGCGCAACTTGCAAAATAAGTCAATGTCAGCTTCTCTCTCTTTTTCTCACTCCTTTCTCCTGCTTTTTCCCATTAAGATTATTATTAATGAGTTTTGGTCAATTGCAGAATTTATGTCCTAGTGAAGAGCTATTCAATGACCTTAGATTTCATCATCTTACCCCTGAAACAACAAATTGAACCAAAACTCAAGACACTTGGGAACTTTCTGTAATCTTACATGGAAGTCAGTCCCAGGATACAGATCTGAATCTTTTACTGTTACTTTTGGTGACATGACTGTTTGCTTTGACTGTTTCAGGCTGTATCTAAAAGGTCACACAGGAACAGCAGGAAAGCAGAGTAGCCTGATCTTACATGGTGCTGATTTCAGTACTAAAGATGCCGATAATGACAACTGCATGTGCAAATGTGCCCTTATGCTAACAGGAGGTAAGCACCGTACCATAAAGGCATTCCCTCTATAAACATTAATTTGCTGTGTATCTTAAAACTGGCAATGATGCAACAACTTTGGGGAGAGAGAGAAAGCTCTTATGCAGTGCTATTTGCAACTCCAGAGGTGGCTGTTATGGGCATTGGTGTTGTGCCTCAGGCTTCCTATCAGGATTGAGGTACCTGATAGGTGGCGTAGAAACACACAGCTACCCTTAGGTACCCGAAAATTTCCAGTCTAATTTGAAATAAGGTGCAACAAGTTGTGGCAAACAATAAAAGGAGGGAAAATGCAACAGAAAATAAATGAGATTAGAGATTGTCGAGGGAAGGAAGAGGAGGTAAAGGAAGAGGCAAAAGGTATTGGGAAGAAGAGAGATCAGAAATGGAAAGAGAGCAAACTTGTTAGCGATGACAGACAGAAGACATCAGGCAAGAAAGGGGGATGGCAGGAGAAAGAAGAGACACTGAGGAAAAGCCCTGTCAAGATATTAAGTCCCTATTTACACCCAGTTTTTGTACTGGTATAAGCATTTCAGTTTAGAGTTGTGATTTTTTTTTTTTTACTTAAATGTTTGTACTGGTACAATCTCTAGTGGGGGACACAATCCTAATGATACAAAAGTGGCAAACTGCTATAGCTCATTCGCCTACCCATATAAAAATACTTACGTAGAAAATTTGGGGCAATGCAGATTGAAGCAGGAGGAAGGCTCTCTCTTCCCACACAGCTGCCTCCAGATTGCTGAAGAGCTTTTGCTTATTTGTTTATTTTGGTTTGCAAGGCAGGTCAGTCATCCTTGGTAAAATCAGTCTGCTATAGAGCTGTCACTCCACAGGGCTCAGAAAGAAAGAAAGAAAGAATTCTATTCTGCTGCACAAGGCCTGTAAATTAACAGAGAAATCCCAGTATCACCTAACTATACTGGAAAGGCAGGAAAGAGGAACTGCCTAACTCAGAGTAAAACAGGAAAAAGCAAGTACATGCAATTAGTTTTTGGGTTAATTTAATCAGGTTTACAAGTAATCTATGGTTCTACAAAAGGGACTTTAATCTCACTAATTGTCTTTTCCCCTAATCTCTCAACATTTCACCCGGTTAAAGTTCTTTTCACACATCCTACTGCATTTTCCCAGAGAAGTTGATTTTCTCATTCCCTGAGGAGTATCAATTAAATCTTTCAAAACCCAAATGTTAAACTGATTGATTACAATTTTATGTCACAACGAAAGGGCTGAGTAAGAAGAGTGGCTGTGATGATGGTTTGTTTAAAAAAAGCCTCCTTTCAAAAATGTGGATTGATCTATACCAAATATTGTCAAAGCCTTCTGTTGCTTTTGGCATCCCCAGAGACACAGGATGTTAATTATGAACTATGTGAAAACTACAAGCAGGTTTCTGGCTTTGTGGATCCTGTAACCTCTGTGAAATAAACCAAATAGACTTGTTTCAGAAATGAAGACTGAAATAAATTGCAGACAAAGTCTGTGATATGGTTAGAGTCAGGGTTGAAAATAAAGGCTTAAAGACTGACCATGTGCCTCTCTCAGTGATCTTATTAGCTGCCACTTCCCAAATGGTCCACATCAAAAATGTTATCCCACAAAAGATTAAACATAGCAGCCTCATCAGAATTATTTCACATGTCACATGCTTTCAGTGGTTGTGTTATATGAATTGACCTTACTTCAGGTTGATGTGGGAGAAAAGTGAACAAACTGGAGTTAGGTGCCCAGCTCCAATTAACTTTAAATGACAGTTGGGGCCAGATCTACAGAGTTTTGTTTGTTTTTTTTTTAAGAGCCTAAATCCAAAATTTAGCTCCACATCCCCCCACTCAGATACCTTCTAAATCTGTACATACCTAAAGCCCTGAGGCAATTAAGTTTCCACTGATAAAGCCTCCTAAGCACCTAAAAGTCAAGCCATGTGTATGTACACAGGTATCTATGTCCTGGTGTCCAGTGCGTAGATTGTACCTGAGGCCTAGCAGGATCCTGAAATGGGGTCATCCCTTTTCTACCATGCCTGCAAGTAAATATCAATTGTTTATATCAGGACTTTCCAAACTACAGCCCATGAACTATATCCAGCCTGGAAAGCACCATCATCTAGCCTACAGGGATCTGTGGCCAGGCTGGGGAGAGTTTTCAACAGAGCCTGGCGTGAATACAAAAATGTGGATCTGCATCTGATCTGCATCTGCTCAGTGACAGTATCTGTCTGGTCTGCAATCAGCATGCCATGTTTTATCTATTTCCATAACCACATTTGCAACTGAGCTTGGGCTCGCAGTCAGAATTTTAGCCTTTGATTGGCTCATTTCCCACATGGGTTCCGCCCAGTTTTTTCCTTTTCCTGTTTGCAGTTTGCATACTATGCTGTCAATCAGATTTCTTTGGCCGCCAGTGAAATCTCTGATTGACAGCATAGCATGTGAACTGCAAGCAAGAAAAGGAAGAAGGGGGCAGGGAAGTCATGGAGAATAAGCCAGTCAAAGGCCAGCATGCTGACTGACTGACAGTGTGCAGTGACACTCCAAGCCCCAGCCTGCTGTGGCTGAGACTCTGATTGGCTGGCAGACCACAATCAGAGCTGAGCTACCATTGGCTGGAGCACTTCCTTGTTCCCCTGTGTGCTGTTAACACAGATCATAGCAGCAACAGCAGCAATGGATCACACCCTGGGCAGATAAAAATAGAATACACCTGCCGGAATCAATCCGCAGCAACAGGTTTGCAGTTATTCAAACCCTCATCTGCAGAATCAGATGCCCGTGGATCTGCAGCAGATACCTGAGGATCTGCAGGGTTCTGGTTTTCAAATCTCGCACCCTGAGCATGCTTAGATGCATGGCGTAGAGCAGGAGCAACCTGGCCAGGAAGCAACTTGATATGCCCCTGCAGCTCTGGCCAGGTAAGGCGGAAGCAGTCTGGGGAGTTGAGGAGCCAGTGGGGAAGGTGTCAGGGAGCTGATGGAGAAGGGTCCCAGAGTGCTAGCGATGGGGAAGGGCCCCCAGGGGGGAGGGGTCAGGGGGCTGGTGGGCAGGCGGGTTGGGGGTCTGGCACTCTAGTGATTAAGTATCAAGTAAAAGCAGATTTGGACCTCAGGTGAAAAACTAAAACTGGTTTAGATGATAATATAGAGACCACACTTCTAAAATTTGTTAATGGCAAAAAGGTGGGAGGGGTTGCAAGTGCTTTGGAGGATAGGATCACAATTCAAAATGATTTGGACAAACTGGTGAAATGATCTCAAGTAAATAGAATGAAATTCAATGAAGACAGGTGCCAAGTATTTCATTTAGGAAATAGCAATCAATTGCACACATAGAAAATGGGCAATGACTGCCTAGGCTTGAGACTACAGAACGGGATGTGGGTGTCACAGTTGACCACAGGCTAAATATGAGTCAAGTGTAACACTGTTGCAAAAAAACCCAAACACCATTCTGACATGTAGTAACATAACTATTGTAAGTAAGTAATTCTTCTGCTCTACTCTGCACTGATTAGGCCTCAATTGGAATATTGTGTCCAGTTCTAGATACCTCATTTCAGGAGAGATGTGGACAAATTGGAGAAAGGCCAGAGAAGAGCAACAAGAATGATTAAAGGTCTGAAACACTTGACTTATGAGGGAAGAGTGAAAGACTGGGGTTGCTTATTCTGGAAAAAAGCAGACTGAGAGGGGACATGATAAAAGTTTTCAAATGCCTAAAAAGTTGTTACAAGGAGAAAGAAAAATTATTCTTCTTAAAAACTGATAAGAAGACAAGAAGCAATGGGCTTAAATTACAGCAGGGGATGTTTAGGTTGTACGTCAGGAAAAAAATCCCAACTGTAAGGGTGATTAACCACTGGAATAAGTTGCTTAGGGAGGTTGTGGAATTGCCATCCTTGAAAATTTTTAAGAGCAGGTTACACGAACACCTGTCAGGTATTTGATCCTGCTATGAATGCAGGGGACTAAATTTGATGACCTCTCATAGCCCTTTCCAGTTTCTACTATTCTATAAACATACTCAGGCACTACCTTGAGGCACACATACCTGGTCAGGTCCCCACACAAACCCCAGCTGGAAAGAGAAGGTACCCTTGCTCCATTCACTGTAGCCCAGTGGTTAGCACACTCCCTCAGAATGCAGGAGCCCGGAAGTTAAATCCCCATTACCTTCTGTGGAGCAGGGACTTAAATACAGATTCTCCACATGAATACTATAACTACTGATCTACGGAGCATCTGGGGGCAGCCCACTCAATCTTTGTGTGTATGTGCGAGAAAGACCTGACCTGTCTTTATGCTTAATTCTAGAAAAGGATTTCAAACTGTGACTCATGAATGGAGACAGACACCTAAGGTTAGGTCGCACCTTCTCCTCAGCACTACCTACTGGCTAGCTCAGCATAATGGCTTTTGTGAATCCGAGTGATAGGCACTTCACTCTTCCTGTGCATTATACAGAAAGCCTGTGCATCTAACTCAGGGCTGTCAATGCTTTTAGGTAGCCAGGTGTCTAAAGTAAGGCATCACCATGCTCATCCCATATCCCTTTGTGGGTCTAGCCCTTGGATGCCTAACTGTCCTTTGTCACTTCGAGAATCTCCTGGAGGGTTTTGGAAGGTAAAAAAGTTGTAAGTGTTTCAGACAGATATGTGATTGCACCTAGCTAAAACAATATTCTTTGGTTCTAAAATATTTATTAAGCACTTGTTGCCATACTAGGAAGGTTGATGTTTCTACTGCAGGTCGTTCATTCTTATCCTCAGTGTCTTGTAGCACAATTCCCTTGTTTTTCACAACAAGTTACTACAACTAGATAACATATTACACAAGCTTTTGTTGCAAATGGTACCAGTGCTGTGGTAACTGCTACCTTTTCTCCATGTTCTCATTATATGAACAACAGGGAAGAGAGCTTTAAAAGGGTGATATAATTCCTCAGGGCAATCAGATGAAAGGATAGAGATCATATATAATCTTTCACATTAGTAAGTCATAAGTGATTCTTGTACTCAGCACTTCAAACTGATGCTGATAAGAAACAGATACCTTAAGACTAGTCAGTACCAGACAGAATATTTTCAAGGAACATAGAGACAGTGCAATTTCAAAGAGTGAACTCAGTAAGAACATTATTGGGTGATTAAACTAATAGGCCAGAACCCTACCTGGTACAATTCAGAGTAACTTCATTGGTCTGAGCTGCTGACTTAGATAGGATACATCATTTTCACCAGCCTCCACTACACACCCATAAAAAATAAATTCTACAATGCAGTGATTCCCCCACCTTTTTATTCTGTGGACTGCTCAGTAAGAGGGAGACATTTCACTGATAGTCCCGCATCCAACACCCTAGTCCTCCACTGCCTCTTATTGAAAATGGTCATTTTGGGATGTTCCAGGCTGAGGTCTGCAAGTGATATCCCATAAAAGTTTGTAATAAAGCTCCTGGTTTTACTGAGAAACCTCTCTGTAGTCAGATAAGGCCTCAGGTCTTTTCTATCCCTTGTTTGGTATGAAAACATTCATACTGTATCCCAGACAAATGAGCCATGAAGCCATTGGAGTCCCGTCTCTGAACCCTTATATCTGTGTTTGAAAGGTTGAACATTTCTGGATGAATTTGTTAAAGTCATCTCACATAGATCTACATGAAGTATAGATGAACATTCATGAATTCTTGTATAAAGTGATTATCAATATACTTGCCATTCAGATATAAAATGATTGACGTATGGTGACATTTTTCTTTAAAAAGCAGCCATGAAAAATATGCACAAAGACAGCTGTATGCTACTATTTAACAAGGATATCTACAAGGATGGACAATAGCCAATAGCATGTTTGGATAACAACAAAATGGTAACTGACTTAAACAGTCTTCAAATAGATTTAATTAAAAAGTCACAACATGACTGTCCTGTGGGTGCAAACAGGAGATATGAAGGACCAGAAAGAGACACATGATAGCAACAGGACTCATTCATTGGTTAGGCCACTCAAACGTTCTTCCTAAATAAGCCATATTTTAAATCTGACAGATCGCCTTTGAACACTGCATATTGTGTTTCATGGATGTCAACTTGCATTCAAGAAACCCAGGCACAGGACTCAGGAAGCAGAAGAGGGATAGAAATGTCTAGTCACCAAGTACCCACACCACAAAAAGCCAGTCTCTGTAAAAAAACAAAGCGGCCAAGAAAAGCTCCCACTCTGGAATGTAATGGCCAAGACCCAACACACTACAGAATTATAAAATAATAGGTGAACTGAGAGGCACTAGGAAATGAGGCTTGGGTCATAGTTTCAAACAGGCCTCAGAACTATAAACCATTTGTGCTCATAAATCTGGCATTTCTGTATATAAATTGGATCATTTGGAAGGCCATTCACCCAGCCACTATATGCAAATGCAATTACTACCAGTCCTTTTGGGTTTGTTTTTGCTTTGGGGTTTTGTTTTGTTTTAACAAGTGCAAATTTTAAATGTACAAAATTTGCAGCTCTGATTTCAAAGACTCATTTAAAAATGCAACCATTTTATCTCAGTAATACAGCAACCCCCAGTGTTCGTATGGACAGCAGTTATCTTTTTAAGCTGTTTTTACGAGACTGTTTAGTGATGATCTCACCCACACCCACAGCCATGCAGAACACAGGACACAAAACAGCAGACCAGTTGAAACCTCTAATACAAAAATAAATGTGTCTGCACTACTTAAAAGAGATTTAATTTCTTTTCACAAAAGATAATTGGTTTCAAATTTAACAATTTTTCACTGATAGTAACAGCATCATTTAAAGACAAAAAACACAGACGTCCATAAAACAAGTGGCAGGAAAGCAGCTTACCACAGTGGGAATCATCTTTTGTTTAGACAATATACTATACAATTTTAGACAATATACTATATGACTTAAGAAGTGGTTACTATAAGCCGAGTTGGTAGTAATTTTATACTTAAGTTTGCTTGACATTTCCCCTACAAATGTAGTTATTAGAGATGGTTTAACCTCAAAATTTAGGAAGCTCTTTTCAGTTGACCTAAGTAACTACAAGTCTTGATGCTTACAGAAAAATATACAAACTATCTATAATTGTGAATGCAATCTTCTGAGTGCATCATCCCTTTTGTCACTTTATAGAGCTCAAGAGCCTCGCTTTTCCTAACTTTTACCTATGTTTCTGCTTCATAACTCACTCCACTGGCTGGACTGACGGACTTGGGCATCCCTGTAGACAGCTCAGTGGAAATTTCTGCTCAGTATGCAGAGCTCATTTAAAAAAAAAAAAAAAGAATTCATGGGATACTGAATGACTTGGAAATAGCATAACGACATAATATTCTCATCAGGAATTCTGCACCCTATTTTGAAAAGAATATAGCAGGAAAGGAAAGGTTCACACCCAGATGGATAATGACACTGATTAGGAACATTAGCAAGCTTTCAAAAGTGAGACCTGAAAATGACCTGGACTGTTTACCTGTGAGCGGAAATGAATAAGGTGACTATAAACAGTGGAAAGAAGATAGATCAGGCACTGCTGTTCACCTCTCTTGTAATACAAGAACAAGAGGACAGTCAATGAAATTGAAAGATAACCAAATTAAAACTGATACAAGGAATGACAATCCTACACAAGTAACCTGTGAAACTCATTGTCTTATGAGACCAGGTGCTTAGTGAAATTCAAAGAGAGATTTAGCTATTTACATGGATAACAAGACTATTCCGTGTTTTTGTATTGTAGTAAAAATAAACAAGCTCTCTGGAAGAACTGGTCCTTCAAGCCTCAGAGCATAAGGATGAATATTGACCTGGATCCATTTATCCCATATCTGCAGGGTTGCTTCCTCTGAAGCTTCTGGTATTGGTTTAGACAGGATATTAAATGGGTTGGACTGCTGGGCTGACCCAGAATGTCAGCTGTCTAGCTGGGAAGCTGTCCTGTCTCTGCTTCCCTCACAAGTCTTCAAAAAACCTTTACTGCCATTCCAGGCTTTATACACATTAACTGAGCTGAAAAATCTGGCTAGTGGTCCAGCATCGCCTTGGCTGAATCCAAAGTAGAAAGGACTGATCTTGGAGGATTTTTGGAACACCTGGCATGGGGCTGTAGAAGGATATGGGAGGCAGCTTCTAGAGATGTAGGAACAGGAAAGGAGAGAAATAAAAAAAAAAACTAACAAACACCTAAACCAGAGATTAAAAATACTTTATGGTTGTGTTCACACAGCACTTTTGTTTCGAAACAACCTCGTTGTTTCGAAACAAAAAAAAAACATGTTCACACGACGCACAGTTGTTTCGACACAAGGGGAAGCCCTTGTTTCGAAACAACTGTGTTGTTTCGAAACAAGTTAAACCCCATTTGGGGACGAAACAAACTTGTTTCGAAACCCTTGTTTCGAAACAAGGCGTGTGAACATGTTGTTTCGG
>ML681998.1:22570187-22584494 GCA_007922195.1 Podocnemis expansa | reverse complement strand
CTGGCGGGGGGGCTGAGCCACCCCGCAGCGGCTCACCCCCTGCTGGTGCCTGCAGCCCCCTTTCTGGGGCTGCAGGGTGAGCCAGCAGCGGCTCACCCCCAGGGGTAACGAAATAGCATGTTCACACTGTGAACTTGCTATTTCGTTTCCCGCTTTTTTTCTTATTTCGAATTAACATTTTGTTAATTCGAAATAAGATATTTCGAAATAAGGTGTTGTTTCGAAACAAGTTGTTTCGACACAACTTGTTTCGAAATAACCCTGTGTGTGTGAACACAGCCTATTGTACTAATGAGAAACTTCTCTTTTGAAAAGCTCATATATAGTCACACTTGTAGGGTATTACATGATAAAGAGTACTACCAAAAGAAAAATTAAAGGGGAATTTAGTCTTAAGAGAGAAAAGCTTCGCTGGAATGTTTCACAACTCCCCTATAACACCTCCCAGTGCTTTGTAGATCAGTGCCATTTCAGAATTTATTTTCTTTGGGCAGATTTCGTAAGACCCTACTGAGTGTGAAGACTGCCATATCAAGTCCTACCTTTCTGCTGTGCTTGTTTCTGTAAAATAAAATGGTAACTAATTTGGCTTGCCATGTCTATCCTGTGATACCGTAAACTGAGCTCAGCTGCATCTGTGTTTCAACTTGGAAACATAAGCATTAGGTTTTCTCTGTTCAGCTTTGTCTTAAGTTTCTTCAAGATTATGCTCCAGTTACAGTAAAACATCAGCTGTACAGATTGCTCCTTCTTTAGTTGTTATCCCCTTGGATATAACTTTGTAATCAAAGAGAGGTCAAATGTATCAAAAGAGAAGTTTGCCAGAATTTATCTGGCATAAATCTTCCTCCCAAGATTTGATTATGAAGTGTTACTTCTGGGGGGAAAAAAGCCACTAAATAGTATCCAAAATCTAAGAAATTACTTTACAATACTAAAAACATGAATTACATAGGTCTGATGCAAAGAGAAGTTTGAAGCAGTATACTAATCACTGTCACTATTGTATCAATTATGTGTACAAAAAATCAAAACAATGGATTATAAGCACCAGATATAGCTCTAATGGCAGACTCTGCTGAGGCTGGAGAAACTTTCTAGGAAATATGCAATGACCAAAAAGCTCTCTGTTTGGAATTCCAACTCAAGTGATTGGATTGGGAACAATGAACACTCAACATTAAAAAGCTCCATCTTTGTTTGGCAGACATGGAATTATTCTATGGCATCGAAGAACCCTTATGTCACTGAATTAAATATGTGTACTGCTTGATCATTATCTGGTCCTGGTAGAATTCTGTAGGTGCTGCTTGTGATATGTTCACAGATGTTTCTGCACATGTGGAGGCACTGAGAGGTCAATGACTTCCTTATACATTGAAAGAGAACCCAGTGCCAACAAAACTGAAAAAGAGAAACATACAGGCTTTGTGTTTATGAGGCTGGTAGTAGATCCTTATGAGCTAATTTGTCCTGGGACAAATTCTGCCTCTCTCCTATGGCCATGAAAGGCAGCAATCAGTGCATTTACAATGAAGAGGCACAGCTCATGGATGGTTCTAACTGTGCAATACCCGTTCTGCAAATAGGGAATCCTGCTACCAAGACTCTGATAGCCCGTGAGTGGGGGCAGCCTGAAGGCGAGTTTTCATTCCGTCTCCTTTTTTAGTCTTAGCTATCTTTCTTTATATAATGCCTAGGTACAGTAGATGGCTACTAGGTAATGTCCTGGCCCTGGCTAAGTCAGTGCCAAAACTTCCATTGGTCTAACAAAGCCAAGATTTCTTTTCCAATATCTACTTTATCATCTGTGTTTATATTCTATAATCTCATGATGCCAAGTCTTGGGAGATCTGGTGTTTTTCTTAAATTCTAGCTCCACCTATTCATGATAGTATCAGCTTCATTTAAAGAAAAAGAAATACATTTCTAGTGCTACAGCTGTGGAGAAAAGCTAGAAAATTAGCACCATTTGGGTCCAAAAGCCTAAAACTATTTTTTAAAACTCTCAAGATTTTTAAGCCATTTTCATGAGTTTTGGGGGGAGAAGGGATGGATTCATGATTTTTTAACAACCTTAGATTGGTAATACTGTAATTCACAAAAAAAGCCAACTTCAGAACCATCTCCTTGCACATATAAACTAAAATGTCCAAAACAGAGGAGTTCTGTGGCATTTTTAAAGACCAACAAATTTATTTATCACATAAGCTTTGTTAGTTTTTAGAAGTGCCACGGAATGCCTTCTTTGTTTTGGTTTTGCTGGAATAGATTAATATGGCTAACCCCTGAAACAGCTATGTATGATCATGGATTTCCAACCAGTGTTAGTATTCAAATTCCTTGTATGTCCCTTCAATAAGTTTGTAACATCCACTTCTTGCATCTATCTATCTATCTATCTATCTATCTATCTATCTATCTATAAAGATGCAAATTCTTGGGGAGAGAGACTGTGTTTCTACAGCACCCAGTATAATGGGTTTCTGAGTATTAACATACAATGTATAAATAATAACAACAACATAGTCCAAACGCACAGACTGTAATCCGGTGCCAGTATTTTATTTACTATAGTAACAATATATTGCCTAAATTGGGTTGATTATACAATATTGGGTTTCTTTGGATCCAGTAATCTGTTTGTTTTGGCAAACAGATGAACAAGAAGTTAAATTTTTGCAATGAGAAAAAAAATCTATGAATCCTTGCTCAGCATCCTTTTGTACATTTAGTTGTAAATCTTCCATTCCACATTTTGAAAGAAAACATTACTTTCTGCTTAATCAAGCATTCATACTATTTACCTGATAAGAACTAGTTACCCAATCAGAGAACAGAATCATTTATCAAGTAAAATTAAGCAACACACTTTGAAAGTCATGCCAGAGATTTAACAAACTAATGAAAGATGTTGCTGAATAATGACAAATGATTAAACTTAAAAGAAAAAGCACAAGTGATAAAATTACATATTATGAATGATTTGACTATTTACTTGCGTTTTGAGTGGTTAAAATTAAAGTACTGTAGTAACAGGCAGTTCAGTTTATTTTATCTATTGTTATTCTGTTGCATCACATCAGCCACTGTCATAGCACACGTGCTCAGTGCATATCGCAGTGTGTATTCTCTTGGACACAAAATAACCCAAAAGAGTGATAAAACAAAACCCTTGCTATATCAATGACATTTACATTCCTTTGGAGCCATAAATTGCCAATCATTTAACGTTTTAAAACAAAATGGAAATGCTTCATTAACTGGCATTTTAACTTTTTGTTCTTAATTGTTTCAGGCTGGTGGTTTGATGCCTGCGGCCCTTCCAATCTGAATGGAATGTTCTATACAGCTGGACAAAACCATGGAAAACTAAATGGGATAAAGTGGCACTACTTCAAAGGTCCCAGCTATTCCTTACGGTCCACAACTATGATGATTCGACCCTTAGACTTTTAAATGTGTTCGCCAGCAGATGCAAGAACAAAACACAATACAACTCTTATCTGAAGAACTTCTTGTGTAATCTTCAGAAGTAAAAGGCCGCAGGCTTCTTGAAAGCAACAAGTAGACACTATACAATGTTGCTCTACTACATCTTCTTAGCCTGCAAAAACTACATAGTTCAGCCCATATGCTGATGACATTGAGAAGGGTTGGCCTATGAAAAGTTGCCTCTAATAATTTTCAAGTGGAAAAGAACAAATTAACTTTGTGTTCCTGCTACTGTGACTGAATCTATTGTCTATCAACAGAGATCTCTTCCTTTGTGTAACAGATGCAAAATATACTGGATTAAGTAGGGGAAATAATACTAGATTTTGAAGAACAGAAGTAAATGTACCATGATCCATTGAAAATAGTTTTCAGCAGTGAAATGGCATCACACCTATGCAAAAAATGACAGAGAAGCTTTTATTAATGCACAACTACCCAAAATGACCACTCCAATCATTGTCTATCTTAAGCGAACTGAAGTTAGAAGGCTGGATTTCTCTTAACCCTGGAATCAAATAGTGTACACTTGAGTTATTTTTTATTCAGCACTTTTCAGATGTAAAACATGTTCCTGATTAAACAGACTGAGTCACAATGCATGAAGAATGATAAGAATAACACGCAGAAAATTGTCAATTGGTCTGCACTCCTAGGGCAAAGAAAGTGTAGGTAATCCACATAATTGGCATAATCCTTGAGCTAGGATTTATAGTGTGATAACAAAAGTAACCTTTTTTCCCCTACTGTTGCAGCTTTTGCCTGCATTAAAAACAGTCTGAAACTCACAGTGAAAAATTGAGGGAAAGTTTAAAGAATGTGAAATATGTCATGAAGAAATATGTTATTTTGCATATAAGATGTCCTTTCAAAAGTACACAGTAAAGCAGATTGTTAAGTTGTATAAAAATGGCATAAACACATATAGTTTAATTGGGTGGATTCGTTTTACAGTATCTTTGCATGTGCACACTTTAGTGTTAATTATTTTAAATTGTTAGTAGAGCTTCATTTCTTCACTATATTATCTCACCTATTTTGTGAATAACTGAAGCAAGCCAGATCTGCACTCTGCTTCAACTATTACTATAAAAAGTATTCATCACAACATTATAGAAAATAAAGGAATAATTATAATTACAAATTGTAAATATCATGTTTATATCTCTACAGCAAGAAAAATGGTTGTTTAATTTGTACATGCTGCATTGGCCCTATTCAATGCAAATGACTACAAAACTAAAAAAAGGATATAATATTTACTTAATTCTACAAAGGTACTAAACATGTTGCTTCCCATTAAAATGTGTCAAATTAAGTAATTTCTTTTATATTAAAAACTGAGCTTGGGTAAAGGGTGGGCTGCATATATCAACTATTCAGATATTTAAGGTACTTCTAAGAAAAAGAACATTTGTAGCAAAGGGATTGGCAAGCTTAAAACTGCTATACTTTTTATTTAAAAACCTCTCTTGACCTAATCTGATTGGGATTCATTTTGGAAATTAGTTTCTATCCATTCAGTTCATGATTTGAGAAAAATAAAGAGCCTGGTCTTACTTCAGTTGAAATCAAATGTAAACCTTACATTGATTTAAATGATAACAAGATCAGATCTATAAAATACATGTGGATTGGGTTGTTCAGGTTTGTTTTATTCTTTTTTTTTAAACCCACTATTGAAATCAGGAAAAAAACAACAATCTGGTAGTTGTGAGGCTGGGGTTTTTATATGATTAATTTTATTTTTTAGGAATTATAGTATTTCAATAACTATGCTCTTTATTCTTTAGCAGCTTTTTTCCATTTAAGAGAACAAAGCTGTACAGATTTTTTTTAAGGCGACATAAAAGAAAAAGGAGCACCATGGGGTTCTTCTGTAATTTTGATAGCTCAGTATTTTTCAAGTAGAAAGGTCTTTCTTTTTATGCTTCGATATGATTTTTTTTTAATAATCCTGCCCAAAGGGGTTGATTTGTTGTTTGATTCTATTGATTGAATTACCCAACTATTCTTTCCTCAGCAGTTCCTTCATAGTGATGCTTTGTCTCTGTTTCCATCAGTCTTCATGATGTGTGCAGTCTTCATCTGGGTGCAAAAACTGTGGTCTGCCTTCCACTGTGTTCTCAAAGGTTTTTTTTCCCAGGTTTCTGTGTTAGGAATGCCATTTTTTAGATACTATTGCAAAAGACAAAACACATTAGAAATAAAAGCATGATATACACTGTTTATTTATCTGGGTTTGAAAAAAATTGGGACATGGATTCCTATCCTTTATAATAAAACATTTTAAAAATATTTGCGAACTCTGTCCTTTCTTTTGTTTTGACTGTGCATTTTTGTGGCAGAATGATATGTCGTGTGACATCTCTCCCTTTAAATAACAGTCAGACTGTTATTGAAAAAGGACCCTCAGTAGAGTTTGTGCACAAATGAATATTTTCTTACCTTTAAAATATGATCTGGTTTTATTTTGCTAATTTTTCTTGGTGAAAATCATCAGGTTATAGTTTACATTCTTAACCTGACAAATACAACTTGCTTTTTTTTTAATCTTTCCCATTCCACTGGACATGTTACAAATTTAAGCGAACTGGTTGTTTCTCCTGCTCTTATGAGTGTTTGTTCTTTAATAATCTGTTTGTTCATGATGTCTGACAGTGGGAAATTTCAATTGATTTTTATTCTCTTAGCCTAGAAATGCCTCTTGTTTCATTTACATGCCTCTCAAGAATTCATCGACCAGTTTCAACCTCTCTTTGTAGTCAATTAATCCTCATTAGCCCAGGAACTTCAGCTTAATTAGACGTTTTCATTGTTCTTACGCAGACCAACCTTGCTTCCTAAATCAATACAAAACACAGAGTGTAATAAAACCATACAAGCACATTTTTAGCTTTTAGATTAAAATGTTGCAGTATGTAACACTTGAGTTGGAATGAATGGAGACGGCTTTATTTGATAGCAAAAGAGCAGTTACCTTACAAATGAATCAGAAGGCTGCATTTTAAAAACCTGTCACTGGTAATAGTAACATCACTGCTAGTCTTGAGTTCATCCTTTTTACAGTGACAAATACACAGACAGATAAATTAGGAGATGCATGTCTCACAAGTGGTAGAAACTGAAATGATGTCTAATGTACAAGTGTGTTATTGGATTGATATCTTACATCAGTTCTAGTATTATCCAGCTTTCAAGCAGTCAGAAATATACATATATAAAGTGTTGAAATTATGGAGAAATCAGTCATTTGATTTAAAAAAGAGATGCAACATAAAAACCAGGTAACAAAGAACACTCCATTTTTTAAAAACAAGTGCAGAATGACTCAAAGTATTGGGGAGATACTGAGAGGGGCTGGCCGGCTGAGGAAATTGTTACTGAGATATGTAACTTTTTAGGATACCTGTATGACTCTAGCCTGGATGCCTGTTGGTCAAGTATGTATTAATCAATGGTCCATATGAATTGAGTTGGCAGTTTCAATCTAGTTTCTAATAGAATGTCACAAAACACACAGTCTTAATTCACCTAACTATGGGTTTGTCTACACAGGAGTCTCAGGTCAACTTAACCTCCCTTAAGTCTACCTAAGGAACTCCATGGCCAAACTGGGCTTGTATTACGTCAACAAACACTTGCTTAAGTCAACTTAATAACACCAGCTCCTAAGGTAGACTTGAGTTAAATCTACCTAGGAGCCAGGGCCTGGGCCCGGACCCTGCCCTAGGGCATGATCCGGCTCGGGGGCCCTGATCCAGTCTCAGGGGTCTGATCTGCTCCTGCAGCCACTGGCAGGTAGCTGGGAGCCCAATTCGGCCCCATGCCAGGAGCTTGGAGTCGGTGCCTGCTGCCAACAGCAAGTGGCTCAAAGCCCAAACCAGGGCCCAACTGGGTCCTAGTGTCCTCATCCATCCGCCCTGATCCAGCCTCTGATCGAGCTCCAAGCCACTTGCCAGCAGCAGCAGGAGCCCCCTGCCCCCTTCAGCAGATGGCTTGGGGCTGGATCAGGCTCCCAGCTACCTGCTGATGGCGGCGGGAGCCAGCTCCAAGCCCCCTGCTGCCTGCAGCATGTGGCTTAGGGCTGGATCAGACGCTGAGCCTTCCCACCACCTTTGGCAAGTGGCTTAGGGCCGCATCAGGCTCTGAGCTGCTTGCCAGCAGCAGCAAGAGCTGGATCGGGCCCCTGAGGCTGGTTTGAGGCCACAGACCTGGGTCGGGCTCCAGGGTGGGGCCGGGGGTGCCAGGGCATGCTACCAGTGTAGACATATGCTTAAATCAACTTAAAGGCAACATTAAGTTGACTTGAAGTGGACCTTGTTAAATTGACTTAACTGAGCTCCCCAGTGTAGACATAGCCTATATGACCAAATGGTTACAAAACTTGATCTAGCCATTAGCCATGAACAGAGGGACGCCTGGGACAAGACTGAAGCACACTAGGAGGAAGACATGACAAATCCTGCTCTTAGAGAAGTGCTCAGTATATGTAACCAGATGAAGAACAGCTCAAAAATCATGGAAGAGTTTTTACCTGCTTTATTTTTGGAGGAAGGTGAATGTTTTAACTCAAAAACCTCATAGGCAATTTCAGTAAGGCCCACAATTTTTTTTCTGAGCAAAAATATATTTGTCTTCAACCCAAGTTGGGTTCCCATCAACTGCTTGAGGCCGTTCATGGTGTTTGGATATGAAAAATACTATTCAATATACTGTGAAACAACAGAAATGGGGAATGAACAGCAAAAAATTGTTCATTCAGAACGTCATGTAACTAAAAGTTCCAGTTTTGTGTGCTATGTAACATTCTCATGCAGACTGTTTTGTAGGGGCTAGAGCGCAATCTCCAGGGCTGTCAAGCCAGTTCCTTTCAGCAACACTAAGGGCACCAAAAAATAAATGTATAATTTAAGAGGATTAAACCAATACTGCTGGTTCAGTACACTGACACCTAGGATCTGTATGGGAAGGAGCCTCTGTTTCTACACAGAAAACTTTGAGGTACAAAGATATGTGCTTATTTTCGCACTTGTCAAGAGCCCAGCCTGAGTCACTTGTGGTAGGGACATGCCATCATACTAAGAGTCTGTCTGCTTCACTTCTAAGTTACTCAAAGCATTTAATAGAAGTCAAACACCATAGGCTTTAGGACACTAGGCTGTCACAATAGCAATGAAAGAGTTACCTAAGACCACACCTTCCCAAACAACTAAGATGGGGAGAAGGTGTGACTGCCAGATACCCCTCTACTGTCTATGGGTAAAAAAATTGAGGCTCTCCAAAGATACCTTTCAGTCAGATGGCGAGGCGGGAGGCAGGTGGAGATGCCCCCTGAGGCTCAATTCCGAGAGTCCTGTTCTATCTTAAAGACTAACAAATTTCTTCAGGCATAAGCTTTTGTGAGCTCCAAACCCCTTCATCAGATGTCAGACTGAGCATATATGGGCAAAGAGAGAAAAGGAAGGTGAGACTGAAAAAGATGTATAGGAAAGACTGAGGTGAGAATACAGGAAAAGAAAAAGAAAAATGGGGAAGATGATGAAAAGAGAAAAGGAAGTAGTGTAAATAATTTGTAGGAATATGAGAATCAACATGAATTTGAAGCACTTAAATGAAATCATCTTGGATAAAAAACAGTCTGAAAATTTAACTCTGGAAAAATTCGTGAGCACAGTATGAAAGGAACAGGATCAGAAAGGTACTTTGAGCCATCCAGTGGAAATGAAGCAAAGGAAGGGGAAAAAGAAAGAAAAACAAAAAGCGGGGAGAGAGATTAATTTTATTATTGTTTTCTACAATTGAAATGTTGTGCCAAAGTGTGCCATAAACACATCATGCAACAACTGGGGCCAGAACTTATAGCTGTGTACAAACTAGATGCCCGTCAATTATATTTGAAATGCAAATGGTCCAATAGCCTTAAATTAAATTTGCAAACCTGGAAGCATGACTGAACAGTATCTCTGTAGGTTTGGTAGATCTGCCACTTAGCCTCAGTAATTGCCCTTTTGCAAGGACAATTTGTTTTATTTCTGTAAGCATTATGGCTAGTTAGCCAATGTATAAAAGCAACACAATAGCCTTTTTTTTTATTTCTTCTCCTTCTTTAATACAAGGTAATTACCGACAGTACTTTATATCTTGTATGCTACACATGAAAGCCCAGAGAAGTGGCCCCTTCCTTGAGGAACCATTGGTGACATTGCCTGTGAGAAACAGCTCATTCTCTTAACGTGAGACAAGAATCCATCAGTCAGATAAATCAACTTTGGATAATATTTATTCTTCCACTAAAAGCTATGGCTCTCCACTCCTGCACAGCTCCCTCATGCTTATATTTAGAAGCACTGTCTGTGCTCAAGGAAACTACAAATCTAAGATCTGTTCCCATTCTGATGCTTCATTGAACTGCAGGTTTATTTTCTTTTGGGTAATGGAGCAGAACTCCTTGGCGTATATTTGGCTTTAACACGTTTGAAGCAAAACTTTCTACTTTATTTTCAATTAAAGGTTTCCTTGGAGTTCACCTTCCACCCACCAGCAGCTATTATTTGATTCTGCTTCTGAGAGCATCTACATCAACACAATTAGTGCTGTAAAATCGTTAGGGAAAAGTCTCCCCTCAAAGTCACATCGTGATTTTTAATGCCAGTACAACGCTTTAGCTTTGTGTGTGGAGCACTTCGGGGGGGGCCCCCACTGAAGCACCACACAATTTTGGATCCTCCCTTCTGAAATCATTCCTGGGCCAAAAACTATCGGCAGGGACAGATTACCTACTGAGTCAATGGGGCCCGGGCCCAGGGACCCACTACAGTGTGGGTGCCCCTCTGCCCTGCCAGCAACCAAGAACTGGGAAGGGGAACAGAAGGGGGCCAGCCGCTGCATGGCTGGTCGTCCCTGGGGGCGGGGGGGGGAGCTGACTACTGCACAAGAGGTATGGGGTCCAGCGTGGCCCAAAGCTGCACCGTGCACACCAGTCAGCACCCCTGCCAGGCCAACCAGCCAGGCCATGGCCACCCTATGGCCCCAGCTGCTGCCCCCCCCCGGCCTCCAGCGCTGACCCCTGATCTGCCACTGACTCCCAGAGCCTCCTTAACAACAAAGCTGCACTTTGTGCAGCTCTTGTATGGCTGGTGCAATCATGCTTTAATGCCATCTTTCAATCTTGGGGGTCAGCTGGGGCCCAGCCAGGTCCCACCAAAAGCAAAACATCTTCATGGCTACTTACTTGGCACCAGCCGTCTGTGTTCTTCAGTAGCTATAGAAACAACTAGGGACCATAGGTGCAGAGGTGTGTTCTAGCTATGCCCGCTTGCTCTTGGGAAAGCTCCATGTACCAGGGTCTGTCAACAGCATGGTTTAGAAGCTAGCTGGAGTGGCCCTTTGCCAGAAGAGGACTGCTGCACAGAATAAAATGGTCCCTTTGCCAGGGCTTTGTACCCCTCAGCAACTCAAAGTATCCTCAAGCGTGCTCAGCCCTTAGGCTTCCAGGTCTCAGTTCCATATGAAAAGCCGTAATCTAAACTGACCCAATTATATTTCATGTAATTTTTTAGTGGTTAAAAATTGTTAGCTGAAGAACACCGGATAGGAAAATTGTGTTTGTTGCTTTATCAGACTATACATACATATGTAACAAAGAAAGCAACTAACTGTTTCCTAAATGATAATGGGGAGCTTAGCATGAATTACACCAGCAGAGCATCTGGTGTTCAGCCTTTTGCAGAAGCTGCCTATTAATTGTCAATGTGACCTACTGCCTTGGAGCATTGGGGAGAACAAACAACAAAAGCCCCCCCCCCCCACAAGAAGTAAAAAAGCTTGTTACATCATGGTGGAGAGATTAGTTTTTTAGTAAGAAATATGGGACATGCCTATTTCTACTGCCCAGTGTCACGCCACAGTGAAATGATGGAAATGTATGTCAGATGCGGCAGCTTTATTAAGAGCAGATCAATAAGTAACAGGCAGCTGTGAAACCATTTCTCCTCTACTGTGAGATACAGACAACTCAGATTACATTGGCAGCTTTCCTGAAATCTCTCTCATCAGAAGCTATTTATGAGCTGTCCTAAAGACCCATATCTCAGAACCTGGTTCCATCTGACATAACCCAGTCCAGAGAACAGACTTGCACTGAGGCAGTATGAAGCTCTAGATCCCTGAAAGGTGAATTTTAAGCAACTTTTGTATGTACACCCTGTTCAGATCAGCTGGACAACAAGATATTACTCTACTCCACAATTTGGAATCTTAGACTTTTTTTCCATTTCAAATAAAATACACATTAATAAACCATGTTAAATAATTGTGTGATAATGTGGGTGGGCAAGTGTGTATATTTAAGTGTAAAAGTCCACCTCAGGCCAGTCTTATCACAGAGGTGATGTAGGCAGTTGCCTAGGACGCCAAACACTACGGGGTGCCTCCTGGCAGTGCACAGCAAGGCAAGAAGCTGTTTTGGCTGGCTCTGCTCCCCACTGAAGAAAAGGTAACGTGTTTGGGGAGGCGGGGGCTAGGAGGTGTGGCTGGGAGGGAGGGGAGCAGGAACTCGTCTGCCAGCTTGCAGCTCAGCCGGCTTTGGGCCAGCCCAGCCATGTTCACCCAAAGTGGCTCTCCACAGCACCCACCCCCTCACCCTTCCACTGAGCCTGCTGCACCAGCAGGCCCACCACCTGGCCCGACGCACCACGGGGGGCGATGTGCCAAAATCACAGGCACTCGGGCACCAAAAAACCTTGAGCTAGCCCTGGTCCATCTTTTATGATCAATCAAGAAATTTAAGCTGTCCAGTAACCACAATCCACCTTGAGATCGGTTACATTCCTTGAACTTGAAGTTTATGACATTTGCTGCCACCTATAGTTCAATATTAAGGTTTTTCAAGATTTTGATTCAACACCAATGAAGCCAAGCTGGACAAAAAGATCTAAAATACTGATATGGAGCCAACATTCTCAAACATGATAGCCCAAAGTTAAGTTTTTTATTTATGTACCTAAATGAGTGTTAAATAGACTAGGCTGCCATTGACTTCATCTCACTCCAAATATATTCAAAATACAACAGTATTATAAGCGTATGGACTTTCACCAAGGAGGATACAGATGTGATGTGGACAGAGAAAAGTAGAGTAAAGTGTATTCCAGAAAGCATAGGTGCTGGTACAGACAGGCACACAAATGAATATTTTGCTGATACTGGCAGTCCCCTCATTCTGTATTATGTGCTTTCTGAGTTTGGGACAAGCATTCAATGTCATCTGCATGCATGAAAGCAGCATAGCAACACTGCCGAAAGGTCAGGTTGTACCTAATAAAACTTTGAACAGACCAGGGCACACATGAGGAAACTTAAGGAAGGTGCAGAAGGAGAATGGCAAGCTATGACGGAGGCAAGTTGGTTTTTTTTCTGAGTTAGATTAAAAAAATAACTACATTAAAGTTTCAGAGTGGTAGCTGTGTTAGTTTCTTTTCAGAAAAAAACAAAGAATCCTGTGGCATCTTGAAGACTAGTAAAAAAGATTGGGAGCAGGCGATAAGCTTTTGTGGGCTGAATGCCACAGATCTGATGAAGTGGGTTCCAACTCACAAACGCTTATGCTCCCCCCAAAAATGTTTTTGTTACTCTCTCTAAGGCATCACAGAAAGCCCCGTTGTTTTAACTACATTAAAGGTTTCTAAATCAAGCACTCAGAAAAATGCAAGACTGCAGTTTGCACTTGCAAACTGCATTTAGTTCTCTAGTGCACAATGCATTATCATATGATATAATCTTTAAGTGCATGCTCACATAGTGTTTCTTCCATGGGGTCCCTGAATCACTCAGTGCCCAAAGGTCTGACTGCAGAACAAGTTTTGGATTGTGGGAGTGTTTAACCCTTCTAACAATACCTCCCTATCTGTCAAAGTAAGACAAGATCCATCCATTCTGAGATCTATATTTACCCTGGAAAATATTCATAAATCAATTTCAAAAATATAAAAATACTATTTCTTTTCAAAAATGTAAACACATTTTTCTCTTTGTGGCACCTGAGCTAGGCTTGCTACAAGATAAAGTCCTGATCAAAATTAATAATTGCAGAACAACCAAAGCTTCTAATCCTGTTGCCATACGTAAGATATCTAGTTTCTCTGACCTTTCATTTTCAATTGTACCAACCACAGTGGCATGGCGGTAAGGATTCAGAGGTCAGAAGACCATAGATAACCTTTAGACTCTATTGGAACTCCACACACAATTACTCTCTTAAAGGAACGAATGATGACATAATATTTAAAGAGCTGAAGCAGTCCAGTCATTCCTGATCTTTTTCCAGCTTCAGTTTTAAAAGCCATGAATTTAACAGCTCTGAACAAATAAAAATGAACAGCAATGAAGACAAAAGCAGAAACCTGCCACTTATTCTCAGGTCATATGCAGTAGGTGAGCACCATAGAAACAGTTTACCCATCACCACCTCTGGGGTTTCATCTATATGGTAGTGAACACCTGTTACCAAATAATATGCTAAGTCCCATTTTAAATTGCTCATTTGTAAAGCATGATCATGTACCACATAGCTCAGTAGGAATATTGCTTTTAGAACAAGCAATACATTGAGAGGAAGCATAGTTTTCTGATTAAAGCAGTGGATGAGTCATCAGGAAACCTAGGCTGTGTTCTCACACAGCCAGTTATTTCGATATGGTTGTTTCGCAACAACCGTATATCGAAATAACGCTTATTTCGAAACACCTTATTTCGAATTAACAAAATGTTAATTCGAAATAAGGGAAAAGGCGGGAAACGAAATAGCAGGTT
>ML681998.1:22474870-22569787 GCA_007922195.1 Podocnemis expansa | reverse complement strand
TTTCGAAACAACGGCTTCCATTGTTTCGAAACAACCATGCGTCGTGTGAACAGCCTAAATCTTATTTCGAAACAACCCCTGTTGTTTCAAAATAAGAGGGCTGTGTGAACACAGCCCTAGAGTTACTTCCCTGCTGTACCAGACACTTCCTGTATGACCTGGAACAAGTCATTTAACCTCGCTCTGTCTCAATTCTCTGTCTGTTAGAACGCGGATAATATTACATTCTGCTTCCCATTTTTGGACTACTATCTATTTAGACAAACTTCTTTGATGCATGGAATATCTCTTGCTTAGTGTTTGTTCAGTGCCTGGTGCATTGGAGGCCTAATCTTGACTTGGACATCTAACCACTACCATAAAATCAGTTAATAATAAATAGCCAAACTATGTCTATACACACATCGTTATTTCAAACTAAGGATTTCGAAATGAGTTATTTCAAAATAAGTTAATTCGAATTAACAAAATGTTAATTCGAATTAAGGGAAAGCCTGCTATTGAAACAGCTGTTATTTTGAAATGGTTATTGCGAAATAAAGCCGTTTAGACATGTTGTTTTGAAACAGTTGTTTTGAAACAATGATGTTGTTTCGAAACATGTCCAAACAGCCTTATTTCAAAATAACCATTTCGAAATAACAGCCGTTTTGAAACAATCGGGGTCTTATTTCGAAAGGACGGGATCTGTCCTTTCAAAATAAGAAAACGTCATGTGGACCAAATAACCAGTGTTATTTCAAAATAAAAGTGCTATGTAGACATACCCAAAGAGTCTAATTCCATGTTGCAAACATGGAAACCCTGAGCCCAAGGAAGGCATACACATCATTTCATGGCATCTCTTAGTATCGCTGAACACAGACGTGAAGAGGTTTACCACACTGAGCAGCTACCTAGAATTACAGAGCAGATTTTAGGCTCTGTTGATTCGCTCATCATACACAGAGTATTAAAAATAATAATAATAATAATAATAATATTCATGTTTCCAGTCTTTAGTTTCCCTTGCTGGCATTTTCATATCAACATAAGAAATTGTTGGATGGGAAGTAATATCAGCTGTAACATACCAATTATGTCAAAACACTGAGTGGATTCTCAAATGAATTTACTTTGTTAAAGAGATCTTTAGAACTCAGCCAGTGAATTATGAGCTTAGTGTCACAGATGGGTTAAATTTAATATCCCACAAGGAAATATTATGTTATGCCATTTATTCCAAAGTGTTTATCTCCAGCAAGTTATTATCAGAAAAAATGATTATGCAATGGACGTTGCATACCCAAAACAACAATCTGCCAAAATTCATGTACTTTACAGTACTATGAAATGAACCTCTGTGACAAGAGTTGACCATTTCAACCTCCTCCCTAGGGAATAATTTTGAACACCACTGCCTTCGCTTGTTTACATTTGTCTACATTGAATTCAAGGTTGCAGTTGGAGGGGTTTTTTTGGATTTAAATAATTAATTAGAGTTTGATCCTAAAAGTGGCAACCTACCTCCTTTGAAAGCCATTAATATTGCACCCACCAGATAGCCCTAAAGCAAGATAAATTTCACCCAATAATTTTGCAATCTTTTTAACTCTAGCTTTAGATGGGACTTGAAAATTCCTTCACATAGCAAATAAATACATGTTTAGCCTGGGAAAGACAGCTTAATATTAAGAAGTCAAAGGCCAGAATGTTATCAGCTTTGTTACAGCCTACTGCTGGCAAAGATGAGTAGGTACAACTTAGTGCTGTAGCAGGCCAGTAGCCCCAAGATCAAAAAGCTACAATGACTACATAAAACCATCTTCCTCAGTCCCCTGCCTAATGTGAACAGAGAATAGCTGATCCAACCTGAAACTGCCAAGCAACTCATCATGCAGCGCTGCAATTTCACAGTTTAGTGAGCCATTAAATTATCTGACTTATTTAATCTCGGTTCCCCAGGAAGCCACAAGCTTGCTACCAAAGGAAACTTGCTGCTGAGTTTTGTTCGTTCAATTAATTTATTTTTTTTAATGTGCAGGTGGAACACTGCAAACCAGTGCAGTGAATCATTATTCACCCTTACAAATGGAGCAGTGGCTAATGCAATCAATAGGGCAAAACTCAGAGAAAGGGCACAGAAAGTGCAGGAAACTCCACAAAATTCACCATGTGGGGTTTCTTCTCACTTTCCCTTTTATAAGAAAGGTTGGGACATAAGGGTTAGGATTTGGCAGTTACAAGCTAACAGCAGCTTCTTTAACTAACAACCAAATGACAAGGTGAAAAGCAGGACTGCCCAAGGTTTTATGGTGCCCCAGGCACCTGTGATTTTCAAACACACACACACACCCAGTGGTGGGCCAGGCAGCTGGTTTGGCGAGCGACTTTGAGTGAGTGCCGGGCTAAGCTGGCCCAAAGACAGCTGAGCCACAAGCCAGCAGAGATGCTCCTGCTGCTCTCCCTCCCACCCACACCTCCTAGCTTCCCCGAAGGCTGTCTCTACTCCACCCCACCACCACTTATCTTTTCTTCAGTAGGGAGTGGAGCCAGCCAAAAAAGCTTCTCCCTTACTGCACACTGGGCTACCCGCCTGTATGCTGCAAGGCGGTGCCCCTAGAGTTTGGCACTCTGTGTGACTGCCTACGTCACCCCTATGGTAGGACTGGCCCTGGTGACGGGAATCCCATCTAGCAGCATGATGGTGACTATGATATGGAACATCAGTGGAGGTGAAAGGGAGTTTAAAGCGAGTAGCGCCTCAGAATATTGAAGCTAACCTATTAAAGAAAAGATATTTTAAAATAAGAGTGAGACGGGTTGGTTGGTGGCCTGACCATTTTAGTGCAAGGGCAGGGGGAGAAAATGCTAAGCATGATCTAGCAACAAGGCCTCTTTGAGCAAGTTCTCTGACCCAGTGACTGGTAGAAACTGGACAGTCACTTCTCTGGCTGGTTGTTGAGCTGTCTGATTTGTACTGCTCAGAAGCTCTGTGTTTACACAACACACACACACACACACAAACAAACACACACACACACACACAGAGTTAAGAGATGAGGTATTGCATTAGGAAGTCGCCAAATGTAGCAAGCATCAATTTACACTATGGAAGGGCTAAGGTTGAAAACCAAACTAGTCTAATTCTGTTTTCAGAATTCAGTACTGAATGCAGGGGCATCGAAGGCGCCTGGCACACGGGACCTGTGCCCCAAATCCCAGTGCCAGTGCCCTGGGTCCTGGCGGGGCCCCTGCCTCTCCCAGTCTCCAGCCGGATGCAGCCGAAGATCTGAGGCCTGGCCACCCACAGTGGTGGTGGCCGCTTCCAGCCCCTTCCTAGGCTGGGTGGCCCCGCGGCCACGGCTGCCACTCCCTGCCCTGTCCCCTGCTGGGGGCATCGCCTGCGGTCAGGGGGTGGGGCCTGGCCCATGCCCCAGGTCCTTCCCTGGGGCAGCGACTCTCCTGACTGAATGCAGGATTATTTTTAATGACAGCCAGCATTGTGTCAAAAAACTGTGACAGATTGCAGCCCTTTTCATAGTTTAAATTCCAATGCTTAATCAAAGGTTAATTGAATCATTTCTGGTTGTAACCAGCTACTTCAATATGTCATTACTGTGAGTGGCCTATAATCAGATATCACAGTAGAGAAATGATCTCTTATATAAAACATATTTTCTATGGTCACCTTGTCCAGCTATGTCTCAAGGTATGTAAAATAAATGTGCTGATAGGCTGCAGAGGATGAACAAATCAGTTCTAGCTGAAGTTTGTGTTTAACTGCTTCATTCTTTCACATGAGTAACCCTCGTCTAATGTGCAGTTTTGTTTTGACTCGTCAAATACCTATTGCTTTTCAATACAATAACACTAGAACAGTTACTTTTATCTAATACCCAGGTGACAGAGCCAATATCACTCATATTTTCTATCCGCATGTGTATGAATTTTCTTACTAGCCCTATTTGGCACAGGACAGCTTATTATTTAAGATTACACAGCAACACCAAAGCCTCATGAATGTCAATCATTCATTGGCTGAAGGATCAACAAATGCAAGTAAAGTAATCAACAAGGGGGACTAAATGGACGTTAATTACTTTTGTTTATCTTGAAAATGATATGTGACTTTTCAATTCTAGTAAAGGCTATATTTGTTGTAACCACTTTCTGTAAAAGGGTAATAAAAATTATTGCAATGTCCCAATTGTATTTCCCAACTAGAAATAACATTCTAACCAGTATTTGTGGGTTTTTTCATTCTTTATGTCAGCATTAGCTGTCCCAAGTTTTATCTATTTTGATTGATGTTTAATCTTTTTTAGTTAGCTTTACCCAGAAAGAAGCTCTTTTGGGGGCAACTCCATGCTATCAGTCAGTGCTATCACATGCTAATACATGAACTGTTTCTGTTCTTTATCTAGCCTTTTATATAAAACAATTTTCATCAGACTTTATTTACTTTTGTCTATAAAGGTCCCTATTCAGGAAAATACTTATTGAAATTGGTTGAAAAAATTCACAGAGGAGTGGAGGAATAAAAATGCCTCTTTGAATCAACAGAAATTTTCACAAGGAATTTCAATTTTGAAATACTTGGGGTTTTAAACAAAAACCTGAAATGAAGTGTTTTGCTTTTCAACAATCAAAAATCAAAATGACATGGTTTGTGACAAATTTTCCATTTTGGTGATTTTGATCTCAAAAAAACCCCTCTCATCTACCCTCCATCATCCAAATTTCAATACAAACAAAGTATTGTTCTTTCTTTCAGAATATTTGTAAAAAATAAAATATGCTTCAAAAGGGTCTAGCGCTTAAATCCCATTCATATACTTATAGTTGAGAATGGGCCTAACTGCTTGAGTTGGAATTGGTGGAGACTGAATTCAATGTCTTTGCACGATTATGATCCTAAATGACAGTATAATTTTGTTTATCACTATGTAAATATGGAATATTGAATTAAGCTTAGTAAAAATTATGAAGAGAAAAAGCATCAGGTTATGTGGGATAAAAAACTAGTGTGGTCATTGGGCCATATCAGACCTACAGTGATACTGCATTGTGTACATGTTTATCACATAACAGGTAAAAGATTATAAGGAAAAATATTTTCCATATATTCATTCAATAACAGGGTGTAGTTTGTAATAACAGGGTATGGCTGGGTGCTGAGACACCTATGGAAAAAGGGGAGAGCAAATCCTTCAAATCTCTTCTAGCCAAATGGCTGAAGTAAGGAGGACTGCAAGAGCTATATCGGAGTTTGGCAAATAACTGATTTTCAGATTCAGTCTCAGTTTAGAAAATGGAAAAAATTAACTGGTTTCAGTCAAATCTTGCAGTTTTCAGAATTTTTTCATGAATGAGAAAGTCTGTTTTGATCCTGTTCCAGTGCAGAGATCCAACCGTGGGTGCCTTACTTCCCAAGTGCATGCCCAAACAACAGGGCTAAACAAAGGCATCACTGCCTCCTCCTCTGGCTCCTTGGAAATGGCAAAAGCTATTCTTGTGAAATTTGGGAATCACTTCAGATGAACAAAAACAGTACTTTTCAATGAATAAATTATTTATAAAGAGAATTGCCCAGCTCTAAGCTATGTAACTTCAGACTTTCTTGCAATACTTCTTCCTCACTACTGTCTGTGCCCTCTTTCTAAACACCTACTTCTGTGCACTGCTGGACAGGGAGTCCACATGAAACTGGAATTTGAGCTGTACAGTGAACATACAATCTCTCTATGGCCTCCTGAAACAATACTTTTTAGTAAAATGGTAACCAAGGATTCATCCCATTAGACAAAGGTTCAATGACTGGTATTGTCAGGGCAACACACTAGACTCCTCACTAAACTTGTTACAATATAAAGTGCAAATATAGGCTCCAAATCTTGAAGAGTTTTATAAGACCTCATGGTGTGTATACACCGCAGAAGACCGTCTAGACTGATTGCATATCCAGCCAATATAACCTAAGGAAGTAAGACTGGTGTGGTAGGGATAGAAGAGGAGAAAGGACTTCTGTGAGAACTATAGCTAATATGATCCAATACATCTATGAATCCCTGAGGGTATCCAACAAATTAGCTTCAGTTCTGAAGAAGACTTTGATATATACACTATTATTTTCTGTTCTAAATAACAATTAAACCATTAAAACAGAATAAACATAGCCAAGTTTCTCTGGATTTCACTCCTACACCACCCCCTCCCCCCCCGCTCCACTCCCCAGACCATAACATAGGCTAATTCATATAATGATGTAAATCATCCAATACTGCATTCATCGACAAGATCTGATTTAAAATCTAATAAAAAAATAACATCTGCAATTTTAAGCAAAGCTATGTTACTTGAGAGATTAGATCTAATGTTTGACTGTAAGGAATTCAAGGCCTCCCCTTATTCCAAGAACCATCTAAGCTGTGAATTTACTCTACTTATTTGTCCAGTATTTTAGACGGCAGTGGAAGCAATGAAATGTGTCAATAATTTGTTACTTTAGATTCCCTGCCTCAAAAATCTGGTTTCAATTCCATTTGGACTAATATCTACAACAAATAAGATTAACTGTTTCAATATGTGTAGAGTCAAAAATGGGTCTGGTGCTAAACCAAAAATCTGAGGAACAATTTACTAAATCAATCAAAAAATGAGAATCATTAGCAGCCACATTTTCTACTCTGTTCAGGAGTTCATCCAAAAACTTATCAACATACCATTTAGAAGCTGTGAGGTTCAGGAATGGACTCCTATAATTTCAGTGGTTTGCAATGAGATTTACCCAGGTTCCACAATCACAGAATCTGCTTCTTACCCTGAATAAGAAAATTCCCATTTAGGCAGAGGCATTCACCCTAAATGGTAAACCCATATTCTCTGTGTTATTGCTTTGGGTTATCTTCCATCTTCTCTGGGTGTTCCATTTTAGGAACATGAAGCCTAGTGAAAGAAATCTAGTGAAAAAGAAGGCATTCTTGATGCCTCCCTGACATCTCATAGGTTATGTCTACACTGACAAAGTAAATTCAGAACAGTTATTTCAAATTAACTACTTCAAATTTAAATCAGAGTTATTATTTCGAATTAGTCTTCACTATACTCCTAATTCGAAATGAAGTAAGCTTTATTAATTCGAGTTAAAGAGTCTTCCTTGGACTCTCTAGTTTGAATTAGGGGAAGGTAGGCAAGTAAATGGGGAAATTAGTTCAAATTAAACCTACTCTGTGGCTAAAAGTGGCTTAATTCAAAATAACAACTTTGAAGTAACCATTACTCCAAAGTAAAAGTAAGTTTTATTATATTGAATTAGCACTTTCTTAATTTGAGATAAGGAAAGGCTTAATTTGATATAAGAAAATGCCTCCATGGACAGGGATTAAGTTATTTCAAATTAAGTCTCCTTAATTTGAAATAGCTAGCAAGTGTAGATGCACCCATTGAGAGGAATGGTTCTCACTTCAACTGATAGTCCTTCTGAGAAGAGATTGCAGGATACACCTGGCCCAAAGACATTGCCATCACTGAAAACTCAGACGTGGAACACAATCAGAGAGACAGAAAAATAGGTTCCACCCAGATGAAGGTACTTTGATGGCAGTCCAGTAATAGGTGAGAGCTGAGACAAAGGAGGGTTTGAGTACACTTGCAAATACTTTAACCTATCACTAGGCCCAATCCTGGAAGATGCAGAGAGTCCAAACACAAAGTCTATGATTCTCAGAACCTGAAAAAATTAGTCTATCAACTTTTAAATGTCACAAAGTCAAAAGAATTTAGGAGGTACTCAAAGTTATGTGAGTCAGATTAGCCCCACTTCAAGGCTAACACTTTAAGGATGACACTTCACACATTCACCAATATCAATTTAAGGCATGTTTATATGATCCAAATATCTACATAGCCATCCAAACCCTATATTTTTCATCTGCCTCGGCCACAAACCACTCCACACCTCTGCGGTAATAATATCCTCAAAGAATTCCTACCAGCTAAAGCATGATCCTCACTTCCTGAGAACATGTGGCTGTTCTCAATCAAGCTGTGGTTTTTTCCAACTCTATCGCCATTTGATCTCCTGGAAAATCGCAACACTTTCCTTTCAAATGGATTGATATATAATTTCAGTCCTTCGGCCTTTTTTTTATCATGGGGTTATGCTAACCATATTCTAGCCCTTTGGGATCTTGTCTGAACCAAACAAACTTGTGAAAATATCTGCTAAAACTTCTCCGGTTTCTACACAACATCTTTTATCAGTTGATGTATATATCATTTGGCTTCTTGCCTTGTCAACTATAACATCTCCTAACTCTTTAATTATGAATCATTGCCAAAATTGTTAGCATGGCCTCTAATTTTTTGTTTCATATCCATGGAAACACCATATCCATGTTTCGCTAGTCCCTCCTCACCTTTTGCATTTGGAATGGCAGATACAAAATAATAATTCTCCAAGATGACTATTTCCTGAGGCTTCCTTTTCAAATTTTAACTACCCTTTATGTCAAAACCAGTGCATGCTGACACTGTACCTATTGGATATAGTAAAAACATGATAAATGAAAACTTTTAAAGGAATATATATACTAGCAATAGGTTCCTTGTTTCAGCATATAACTACTGTATTAATAAATTAAATGTCATCCTTTAAGATAAGAATTTTGGTTTGGCGAACAATCTATTTTTCATAGATGGTTTTCCTATTTAGTGGCACTTTACTGCTATAATTAACTGCATTTTTCCACACATTTTTTTGCTGCTAAATTACTAATGGGGGCATTTCATCATGCTTAAAACTGTCATGATTGATGAGGTTCAGTGTTATCACTCAATTTTAAAATATATAAGCTATTTTTGTAACATGCCAATACTGCAATGTACAGATATTGTATTACTGGTAACATTGCAGTTGTGCTGACATGCTAAGTTAGCTTTCCATTTCAGATACCTCTACTGGTAACGGTAGGCACTAACAAGGACAGAAACAAATTTATTTGTAGAATGCTTAAAAGACCATGCATATATTATTATTATTTAACATTTATATTGTCATTACACTTACAGCCCAGTGACACTACAGCGAGGCACTGTACAATGAAACAGAAATAATATTATCTGCCTGTGATGTGCTGCACTTCCCTGGACCCCTCTAGTGTGGTCTGTGTATCTTTCATGTCCTTCCTTGCAACGTAATTGTATGGTTTAATGCAAACTATGTCACGTGCACTGTTTTTTCAAACGTTCATGGCATGCTCTACAGCCTACATTATTGTTACGGTAGCATGTTTCCTACAGCATCATACATGTGCACAGATATGAAACATCCCCAAATGTATTTCACATGGCTTAGGTGGGCAGGGCTAGGTTAAAAGGCCCCAGGGCCATTGGCTGCCACAACTATGCCCTCCCCATGGCATCCTCCCTGCCTAAACCCCCATTAAGCCCCCCCCCACAGGGGCCCCAATCCACCACCATGGTGGTCTCCATGCAGGGATCTGCAGCAGGGTTGGGTGGGCCCTGGGGCCAGAGGTCACTCGCTGCAAACTCTGATCTGGTTGGTCTGCCCCTGGAGTTGAGAAAAGATGTTTCCAGCTGCCCTGCCCTTGGCAGGGTGGACCGGCTGCTTGTGGATGGGACAGGAGCATGAAGCCTAATGGCCCCACAGACCCACTCTCCCAAGAGCCATCAGGGGATCTCCCAGCATCCTCCAAGTCCCACTAGTGCTGTTGGAGCTGAGCAGGGTGGCGACAGGGGCCACCCAGATCACCCAGGGGGCTTCAGCCTGGGGTCTCCCTTCAGATGAAGGTTCATGGCTTCAGCCCCTATCCCCCCTGCTCTGACCTACCCCTGCAGGTAGTGGCAGGCAGAGCTGAATCTGACATTCCCAGGGCCGGCCCAAGGCTTTTTGGTGCCCTAGGTGAACGATGACTTTGGTGTCCCCATCAGAGGGCAATACGTTCATTTACAAGAGATAACATATTAATATATTTTTTAAATTGAGGAAAAAATTCACTTCCATCATTTAAAACCTGCCACCCTAAGCAATCGCCTATTTCACTTATATGGTTGAGTGGCCCTGGACACACCCAATGAAGGTGCACATAACAAAAACAATGCAAACTAAAACAAGCAAGGAATCCTGTGGCACTTTTAAAGACTAACCAATTTATTTATCACATAAGCTTTTGTGGAAGAAAATCCCACTTCGTTTGAGTCTTCAGTCCCCAAACAAATTACGGAATCAAAAAAATTGCCATGTCCGAAACGTCCCATTGGCACAGAAGAGTGGGTTCAGGATATTTCCCCTTCACTCACACACACTCCCTGAGGTTCTAACTTCAGTAGGGATGGGAGACGCAGATGCTGCTATCTTTGGAAATTGATTAAAGTGTTTTCCATATATTACAAGGACATTAAAGACAAGTGTATGAAAAAATCAAAAGCTCTCTTACACATAAGGAACATCATAATGCAGTGTTACAAAATCATACTGCACATTTGTATCACACTGTGTGGCATTTGACAGATGGAAGCTGTTTTTCCTTGCATAATTATTGTGTTAGTATTTTCATATGATTTAATGCTTTTCGTGGCTCCTTACCTGATATGGGTCACAGACCATTAGACAAAATAAATAAATAATAATTAAATAAATAAGGGATCATGGTTAAAATACAGGACTGGCAGTCATTCTTTGTTTAGCTGATATATCCCCCCAGAGAAGCCAGACTGAGATGCACGCCACATCCTGGTTTGTATACACATCAGAGAGCTGTAACAGACTCACATTCGAGGAAGAGGTCAGAGGATACTGACCAGCTACCTACAGCCTTTGAAAAGACGGAACTCAACTCCTTTGTTTAAGGCTACCAGCCATTTGAATCCCAGATTACTCACCACTTCTATGATGCCTGTCATCTTGGCTGACACATGGGGGACTGAACCGGAGACAAAAGCATAGGTTGCCATAGCTCAAGCTAAAGAGCCAGATTCAATAAGGAGGGCTGTGTGACACTCACATCCTCTGTGGATCAAGCACAGAATGAGTCAGACAATACACTCTGGCCACACACATGCAAACAAAGCCAGATTTTACAAGATATTTCAGTACCTAAAGCTGCATGCAAATACCTTTTAGGATTTTAAAAAGGTCTAGGAACCTAACATATATGGGAGTTAGGTGCTTAGGAATATTTAAAAATCCCATTATTTGTCTATCTGCATATTTAGGCACGCAACATCTTTAACAATCTGGTTTACAGTTCTTGAGGCATATGCTCATACAGCACAGTCTCTGTTTGCACTGATAACCGTCTTTTCTCACATGAGACAATGTAAAGATTGTTCTAGTTCTAACACAAATTAATTCAGGTAAGTCTATGGCTTGTGTTCTACCAGGGGCCAGACTAGATGATCATGGGGATCCCTTATGGGTTTATTATCTGAGTGATTCATTTTTCTATCTAAACCTCTGTTTAATATGGGGAGGGGTGTGGATTTAGAGTGCAACAGCAGCCTTACTTGGTGAATGATGTGCACAACTTGTACCTTCCAGCATGCATGCTTTTCTGTAACAATCTTGCACTTCTTATATAAACCAGTTGCCCAGATTTAAAAATCCATTTCTAATGAGGATTAACATGATGGAGTTGCATCCTTTTGAAAAGCATCCCTTGTCTAAATACAGATTTCCGGTCTGTCTTATCATAGACCCAGCTCCTCTGTAATATTTTCCTGTGATCTTTCTTTTACCCTCTCTATCTTTCATTTTAATCCACAATATCTCTGCTGTGGCAGTCAACTAGTCTATGTCATTTCCTATGCTGAATGCGAAATTTTCCCCTCCTGCTCTGCCTTCTGTGTATATGCATCAAGATTTTAAGAAGGGAATACTGAAAGTAAGACTCCTAATTCCATACTTAGGATCCTAAGAAGCTGGTTTGATTTTTCTAAGGTTTTAAATGGCTAAACGCAGGGAACATGTGCAGCTCAAAACCAAAGAAAATGGTCCTCAAATCCCACATTAACTGAACAGCAAATTTGTGCAGCTTTAGTTAGAAGCACAGAATAAAGAAGTCTTGTTATTCAGAATTTGAAACACAAGCTCCTAAAGCAGAAATATTTTTGCACCAAATGTTTTAATTTTAACAGTTTTCTTAAGGATTTCCGATGCACTTTCATAACACACCTATAAAAAGTTCTTGAGTTCTTTAAAAGAGGCTTTTCGCTAGATTCTCTCATTAAAAGAGTCAGTGTCTGCTTATTATACTCAAGTGAGTGGTCCAATTAGGTTGAATTCTGCACTCGGTTACAATGATGCAAATCCAGAGTAACATTATTGACTTGAGCTATCCTGAATATACACTACATAATGAGGTCATAGTGTGGCCAAGTGTTTCCAACTATTTGTTAATAACTCTGGAAAAAAAAAACCACACCTTTGAAGTGGCCAACATATTCTCCTTTAAACACTCATATATTGACACTTTCACCCCAAAATTGTTTTAGGCTCTGATCCAAAGCCCATTGAAATCAATGGGACCATCTTTTAATCAGGCTCTTAGTTTTCAAACGCTAGGACAAATTCTACTTTCAGATACATAAATGCAAATAAGATGGATGTCAACAGGCCAAAGTTTGCTCTTATTTCCCCCAATATTAGTTGCATGTCATTCCACTGACTATGCACAGCCAGAATTCAAGGCCAGGAAACCAGAAAGTCATCTGGTCTGACCACTATATAGCAGGCCACCTGCACTACCTAGCTTTCTTGTGCTGAACCGAGCAACCAAATTAAGCCAAAGTATTCCAGCCCATAGGAAACTAGTCTATTAAGTGCCACACGCAGACCGTAGGAGAGACTTTGGTACACCAATGCGTGAGCCCCTGGAATGGCAGTGAACTGATTAAGCAAGATATACCCAGGCAAGTGAGCCACATTCCAAGCTGCAGCAGAAGGAGAAAGAAAAAAAAAATCCCACAAACTGGCATCACTGACAATCTGATCTGCGGGAAAAATACCTTCACAGTCACAACTCCACATACGAGAGAATGTTCCATTGCATTGCAGAGTCATTGCCCACCGTCTCACGTCAAGCCATGGCTATCTCTGATCCTTCAAAGGAAGGAGACCAAAGTAACACATTTGGGAGCAGATGCCATTCATGACCATGCAGCTCACCAGATGATTCTCTGAATCACAAGCTCTAGGAACATAAGACATAAGCCAGAATGGAGCCCAAGGGCTGCCAGCTCCTGCCTCTCTACCAACACAAGCACCCAATCATACCAGCTTGCTCATATCTAAGGATAGAATTCAGCCCTAAGCTAAGAATATTTTATTAATTTGGGGATAGCTTTGAGGATTCTGATCATGTTTATGATTATAAACAGGAGTGGTGAGCACAGCTTTCCCAAGCTAGGGCTCATTAGAAAAAGAATTTTGATCGATGATGGGCAACAAGAGATTGACATCACTTGCTATTTTATTGCTTAAAATTGCCATTGGTCAGTCTCTGATGCTAGGAGTCTTCAGTCTGTGAAGGCACAGATGTGAAAAGTGATTTTTTTTTTTTTAACTAAAGGACTAGGGTTAACGTTCTAAGTCTGTCACGTACTGTCTCACTATTGAATACTGATCCACTCAATGGTGGCATGCACTTCAATTTTGTAATGTTGATATACTTCTATAAACTGAGCAGAAACTATTTTTTTAATTTGCTTATATATGACACTAACAAATACAGATGTACAGATCCTAGCATGCAAATGTATTGTCTTATATGACAGGGATAAATCATGCATACAATTCGTGCATTAAAGTCATTTAATGGACTACAAATGCAATAAAAAATAAGATGTTCAAAAGTTTAACGAAGGGCTGGATGTGATTTGGACTAGGCATGGCCCTGCTGCCACCAATATGAGTGCCTAGTACTACTGAAAATGTCTGCAAGAAGATTCGCAGTAGTGCTCGGAAGCATAGAGGTAGTTGTGGGAATTGGAAGTGTTACCTTGCACATCCTCATCTCCTCAGCAGAGATCTCTCATAATTACAGAGAGAAAGATGTTAAGCCTTCACAGTGCCATTTAAAAAATAGTTATAGTATAATCTTTTCCAGCAGTAGCAGTGCTGGTACTGGGCACAGGGGGCTTGTTCCCCGAGTCTCAGGGCCTGTGTCCCGAGTGCCAGGATCTCAGCCAAGCCACCCATGGCAGCAGCTGTCATCCCCAGCCCTATCCCTGGCCGCCTACAGTGGTGGCTGTCTTCCCAAGCCCCGTCCCTGGCCGGGGGTTCAGGGCTGGGCTGTTGGTGGCAGGAGCCCAATCTGGGCCCTGCCCAGGGCATGGGGAACAGATCAGGCCCAGGCCCCGAATTGGGACCAGGGGGCCTTGCGGGTCCTGGGTCTTTTCCTGGGCCAGCATTGCTCTTGTTCTCCACACTTACTTGCATCTGTTATGATAGCATGTTCAGAGTTATTTTAAACACTATTAGACTCAGATGATTATTGCTTTTATTGCATTGACACCTGTACTCTCAGGTTGGTGTAGAAACTACAGCAATTTAGATGCAGAATCCATACATGTATAAAGGAATGGCATTGTTTCACTTCATTCATATTCACAGAGGCATAGGAATGGGGGGCAGCCAAGACCCTGGGTGGCACTGGACTAGAGCATCTGCAAAGCGCAGGGTGGTGTGGGGCACCCAAGTGAGCACAAATGTGGGCTTGGCCCCTGAGCACCAGCCATCCTGGCTATGCCACTGAATATTTATCAACAGCAAGCTACAATCCACAGAACTCATAATACAGTATATCTTGGAGAAGGTAGGAGCAGGACAAAAATCATATATAGAGTTTAATAATTTATAAGCACTCCTAGCAAATTGTCGGCTTTATATAAGGCAACCTGTAAAGCTAATGCTAGACATTATTGGAGCAATGATGCGTATAATTTATATTATTCTATCCATTCTTTCTCTAATGACATCTAACTTGTATTCTAAGCACAAAGGGCTATAGCCACTTAGAACTTCCAATTGTTTTACATCTACTGGCAGCTTCTGCTCCTAGAAAGACCACTGGAGAAAGAATGATGAAATGGCATTCAAGTAACCCACTTTTGTCAATGGGGCCAGAAGAGACAATTGCAGTTGGAAGGGTGGGGAGTGCTGTCAAGAACCAGGACTAATCATACAGGCTGAGGATTGGACTGACTCAGCACATGACAGCAGCAGAACTCGTATAGACTTCCAGCACATAGTTGAGCTCTCTATGGTGAAAACTCTGGATAGTATTCTCACTGCCAATCGCCTTTCAAGGGATGAATGCCTCCTAAGGCTTCAAAGGCAGAAGAAAAATTGAGTGAGAAAGAGAGAGAGAGAGAGAATTCATACCTACTTGCACCAGCTTTATTGAATTTCTCTCCTACTTGAGTATTGTTTATGCCTATTTTTTTCATAATGTTTGCAATGTGTTTTCATTATAATTCTTTACAAATAGACAGAGCACTGAAAAATCTTTAACTACATAACTAACTATGAACTTTAAACCATGTATTGCCTCTATTATTTTGAAATGTCTTTCCTGACATGGGGAGAGATTTTCTTTATCCAGTGTGTCCTATATCATTCTGGGAACTTCATGTTAATGTTTTCCAGGACTCTAGACAAATTTTGTCTGGGTCAACATAACAAAGTTACTATTTCCTGCAGTATAATTTTAAAAATGAAAGTTAATAGATCAGCATCAATTGCAGAACTGTATAGCACAGCAACTTTATTACTGTGTACAGTGTTGCAGCCATGTCAATCTTACAATTTAGAGAGAGGAGGAGGAGGAGGTAGTATCTTTTATCACAGCGTTTCCCAACTGATGTGCTACATGTGTGCCCTAAGGCCTGAGCAGGTATGCCATGGAATTTTTTGAAAAATTAGTCAAAGAGTTCTGGATTAGCTAATTAATATTCATAAGTTTATTTGGGGACTATGCGGTGGTAAGTCTCAAAATAATTAACACTTGGGGGGAAAGGCTGGGAATCACTGTTTTATTGAACTACTGGAAGAAGAGCAATGCATAAGATCAAAAGTTTGGCTCATTGACCAAATGCAGTCAGTCTAATAAAAGATGTTTCCTCCCCATGCTGTCTCTCTAATTTCATTACTATCATTTGTAACATAATAAAAATTACTTGGACTCAGGGAACGCCCTTGAATAGTCTTTTCAACCTCAGGCAGTATGTCTTGGATTTTTACCCAGATAAGGAGTTTGCAGGCATGGTGGGTGGGTGAGTGAGGGCAAAAGAGATGTTGGAAACAATCAAATATAGCCACTCTAATTTATTAGCTTCTTTATAATGGGATCAGTGAGTGAATTTTCCAGACTCTGTGTAGTCACATCATTCTACCTATTAGTCAAAGCAATACCAGATTAAAGATCAATGATGTGAACCTCACATAGTGTGAAAGGGAGCTATACTACTGAGCTAGGCCAATATGCGTCAGCTGAAGATCTGGCCCACTAGGCATTTTCTTTTTTGTTAAAATCTATAAAACAATAATGTATACCTAAAATGATCCTGCATTTCCCTGTAACTACAAAGCGAGGATAAAGTTGACCAACTGGATGGACTCGGAAAGAGCCTGATTCTGCTGCCATTGTTCACAATTAGTAATATCTTACTCCCCATGCCATCCCACTGTTTTAATCAGTAAAAGTACTAGAATCTGAGCCAAACAAACATTTTCCATTATTATCTGGGCAGGCAGATATTTAGGACCAAATTTTTACGATTTTATTCATGCATGTCATCACGCACAGTTCACTTGTGTGAATCAGTACATGCAACTTAAAATGCAAGCCTGTCTCTTCCTCTGTGCTCAATGAAGTATTGAACATACTGTCCAAAGTCAATAATTAAGTACAAAATTAAGGTATAAACAAATGTAATAGGGTGGGGCTGCCTTTATTGTTTTTAATAACCTGATCCAAAAATCAAAGGACTCCACTACTGACTTCATTTGGCCATGGACAGGGTCCTTAGGTAAGAAATACTGCAGGTAAATGGACATACGAATTAATAATCACACATGGGGTTCCTGTTGAGTTGCCAGTGCAGCTTTTTATGATGCGAATTCTGTTCACCTTCTTTGGGCCTAATCTTCTGAGATGTTTGTCAACCTTAACTCCCAAAATGAGAGCAAAAGTGAGTTGAGGAACTTAGCAATACATGGGATCAGACTATTTATATACCACACACTGCCACCGACTATTGATGGACAAACAGGAGTCAGTATAAACTGGATTTCAAATTTGGTGTTCTGTCTACCACTGAATTTTAACTAGGGAAGGAAGACATTGACCTCTCTCTTCTTCAAAGCTGGGGTTATAGGATTTCCAATGTTCAATTAAAATACTATGGCTCAATGAATGCTTATAGATTGTAACATACTATGACTCACAGACCCTTTCATTAGCAATTTTCTAGTGACTCAATAATAAATATTAGTTAACTTTTCTTAGCAAGAGCCAGTGTAAGCACACAAGCAATATGGAAGTTGATTCTGCACTCAGCCAACTGACTTGGCAAGACGATAGCCAACAGGAAGGGCATTTTTTGGGTGGGGAGAGTTCTCCTCTGAATTTCTTTCATTCCTAAAGTCACACCTGTGGAGCAGTCTAGGAAGAGGAGAAATGCTCAACAGAGCTCTGTGCTTACCACAGAGCTGCCAAATGAATCAGGATTATTTGCCTGAACTGGCTGGGCTACCAGAATTCTGGCTGCAAGAGATATTACAGCCCAAAGCCATAATTCTGGCAGGGTGGATGCAAAAGTACAGTCAGCACACGCAGTATACTTATTTTCTTGCTGAAACACATCATCATATTATTTTCCTCATTGGAGAATCATCTCTTTTTCACTTGAAGGCTTATGGCCCTTGGTGTTCTTATTGTTTTTAATTCGTGTTCCTTTTTGTTCTGCATACATCTTTAAACAGCTCTCTGGCTGACCTAAATGGCTGTTGGCTGACATTAGCTAGGAGAGTTGGAGTGTCTTGAGAATACCCTCTTCTCTAGAGCTGTGATTTTAAAATTACAGCAAAACAGCCAAATAATTTTCGCACACTGAGATCTCAATAAACTGGATAAAGAACAAACTTGTACCTTCACCAAAAACTCATCCTGAACACAACAAGAAACAAGAATAATTCTAAAGGGTTGAAAAAAATTCACATATAGTTTTTAATTATGTTGCCAGACCCCACTTTCTAGTTCCATTCAAGCCAGAGGATGCAAACTGACAAAACACTGCAATAAAAACAGCCACCCTGATATTTCCAACCCAGGCAGAAGCAGGAAGTAACTGAAATTTCACAAGATTTCCAGCCCGATCTTATAGTTTTTGATAAGGTTTTAAAAAGTATATGATTTTAAAAGAATGGAATTCAGAAATCAGGTGTATGCTAGGAAAGGAAGAACCTACTGTATTTCCTAAATGAAAGAACCTGAAAGTTAACAAGCCAGAATCTGACTAGGTATAAACCGAGCATAAATTTCTATAGCACCATTGATTTCAGCAGAGCACTACCAATATGCACAAGGAGTTTTAAGAACTTATGCTAGCTGAAGATCTGCTCCCCTACCGTCAGACAACATTTAGGGCATGAAAAAAGCTACACCATCATAGTCTAACTGGAACTGTTCTTTGCTTAGTCTCTATGTTGTTGCTGCCCATAAATTTTCTCCCTCTGATTGCTGTTATAGGGAGGGAATATTTTGGTTGGCCCTTTTTTGTGGGTTCTTCCAGCTGCCCAATGGCACATTTGCCATGGGAAACATTCAGGCTTCATTCTTAACTTGTCCCAGATATTTCCACCTACTTTTCTGTGCAACTTTGGTGATTAGAAGTTGTTGAACACTGAAGGATTTCAGCATTTCTTATAAATTCATTCCATTTAATACTATATATTTCTCTAAGGCATTTCAAAAACATTTAAATGTAGGTCTGTGGAATTTGCCCCAACATGAGGATCTGGCCCAAGAGGAAAAATATATTTGTGGTCTCCCTGCCTAGAACTGAAAATTTTGCTGAGGGCTGTAACAACAGCTAAAGTAACTCCAAACACTGGCTCTCTCTCACAAGCCTCAAGGGACTATTTCAATAGCTGTGGTATTCATAATTACAAACAGATCACTGGAGGTAATGCACATCTATCATCTGTCTTTTTTTAGGAAGTGAGATACTAGGTAATATTTAACAGAAAAAGAGAAAGGGAGCACACACGTGAGAATGACTGTAGTCTGGCGTTCAGCGCATTCACATGGGAAGCCCAGGATCCAAGCCCCTGCTCCAATGAGATATATAAATACATATTTGGGTTTTGTTTTCTTCTACAGTAGAAAAGCTATAATATAGCCAAAAGGTCAGAGACTGCTGCTATGCTATGGAGTCACAGCCAATCCCTGTTCAAATCCCTTCTTGCCCAAAGGCAGAGAGTGGACTTAAGTGTGGGCGAAGGGTCTCCCGCATCCCATCTTAGTAGCCTAACCATTGGGCTAAAAGTTATAAGGGAAGACCACTGGCTACTCCTCCTCCTTGCCCCATCTGGCTGCTTTGTTTAAGCTTGCCTAGAGAGGTCCAATCCAGTAGGTGAACTCTGGGCATGCTTATCAGATCAGGCCCCTTGGCTGTATTTGGTGAAGAACTATCCATCTTATTTTGGCTCCTGCATTACTCTGTGGGTGAGGCATCTAGAGTGGGGTTGCAATGCACATGTCCAGAGGCCAAAACATGGGCACCTGGGGGATTTTTACTGCAAAAATAAAGATGTTGAAGGATTTTAGGTGCCCAAACGATTTGGGGGCAGCTGAGCAGGGTTTTTTGTGAATCCCAGGAGGATCTCGGTGAATGTTGTGGTCTGAAAGTCAAAAGGGAGGCTGCCAACTCCTTCTCATGCAGGTTGGGATCAGACCCAACAGGTGAAACAGGCAATGGAAAATCTAGTTTGAGGATCACACTGGTGCTTAAGATATGAAATAAGTGCCAGGGTATCTGCAGTGAGGCAGTCAAGCTTATGCTCCCTAGAAGAAACTTAAAAGCCAAGGAATTTTAGTACCTCCAAGATTAAGCAGTAGTTGAACGGGAGTTTTGAGGATTGTACGTGTCTAACTGACAACATATTTAGGCACTGCTTTGTCCTTTTTCAGATTGGGGCCCATGTGAACATCAGCTCTCTCTCTCTCAGCACTGGCTGCCAATACATTATCACACTAATGAAACAAGGGCAAAAATCTATCACTGAATCCCCTAAGTCATCTGAGTCCAGGCTGTCTATGAGACAGCCTCACCTCTGGAACTGGAACTGCCTTCGGCATCACCATTCCTCAGGGACAATGGAAGCACAGGAGAGAAGATCATTTGCATAGGAGTCAGGGACGTCACAAGGGACAGCTCCAGACTCTGGGGCAAGATTCCACAAGAGCTAGCACATGCCTCACCATGCTCCAGTTCAAATGCAAAGAGCACTTCCTTTCTCCCTGACTACATGGATTCTAATACATTAACTTATTTATTGAAAGAGACAGAAACACCACAGATTAACAGTCATATCAGTCAGATGAATGGTCCATCTAGCCCAGAATCCTGTCTTCTAACAGAGGCCAATTTCAGATGCATTAGAGGGAATGAACAGAACAGGGCAATTATCAAGGGAAACACCACCTGTCATCCACTCCCAGCTTCTTAGGACACCCAGAGCATTGTACTGCATCTTGGCTAATAGCTATTGATGGACCTATCCTCCATTAAGGTCTCATTATCTTTTGAGACAGTCATAGTTGTGGCCTTCACAACATCCCCTGGCAAGGAGTTATATAGGTTGACAGTGTGTGAAGAAATATTTCCTTTTGATTGTTTTAAATCTGAAGCCCAGATTACAGATGTTAGTCTCTATGTGGAGTCATAGTGAATTGGAAGTGGAGTCAATAGAGAGGTGAGGGCTCAGTATCTCTGGAAAGAAGGTTATTTTTATTTAAGTGACTAACTTTCGGCACTCAAATTTGAAAATTCTGGCATGCATCTATGTTATGAATTTGATGAAATGTTTTTAAGGGTCAAATTAAAACCTTGCTGAGATTGAAGAGTGCAAACACAACTATCAACTACATTAACTTGAAGGATAACTTAATCCCTAGCTCACACTGAAGACAAAAGCTGGGGCAGTCAAGGTTGCATATTAGGAAAAGCATTCTCACTAGAAGGGTGGTGAAGCATTGGAATGGGTTATGTGTGGAGTTACCATCATTGGAAACATTTAAGGCCTGGTTAGACAGAACCCTTGCTGGGATGATTTAGCGGGAATGGTCCTGCTTTTAGCAGGGAGTTAGACTAGATGACCTCAAGAGGTCCCTTCCAACCCTATGATTCTATGAAAAGGGGTTCTGAATGCAAACAGTTTAGAGGGGAGAACTATTTCAAGTTGGGCACACAACTGGCTAGAAAACCATAGTCAATGGCTCATTTGCTCTGAAGAGATATGTTTAGTGGGGTCCTATAAGTATCTGTCTTCGGTCAGGTTCTATTCAGTCTTCATATATGATTTGACTAATGAGATAAAGTGTACACTTATAAAACTAGAGGACAATACCAAACTGGGAGATGCTGCAAGTACTTTGAAGGACAGGATTAAAATTAAAAATAATTTTGAAAAACTGGAGAATGATCTGAATTAAATAGGATGGAATTCAATAAGGACAAACGCAAAGTATCATACATGGAATAATCAATCATGCAAATACAAAATGGAAAATGACTGCCTATGGAGAAGTACCACAGAAAAGAATGTGAGAGTTATAATAGATCATAAACTAAAGATGGGTCAACAATATAATACTTTTGCAACACAACCAAACATCATTCTGGGATTTATTAGCATGAGTGTTTTAAGCAAGACACAAAAAATAATTCTTACACTCTACTCGGAAGTGATGGGCTTCCACTGGAAAACTGTGTTCAGTTCTGGACACCCTGCTTCAGGAAAGATGTGGAAAATTTTGAGAAAGATTTTGAGGAGAGCAACAAAAATGATTAAAGGTCTAGAGAACATGACCTACAAGGAAGGACTGAAAAACCTGGGTTTATTTATTCTGGAGAAGAGAAGAGTAAGGGGGGAGGAGGGGACATAATAGCAGTCTTCAAATATATAAAAGACTGTTATAAAGAGGAGACAAATTATTTTTCTTCACCATTGGGGACAGGACTTAAATTGCAGCAAGGGAGATTTAAGCTAAGAAGTTTTTCTGAATGCCTACCTACAAATGGAGCTAACCACTGAAACAAATTGCCTAGAAAGATTGTGGAATAGTTGACAATGGAGGTTTTTCAGAACAGGTTAGACAAACACCTGTCAAGGATGATCTGGACAGCACTTAGCCCTGCTTCAGCACAAGGGACTAGAGTAGATGACCTACTGTGGTCCCTTTCAGTCATACATATCTATGACTTGGTGGAAGAAACAGAACCAGCTGAAATTGAGAACAGACAAGGACAGAGAAAGAGGCTGAGCAAAAAACAAGAAAGCCAAGCAAAAGCCTGTGAGCACAGTGTGACTCAAGCAAAAGCTACAAAAGAGCTTTTGAATCTCATGTTGTCTCAAGAGGGTTGTGGCTAAAAAAATGGTTATTTTTGGTCTTGGTTCCTCCTGTGTTTGAAGAAGCAGGACTTTGTACATTCCTTGTAAAGAAGCAAGATTGCACTAAAGAAAATATCAGACTCCATTCAATTCTGTTTTCAGCTAGAACATCCACAAGACCCCAAAATGTGATTGGCTGCTCAGGTTAAAAAGAGGCAATGGTACTTTTGCCCTTTAATATGAACAAGCTACTTTTTTAAAAGGTAAATAGAATTAAAAAGCTATTTCTACAACTGTCATGTCATAGTAACTCTTTGAGCCTCCTGAGCCATCTTGGTAAAGGTCACAGTTTTGAAAAGCTAACCCCCTTGTGGGTTGTGAGAGAGTGCTGCATTTAGGTATTCCATGTTGAAGAGCAGAGCTTGAGACTCCACTTACCCTAGATCAGGGGTCTCAAACCCAAATCACCACAAGGGCCACATGAGGACTAGTAGAGGGCCACATAAGGATTAGTACATTAGCCCGAGGGCTGCACCACTGAAACCTTTTCACACAACAACATTACAAATATCAGTAATGATCATATCATCATGGGCCACAGGAAATAGCTTTAGGGGCTGCGTGTTTGAGACCCCTGCCCTAGATAAATCAAATAAGAGGTACATGAAAACTCTTATCACCCACAGTAAAATGAACACATTTTTGGCTTGTCCATCAGGTCTGTTTGGGTGTGATATTTCAAGCATTTTTGCAGTTTCTAAAAGCAGACTGAATGCTGAAAGCACCCCCCCCTTTTTTTTCCTGCTTACTAATTTCTTTTTCCCAATCAGCACTATGAAAGCACCTAAGGTCCACTTGACAAGAAAGGGAAATAAAATTATGGGAAGGAGGTTGGCACAGCAGATTAAAAGAGCTTTAAACTGGGAACTCAGGGGAAAAAGTTGGGAGATGCTTAAGTGATCTCCATCGGGAATCTCTCACTGAGCAGGAGGAAAATCAAGTTAAAGGGATACAGCAATGGACAAAGGAATGACAGTGTGTAGGAGACTAGATGAAAGAGGAAAATCAGTGGCAACACCACTGACTAAAAGTAACAGTGAGACAGATGATATTGTAAAATAACTGTACCTACTTGAGCAAGGAATCTGGGTGAAGCCCTGTAGAAGCTATGAAAATGTCTGTACTCTGGTGCAAGAGTATGGGTAACAAAAGCGAGGAATTAGTACTACCAATGCAGGAAGTGAAACCAGATATATCAGAGATAATGGAAACATGCTGGAATAATACTAATGACTGCAATACAAGTACTGAAGTGTATCATGTGCTGTTCACTGAAGGGAGCAGAGGGATGGATGGATGGATGGATTAGCCATATATATTAATGAGGAAGTAGACTGTAAAGAATTAGAACTGATGGAATGGATAAAACAGAATGTTAGGTTCAACAGTATTTTGAGGAAGAAAAGTACCAAAGGCTCCACTGAGATAGATTTTAAGATGTGCTGCAGATGCCCCAGGATTGAATTAGGATTTGGATAAAGACCTCCTTAATGTTTGCAGTGAAACAAAATACTTCTAGGAATTGTTTGATTACAAGAGACTTTAATTTCTCATACGTACATCAAAGAACAAATGCTACTAATAATTGTAGGTCCTAGATATTTTATGGATGTGATAGCTGGAAGATTTCTTCTCTAAATAGTCAGTGAACCAACATGAGAAGATGTCATTTTAGATATAATATTGGTAAGTAGTAAGGCACTCATGGAAGAATTGATTGTAAACAGTCTTGTAAACTCAACAGCAATAATGAGTTAATTCAGTTTAATCTAAATGGAAGAATAAACAAATATGAGGCCTGCAACTCAGATTCTTGATTTCAAAAGTGAAAATTTTTAAAAACAGAGAATATTAGTTAGGGAAGTGAAGTTGCCTGAAGAACTCAAGGGTCTGATGTGAAGGAGAATTGGAATTACTTCAAAGTTGCAGAAACTATCTAAATCTTGCATTCCAACCAAGAAGAAAAAAATCCTTAGGAAAGAGATGCAGCCCACACTGGCTGAACAGCAGCTCAAACAGGATACTAAGAAAAAGCAGAAAGGCTAAAACGAATGGAAGAAGAGAAGGATCAGCAAGAAAATCTACCTCTTGGAGGTTAGAAACAGTGGGGGGAAAAGAGAGGCCTGCCAAAATCCAAGCAGAGTTGGACACTGCAAAACAAATTACGACCAATAGTAAAAGGTTCTTTATTCATATAAGAAAAAGAAAAGAAGTAAAGAGGAAATGGGATTGCTAAACACTGAGGATGGCATAGAGATTAAAAATATGGTCCAACACTTAAAATATTTTTGTCAGTTTTTAAAATGGGTAAGGAGGAGTATGGGGACAGTGTCATGGTGGCTAAGGGGAAAAAAAGATATGGTCATAGAAATTACCATATCTGAGATGGAAGCCAAATGCAGGCAGTTTGATGGGACCAGATCATGGCACCAGATAATCTCCATCCAAGAATATTAAAGGAACAGACATATGAAATTGCAAGCCCAAGTTTAGTGACTCTGTAAATGTAGGGGCCATACTCTATGACAAGAGAATTGCAGATATACTACATATATTTAAGAGAGGAAACAAAAGTGACCTAGGAAACTACAGACCCATTAGTGTGCAAGCGGTTTCAGTTGTGTGCATGATCTTAGAACAAATATTGAAAGAAAGAGTAATTAAAGATATACAGGCAAACAGTATCTGGGATAAAACAGAAGCTGGTTTTAAGGTAGGAGATTATGCCAAACCAACCTGATCTCTTTCCTTGAGAAGGCAACCAGTTTTTCAGACAAAGATAATTTACCTGGATTTCAGTAAAACATTTGATATAGTTCCAAATGGGAAATTTTTCAGGAAACTGGAGAGGATGAGGATTTATATGTGACTCAAAAAGTTAATGGGGAAACTATAACTAGTCATGCTGAACAATGAACTATCAAGCTGCAAGGAGGTGACCAGTGGAGGTATCAAGTGAGGTCTCTCCAGAAGAGTTTCTGAAGAGTTATTACCAAGTGTTATATAACAAACTGATAAGATCTTATTTAGAACACCACGTGCAGTTCTGGTCTCTCAGATTTAACAAAGATGAACTCAAAACTGAAATAGATGCAGAGAAGAGCTACTAAGATGATCAGAGGACCTATCTTCTGAGAAGTGATTCAAGAAGTGTGGCTTGTTCGGCTTCACAAAACAACGGATGAAGGGATATATGATTGTTCTATAGGGATAAATAATCAGAGAAGGAGCAAAGTTATTTAAGCTAAGGGTAAACGTTATCACAAAAACAAACACATATCACCTGCATATCAATCAGCTCATTCTTAAAGTTAGACAAAGGTTTCTGAAAGAATGAAGTCATGGAACAGCCTCTCAAGAGGAGCACAGAAAGCAAAATCCTAACTGGTTTGAAGAATTGAGTTAAATAATATTATAGAGGGGATGGTGTGATGAGATTGCCTACAATGGCATCTGACCAATCCATGAGTGCTATCAGCATTAAAAAACCAGGAATCTTGTGGCACTTTTAAGGATTAACATGAGCTTTTGTGGCTAGAATCCTACTTCATCAGACATGAGTGGAGGTTATGGTATGAAAATGAGATGTATAAATTGAGAGAAGGGTAAGTCACAAGGTCACTTCAAAATTATCTCAGCAAATCAAGTGAGTTGTTTGGATTCAAACAGCGTAGAATAACAGATAAGAAGGTGGGAAAGGTAAAAGAGGGATCATATATTTCCAAAGGTCAGAGATGGGATATTAGATGGGGAGCGTTCTGAGTTGCTTTAGAGAATTCTTTCCCAAGTGTCTGTCTGGTGGGTCTTATCCACGTGCTTATTGTTTAACTGATTGCCCTATTTGGGGTTGAGAGGGATATTTCTCCCCAGGTCACACTGGAAGAAACCATGAGGTTTTCTGGTCTTCCACTGCAAACCATGGCCCAGATCGCCTCCTACTTTGAATTAAAGCAAATGAAGGATTTTTAGTTAGTTAGTTAGTTAGTTAGTTAATGTCTCTATTTTATTTATTTATCTATTTATTTATGTAACTTGAAGTCTTTAAATCACAATTTGAGGACTTCAGTAACTCAGCCAGAAGTTATTAGTCTATTGCTGGAGCAGGTGAGTGAGATTCTGTAGCCTGTGATGTACTGATGGTCAGACTAGAAGATCATGATAGTCACTTTTGGTCTTAAAGCCTATGAATCTATGAAAGGGGAAACTTTCTCTGGAGAAAGCGTGCTGAAGTTTACAATGGCTCCTGATACAATAATAACAACTAATCAATGTGCATTTACCTCCCAGTAGCCTAAGGCAGAAGAGTGAAGGTAATGAAAAGCACAACAGAAACTAGTGCATTAATAGATGGGTATAAATAAAGCTCAAGCACAGTTTGGAAATGAGAATAATGTTAGAGCTGTACTCCTGAGAATATGAGGGCATAAGATGTATGTTCTACTCTGCCTGTGTTAAAGTAAATCTTGATATCAAGCAAAATACATAAACTGTTTCTAAACTGCACTGTAGCTTAATCACTAACCACAGTGTAATGAAGACCTCCTATAAACAGAGAGATTACTGAACCTTTTATGTTGATGGGGCAGATCCATTATATATAGTCTCAAAATTAAGAAAGCCACATTCTATTTCATTTATTGTGAATATATTGCCAAGGATAGACAAGGTTCAATTGTGCTGAATGGTTCCTAAGGTCATGGAACATCATTCTTCCAAGCCTTCCAGCTGACAACTTTGTTCTCTCACTTTCTCATCTGTTCCCTTGTGTTTATTTTATAAGTGTGACAGCAGAATTACTGAATCCATCCATGCAACTTCAAGCTGGTTGTTTTCAGCACAATGCACATGAACATTATTAGCTGAATCCACAATCTCACACTTTGAACTACAATTTCAACTTTAATCTCATATTTACAACTCTTTTCCCACCTGTAATCCCCATTCTATGTTATTTAGTACATATATAGCATCAGACTTATGCAGACTCAGGGCTTTTTTAAAGTTTAAAGAAAAAACCATTGGCCAGATGAGAAAAACATGAAACATGAGGATAGAGGGGCCCCACTAGTGTGGTCCAAAAACCAGACCTTGGTCAGAAGCCCAACCCCTGGGGACTCCTTTGCACCTGTGAATAGTTTGTGGGTCAGAGTGAGGGAGGGAGGGAGCAGATTTCTTACACAATACTCTCCCTGCTTGCTGCTTGTGGGAGACTCCTTTTCATTTCAGCCTCCAATAGAGGTCTGATCAATTTTAAACCCACCCCACCTGGCTTCTGGAAGGAAAAGCAATTTTCTGCCTTACTGGCTGCTACAGAAGCTGGAGTCCTCTGTTCTACTAGAGGCTCCTGGCAGTGGCACTTAAAGAGGTCTTCCTGCTGCTGCAAGGAGAGGAAAGAGATATTTTTTCTACTGTACCCTTCCCCATTTTCTGGGTTTTAGATATTTCTTCCCCATAAACAATTCTAGTGTCCAATTCTGGAGTTTTTAGCTTTCTATTTACACCAAGGTTACTTTCTACCACTCTTGTAAATACAATTCGCCCTCATTTTAAGGGCCCTTTACATTGCCAGAGTGGTGTAAAATGCCCCTAGCATAAATGAGAATCAGATCCCAAAGATTTAGACTTCATCATATTTTCATATTGGATTTGAACATTTGGTGCCTGTCACAGATTTGGCTACCCATACCTTGCACCCCCCCCCCAGGTATTTTAAGAACCTCAGTCTTGAATAGAGTCCTTTCACTGCCAGCATCTTCCTTAGAATAGCTTCTTTAGAAGAGCTCTGAACATATTTGAAGACTTATCAGATGCCCCCTCAGCCTTCTTTTCTGAAAACTAAACATGCCCAGTTTTCTTCTAACTTTTCAGCATAGATAGTTCTCTAAATTAGTTACCATTTTTGTAGCTCTACTCTGAACTCTCTGCAGTTTGTTTGCATCTTTCCCTACTGCAGTGGATTTAAAGGTGGGTGACCTAGGCAACTGCCTGAGATGCCAAGCTTAGGGCACCAGGCCCAGGGAGCTGTTTTTGTTGTTGATATCAAAAGGGAAAATAAAATGTTTGAATTAAAATGTTTCTGGTTTTCTTTATATGGATTCATTTTACTCTAACTTCCCAGAATGTTCAGGACCAGGGCCATAACTATCGTAGGGCCCACGGGGCTTTGCCCCGGGTGCGCTGGAGTGGCTCAGTGGATCCACTCTATTAAAGGTCATGTTTCGCAGCACCAGCCCCAAATGCCACTAATGGCAAGCGGCACCAGATTTCCACGTTACGGCTCTGTTCAGGACTTCTGTAGAATCTAGTGTCCAGGGCTAGCTGAAGGGTTTATGGTGCCCTAGGCAAACTATGAATTGGGCACCCCACCCCCACATTATAAGCGAGAACATATTAATATATCTTTTTTAAAAAGAGAAAAGAATTCTCTTCCATCTAATCTGGCATCCCTTAAAGTCTGGTGCCTTAGACAACCACTTGATTCACCTATATGGATCAGCCAGCCCTGCTAGTATACCACGGGACAGACATAAGTCATACATGCAAATCATGCATCAAAGTTGTGAAACTGGCTACAAATTCAATAACAGTATTCAAAAGTTTAAGAAATGAGGGGGAAGGGGATACCAAAGATGCTCCTCACCTGGGGCACCATTTGGTCTAGGGCTCGCTCTGTTCTCTCCTGGTGATTTAGAGACAAAACAGCCCCCAAGCAGAACAGTTCCTGTCCTTTTATACCAGATGTTGCCAAACTGCAGCTTGGGAGCTACATGTGGCTCTTGAATGAAAAAGTGTGGCTTGCGGAAGAACATCAGCAAATCAATTTAGTAGGTAAAAGTATATAGCTATATGCCTCAGTGCAGCTCTTGAAGGTTTAATAATCAGCCTGCATGGCTTTTGAGTTCCATAAGTTTGGCCACCCCTGTTTTATACTCTTATAGCCCCTTCTGTTAGGCAACACTATTGCCAGCCTCCCCACATGAGCAGTTTTCTGCTAGGTGATTTCATTGCCAAGGCAACCTCCCCATTCTAAACCAATTCTTCAAGGCAGGGAGCAGTCTTTTGTCTAGAGTGAATAGATTGGGTACTTCAGTCAGCTACACTCTATTGTCAGCCCTGTATCTTTACATGTTGGAACTTCAAACCCAACGTGAAAGCAAAGAGGCAATAGAGAAGGCAAAAATGCTGCATACTCAAACACAGTCTGCACAGACGCGTAGACTATGGCTGCACTAGCAAATTAGTCCAAATTAAAAAGTCTTAATCCAGACTAATTTGCTCCCTGTCTATACTAGGCTTTGCCTAGTTTGAACTAAAAAAAGAAGGACTAGCTCAAACTAGAAAGTTCATTCAAACTAAAAAGCCATGGTTAGTTCAATCTAACCAGGCACTGCTTAGTTTCGACTAAGCACATTTGAATTAAACTTGCTAATGCAGACGAAAACCATAGAGTTCATAATCTCACTATGAATTCATAAATTGTACAGAATATTCCCAAACCATGAGAGTGCCTTATATAGTTTTTTGTGGACCCACCACACTGGAGTTTAGGTTGCAGAAGGAATGCAATATTTGGCTTTTAACAATATAATGTTTTCTTAATTAATGTATGCTTGTACTTTCCTGTAACATTGTCCAGTACTTCAAAGTCAGCAATCAGACCTGACTACTCAGCAAACTGAGAACTAGCTCTCTAGAAGCTGCTATAATATAAGCCAGTGGCTTTCAACCAGCATGCTGTGGTATTGAAAATCAATGTAAAGCAAACATTGTTTCATCTTAAACAACATTCTATCCACCCAAACTGACAGATAATAAAATTTGTGAAAAGTAATATCAAATTAAAAGCAAGGTATCAGGCTTTCCATTCTAAAACATGTGAACATTCTAAATGCAGGTGGCCAACTGCAAAACTGAGATGATGTGTATTTTTTGTGGATGTATTTGAAACACGTATGCATTTGATCCTTCATTAGCTTGCTATATGCACTATGTTGCAAACCACTCAAGTGAGACTGTAACCATAGTAAATGTAAGTAATTTATGAGCAACCAATTCAGCTGAAAAAAGTGTGTGTGCTGTGGAATTGTTCGTCTCATTGAAGTGTGCCATGTTACTGAAAAGGCTGGGAACCATTGATTTAAGGACATTTAATGTTAAGTATCTAACTGCATAAATTCAATTAAAGTTGGGTCAGCATTTCACTATAAACTTCTGGTTCCTAAATCGGTAACTAAGATAAAAAGTCACTCAGCGGAAAATAAAACTGCCAGGTCACGGAGCCAGAGTGCACTCTATATTTCTGTAACCAAGTTTCTTTTAATTTTTTTTAAAAAAAGGAGAAAATGAAGATTGAGCATTTCATGTTTTAAGAATCTATATAATTTATAGGTAACACTGATTTAAAAGAAACGGTGATATTAACTTGTCTCCATAATTTTGGTATTTAAGAAATTGTAGCAGGCACTTAAGAAGATAAAGGTGCTAAAATGAAATAAATAAGATATACATTTGCACCCACTTAAAAACTGTTACAATCTGGAGAGACAGTCTATTGAATTTTTGCCATGCAACCCTTCCATGTGTATAAATTCATGTGACAATAAGCTGCACTTTAAGAACCATATCTGTTCTTGTTGGGTGCATATGACGTTGCTGATAATATGAGTTTCGTGCAAGTAACAGAACCGTTTTCCATCAGAAACTTCCTATGTTGTGGAATCAGAACATTCCATGGGAACAAGTTGATTCTATTGAAACTTTCAACAGAAACCAGTCAAGCTTGGTTTCCTGCCAGCTCACCTGCCCATCTGCCTGGTGGGAATCATGTGAACCAGGGCTCCCCAGGTTCTTCAATAGCCTGCCTAATGGGAAGGTTAAGCAGTGGGACAGCTTGTATCAGAAGTTTTTTAAAAATTCCATTTTGGTTCCTTTTTTTTTTTAAAGCATCCTTTATAAGGGAAAATTTCTATGTCCAACTTTTCATTCTAATTCAGAATCATTTCTGTGATCAGAAATGCAATATTCTCCACAGAAAAAAGAATTCTAGTCCCTGAACAGCTCAAGTAAAGAGCATAAATATGGCCAGGGATGCTTAAAAGGTCATCTGTTATTTGTGAAATCCCCTGCCCCCCACCCCCTTCAAAAATGGTTACAACAAGATTAGATAGTCTCTTTTGTTTGGGATGCTGGTGCTAGGTTAGCCTTCCTCAATTTTCACTTAACACTTCAACCAAACTTAACTCTTATTTGAAATTTAAGAAAATCTATTTTTCCCTCTATATCTCCTTCTACAGAAAGGAAGCAAAGAGCAGTCCCAGCTTTCATCACTAGAAATGTGGTGGAAGGCCTCTTTAAAAAAAAAGAAATCTGACAGCCTCAACCACTGAAGATGATGTACTTGGATTCTCTCTTATTCCATTTATTTGCCATCATTACAGTGGCAAATGGCCTCTGGTCAAGGCTTAGTGGCACATCTCCCTCAATTTAATATGCCTTCTCTTTTCCAGATGTAAACCAATGTCACTGAACTAAGAATCTGTGCCACAGTTCATAAGATACCAGCCTTAATAGAATTCACTTTAGACATCTCCTTCATTTTCTACCACACAACTCCTTTGTATGCTCTTATTCATTCTACTGAGGTTGCTTTCCCATTCAATAAGGCCTGATTGTTTTGGTACTGAGATCAGAGACTGAGGTGGGAAGGATGCAGTTTGAGGTTTGTGAGAGTAAAGAACTTCACAACCAGTGATATAGATCAGTTTCTGTTATAACTCCATTGATGTCAAAGGAATTGTTCCAAGGTAATAGAAACAGCAATTTGCTGCCAGTTTATAAAATACTGGCCATAGTATTGCATAGTTCAGTAGTTTAATTTAAACCAAAAATATATGAAGTTTATGAATTCTGAAGGTCAATTTTTTCTCTGAAGCCTGCTCATATGTAGATTTTGATCACTACACATAAAATTCATCCATATTAGAAGCAGAACAAAGCCAATGCACAAGCTCAGTACAGTTTAAACCCTTCAAAAATTCATAAAGTGGGACTGAAGTGGAATACTGACTTTCTGCTACCCCATTGCACAGGGGTAAATTCCAACTCTATGATTAGCAATTATATTCCATTAGCTCATGTCCCTCTGAGTCATCAAATAGTTCTTTCACACTTTGCTACACTTCAATTACTATCCAGTACCCTCACACGTATAAAATTTCATATTTAACAAGTTTAGACCCCACCTGCTCACCCATCTGAAAGATACGCTCACTGAACAAGAATGTTTCCTTCAAATTTTTTGTTAATGGATTAGAATATAAAAATACTACAACATTATGCCATTGGTGTGTTTTATATGCATTAAGTAACATACATAAAGATTTTATTTCCTGGAAAGTCTTGGTTCAGAGAATGAACAACTGTTAATTCCCAGTTAACAAAGGCAACAGTACAACCAAGGAAACGCTAGTATTGCTGAAAAGCACACAATGCCTGATGTTAAGGGTCATCTGGGCTGAGCTGTCAGTAAGTGAATCATTAAAAGACTTTCATTCTAATTCTTGGAATTCATTATTAAAGTTTTCATTTTCTCTTTCTATACCTTACTGAATATTTTTATATACCATCTTTTTAAAATAGTGTTGCATTCTTTCAAATATAGCAGCCTAAAGTCAGACACCTAAACCAAAGGATCTGGTTTTAATAAGAGTTGAACATTCATTGCTCTCACAGAAATAAATTTGGCCACACAAGGTGAAAAAAATGTGGCCAATAGATTTTTATATTTTTTGTTTCATTCCATCAGGATTTTGAGGTAAGTGGTATGTGGGAGTTTAATGAGCAAGTGGATTGCCTTTGAGATGCATGTGATGGAATGCAAATAATATATGTTCAGCCCTTTTGACATAAGGATAAAACCAACACTTGGGTCCTTCAGGGAAAATTTTATTCTCCAGCATTTTAAAAGATAAGAACTGAGAGTCTCCTATTTCTCTTTCCTTCTTTTTAGACAGCAATTCTTCTTCTAAATATGAGTGTGACTTCAGTCTGAGGGGATTTGACTAAAGCCTTGGCTGAATTGATTTAGTTGGATTTGGTCATGCTTTGAGCAATGAGTTGGACTAACTGACCTCCTCAAGTCCCTTCCAACCTTAATCTTCTATGTTTCTATGACTTATACTGCAGTTAGTTTCAGTGATGAAACTGTTTTTAAAATCAGCTACAAGAATAGGATGCTACTAGAAGGCTCACAAAATTATCATCATTTTTGGTTAAAATAGTGCATAAAGGCCTTAACCAAGGTCTGGGGCACACTGTACCATCCATAATATATAAACATAAAAAGACAGTCTATGAACTGAAGAGCTTGCAGAACAGACAAGACAGAGAAAAGATGCTAATATCAGCATTAGCTTCATTTATAGAAGTGAAACCAAGGGCTTCTGATACTAAGTTGCTTATCCTAATACATATAGGAAGTTTGTGACAGACCCTGGAACTGAGCCCAGATCACTTAAGTCCCAGTCTGTGTCTTAACAGCCCCAAACTTTCTCCCCCAAGCCCTCAATTTTTAGAATAAGTTGCAATGAAATGGGACCCTTCACAAATTGAAAGCATGTCTGTGAAGAGCACCAAAAATGCTTTAGGGCCTGGGCTGGACTGAGAAAAAACATTATAAATTGGCTAAATCTTTATCCTCTGGAAACCACTGGGATTTTGTCAAAGACTTCAAAGAGATCAACATTTCATCCTCTATCATAGACTCATAGAAGGTTAGGGTAAGAAAGGCCCTCAAGTGATCATCTAGTCCAACTCCCTGCTCAGAGTAGGACCAACCCTAACAAAGTCATCTCAGTCAGGGCTTTGTCAAGACCTCTAAGGATGGAGATTGCACCACCTCCCTAGATAACCCATTCATAGAATCATAGGGTTGGAAGGGACCTCATAGGTAATCTTGTCCAACCCCCTTCCATTGCTTCACCACCCTTCTAGTGAAAATTTTTTCCTAATATGCAACCTAGACCTCCCCCACTGCAATTTGGGACTATTGCTCCTTGTCCTGTCATCTGCCACCACTGAGAACAGTTTAATTCCATCCTTCTTGAAACCCACCTTCAGGTAGTTGAAGGCCACTTTCAAATCTTCTCTCATTCTTCTCTTCTGTAGAATAAGTAAGCCTAGTTTCCTCAGCCTCTCCTCATAAGTCATGTCTCCAGCCTCCTACTTATTTCTGAGCTTTTGTGGGAGAAAATCCCACTTCGTCAGATGCTTAGAAGATGCTTAGAAGCATCTGACAAAGTGGGATTTTCTCCCACAAAAGCTCGTGTAATAAATAAATCTGTTAGTCTTTAAGTGCCTCTAGACTCCTTGGTCTTTTTGCTTTACTACACTAACACGGCTGCCCATTTGGAACTAATTATTTTTGCTGGCCTCTGCAGGACTCTCACCAATTTTTCCACATCCTTCCTGTAGTGGGGGGCTCAAAACTTGACACAATATTCTAAATAAGGCCTCAACAATACTGAATAGGGGGAAATAATCACTTGTCTTGTTCATTATCCTTTGATCCCAGTCCTAGCCAGCTTTCTATCCATCTTATTCATCCAACCATGAGTCTTTAATTTGCTGACAAGACTATTGTGGAAGACTGTATCAAAACCTCAGATATATGTGAACAAATTATGACTAAATTATTGCTGTGTACAATTATTTGAAGGTATACATTCCAGGGAGGAAGAAGGAAACTGAGGGCTGCTCAAGTGAGCACCCAAATATAAAGCGGTTACATTAAGAAAAGATAAACACAGGACAAACTTCCTCTCGGTGAGACCTACTGATTGTTGTAAAGCAGTGGAAGCACATTACAGGAGACATTGAAAATTAACTTAGACAAAGCATTAAAAATGAACTAATGAGAACAATCCTACATTTTGCAGAAGAATACATATTGAGAAAGCCCTTTCCATTTCTGAATTCTATAATCTTATGAAATAACACGCTTAGAAGATGCCAACAAAGTCATCTCCTTTACTGCACATTCAATTTTTTTCCAAGCCGCAAATCAGCAGCTGGATAGTTACTCTATGCCCTCAGGTAAAAAAAAAGTGTGAACAGAGAATGAACATCAATCATTAAGAGTTTTCCTTCATTCATAAAGTGTTAATTACACTTACCTTGTGCTTAATAAAACAGAGTTATCTCCTTTGTGAGATTTATTAATATTCTCTCACATACTATAAACACCAACAAGTGTCTTTAATATTTTTATAATATTGATATCCAAGCATCTGGAAATGAATGCAGCTTGGACAGAAAAATCCTGTTCATCTTCAAAGACATTATGGTATTAAAATGGCAATTAAAAGTTCATTGAATTTTAATTGTAAATGAAAAATATGCTAATTTCCTTACAAGAAAAAATAATTTTTTCAGTAAAACACTAATCCCACATTGCAACAAATTACAGCTGTCAGATCAGTGCTAAAGATTTCTTAACTCTATGGAAAATTCAGAATAAATCTGAATATTTTAGGTGTCAGTGATGTCTTGTTCAGTAATGGCTTATCAGAGATGATAGAGTAATGCACAAAAGGACGGATGTTCTATGATCAATTAAATGATAGCGTGTTTGTGACACTTGAAGGAACAAGCATCTTGGAGTGCCTAAAGCCATAGTGAAAACAAGATTTGGACTACACTTAGCACACTGATTTAATTACATTGAGATTATAGCCAGAAATAGTTGAATGATTCTTAATTCTTTATCTGATGTTAGCAAAGATTAAAGAAGGCCTTAGGGAATAACTGCAAACAACCTTACAACTAACATCTGTCAAAATTTCCTCTGAGAGGAGTGAATTCATGAAGTATAGACCATCAAAAAGAAGTCTTTCCCAAGAGGCTTTTAAATCTGTATTCCTTAATTTTTCCCCATTACATAACAAAAAATATACTGCAACAAACATGACATTTATTTTGTCTGTGTTTTGACAAGTCACCAAACCATTAATTTTCAATGTAAAAATTCTTACATTTCTATTTTATTTCTTCACTGTTCTGTTATGCTAAATGGGGTCACTCTTGTTTACAATTGAAGTGCACAGAAAATATTTGGACCACATTTTTGAGTCAGTCAGACCATCCAAGAAACTAAAGGTTTTGTTTAAATGAAGGGAAAGAAGATGAAGAATTATTGAAAGTACAGGAAATGAGGCCTGAGTAATGAGGATGGAGTACAAATTAAAACTTGGAGCTCTTCTGTAGCATGTCAGATAATGGTTCCAGCTCTTGTAATAGACGTGAAGCTATTTTGTTCTATATAAGTTCTTTTACTTTCGTGGCACCATCTTATCCAAGCTTCTTCCAGCTGTGCATTAAGCAACAAGATTAACATCTGTCGCTGTCATTTTTTCTCTCGCTCATCCTCTACCTAGATTAATTGTGTGTCCAGTGGAGTGTTTGGGTAGTTTGTTTTAATGGACACCCTGCTCTGTATTTATGCTTAAAAAGACAAAATGGAAGAAGTGCACCTTGCTGCTGGAGTGGAAGGTGAAGAGTTTGTGATGGTCATTAGTCTCTGTGACAGTTTATTTCACAGTCTCAAACCAATCCCCAAAAAGAGCTATTTTCTGCACAGACCAAATTTATCCTTAGTGTAGAAAATGCCACTGGGCCACCACAGAGCTTTATGCAATATTTGAGAAATATCAGGCATAGGCCAAAGGCGCGCCTTGCAGATAAGGACCAAGACCTTGACATTCATTAGATACTCTTCAGAAAGTCAATGTAGAGAATGGACAACAGGTTTGAAGTGCCTGGAGTATCCCATGAGTAGATGCACTGCTCCTGTGCTAAGTGGAATTTCCTACCGACTCGTGATTACACGGCCAGCAAAACAAACAAAGAGTCCTGTGGCACTTTTAAAGATTAAACAAATTTATTTATTGCATGAGCTTTCATGTGAGAAAATCCCACTTCATCAAGTGCTTAAGGAAGAGGGAACTTACAAAATGGGAGGAAATTATAATGCAAGGAAATGTAAGTCACAGGATCAGGTCAGAATGTTACAGCAAATGAAGGTTGTTTCGAGTCAAACAGTGGAACACAGCATAGTGAGGGAGATCGGGTCAGATCACCTTTTGTAATGGGAAAAAACAGTCTTCATTTAGCCCTAAACTAGCAGTGTCAAATCTGCAGATGAATTCCAATTCTGCTGTTTCCTTTAAAACTTTGATTTGTTATTAATTTGCCTTAGTATGCTTATTAACAGACCACTGATGGAGTCATCAGTAAGACTGAAGTTCCAAAGGGGCAGCCATGTTAGTCTAGTTCAGCAAAAGAAGCAAGGAGTCCTGTGGCACTTAAAGACTAATAAATTTATTTATTGCATGAGCTTTTGTGGGAGAAAAATTCCACTTTGTCAGATGCTTTGAAGATGAGGGATCTTACAGAATGGGATGAAAATAAATGCAAGGGAGTGTAAGGAATGGGATCAGGTCATACTCTAACAGCAAATCAGAGCAGTTGTTAAGATTCAAACACTGGGAAACAGCACATTAGAGGAGGGTGAAGTCAAATAACCTCTTGTAATGGGAAAAGAAGCCATAGTCACAATTTAATCATGCTTTCACACAATCTAATCTGCATATCAATTCTAATTCAGCTGCCTCTCTTTGTAACCTTGATGCCCCATTGATTTTCTTGAGCACAGTTGTCAACAAGTCATGCATAGAGTGATTAGGAATATGGAAGTGCTCAGAAACTTTTTTTTTTTTTGTGTTGTGATTTCTGATGTCAGTATTGTATGCATTTATTCTTCTGCGTAGGCACTGTCCTGTTTCTCCAATGTATAAGGCATGGGGGCATTTCTGGCACATGCTGGCATAAGTCATATTAGTGGATGAGCAGGTGACTGAGCCCTTGATGGAGTAGCTGGCTTGATTAGATCCAATGATGGTGTCTTTTGTGTAGGTATGTGGGCAAAGTTGGCAACATGGTTTGTTGCAGGGGTATGTGTCTGCTTTAATGTTTCTTTTGTTAGAGCTGTAGTTGCTGGTATCTGTTTAAGGTTGGGGGCTGTCTCTAGGCAAGGAGAGGATTAATCCTTTTCTACATTGTCTTTAGTTCAAACTAACGATCAAACTAAGGGTTTAATTCGAACTAACTGGCAGGTCTTGCTAATTCAAACTAAGCTTTCATTAGTTCGAACTAATAAGAGCCTAGCATAGACAGGTACTAAGTTAGTTTTAATTAAACCTCCTTAATTTGAACTAACTTGCAAATGTAGACATACCCTAAAAGTCCCACAAGACTCCTTGTTTATTTTGCTGAACTATATGCCTTCATCACCTCCCATCTACATACAGAGATAGCCGGACATATAGACAAGTTCCAGAGGGCTAGCTATTTTAGCAGAGCCAGCTCAAGGTTTTCTTGTGCTCCGTGTAAACCATGACTTTGGCACCTTCCCCCATATGCAGGGAGGGGAAGGCGAGGAGAGCAACCACTAACTGAGCCTAGCACAGAGTCAGCAGGAGGCTGGGAAGCCTCTTCCCCCATGCTGTGTCATGTAACTACCATCTTGATTTAAAGGGACTTGAATTCCCTCCCCATAAGACTATACGTTGCATCCATGTTAGAGCAGTAAAATAAACAAACAAGGCACTTAAAGACTAACAAATATATTTATTGCATGACCTTTCATTTGTTAGTCTTTAAGTGCTACAGGACTGTTTGTTTTACTGAACTAGACTAACGCGGCTACCCCTTTGGATGTTAGAGTAGGTAATTAAGCACAGGAGTCCTGACTACCAGCCCCCCCAGCTCTAACCACTAGTCCCCACACCCCATCCAGAGCAACAAATAGAACCTAGGAGTCCTGATTAAACCCAGTCCCATCCTCTGTCCTTGGCCCTTCTCGCTACCTTCTCTTCTCTTAACCCCAAGAACCAAGCTGGGGTCTATGTCACCTGAAAAAGCTTCTGATGTTTGAGGATTCTGGTGGTATGTGGTGGTGGTGGTAGTTGTAGAGTGGAGAGATCCCAAATGGGAAGTCTATGACATGGCTGTGAGAAGGGTATAATGGGCTGTGAGAGGACAAAAATGATGCGAGACCAGAATAAAGTGAAATCAATCACACACATCCCAGATCCCATTCATTTCCAGTGGGATTTACATCACATTTCCAGGTCAAAGCTGCTTTCAAACCTAAGGTGAGTTCCTGGTATAAACTACGCACCAACCCCAGAGATGCCCCACTGGGCTTTGACTTGTTGTCACAGATCTGATGCTAGTGGAATCACCACTGGTTTATATCAGGCAGAAGCAAGATCAGAATTATCATTTTGGGTTCTGAATTGCATCTACCTTATCTAGGGCCATCATTTACCTCCAGAAAATGCACGTTTTTGGGTCCTCCCCTCCCGCACCCTGGCAAGGGTATGTAAATACCGACATAAGGCCGAAGTCAGCAGAAAAGCAGTTCCCACAAACCCAGGCTGCATGTCAGAGTTCTTGGGTTCTTTTCCTGGGCTGGGCAAGTAGTGGGATCTAATGGACTAGAGCAGGGGAGAGGGACTTCTACCCCCCACATGACTACCCCAGCCAAAAGAGGCTGCAGCCAGCATTTTTGCCCCTCCCCAGGCCTGCTTTGGTGCTGCCAGGGCCAAGGGAGTCAGCATCCCCTCGCCCCCTTGCATGGTTTCCCAGCAGTGATGGCAGGGAGGGGACTTAAGCCACCTCTTTTCAGCTGCTGCCAGAGCCAGAGCAAGAGTCAGTCAGTTGGAAGCATTCCTCACACCCCATGATTCCCCAAACAGAAGATGACAGTGGTGGGACCTTTTGCTCCCTCTGTGCCTAGATTCTGCTGGGGCCAGGTTGGATGGATGGTCAAGTTAGTTCAGCCACAGGCATTACCTCACCACACTTTCTTCACTCAGTTAAGACTATTGGACCCACCTTGGCTCCTGACTTTAAGTTGCCAGTGGCTCTTCCCCCCACCCTCCCCAGCACCTCTGCCTGACCAGTGAGTATCACCACCATTATTGCACACCCCACACTGCTGCTTTGTAACCGGCCCGCTGGAAGGAACTTATTCACCGGGCCTGGTGCCTTGGTAGCTTGTGACTGTGGTCTGAGAGTACATACAGGGGTAAGATTTCTTTTCGCTGTGTTTGCTGACATGACAAGACAAGGAGTGTGGCCTCATCCTTATTAACATCTGAAAGCCACTGTCCCTGAACAGCAGCAACCACATGGCTGATTTGCATATCAGGGAGGCATTGCTGTTAAACGCCTTATTAAACTGAGTAATCAGTGAGGGAAAATTAAGCAATCAACAGACCAAGCCTTGGGTCTGTTGCCAGCACTTATACCTTGTGGAGCAAATTGTAAAGAAAAAAAGTAAGAATTCAATTCTATCTAATTTGGTGCCCCATAAAGCCTGGCACCCTAGGCAACTGCCTAATTCATCTGTATGGTCAGGTCGGTCCAGCATGTTTTATGATTTATAACATGTCAGTATACAAGGAAAATTTCAGATATGGAAGGAATTCACGTTCAGATTAGGGGAAACTGGATAAGATTCATGGACAGGACAAAGTTGAAAGTAAACATCAGCTACAGGACCTTAGAGTGAAGTCTAAGCACAAAAGGTTGAGGTTTAATGGGATCAAGGTGCTTCAGGGTAATGAAAGGTGGTAATTTTGTTAGTGAGGTGAAGATGGAGAGAGTTCTGAAACACAACCATAGAGAAGTGAAGATAAGATATAAAACTGGATAGGAGAGGAGAGAGGAAGTGTTACCAATGACATCATGCAAGTGTTCTGTGAAGGGATGACCAATTGGATAAAAGACTAAGGGAGTCAACAAAGAGAGGGTCAAGAGGTTCAGCAGCAGCTACACTGAAGTCCCCAGTGAGCATGAAAACAGAGAACACAAGAGGCAGTCAGAAAACTGAGAAAGGAAGGTGAGGTCAGGCTTTAAAAGTACGGGAAGGGGAGTTGAACCAACAAGAGACCAAGTTTCAAAAAAAGAGGTGGAAAGTGAGATGTTCAAAACAGAAACAAAGTAGAATTTGAGTATGCACTGTCAGAGGGTTCTCTATGCTCACTCCTGTGTTTCCATGAAATGTAAAACAAACCAAGAGTCCTGTTGCACTTTTAAAGACTAACAAATTTATTTACTGCATGAACTTTAGTGGACACAATCCCACCTTAGCAGATGCATGAAATGGAAAATATAGCATGTTAGCAGCAAATATATAGGTATAGAGAAGGGTGGGTCACAAGGTTAATTCAAACAGATCAGAGGAATAGAATGTTAACCTACCTCTGCTAAGGACACAAGCTGTTTTGATTCAAACAGTGTGTAAGAAGGAGGCAAGAGTTGTAAGCAAAAGCTGAGAAAAGTAATTAAGGGGAAATCACCTTTTGGCCAGTGTTTCCCAACCAGTGTGCCATAGCACACAGGTGTGCCATCAGGCCTGAACAGGTGTGCCATAAATTTTTTTAAAAAACTGCTCAAAGAGCTCTGGATTCGCTCATCGGCTCATGAATATTCATGAGATCATTTGGAAACTATATGGTGGTGTACCTCAAATTAATTAAAGGTAGTAAGGTGTGCCGCAGCAGAGAAGACGTTCAGAACCACTGACTTAGACAGTCAACAGTCCTATTCAAACGCAGTGTGAAAGTATCTAGTTTGCATATGAATTCCAATTCTGCAGTTTCACATTGCAATCTGCTTTTAAAGTTTCTTTTACTAAAGTACTGTAACTAGTATGTGTTTTGCAGAACGTCCAAGTAGACTAAAATGTTTCGCTCCTGTGTTTTTCAATGTACAATTCTTGGCATCTGAATTAAGTCCATATGTTTTTGCACAGACATTCCACCATGGCCAATGTATACAGCAGGGGGGCATTGTTTACATATGATGTCATATATCACATTGGTAGATGAACAGGTGAATGAGCCGTTGATGGCGTGGTGGACCTGGCTATGTCCTGTGATGGCATCATTTGTGTAGATATTTGGGCAAAGTTGGCAACAAGGCCTGCCATAGGGATAAGCAGCAGGCTTAGCATTCCTGTTATATGTTGTGTAGCTGTGGGTAAGTATTTGTTTAAAGCTGGGGAGCTATATGTAAGCAAGAAGTGGCCTACCTCCTAAGGCTTGAGAGAATGAGTGATCATCTTGTAGGATAGGCTATAGATTCTTAATGGTGTACTGGAGAAGTTTGTCTTGGGGGCTGTAGGTGATGACCATTGGCAATCCTTGTTGGGTTCAGGGGTTAAAGTATAATTTGGCATGCCCCAGAACCCTCCTAAATTGGGAGGTTCCCCCCATGCCAGTCTGGGCCCCTTTCATGCACCCCAACTAATGCCCCTGGTCTCCCTCTTGCTGCTGGTCCCCCAACCACCCACCATGCCATGCAGTCTTCCCCCCGCTGCCTCAGGCTGATCTCCTCCTCCGTGCCCTTTCCCACCTGGCTGGCTTGCCTGTCCCTGAACCGAATCTGCCCCGCCCCCGACACCTCTTACTTGGCCTCCATGCCACTGCCAGCCAGCTATTTTTAGAGGCTCAGTGTTGGGGGCCCCTAAAAATAGAAAATGGAGCTGGAATGCTGCATTCCGGGCCTGCCATTTTTAAATGGAGGGCCCCAGAACACAGTGTTTAGGCTCCATTTTCTATTTTTAGGGGCCCTGGAATGCTGAAACCCTAAAAACAGTGGGGCCCAGAATGGCGTTATGACACATTCTGGCCTACTTTACTGCTCCAAGATAAACCCAACCAGGGGCTAGACTTCTGGTTACCCTCCTGCCTCTGTCAATCTGGCTTTTCTTGTTTTGTTTTGTTTTTTAAAAACGTCCCTGAGTAGCTATTGTATTTTTAAGAAAGATTGATAGAGGTCAGATCCTGAAGGTGTTTGTCTCTATCAGAGGGATTGAAGCAAATGCAATTGTATCTTAGGGCTTACCTGTAGACAATAGACCATGTGATGTGTCTCAGATGAAAGATGGAATGAGGTACGCAGGTATAATGGGCAAGCACATTTCTAGTATAGGGTGGTGTTTATGTTGTCATCACTTATTTGTAGTAAAATGTCCAAAAAGTAGATCTCCCATGCAGACTGGTTCAGACTGAGATTGATGGTGGGATGGAAATTTCTGAAATCTTGATAGAATTTCTCAAGGGCCTCTTTTCTGTGGGTCCAGATGATAAAGATATCATCAATGTACTGTAAGTAGAGGAGAGACACTTGTGGACAAGAGCTGAGGAAACATGTTTCTAAGTAAGCCATAAAAATGTTGGCACATTGGGGACCATGCGAGTACCCATAACAGTGCTGCTGACTTGAACTTATCTCTGTGAAATGTACTTGTTGATCACTCAATAGCTTTTATCTGGTCCAATTTACTCTCTTTTTCAGTTTGCAAGGAAACATAGAAACTTACTGGTATTGTAACTAAAATGCTAAGATGTTTGTACCGGTAAGTATCTATATTTTGATATATTCATCTGAACAAACTTTTCCTTAGATGTTGAAAACAAAAAAATTATGCTTGCTTCCAGTACAAGAGTTTTAAAAGTGAGAAGATAAAAGCCACAGTAGCTCACAATTAGAACCTATATTTTGATTTCTGGCTACAAAACTTTAATAATTATTTCCCTGATTGGCATTATCAAAGGATGACATAATTATCTTCAACAAAACTCTGCAACATTGCACTTTTATTGTTTATAGCCCACACACAATACAATCTGAAAAGATTGAATCTGACTCCCAACTCCTGAGTACAGCTTCAACTATGCTGAAGTTAAATCACTAAACCATTTAGTTTTCAGCAGTCACAATTCTTTAGATCTCCATTTTCTGTTTTCTTTAAATAAAGTGACAAATTAAAGTGACAGTCGAAATATATTTGGATCCAAAAAGTAAAGCATCATATTAAAAGAAAAAAAATCAAAGTTTGTTCTATTAAATTTTAAAAGATGGCTCATGGCCCTGGCGGGCTGCACCGGGGCCTCACGACAGCCAGCCCCACCCTCTGGTGGCTGACTGGCTGGGGTGGGGCCAGGGCAGGATGCCTCCCACCCCCAGTGACAGCTCACCCGCAGGCCACCATGCTGGACTGTGGAGGTCCTGCAGTGAGGGGTTGGGGCACTAGGTAGTGGTGGGGCTCCTGCAGTAGGGACCATCCTGGGGCTCCCAGCCCTGGTGTCCAGCCACCTCTGGGCCTCACCAAGTCCCCATCTGTTTGTTCCTGCCATCTGCTGGCACCAACTACTTGTGGCTCCTGCCATCTGCTGGCCACCTACAGGCTCTCACTATCTGTGGGCAACAACTGCTAGCTCCTCTCTGCTGGCTGTCAGTCAAGGCTTCCCAGTTTCCCTGCTGATTTAAGCCCTTAGCCCTTGTCTACACTCACTACAATTTTCAGCAGCAGTGAATGGGAGATACACAAGTTATGTAAAATACTCCACGTGTCTCCTTTCGCCTTACTAACTCCCACTTACCTCCTTGTGTATGCTGCACTGGCAACTGGAAATGCTTTCAAATTAACTTAGTGCTACTCTAGTTATGGGGTTGGAGTTACAGCATTAAGCTGTAGCTCAATTGAGCACTATTCAATCAAACCCAGAAGAGCACGCTGACAGTGGCAAATTTGCCACCATCAGTATAGACATGCCCTTAGAAAATTTCAGCTCATGGGGAAAACTTTCTGCTAACACAGGAGCACTGTCCCTGTTTCAAAACAGAAGACTCCAAAAGGGAATCATTAACTCTACTTTTTAACAACACCAAGAAAGGGTCAAATCCATGCTTGAATGTAGCCTTTCACCAGAATTAACATAATCTAAGCAGGAGACCTCCTCGAGCCATCCCTGCTGCTCTTACAACACTGGAGCATTCGTCTGCCATCTTTTTTGCACTTTATTTAAGTGAGAATTCTTCATCAGAACAGGCTAAACACAGTTCTGTGCTCACTTGTTCACACAATTAAAGCACAACATTCAGCCCAATATGCAGAAGGTCCTGGGTTCAAGCCCTAGGGGGTTGGTTGTGATGATCTCATGAGGTCTCTTCCAACCCTATGATTCTGTTCTATTGTCCCTGCAGGTAGCACAAAAGTGACTCACAATCAAAACCAGCCATTTCCCATCATGCCCAGCACTTGCATGGGTTTATCTATATACAATGAGAGTATGCCAGATACTTAATCGCATTCATTCAAATACAACATACATGCAAATAAGGTGCCCCCTTCCATTTCAGTTGACTGAGCAGGGGGAGTGCCCTCAGGCACTCAGATATTGCTTACATAAAGAAGTTTGTAAAAACAGATTTAATTCTAGTTGAACATATGGAACCTTTATTATAACATTATCTAATGACAAAACTGTTAAGGAACTGTGCTGATGACTTCTCACTAAAGCAAATTTGTGTGTAGTTTTACACAGAGAAGCATTGGTGTGTAAAATGTCTTTGCACAGCATCCCAACATCAATAAGTAACAAGTGGTGTAGAGAGCAGTCTTTGCAGCAGCAGCTGCCCCCAGTACTGCTTAGGTGGTCAGGAAGTGGTTTGACCCATGAATGTGCAGAGCTTTGTCTCCTCCCCACTCTACTTGCCAGACAGTGCAGCTGAGTCAGTGTGCTGGGGAAAGTAATCTACTACTGGAATAGACAGGATTTACCCCTCTCGGAAGCATGATTCCATCCCTATTTCACTCATCACTGACCCTTGCTATAGCAAAACAATAAACTCTCACTCTTTTTCTAGGTATGGGGAACATGGCCTAACCTCCTCTATGGCTGTGAATAGCTCAGTTAGAGAATGGTTAAAATTAATATAATTTACTCAGCAACACAAAGTAGGGAAAGGGTGATTAAGATTTGGGGATGGGGTGGAACCTGCTTTTATAAAACAAAACCAAATCAACTATAGCTTGCAAAATCAACATCAGTCTTTAGTTTCACCCACCTTTCTGAAGCAGAGATGGGCCAAAACCAAAATCATGTACCAGAAGCTTCCCAAACATTATGCCTTTACTTCATCTGAAACCCAGACCTGAGGCTTTGGGTCTGCAAAAGAAGACCAATGATGTTTTACAAAACCATAAATACCTGTGCCATTGCCCCTTTTCGAGATTTAGCTTAAATAAATTTTAAACTTTAATGATGATCTAGAAAATTGAGTCTGTGCCCATTTTGGATTCTGTGTTATTTATAAAGATTGCCAAAAATGCATTGTGTGTCTGTATTTCCATTAGAAAATTAGATTTGTCTAGCTGCAAAGACTGCACAGGTTATCAGAGAACTTGCAGGATTATGACATGGCAGTTGTCAAGTAGATGAAATCTAATTATTTTAAATGGGTCAGGATTTTTATTCAGATATTGTTGAAAGACAGATCACCTGAGCAGAAAAAGCCAAGATAGCTGAGAGACCACAACCAAGTTCTCCAGCAGTACCTGCATAGATCGCACTTGATATTTCAGATGTTTCTAGGGTTAAGAAAAAAAAAAAAAAAAAAAACCCTCCACGCTTCAAACATGTTTTCAGACTTCTTTGACAAAACATATAAAATAAAAATAGGCACAAACTCATACACACATAGACACCCTTTACAAACCACCTTTAATTTATTTTCAAATATCACTGGACATTATAATGTTGTATAGAATCAAATGCAATTAATAAACATCATTCTTGATTTCATCCATTTCAAAATCCTCTAAAGTGACAAGAAACATATTCCTGTCTCAGTTATAAAGAGTATTGTTATTTTTTCATACTGTCCACTTAGACACAAACACAACTTAAAATGTTTCAAATATCTCACTGTTGCAAATTAGTCCTCCCTTAATTGTTTGTGTTTAAAATGCGTTTTTCATCTAAGAAGCTCATACACTTCAGAAAAATGAATTACAGCTCACATAGATCCTCTGAAGCTTGCATTAATTTAAGCATTCTGCAAACGCATAAACTGATATGCAGCCTATTGGCTAAGACCTGTCTTTATACAGGACTCAGCGCTTATATAAATATCTGGTGATATTATAAAAATAAAAAAAAAAAAGAAGCAGCACTCAGTGATGTGTGTTGCTGCTTCCACCACTTGATCCTGCTTCAACAGTTATTCAAGATTCAAGAATGACATGCAGACACAGTGACAATCAAGGAATCTCATTATGAAGATAAGGGAAATTCAGTAGGACTTGGTGACTATGTCTACACTGGCAAATTAGTCCGGATCGAACTAGCGTGATGTAGATTTGCAAGTTCAAAGTAAATAAGTTTGAACTAAGCTGTTAGTCTGAACTAGCCGCGCTTTTTTAGTTCAAACTGAAAAGTTAGTTCCAACTAAAAAGCTGCAGTTAGTTTGAACTAACTGGGTACTGCTTAGTTCGGCCTAAGCAAGTCTGAACTAAGCTTGCTAATGTAGACATAGCCAGTGATACCAGTTAAATTCTGATCCTCTTTTTACCAGTATTCTAGGGTACTTCATTCAATCTAGTGTACAAGCAACATTCTTCCTTTCCATTTCCATTTGCTTTCCACAAGATGCTTTTACCGATTTATTGAGCTGGGAAAGAGAGATCATAATAGGTAACTTCCAGCATGGAATCCTTTCAAGATACATCAATAAACTTTAACTGTTTAGCACAGATGGCAGAGGTAGTACTAGCTCACTTCCCTTCCTCCCACATGCACACAACACATACCTAAAAAGCCATTTTCGGGGGGGGCATCCCTTGAGTTGCTTGGAGGCCTTAGGAATTGTGCAGTTTCCTGTCTAGTACTGGCACTGAATGGGAGCAAAGCAAAAGCCTGAATCCAAACCACACAAACTGGGGCAGAGCCGTAACACTGGTTTTTTCCACCCGGGGCATGTTCCAAGCAGAATGTACCCCTTGCCATTAGCGGTGCTTGGAGCTGGTGCCACAAAAGCCGCCGTTTAATAGAGTGGGTCTATTGAGCCACTCCGTGCTGCCCAGGGCTTTGCCCCATTGGCCCCACCATACAGCTCTGCTTAGGGGAATCTCAGAATGTAATGACTCAGATCCCTTTATAATAGTTAGTGCTCTGGGATAATTTTCTCCTTTAAAATAGTCTATATTAACCCAATAAAAAATTTTGACTTCCTTCTTCCTTGTGCATTTTTATTTTATAAGGCATTGCAAAGTTCAGGCATAAGGAAATGGTAAAACCTTCCCTGGAGTAGTAGGGAAAGGTGGCTTCAGTAGAAATTAAAAAAGAACCACCACACAGGAGCTGAAAAGTCAAGAACCCTCTCTAGGTTCTAAGAGAAAGAAGCAGGAATGCTTTTTTAAGAGGAAGGGGAGGGGAAGAAGTTACATAAGAAATAGATTCAGAACACAGATCTATGCAATATAAATATATAGGACTAAATCCTCAACTGCAGCAAAACTGTCAGAGTTACTCTGTTTTCAGTGGAGCTACTCTTTGCTACACCACTCAAGGATCTGTTCCAAAATTCCATCCTGGAGTACTGGTGACAACACATTTCACATAAGTTTTACCCTTGCAGAAAACCTCAACGGAGAAGTAGTCTCATAATTCACAACTGACAGCTGCTTTCTCTCTCCCTTTTTATATATATATATAAAAAGCTAGGTTAAAAGTCAAGCATTCAAAAGTTAGGAACTGCCAGAATGAAGGTTGCCTGTGTATATGTATAATAGCAGTCTTTAATTACAGGATCATATACTGTTTTTCTCCATAGGACTCACCACTTCATTTACTGCACTGCTCTGGCATTGAGTCACGATTCTGTAGTGATTGAAGCTGTTAGTAAGACCCAGACTTCGTGTATTATAGAACTTAAAAGAGAATGAGTCAGGGGATTGTAAGAAGTGAAACGGTGGGTTAAAGTAGAAGCCAGTTAAATGCTGTGTTTTAGTACTGTGTTCTATGCCTCCCTGTGTCTTAGAGCTCCTATGTGATGCTGGGCAAGTCACTTTAATCTTTTCAGTCAGTCACCAACAGCAGTATGTTCCACATTTGCTGGGCACCCAGTTTGGCACTCTGATTTGCAGACATGCTGAGCACTCACAGCTGTAAGGAAAAAATGGGTATTTCATCATATGGCATCATATAATCATCACCCACATGGTATAGCAGCAGGATTGGAACCTTTAGGTCCAACATACAGACCTCCACCACTTGAAACTGGGAAAAGTAGGTGGCCATTCTCTGTGTGGACCAGAACTAAAGGGGACAAGATACACACTTGGTTTCCAAGATATTTGTTGATAACAGAGCAATGGGGAGAGTAAGGAATCTTGTTCCATTGCAGGCTCTAGAGAGGTGGGGAATGTGGGTGCTTTAATAGGTACAGACTCTTCTCCTTCTTTCTACCAAGTTTGGCTTCTCATACTCTGTAATTTACAACCTGCCCCTCTTCAGTCACTTCCCTATCCCCACCTCTTCATCTCAGTCTCCATTCCATGAGTCTTCTCATCCCAGCCCCAATCCTTTTGCCCAGTCAGTCGCAGTCCCCACTTATATTAGGTCAACTTATTTTTTAAGTGTAGACATCAGTCTCCCCTTCACCATTTTCTCTCTCTCCTTTTCCCCGCCCCTTGTTCCAGTTGCTTCATTCAGCCAGTCCCAGTTCTCTCCACATACCCAGTTCTTTGTCATACGTCTCTCCATCCCAGGTCCCACCACCACTAAGTTCTAATCCCAGTTTCCTTGTCCAGCCAGTCCCTTTCCCTCTAGCTCTATGTCCAGTCTCACTGCTACCCCCCTATCTTCCCAGCAACCATATGGCTTCTAGTCTCTCAGCACTCTATTTCCCCTAATGCAAGGTGTCAAACTCATTTGCTATGGTGGGCCAGATTTGACTTAAACATATTTCAAGTGAGCTGTACATTCAATAAATCAAAATAGTATGGCACTTTTATGGCATTGTGAAGTGCTGTGTATGCAAAACTGCACTCCACAATACCAGTCTCTTGCTCTTTGTTAGGGAGTGTGATCTCACAGAGCAGTCTTGCATACCCAGTGCTCTGTGATGTTGCAAGACCTAACAATCTTGTGGCATTGCACAGCATTGTGTATGCAAGACCACACTCTTTCTCTTTCTGATAGGGAGAGCATGGTCCCACAGAGCACAGTCACGGGCCAGATAAAAGAGGTTTGCAGGCCATATCCAATCCCTGGGCCACATGCTTGGCTCTCCTGCCTTAATGGCTTCAAGTTACAGTCTTCTCCCTCATTCATCTCCCATCTCCTGCTCAATCAGTCCCAGCCTCCCCTTTACACACACATGCCTCTGTTCCCAATCCAAAGATCTCAGCGTCTCTCCCCATCACACTCCAGACTCACTAGACTTTTCATCATAAACTTTCTTCCCTGATACTGACTGGCTTTTGTCCCCCTCTGCATTCAAATCAGATGGTTTCCTCCACCACACTGCCTCAGTGGCAATTGTCGGGTCATTCAGAGCACAGAAGAGATGGGATCCTGCTCGCAGATTCAGTCCTGCCTCCCACCACCACCAGGCCAGCTGGAAGAAGCCATTACACGGAATGTTCCTCTGAGCCCCAACACCCGGTGGTGGAGAATGTTTAATTGCCTATGGAGATGACACATGGGAAAAGTCCCTCAACCCCAATAAATGTCAATTCCCTGATCCAAAAGCATGGGAGTGCTAGACCTTTCCAAGGAAAGGTCATCATTTTTTTAAAAGAATGTCAGCAAAACAATTTTTTTTTCATATCCCCATTCTCAGAAGGAGCTGAATCATTTTGGGTGAAATTTTTCCAGAGAAAAAGACTCAGTCTGACGTAGAGACCTGGCATTTACAAATTTCATTGCAAGTGGTTAAAGTTTGGTATTATTAAAAGTAACTCAAAGCTTGGTCTTATAATGGGGATTCTCAATCATTCACGCAACTTCAGTAGTAAGTGGCACTGTCAGTTCCACATATATTCTGTTTTTGTACACATATTTGTAAAACAATTGCAGATATTTTATTTCCCTATTTTTCTAGGCAATATTTTATAGATCATAGAACAAGACAATGTACATGCAGAATATTAAACATCATCTGCTAAGCAAACAAGAGAAATAGGAGGCTTCCAAGTCATGTCAGCAACGCCACTGCTTTTCCTTGCCCTCTGGGCTTTGCTCAGGCTCTAGCACTCATCAAAATCCTTTCTGATCACCCTCTGGATCTGTTAATCTTAGATTCAAGGACAATTTTCTTTTCTTCTCTCTTTTCTTTTTTAATCGTGTCAGTGTTTCCTTCTTAAGCTGAAAAATGTTATCCAAAACATTTTGTAAAAATTGGTCATTTATGACTATCCTCACAATCAGACTTGTAAAGGGTTCGCAAAGACTTGTAAAGGGCTGGATCAAAAATCACATGAGTTCTTTTATAATCCTTTTTTTAAACAGATGGTTGCTTAAAGGCACAGAGCTTCTTGTTCTTCTGACAATGTTGCTTTGGATTTGTTCTATCAGGTTTTACATACCTAGTTGAGTTCTGGAAGCCAGTATCTTAAAGGAGGCCTTGGGATTTACTTTATAGGTTGCTGTTGCACTACAGATGAGAGCACCTGTTACCTTGCAGAGGTACTTTGTGCTCCACTAAAACACTACAAAGCACAAAATGCTCATTCTAGCCGTTTCAGGTCACTTTCAGCTATAATGAAATGTTTCCTTGTAAACAACAAGCTACATTATATGCTTTCTTGCCTATTAAAAGTATGAGTTGAGAGTACAGGCTTCCCCACACTAACATCTTCTCTTTTTCTGCTGTCTTCTTCTTGATCCCTTCTTTCCTTTTGCAAGGCTGTAATCTATTCTTTCCTGCTCCAACAGGCTGGCTCAGATGGACCTCAATATCCTTTGTTCCAAGTACTATAAACTAGGTTCTGTGAGATGATCCTCAAGTGTCACTTGACCTTGTTTCCAATACATGCAATATCCATTCTCAAGGAGCAAACAGAAACAGTGAAGAAGATTCTTGGTCATGTTACAACTCCTAATATGCAAACTATCAGCTAGCTCATCTACAGACAGGTACTTGTCTGTGTGCTCTCCCTCTCTCTCTAACAAGCATGCACAGACATCTATATATGTGCAAGAGGGACAGGGAGAGAGGAATATGTGGACCCCATTAAAATGCAATGTGAAGGTAGAGAAGAGGAAAAAGAAAGAAGAATGCATAGTGAACAGCTCATCTACATCCCCTTGCAAGGGATTCCATCACGACCAGATTTAGAGACCTAAGTGGGTTGGCACTTGACACCTGAATTTTTGTCCAGATATTTCAGTTAGAGTATGGAGGCTGCTGGAAACAGTCTCTGGAAGTGTAAATCATTACCAGATAACTAGCATGAAAGGAGAGAAAAGAGAATATGGGTGGATAGGGATATTTGGGAGTGGGTGGGAAAAATGCCATTGAATGGAAAGAAACAAATGAGAGATGTAGTAGAAGAATTGACAGAAAAGAGGAGGAAAATTTAGGATGGTGGCATATACACAATATAGGATAGTGTTATCTCAAGGAAGCATCAACAAAACCTTAATATAACCCACAAAATTCAGGCCTAGCTTCACCACTCATGAATAATTCAGACACCAAAAATTTTATGCAGATATATATACAGATAACATACATTGGTTATGTACTTACAAGGCCACTACAGTATCTCACTACCACATAGGCACACACACATATACCTTTTAAAATTACTATAGAAACTCTACTGGTTTTATGCTCGCAAAACACAGTGTGTCATATACACAGTGTGTCATAAACACAGTGTGTCACAGTGTGAAAACTATATCTAGACTAGACCCCTTTATTAAAATCCTGTGTAGAATTTAAGACAAAGAAAATAAGGTTCTATAGAATTTTTAAAGGGTTTATACAGAAATTGCTCTAAAAACCATTAGAATTGAATAGAGAAATCTTTTCAATAGTTTAACTATCATACTGAATTTAACAACAGAGATATAATTCTCTGTTAAATACTTTAAAATATGCACATAATACAGCTTTTAATCTATTTTTGAACAATTCAGTAGAAAAATAAAAGGAAAGAGTTCTATTATTACCAGTATGGCTAGCTTTCTCATCCCTTTAAAAGTTATACTACAAATTGTATAATAAAGATGATTTACTATCTGTTCTGTGAGAGGTCATAAGGTCAGTGACAATATGACACAATTAGTTTACAGCTTTTTCAGTCACAGCTTTTACAGAGTGGCTCTTTGAGTAGCTGTTCTCATTTCTTCCAATTCCAGTTCAGCTAACAAAGTTGGCCATTTGTAGTGAATTAATCACATCAATCTAGTCAGGCAAGGGGGAGGAAACACAGATAAAAATACTGTGTATTCACACAAGACAGCTGTTCCAGGGTTGGATTCTCCAGTCTGCCAATTTCACTAGGTGGTGTAAAATAAACTGCAAGTAGTGGAGAGCTGCACTGGAGAATTCCCCAGTATAACTGAAATCTCTGCTGGTGCAAAGCTTGCAGGCTTGGCTTTTTTGCCTCTTTCCCTGGAAATATGCCACCAGCAGACAGGAACTCATAGATAGAGGGCATGGTAGGGCATACTGAGGATGGGAAAAACAGGACAACAGGCACATTTAGGGAACGAGGATAGAGATAAGGGCATGGCAGAGTGAGGCTGTATTGTGGCAGTTGAGACTCAATGGCTCCCTGATGTGTTTTCTTCTCCACAACAGCCATGTCCTGTCTGAATGGTTCTGCTAAAATGAGCAACAGAGACATGATTCATGTGGATACTGAAGTTGGCTTCTGGTTTCAGAGTTACTGAACCCACTTAAATGAATGTGACAGTTCACATTTCTGAGGTACGATTTCTGGTTATCTGTTGACTCAAGAAAACAACAGTGCATTGGTCATAATTTGTACATATTTTCCAGGTGACCTTCAAGTCTATGAGACCTATTTGTGAATGAGGAAGCAAGTGGTCTACTGTAAGATACCTGAACTTCTCCTTTCCTTAATTTTGTTGTTTGTGTCAAATATGTTGAGTCTGTGGCAAATGGTTATTTTCTGGTGCATGAATGGTATTAAAGATATTCATTTATCTTTGCAAATTTTCTTTTAGATTGTAATAACTATTACATTTAAGGTAAATCCAAGATCTTTAATTGCCTACACACCAATGTTGGGTGACAAACAAGAGGAATTGGCATTGCTCATTTATGAGCATATATTTGATCATTTGGGACTGCTGAAACCTGATGGGATGAATCCCATGACTAGAATGTTAAAATGGCTATAACCTATTTAGAAAAGATTGAGTGGGCAAAAGTGGAACAAGAATGGCATTTTATGTCAAAAATGTTTTTTACCTATTTCCAAATCACTCAGACTTCAGGTGCAAATGATCTTAACTACTTATGGAGCAATGTTTTAACAGATAAAGCACAAGGCAAGATATTAATTGGTGTCTGCTACAAACCACCAAATCATATTAGAGATCCAGATGACCATTTCCTTACACTCCTGTCTACAATGTGTAAGAAAAAAGTTGTATGATCAAGGGAAACTTCAATCTGAGTGACATATGCTGGAGGTCTTCAGCTGTCAGTTTTTGTCTGTAAAGATGGTGTTTGCTTATGCTACGTAAAAATGTGTTGAAATTCAAACAGGTCCAAAAATCTATTTCCTAAACATAGGCTTGACAACAGCCAAGCAAGGCCTGGCATAAAATGAGTAAAGCAGGGGTCTCAAACTCAAATCACCACAAGGGCCACATGAGGACTAGTACAGGACCGCATGAGGACTCCTACATTAGCCTGAGGGCTAAACAACTGAAACCTTTTCATACAACAATATTGTAAATATTGGTAACGATAGTTTCATTGCAGGCTTCAGAAAATCGTTTTAGGGGCCGTATGTTTGAGAGCCCTGGAATAAAGTAAAGTGAGACAGCTCAGAGATAGAGATAAGTTAGGACATGACCCAAGGTCCTACTGTAAACAAGTTTTGGTCTTAACTGACTTTTACAAGTGTTTAAGATAAAATAGTAATGCTTTGGAAACTTATCTATATTGATAATCATTGTTTTTGCATTGAGGCAGATGTTAATTGCAATGATGCTTAACATTAAACAGCTAATAATAAAACAGAAATTATGTAAATGTAATAAAAAGGTGAATTTAATGGTAATAGATTAAGGAGTATTATTATAATTTATTACAAAAAGTAGCTCACTGATTTTAGATTAGACCCATTCTCCTCATTCCAGGACTGACTGCTTGTGAATGCTTTACTTCATCTTAATATGTAAGTATAAATGCTGAGTATGTTTATATTGTAATGCCTGTTTGCTTAGCTAGCTATTATATATTAAAATAAAGCCTTCAATTGTATCATTGATTGTGTCATTCACAGTCATGCACTAAATTAAATATCTGTAACCACCCTGGAGGCTTGAATCTTAAATAATGCAGTTTGGTTTTAATCCTTATTTTTAAAATACTAATTTGAAATACAAATCAAAGGTTAAACAGTACTAAAACATCCTTGGAATTTCAAAATATTATAGGTGACAATATCCTAACTCAGTAAGTGTTAAGTTCAACATGAGGGGATTCTATTTTAAACCTCATCTTGACAGATAATGAGGAACTGACTACAGAGTTACAAATTAATGGTAATTTAGGAATGTGTGATCACAACAAGATCTCATTTATAATGTGCAAACAGAATAAAGTCCAGACCAGTGATATAGCTGAAGAATGGTTAAAAAAAAAAGGAAAAAAAAAGAGGACAGGTCAAGAAACAGAGCAAACCAGGTTGCTTGGTAACAGGGCATAAGCAAAATATATGTCTTTCAATATGACTAAATGTAAATGTATACATTCAAGAACAAAGAACGTAGGCCATATATCTTGTAGAAGTTCTATCCTGGGACAGTGTCTTTGAAAAAGATCTGGGGGTCATGAGCTGAACATGAGCTCCCAGTGTGACACTCTGGCCAAAACAGCTAATGCAATCTTAAACATCTAATGATGGTAATCTCAAACAGGAGTAAAGAGATTATTTTACTTCTGTATTTGGCACTATTGAGCCTGCTGCTAGAATACTAAGTCCAGTTCTGTCATCCACAATTTAAGAAGGATGTTGATAAGTTGGAGAGGGTCCAGAGAAGAGCCATGAGAATGATTAAAGGATTAGAAAACATGTTTTTTAGAGATAGACTCCAAGAGCACAATTTATTTAACTTAACAAGAGAAGTTTAAGAATTGACTTGATTTACAGTCCATAAGTACCAGCTTGGGGAAAAGAATATTTTAAAATGGTCTCCTCAAACTAGCAGAGAAAGGTGTACCATGATCTGATGACTGAAAGATGAAGCTAAACAAATTCAGAATGGAAATCAGAAAATTTTTAACAGTGAGTTACTGGAGCAACCATGAGTCATGTTAGAATCTCCAACATGGACAATTTTTAAATCAAGATTGGATGTTTCCTCTAAAATTTATGCTCTAGGAATTACTCTGGAGACATTCTATGGCCTGTTATACAAGATGCAGACTGGACTTTTATAAATTATTCCACAGATTAAAAATCTTTTGATACTTTTTAAAAAAAATATTGACTTTCTTTTTAGAAAACTTGTTAAAGAACTCTGCTATGCATGGAAACCATCAATAATAAGACGGATAAAATCTCAAGTAGATGGTAGGATAACAGTTAAACTGTTGTGAAAAATGGTAATAACAGTCTATAAATAATGTATATTAAACTGCATGAGTGGCTACTCTGAACCCTTTTATACCTGCACAAATTGTTCCTGAAAGATGATGCTGTGCTGAAGATATTCAAATGCATATGCTGCAGGAAATAATAATCATATATTTCAGGAATTTTAAATACAAAAGATCTGAGACAGTATGTTACACTTCATATTAAAAAATGAGAATATCACTGCCAGCTATGTGTATACCAGTAGATTATTCAAGGATAAAACATCCCTAGAAGATGCGCATATAGATTGTTGTTATTGTTGAAGGACATGGCAGAACCACTGAAGGTGATGAAGCCGGCTATGGATCTGGTTAGAACAACTAGATATGGAAAAGTAAATTGAAAATAAAAGGCGAGGGGAAGCTTGAAGGACTATTGTTAGAATGCCTTCAAGAGTTAGATAATATAGTATAAAGGAATTTCAGTCTAATCATTGGTGATGTGGATGCTAAGGAAACTGGCATTTTTTTATATTTTGTGAAGGTTTCTATTCTATGAGCTAATAAAGGGCCTAATTCAATAAGTTATGATCACCCTAAACTCTTATTACCATAGGCACTATGAATGATCTCTCTCTTGTTGCCAATACACCATGCACCCTGATGACAATATATAGGTATAGATAGTAATACAATCCTTGAATAGGGAGATGTTCTTGTTCCCTACATAGTCCTAGAGAAATTACTTTGAGCAATTTCAAATTTGTTGTCTTTTTACATAAAATCTCCCTTATATATACTATATTGCATTCCATGCTGCTTCTCATACAGCCACCATCTCCACAGTCTTTGGGCACTGTCTTATGTCTTATTATTTACCCACATATCATGTCTGTAGAATATGAGAGCATGCAGCAATTGAACTACAGATGACAAATGAGTCATAAGAGTAGTATGGCTGTTAAAAAGCATAAAATATAGAGCTCTGGGTCATGTAAGTACAGCAGGGTGCTGTCATACAAATGCAGGACTACTGGCAAGTTCAGATAAAATCTGTGATCTGCTTTGCAAATCTTTTTGTTTTACTAAACAGAGGTGAGTAATTCTTTTCTGAAGTGTTGACCCAATTTTACTGACAGTTGTAACTCCTGATACGTAAATATTTAGTGTTAATATGAAATTCTGCATATTTGAAAGGAAACAAAGCTCACCCTATCAAAAATATCTGTGAGCCAGCTTGCCTTGTTTATCCTACACGGAAAGATCTGGATCATCAATACTGATGGCTGTTGTTCAACTTTAGTATTTACAAAAGAATGCTGAAAACCATGATTCTGAAGCCTGAAATATGTATGAATTCATACAAACCAACTCCTTTCGCAGCATTGATTAGGTTGGCAATCTGAAAACAGTCTGTGTTCTAAGACTTTTAGCATGCTTGTAATAATAGTCACTTTAATACAAGAATAACATTGATAGAAGTTGTAATCCTGGAATTCATATTACCCAGCATACACACGTATACAGGCTCCTGCAGCACACTCCTCCTAACCCTTAATACAAGGGTACCTGCAAAGAGTGGGAGAGCAGACAGCGAATGTCTAAATCCTGGCAATTCCTGACTACTAGAACGGCCCTTACAGCTGTTGGCAACTGGTAGACAAAGGAAACTAGACCACTGCCATGACGGTCCCAAGAGCAGAGAGGTGGCTCAGGACCTGATCAGATAAACTGCAAATCATTCCTTGAAGGCACTCTAACAGTATTCCTTCAAGCTTCCCCCACCTTTTATTTTCAATGTGAATAATTTTATTTAAAGTATTCTTCAATGTGAAATCAATTCTGAAGTAAGAAGAATGTCTTCCCAGAATGGAAATAAAATTACTTGACAATCTAATCTTAATCTTTATTGAATGAAATATGAAAACTTCTTTTGCTTCTTTATATGCTACCTGTAACAAAACCATAATGCAAAAGCTTTGTCAAGCTTGTCTTTAGTTTTGCTGGACAGACTAAATGAAAATGTAAAATCATTAACTCAAACACACTGAATACTGTAACTACTGAAATATGACACCTAATAAATGTCAATTGGATGCTATTTTATTATCTATTAAGAAAGTTATTGCTCCTTGTTAAATCACTTGTTGAATTGCAGACATTTTCATTATATTCCATTATTACAAGGAGAGGAATAAAGAATTCATGGACATTTTGAATGTCACATGTGCCATATATAAAACTTTTAATTGTGAACAGATCCTGTCTACTCATAAACAGAAGTTGTTTTCCTCAGTCTAAGTATTTAAAACTGATTATAATGTGATTCCATATATACCGGTAATTCCTGAGGGGTTGCAAATAATTTCAGTACCAATGTTCTTCAGAAAAGCTTATAATTCAGACCTTACCAAATCAAAATCTGTGTATGCATGTGAAGGGGAGGGGCGACACATCTGATTAAATGCACACAGTTGCTGCTCCCTTACATTTCATATAAAAAGTAATAAGATTTATAACAACTATGACAAATTTCTGGCCTATGTCTAGGCAGAGTTACTTCATTAGACAAGCTAACTTCTTAGAAGTCAAGTCTATGAAACCAACATGTGTAATAAAAATGAGGGAACCCTTTTTACTTTTTTAAAAAAATTAATAATTTCCAAAACTGTTTTCCAGGCCTATTTTATATTGCTAATAAAACAAACCCAAGATTATCTTTGTGAAAACATTGAGAAAAACACCTGGGACCTGCTCCTCACTTGGTGTAAATAGTCATGGCTTCACTGACCTCAGTTTGCAGGAAGTTGCCATCCTCCTCTCAAGAAGACTTAAAATTCTGTTAACAGCAGCATCCTTGCATCTGTATGAGAAAGGCAGTCATGAGCACAAATAAAGTAGATATTAAGTCCCAGAGCTTGGGGTGATCCAACTCTGGCACGTTAGGCAACATTGATCAGAAAACAGGCACAAACCTCAACATTTCATCCAAAATTTCAACCTAGAAAACAAAGCAATAACGTGTCCACTGTAAATGGTTCTGAAAAACTTTATCAGTTCAATACATAATAGACCAGGCGTGGCCAAACTGTGGCTCGTGAGCTGCATTGCAGCTCTTCAAAGAAAATGTGTGGCTCGTGGAAGAGCACAGCAGGGAAGGGCAACATGGTCGGAGACAGCAGAGAAGCAGCGGCATGGTCAAATCCGGCGGAGAAAGTGTGACAGCATGGTCAGAGACGACAGGGAAGCCATGAGAGTGTGGTCAGGGCTGGTGAGGGAAGTGCGGGAGCATGGTCAGAGCCGACAGGGAAGCCATGGCAGCATGGTCGGGGCCAGCAGGGGGGAGCCACAGCAAGGTCAGAGCCGGCAGGGAAGCCCCAGCATAGTCAGGGCCAGGGGGCAGGAGTGCAGCATGGTTGGGGAGAGCAGAAAAGCAGCATCCTGGTAAGAGACAGCAGGGAAGTGGCAAAGGGTGGGGGGAAGCGTGGCATGTTTAGATTTTTCTCATAGGCCCTAATGCAGCTTACTCCTTTGTTAAAATTGTGTTTTACAAGTCCTAAACATGACAAAGAATACTATGAAAGGAAAATACAAAGGAGAAAAGTTTAAAACTGCATATAGATTACTTTCAATTTTTGGCACAACTTACTGCTGTGAGGCATTGTATTCCACAATGAAATTTGTTAAATCAAAACATTGTGCAATACTTAGAGATCAGCACCTGAGAGAGCTTTTATGTACTGCACTGACAAGTTACTGCCCAGATTTTAAAAACTTGCCACTAGCCTGCAGTGTTCTACAACCAGCAACAGCTAAGTTTTTACTGTGTAGGCCTAGTTTTCATGGTAACCTTAAGTAATTATTAGAGTCTGACATTAGTAGGAACAGTATTTGCCCTGTTTTTACGGTAAAATTCAAGTGTGCAATGAATTTTAAGCTTAGTAATTTTGGAGTAGGTAAAAGTATGTAGTTATATACCTCAGTGAGGCTCTCAAAGGTTTAATAATCGCCTTGTGTGGCTCTTGAGTTCCATACCTTTGGCCATCCCTGTAACAGACAATGTATTTTGAACAGGATCTCATATTGCACCTCCTCTCTGCATGGCATTCCAATTAAAATCTACATATACAGGCTATGTCTACACTTACAAAATTAATTTGAAGTAGTTAATTTGAAATAACTACTTAAAATTTAAATCAAAGTTATTATTTCAAATTAGCACTTCTTCAAAATTATTACTTCAAATTAGGAGTCCAGTGAAGACTCTCTAATTCAAAATAAAGTGGGCTTTATTAATTCGAACCAGAAATTCTTCACTAGTCTCTCTAATTCAAACAGAGGAAGGCAGTCAAAAGAATAGGGAAATTAGTTCGAATTAAGCTTATTCTGTGGCTTAAAATGGCTTAATTTGAACTAAGAACTTCGAAGTAAGCGATACTTTGAAGTAAAAGGAGGTTTTATTATATTGAATTAGCATTTCCCTATTTCAAATTAAGGAACCATTTAATTCGATATAATAAAATGCCTCCTTGGCCAGGGAATAAGTTATTTTGAATTAAGGCGCCTTAATTCGAAATAACTTGTAAGAGTGGACATAGCCATAGGGTCTGTTCCAAAGTTTACTCTAGTTAATGAAAAGACTCTCCTTGACTTCACAGACAGCCTGATCAGGCACATGGCACACTTGCAAAACTAGGACTATATCATACAAGTAACTCTTTATAAACATTAGAGGTTGTCACACATGTGAGAGGATATCAAATCCCATATGTATCTGGACATAAAAGAACAAAAGAAAACATTCATATCTTTCACTGGTACTCATCTTCTTAACTATAAAATTCAGTCACCCACAAGAACAGATTAAAGTAAAATCTCAATAACTCCAAAACATTTCAGTAAAATCAGTCTTTAATTGAAGACAACAGAATTGTGCACTAAGATCAGCTCAGAGCAGAATTTAGCCTTAGTATAATTTATCAAACTGGAGGAGAGACTCTCCAAATCCATAAGGTGTTGTGAATTTCAGTTTAACATCCTAGTCAAGTACAGGCAGTCTTCATATGTTCTGTCTAATAAAACATTTGCCACTCCTTTATTTCTACTGTGCACAAAAATACAAAAATTAAGCCAAACAGCTTTGCCTTTAAATTTTCTGCAAGTTCAGGTTGATGACAAGAACATATGGCAACTGGAAGTGACTTTCTTCTTACAATTACCTAAGAGATGAAGGGTGAGAGTCAGTATAGCTCAATTAAGAGCTAAAATAGTGAAGAGACATTAGAGAGGGCATAATTATGGCTTGTAGTTATATCCCACTTTTTCACTTTGGAAATAAAACACCAGGATCTGGTCATCGCCTGATCTTCAAATTCACATTCTGTCATCTTGTCAAAGAATAAGATTGTCAATAGCCTGGTGTTTTAATCTTTATCTACAGTTTTATTTAAATAAAAGGGAGTTACACCATAGATAAATTTGGCCTCCAAGTGTAAGTGACAAAGCACAAACTACATTCTTTTTAATCTCTAGACAGGTGTTAGAAGGAAGGCAAAATAGCAACATATTTATCAACACCTCTAGTTGGAATTCTTTACAAGTGATATATTTCCCACCCTAGCCAAAGCTATTTATTCCTGACACTTTGTCTACTACAGCAGAGTCTTCTTCAGGAGTGAAAAAATAAATGCAACGTCTGTTTTTCCATCACCAAAGAAGAGGGTCACTCAAATGAATGGATAGAAAAAAGTCTGAGTTGCAAAGAATGCCAAGATTCAAAACAAGTTTTGTTGGGAGCCAACAAACTAATGTATTTGTCCTCTTGGTAAATAAAATGGCTAAATTAAATATTTTTCTCATCTTGCATCTTTCTTTTCTAACTACCTCAGCATACTGAAATTCCAGTGTAAACCAAAGAAAATGGTTAATATATTAAATTTACAATACCCTCAACCACAAATGGAACTTTTTGCTGATTATTTCAGCCTTATGCTGCAGAAAAGTCATCTTCAGAACAAACATTCACATTTGAAGCACATCCTATTTTTCAATTTAAACTTTCTCTGTCAATGCCATCTAAGTGAATATACATAGCAAAGTGAAGACCACACAAATCAAAGATAAGCTGATAAAAAAATCACAAAAAAACTGCACTGTGCCTCAAACACCACACATTACCTCAGGACACCAGCAGTGCTGCCATCTCAAGCATTCAAAATCATGAATCAGGTTCCCTCAAATCATAAAACTACATCAAAAATAAGAAATTACATATACTAGGCTCCTTTCATTTCACTTGCATTTTCTGAAGCATTATGGTGCACTCTAGTTATGTTTTCAAGCTTTGCACCACAGCCATAAAGCCTTTAAGAATGGAGGCCAAGAGTCCCATGTTTTCACATGACACCCATAGCTGCAGCTTTAAGAAAAATGGCAACTATTGTGAGACTTACAACAAAAGTGCCACACTACACCACCTCACTCAGAAGTCTTGAGTCCCAGGAGTTAGGGCCTTAAATGTTTTAATAATCTGAGCCTAAGTGACTTGATAGACCTTGGCAGGGCCTATCATACAGAATTACAGAACTTAAGCATGATCTATGCTTAAAAGTTAGGTCAACACTGCCACTTCATTCAGGAGTGTGAAAAACCCACAGGCCTGACCAAAATAGCCATACTGACTTAACCTCCTGTGTAGATGCAGCTACATCAATGGAAAAAATGCTTGGTATAGGCTACATCTGTGCTCAGGGTTAAGCTAGCTCAACTATGCAAATATAACTGTGCCACTAGTCTCTCAGGCTTGCAAGGCAATCAGAGAAAGCAAATTCCAGAGAGGACACATGTTAAGATCAGGTCAACATTTAACTTCATTTCAAACTGTTAACACTGAAAGAAAAGGGGGGAGAGCTAGAAGATTAGCATCAAACATCCAGCTGGTATGGATGCCTTCAGCTAAATGCATATTCATGATGCTCTCAGGGGTTAAAGTATAATTTGGCAGGCCCCAAAACCCTCCTAAATTTCCGGGCCCCCTTCATGCATGTCTGGGCACCCTTTGTACATATTCAGGCCCCCTTAATGCACCCCAGCTACTCACCCCTCAAACATCTGCCCCAACCACAGCTACCGCCCCCCAAATGCCTGCCCCACCCCCGATACTGCCACCCACCAGATCCCTTTCCTCATGTCCTCCTCAGCCCCCTTCCCCAGTCCCTAAGCTTCCTGCCCCCAAGTCCCCACTCTAGCCCTTCTAGCCCCCACCTCCACCCCACCCCTTCAGCCCCCCAACTTCCTCCACACCTCCCCAGCCCACCATCCTGACCCCTTCTTCCTGCCTCCCTCCAACGAACCACCAGAGGGGAGGCTGGGCCCGGGGCCCTGCGGCACCCTTACTCACCTCCAGCAGCCCTCCAGCCATACAGGGACTCCTCAGGGCTGGGGCGGGAGTGGGGGAGAATCACCCCTTACCCCCTCCAGGCGGCACCCTGAGGCACAGCCTGCACATGCTCAGAGGGGCCTGCCTGCCCTACCTGAACGGCAGTCTCCATTTTCTACTTTTAGGGGCCCTGGAAGGCTAGGTCCCCTAAAAAAGACTATTTTTAGGCAGTCAGAATTCCAGGGGTGGGGGTGGGAGGACTAATAATAGAAAATGAAGCCAGAACGCTGTGTTCCGGGGCCCACTATTTAAAATGATGGGTCCCAGAATGCACTGTTCTACCTCCATTTTCTATTTTTTGGGGCCCTGGAATGCTGACTGCCTAAACAATCTGGGGAAAAAAGGGTAAGTTAGAGGGGTGGCCATGTTAGTCTAGTTCAGCAAAACAACCAAGGATACAGATGATACAAAACAACTCAAGACAGCTGAGTTGGAAGCAGATATGAAGAGTTAAAAAGGGATCTCACAGAGCTGGGTGAATGGACAACAAAATGGCAGATGACATTCATTGTTGATAATTGCAAAGAAGTGCGCATTGGAAAACATAATCCCAATAAAATGAGGAGTCAAATTAGCTCTTTCTACTCAGGAACGAGATCTCAGAGTGATTGGCAATAGTTCTCTGAAAACATCCACTCAGTGTGCAGCAGTAGTCTAAAAAGCTATCAAAAGGTTGAAAATCATTAGGAAAGGGATAGATAAAAAGATAGAAATGTCATATTGCCTCTTTAGAAATCCCTGGTATGCCCACATCTTGAATACTGTGTGCACATCTGATCAAGCCCTCTCATAAAAAGATATATTGGAATTGAAAGACATACAGAAAGGTTAACAAAAATGACAAGGGGTATGAAACAGTTTCCATATAAGGAGAAATTAATAAGACAGGGACTGGTCAGCTTGGAAAAGATGTGACTAAGGGGTGGATAAGATAAAGGTCTATAAAATCCTGAGTGGTACAGTGAAAGTAAGGAAGGAAATCTTATTAATGCCTTCTCATAACACAAGAACTAATAGTCTACAAATGAAATTAATAGAAAATAGTTTTTAAACAACAAAAAGAAGCATTTCTTCACACAACCACAGGCAACCTGTGGACCTCTCTGCCAGAGGACATTGTGAAGGGCAAGACTATAACAGGGTTCAAAATAGATCTAGGTCAGGTCTATACTGGTGGTGAAATTTGGCAACAGTCGATGGGAGTTACATAAGCTACGCATAGTTTGCATAACTCCCCTCAACTTCCTCCCTTTCAGCATGACATCTTCACTGCACTGCAGAGATGGGAAATGCATTCCCGTCAACATAATGCTATGCCACTTGAGGGGATAGTTTTATTGTCAATTTCCAAAGTGGTTTAACTTAGTAGGTTTTAACTGTAGGGTTCTGGATAAGTTCATGGAGGATAGGTCCATCAATGGCTATTAGCCAGGATAAGCAGGCAAACTTATGCTTGCCAAAAGCTGGGAACGGGTGACAGGGGATGTGTCACTTGATGATTACCTGTTTTGTTCATTCCCCCTGAAGCACTTGGTATTGGCCACAGTTGAAATACAAGATACTGGGCTAGACCATTCACTTCACCCAGTATGGCCATTCTTGTGTTTTTCATACAATACCCTAAACTTCCTAGCAGAGGTGTCGCAGGCAAGATCTGACTGGACCTGCCCAGAGACCAAAATATTCAGAATTGCTAAAAAAATGTTTTAATCCTGACATACCATCTCCTCCTAACTCCACAGACTGCTCAGAAACTTTCCTTTGGAGAATCAAAAAGCATTATCACTTGATTGCACTTCCCTTAATTAGTTACGCCGCATGAAGGGAAGGGTCAGTTGGTGTAGACAGATCTCTCAATTGCTCTAGAGTCCCAGTTTTCATTTTTTAAGAAGCCAGTCTCTAGCTCTTATGGCTGCGGGGGGGTTCTGTAATCCATTTAAGACATGGGAATGTGAATCATGAAGTGATGTCTTCAGGACTGCAGACAGCCCAAATAATAGCTCTGAGGTGTGAACTATCCCGTTCATTTCAACATATCCTTATTCAGAGATGTCACTAATGATAATTCTAATGTTAATAATGTCAGTTACTTCACTACTTAAAGTGCTAACTAGTGGCCTAGGAATTTAGGATTAGGAGATATTTAACAACCTATAATGAGACAGCAGGAAAGGCACAATTTATTTCATTTTCCTGAAGGGAACTCAGCTTCCAAAAGTTTGGAATCTACTGAGTGGGGATAGAAACTATCATGTAGGGGCACTGCTGCTCCCAAAATAGGTTTGGGGCCTGGGCCCCCTGAGGCCAGATCCCTCTGGGGGGGGGCGGCCTGATCCATCCCCTGGGTCTTCAGTCAGAGCCAGATCTGGCTCCTGATGCTTCTGCCTGTGGCCCAGCCCTCAATCCCCAGTGGGGTCCACATCAGACCAGTAGCAGCTGAGCCCCAGATCCTAGGCCCCAGCAGGGACCACCCAAGGCAGGTGGCGGCCAGGCCCTGGAGAGGGCCACATTAGGCCAGTGCTGGTCAGGCCCCAGAATCCAGCCAGGCCCCAGTGGGGGCCGCATCGGGCTGGCATTGGTTGCACCCTGGATCCCCAGGCCCCAGCAGCAGGGCCAACCTTGGGCGGGGGCTGAGGGGCAATCACCCCAGGAGCCCACACTACCCTGCTGCGAGCAGACAGTGTGGGGTTGAGAGGGGGGCCAGGAACACGGAAGCTGGCCTCTGCTTTTGGCTGGCTCACCCCACCCCCAGGATAGGGAATAGTTGGTCCAGGGGTGGAGCAGGCCAGCCCAGAGAATGGGCTTCGCTCTCCTGTCCCTCCATGGGCTGGTCTGCTCCACCCCTAAGCCAGGGTGGGGGTGTGGAGGGCCCCACACAGGCAGATTGGCTCAGGGCCCTGCACCCATCTAGGGATGGACCTGCCCAGTGGAAGGCCGCATCGGGCTGATGGCAGCCAGGCCTCGAGTCTCCGTCAGACCCAAGGCACTGGCGCTGGGACTTGGGCAAGAACCTCATGTGCCCACCACCAGCAATGCCACTGCTATCATGTGACTAAGGTGACCAGTGGTAATCACAAACAGTGAATACAAACAGTGAAGGTAGATCAGTAACCAATAAACTGAAAGCTGTTTGCATGAAGAGTTTGTCTAACAATTACAATTGCAAACATATTTGTAAAAAATTAAAATCTCTTCCTGAACCACGCACAACTAAAAAAACCACAAAACACAGCAAATCTGCTCATAGCAAGCCAGCTGTATCTTCCACAAATAATTCCTTTCTTCCTTGATGTTTAACCCCCTGTAAGTTTGAGAATCCTTCCCCTCTTTGGTCATTTCTTTGCAGAAATACACATACTTTGCTCTTAATTCTTCCTCCAAAAGTGTCTGATCCAAAGCACATTGAAACCAATGGGAAAAATTGGGTCAGTATGTACACCCAATTTCAGTAGTACATAGGGTACAATAGCAAAGAAATGTCATCCAGAATCAACTAGATCTTTAGCATCAATATTTAAATAATATATATCTCAGAAACAAGTTCTACAAAGCTCCTTTGCATTTGGTGCTCAGGTGATCATTTCATACCGGCTATTCAGAAATTAGATTTATCACACTACTCACAGTTTAGACATCTTCAAATGATAATTGAGCATTATGAAACCTAAAACCTCTCAATTAAATTATAAATATCGTCTTTCAAAATGAACAGCCAAAAGAGCTTAAAGCTTATTACTTTCCAAAGGGATTCTCTGGGACAAAGGTTTTAACACTATGTTGCTAAGTATTCCAATCAAAAACCAATACAAGTATCTTCATTGTGTTATTTGCAGAAGTGTTCTTTATCAATAGAAAGTGAAGGTTTTTTGATCACTTGTAATATTATTGATATCATAATTTCTTTTTATTAGAATTTTAGGATTGGTAATATACTAAAAGACCATCCAAATGGCTAAAGTGCCTAGCTTTCTTCCCGTCCCTGCTTCATGCAGCAGTATTTAGCTGTCTGCTTTACTGTTATATTAAGAAAAAAAGGTCAGACCTTGTCATTATTCAAACACAGAAGTAGAAGGAGGTTCTATATATCATATGGGATGGAGAGGAGAGTCCTAAACATGTGAGTGGCTAGATTTCTTTATAAGCTTCTTGTGCCAAGTTGATTTTCTTTAAATTTTTACTTTTAGCCCAAAGGGGCTTCTTCATGTTTTCCTAACTACCTGCAAATTTTTGTTTGAACAGCAATATTACTAAAGGTAATGATAAAAAGATTCTAGGATGGGATTAGGGAAGACCGAGTAGTTCCACTGAATTCCACTTTTTACTTCCAGGACAGGCTAAAAAGAATTTATTAAGAAACTGTTTCTAAATCATTAGGTACACAGAGGATCTGTGGAAAGATCCTAAACACATCTGTTCATAAATGGTAAAGGCAGGGCCGTTGCTGGCTAGACTATATTTATAATTTAATTGAGAGGTTTTAGGTTTCATAATGCTCAGTTGTCATTTGAAGTTTGAAAATCACTGATCTAAAGCACACTAATGAGGTGGGCAGTTCTGGGGAGCCTCCATTATGCTCTGACAGAATGTGTTAACATGATTGGGGTTATGTTTGATAATGGTACTAATGTGGAAATACCTTTTCAATTTCCCATATGTTACATGCACGCAACAGTATTTCATAGTGTCTCACGTGCCCCGAATCCCGGCGCCAGTGCCCTGGGTCTGGCGGGGCCCTGCCTCTCCTGATCTCCGGCCCGCTTGGGACGGAGATACAGGGCCTAGCTGCCTGTGGCCATGGCAGCCCCATCCCCAGCCAGGGATCCGGGGCTCAGTTGCCCGCGGCTGCCGAGGCTGCTCCTGGCCCCGTCCCCAGCCCGGGATCCAGGGCCCAGCTGCTGCCAGCTGGGGATCTGGGGCTCAGCCGCCCACAGCCGCGGCAGCCCCGTCCCCAGCCAGGGATCCGGGGCTCAGTCCTCGTGGCCACTCCTGGCCCCATCCTCAGCCAGGGGCGTGGCCTCCTGAGAGGGGGCATGGCCTGGACCAGTGCCCCAGGTGCTTCCCTGGGGCAGTGACTCCTCTGGGTAAAGGGAATCAAAAATATTTGGCTTGCTTCCTTCTTTAAATTTAAAAGATGCCTCCAGCTCTTTCATTTTTACAACACTGTAATTTCACCCATGGGATAAAAGATTATCCAAATTCAAGGACTAATTGTGGACACAGTGAAGTCAATGACTTTTGGCTATGACTTTAATGCAAGTGTGACAGATTTGTTTAAAACAAAGCCTGACCCTGCACCCTTACTGCTTAGATGTAATCCTTATTCTGTCAGCAGTCAGTCATTACTTCCATAGAGCTACACAAACAAAGAGTACTCAGATGAGTAAGGGTGTGCATGACTGAATTCTAAATGATAGAGGTTGGAGTAATAGTACTTATCTAAAGCAGTGGTTTTCGAACTTAGGGTTAGGATGCAGTACTGGGTTGCAGACCCTCAGGCACTGAGCCGTGGCACCTTCTGCTGGGGCTTCCAAAAGACTGGAATGAATTCCCCAAAGATGTGATTGCTGGGTCATGGGCATAAATGATATTTTTCAACTGGATCCCAAGCAAAAAAAGTTTGAAAATCACTGATCTAAAGCACACTAATGAGGTGGGCAGTTCTGGGGAGCCTCCATTATGCTCTGATAGGATGTGTTAACATGATTGAGGTTATGTTTGATAATGGTACTAATGTGGAAATACCCTTTCAACTTCCCATATGTTACATGCACACAACAGTATTTCATAGTGTCTCAGACATTAACTAGAAAAGACAAAGATGTCAGCAATAAAATTGCATCCATTTTCATTAATATTTGACAAAACCCAAATTGCAGCACTGGAAAAAAGCTGTTTCAATTTGAAATCAAATTCCAGTCTAAACTTTTTTTTTAAAAGCATTGTTAGTGTCCAAGAAAAAAATTTGATTTTTAAGTTAACTGCACCCCTTGACACTGACAATCAAATCATATGGCCTTTGCATCTATGTTTGCTTCAGCTGAAGAGTTAAAGGAATTTTTTTTATGTAACTGTAAAGCGTATTAGTTCAAATCAGGACATCCAAATTATTATTCCATTTTGGTCCATTAGGCTGCCTACCAACATTAAAAATGAATTTTTTCTCTGCAAAAAATCACAAAAATTGGCAACTTCATTACCTCTAGGCTAGGCACATAGAGTTTCTGAATTAAACTCAAGCAGAATTAAGAGTGGTGGTAAAAAGGCTCAGGTTACCGCCCATCCAATTTTATTATATTTGATTTATGGCAATTCTGAAAAGTCCGTATGAATAAACTTATGCCTGAGTACTTTACCACAAGGACTTGATCAGTCAAGAAGGATATTAGGCAACATTTTTATTACCAGCTAAGCCTAACGCTATAAACTCAAGGATTAAACTACATGTATAGACTCATGTCTGGACATTTCAGTTTTCAAATCACATTGCCAGAGCTCATTTTTAAGCTCTCTGTTGCTTAAGACTTTAGATTAAAAATAAGCATTTTTATACAACAGTGCTCAAGCTGAAGAAGCTGCACCACCTACCCAAAATAGATTTCAAGAACATCCCCAATAAAGCCTAACACTAGAGCTGTTTTTATGTCATTCATATTAAAGAAATAACTTGCTCCTTGACCAATGGCAGAGAGAGGGTGTGGAATATGTAATCAATTTGCAAAGACAAAATTCCATTTACGTGATATATAAGTCAACTTGTATTTGTTCCTTCTCACAAATTAAAAAACATACAGCTACAAAAAATATTCCTTTATAAAAAATTACATATATTGGGCTATGTCTACATCGGCAAATTAGTCTGGACTAAGAAGGCTTAGTCCGGACTAATTTAGCCCATGGCCACACTAGGCTTTCGCTAGACCAAACTAAGAAATTTTGTAGTTCGAACTAAGGAAAGCTTAGTTTGAACTAGTTAGTCCCAGCACTGAATCCAGGCTAACTAATGTTAGTTCAAACTAAGTCCAGTCAAGACCCAGACTAACACTTAGTTCGAACTAAGCGTGTTAGTTTGAACTAACCACGCAACCTAATTTGAACTAAGCGTTAGTTTGAATTAGAACGTGCACTTAGTTTGAACTTAGAAGCACAAGATTAGTTCGAACTAAACTTGAACTTCTTAGTTTGGACTAAAAAGTCCAAACTCAGTTTGGCTGAGGTAGACATAGCCTAGCAGTCCATGGAAAACTACATCCCTGCTGAGTTCTTTGATGAACACTGTGAGGTCACTATAAACAATTAGAGTCATAGACTCATATGGTTGGAAGGGACATGATGAGGTCATCTAGTCCAACCCCCTGGTAAAAAGCAGGACCACTCTCACTAACTCATCGCAGCCAGGGTTTTATCTAACCGGTCCTTAAGTGTTTCCTAAGATGGAGATTTCACCACCCTCCCTAGATAACCCATTCCAGTGCTTCACCACCCTCCTAGTGAGCAAGTTTTTACTAATATCCAACCTCATCTGCCCTAGCAGTAGCTTGAAACCATTGCTCCTTGTTCTGTCCTCTGTCACTACTGAGAACAGCCTAGCGCTCTCCTCTTTCGAGCACCCCTTCAAGTAACTGAAGGTTGCTATCAAAGCCCCCCTCAGTCCCCTTCTGCAGACTAAATAAGCCTAGTTCCTTCAGTCTTTCCTCATAAGTCATGTGCCCCAACCTCCTAATCATTTTCATTGGCCTCTGCTAGATTCTTTCCAATTTTTCAACATCCTTTCTGTAGTGTGGAGCCCAAAACTGGCCACAGTATTCCAGATGTGGCCTCACTAGTGCCGAATAGAGGGGAATGATCACATCCTTTGATCTGCTGGCAACATTCCTATGCATGCAGCCCAATATGCCATTGGCCTTTTTGGCAGCAAGAGCACATTGTTAACTCACATCCAGCTTCCCATCCACAATAACCCCCAGGTCCTTTTCTCCGGTGCTGCTGCTTAGCCAATCGGTCCCCAGCCTGTAGCAGTACGTGGGATTTTTCCATCTTAAGTGCAGGACTTTGCACTTCTCCTTGTTGAACCTCAAGAGATTTCATTTGGCCCATTGCTCCAATTTGTCAAGGTCTCCCTGAATCCTATCCCTGCCCTCTAGTGTGTTCACCATTCCTCCCAGATTGCTGTCATCTGCAAATTTACTGAGTGTGCAGTCTATCCCATCATCCAGATCATTAATGAAGATGTTGAACAGAACTGGCCCCAGGACTGACCCCTGGGGCACTCCACTAGTTACTGGTTGCCAACTAGACATTGAGCTATTTATCCCTACCCACTGAGCCTGATGATCTAGCCAGCTTCCTATCCATCTTACAGTCGCTTCATAAAAACCATACTTCCTTAACTTGCTGACAAGAATGCTGTGGGAAACCATATCAAAAGCCTTGCTAAAGTCGAGGTATGTCACATCGACAGCTATTCCTGCAGCCACATATCCAGTCATCTTATCATAGAAGGCAATCAGGTTGGTCAGGCACGTTTTGCCCTTGATGAACCCATGCTGACTGTTCCTGATCATGCTATGTTCCTCCAAGTGTTTCAGAATGGCTTCTTTGAGGACCTGCTCCATGATTTTTCCAGGGATTGAGGGGAGGCTGATTGGGTTGTAGTTCCCCAGGTCTTCCTTTTTCCCTTTCTTGAAGATAGGTGCTATATTTGCCTTTTTCCAATTATCTGGGACCTCCCCTGTTTGCCATGAGTTTTCAAAGATAATGGCTAGTAGCTATGCAATCACATCAGTCAACTCCCTCAGTGTCCTCAGATGCAGTTCATCTGACCCCGTAGACTTGTGTACATCCAACTTCTCTAAGTAGTGCCACCCTGACCTTCTGTCACCAAGGGCTGCTCTCCTCTCCATTCTGTGTTACCCAGTTTACTAGCCTGGAAGCTGACTTTGCCTGTGAAGACTGAGGTGAAAAAAGCATTGAGTACTTCAGCCTTTTCCACATCATCCACCATGAAGATACCTGCCCCATTCAGTAAGGGACCTACACCATCCCTGATCCTCTTCTTGTTACTGACATACTTAAAGAACCCCTTCCTATTATTCTTCACATCCCTTGCTAGCTGCAACTCAAATTGCACTTTGACCTATCCCTGTAGGCCTGAGCAATACCTTTACACTCCACCCTCCTCATTTGTTCAAGCTTCCACTTCTTATAAGCTTCCCTTTTGTGTTTCAGCTCACCAAAGGTTCTCTGCTAATCCATGATGGGCCCCTCAGCCATGGTGGGAGCTTGGGTTTGGCTTTTGATTTGAATAATATGCATTAGACAAAGTGGGATTTTTTTCCCATGAAACTCATGATAAAAAAAATTGTTGGTCTTTTAGGCAGTCATTTCCAACTGGTGTGCCACGGCAACTCCTTTGGTATGCCGCGAGAAAATTCCTGGAGCTGCAGCCACAGGCAAGACCCCCCCCCCGGGGGGATTCACTGGAGTCGGATCCCCAGCAGAGGCCCCATGTGGCCCCAGGTGGGGAGTTCACCAGAGCCAGAGCTGTGGCGGCAGCCCCATACAGGGCCATCCCTAGGGGGCTGCGGGACCCCAGAAGAATCACCCTTTGTGGGGCCCCACTCAGCCCCCCCACCCCCTGGCACTGGAGGGTGAGGCCAACCAGCCCAGGGGTGGGGCAGGCTCCTGCGCCGCTGTCCCGTACTGGGAACTGGGTGAGCAGCAAAAAGAGCACTTCCAGCTCCCCCTCCCAAGCATGCTGCTTTCAGCTCTGTGCCAGAAAAGCTGGGAGGGGGTGGGAGGTAGCACGGGGCCCATGGGTATGTCCACACGGGTCTTTTATTTCAAAACAACACTGGTTGTTTCGAAATAAAAAACTGAATGTCCACACGACGTTTTCTTATTTCAAAATGGCAGGCTCTGTCATTTCGAAATAGGAACCATCATTTCAAAACAGCTTAAACCCCATTCATTTCGAAACAGCTGTTATTTCAAAATGGTTATTTCAAAATAACACCATTTGGACATGTTGTTTTGAAACAACACCACTGTTTCAAAACAACTGTTTCAAAACAACATGTCCAAACGGCCTTATTTCAAAATAACCATTTTGAAATAACAGCTGTTTTGAAAGCAGGCTTTCCCTTAATTCAAATTAATTTATTTCAAAATAAGGACTTTATTTCAAAATAACTCATTTCAAAATAATTTATTTTGAAATAATGATGTATGTGTGGACATAGCCCATAACGCTACCTCCCCGCCCCGACCGTGCTGCCTCCCCACTGCTCTGGCACAGAGCTGAAAGCAGCACACTTGTGTGGGGGAAGCCAGGATTGCTGAGCTGGGCACCACTTTTCACCGGCTTGCCTGGGCTGGCCAACCCCACCTGCCACTACCATAGGGTGGGTGGGCTGAGTGGGGGGCCCTACAAAGGGCGATTTGCCCAGGGCCCCGCAGCCCCCCCCCCAGGGATGGCCCTGCCCCTGAGCCGGAGTCCAAGCCATGGGTGGCAGCACCATGCGGCACCGGCCGGGGGGTTCCCTGAGTTAGAGACCTGGCCCAGGCAGCGGTACCAAAACAGAATGCTGGGGCTCGTGAATATTCATATATTAATTTGAATATTCATGAATCTGTCATGGCAGTGTGCCACGACATATTTGAAGGCCTAAAGGTTTGCCGCAACAGAGGAAAGGTTGGGAATCACTGCTTTATGGCTATGTCTACATCTAAAAATTTAGTTAGGACTTGCAAATGTGAACTAAATAAGTCCAAGGTTAGTCCAAATCAGCCTCTGGCTAGTTCAGACTAACTGCAGCTTTTTAGTTCGAATGAGCTATGCTGCTTAATTTGAACTAAGAAGTTAGTTTGAACTAACCCACGTGGCTAGTTCAATCTAATGGCTTAGTTCGAACTTTTTTAGTTTGAACTAGCCATTCGTCCTGGTCTACATTGTGCTGACTTCAAACTAAAGTTTGAACTAAGCACTTAGTCCGGAATAACCAGTAGAATTTATTAGTATGGATTAAGTTTTGACTTGTCTGAACTAAGAAATTTTTTAGTTTGGACTAGTCAAAGGCTAGTGTAGACTTGGACCAAATTAGTCCAGCCTAAGCTTGCTTAGTTCAGACTAATTGGCTAGTGTGGACATAGCCTAAAAGTGCCACAGGACTCCTTGTTTGTTTTGCTGAACTAGACTAACATGGTTGCCCCTTTGGAACTTGTCAGTATAATTCTTCACAGACGTACAGGATCTGACTGTGCTCTCACCAGACATCTAGTGATAAACTGGGGGAAAGACCAGGTGCAGACCATGAGCATAGACATACCTGCTCTGTGCCTAGGTGCTCAGCAGATGAAGCTTCTTAGCCAAAGTGACCAATTTTGACTGGATTTGGATTGCAATTCCCTTTAGAAATAAGCCAGAGTGTCATGATAAATTGCCTTTACTAAGGAATAATCTATACTAAAATTCTCAGTCATTGAGAGACAATATATACCCACTGCTATATTTGTGTTCCATAAGCTATTCTTAGTACAAGCCTTTTATAAGCAAAGTTTCCAACTATTTGGATGCTAATATTATAACAGTATAGTGAAACGTATTAACGTTAATTTGGAATATTGCAGATTATGTACTGTTACTCTATGTATTTTATGACTTTTAAACCAAACTCTGTACTTTAATGTAAACACTATCCCCAGATGTATAGAAACTCTTTCTTTAATCAGTGCATTAGATAACTTGGACATTAGATTTCAATTAAAAAAATTAAACTTGAATGCAGGGGTAATGAAGTAATATCATCTTTATCGTGTGAGTGAAGGCCAGCAGTCCTGCCCTTTGCATGCCTTGATTGAGGTAGATACCTGAACCTCATTTGGTAAGTAAGGATACCAAATGGCAGTGAAAGGGATGGGATATGGAAATAGTTTCTATTGCATGGTTTGGACACTGCTTAAAGACTCCTGTGGTATAGCTACCCTGGAGGTTCTGTTAAATCAACTTAAAGTAGACCTTGTTAAGTTGACTTAGAGCATCCACACTGAAAACTCCTGTAGAATGCCCACATCCACACTGGCAGCTCCTAGGTTGACTTAACACTTAAGTTGACAGTATTATGTCAACTTAACCCAGTGTAGATGGGGCATAGCCCTTAAGTCAACTCAATAAGGTCGCTTAAGGACTATGTTCCATCTACTCTGGCTAAATAAGGTTGACTGAAGCATTAAATTGACCTTAAGAGGCGGTGTTATTAAGTCGATTTAAGGAAGCACTAAATTCAACTTAATAAATTCCCAGTGGAGACAGAGCGTTCCTTAGGTCGACTTAAGGAAGGTTAAGTTGACCTTAGGCTCCAGTGTAGATATAGTGCTAGACGCCATTTGACTTTTCTCCCTTTCCAGTGTTTAAAGACTGAGATGTTTTTCTTCTGTAATGACTAGAGCTGACTCAATGGCTGGCAAGGTAGGGGCATCTTAGACCTGTTTGGGGGCAGTGCTGCAGAAAACGATCCATGCCGAGGTTACATTAGCACTAAAATTCCTTGCTACCCAAGGAAAACGCTATAAGTTGGCTTAAGAGATAGAACCTCAGAATGTGGCATCATGGAAGTGCAGCAGCGTCCACAAACACTGGCAGAGGCAGCAGCAGTGCAGAAGGATGCAGCAGGGACACTACTCAAATCCATCCCTCCCTCTTAGGGTGTGAAGTGAACCACCATGAAGTCACTTCTGAATTGCAGGTCTTCACTGACCCAGGGCCTAACCTGTGAGTGGAATGCTGTGGAGGGAAAGAGAAGTGTGTTATAGGGATATCCATTCTCTGGATTGTCACATGACAACATGTGAAACTGAGGCAAAGAACGCTGCCCAATCTTGAAAGTTTGCTTAGGGTCACGTACTTTTGAATTGTAGTTAGAGCATTTTCCCAAATTAATGCTAGGATTCCTTTTATTAAAAGTTCTCATTTGTTATACACAGACTCAGACCTAGCAAAGGGGGAAATATTGCCACAGAGGCAGTTTCCCAAATTATGGGGTGGAAACTTGATCAGGTTCTGTTCTGCATTGTTAAGAGAAACTCCTATATTTGAGCTCAGTCCTTGTTACTGACACCACCACCTAGGAAAAGGATTAACATGGGATTATGAAGCCTCTGAATTATTGCTTGAAACTGACTATGATCTATAGCACTAAAAAAAGGTCTCCCAGGATCTCCAGGCTTCTCTAGCTCTATTTTCCAAAGTTACGAGCGCTTAATAAGGATCTTAATGTTCTTCAAATTAAAGTCAGTGGGAGATTTGCCACTGATTTTAATAAGGGCAAGACTAGGCGTATAATACTAACTGAAGGTTTGTTTCTTTAACAGATGAATTATTTCATACCAGCATTCTCTCAAGTGTGTTTTATCTGGCTAAATCACACAGTCTAGATTGCAGTTAAATATTTGTTTTTAATTGGATGAGGCCAAAATCATTTTGGAAGGCAATTCTTCTTAAACTAAGAGAACACAAAATCTTCTAAGGGTGGCCGTGTTAAAATCCTAGTTCTTAACAATGACTAAAAATACATTTTCTGATTATTAATCATGGCTACAATACCATGTATTTAAAAGACTATTTGATTGCTGTGTTGTGACAGAGATTTTGTCCTCAGGACAAAGTATCTTTGACCCAAGAAATATGTTTGCAGCATACCATTAACAATTTTCTTTACTTATTTATGACAGCTTATTTCCGGCATGTGTTTAAACTAGTTTTATGGATGATGTATATTGAAATGCCCCACAACTGTGAGCAATACATGCTTTATCATGTACTGTTTGTAGTGTTATTGTACCCATGTTGTTCCCACTCCTAGGATATGAGAGAGACCAGATGGGTTAGGTTACTAGTAGCTTTTAATGGACCAACCTGTGTAAATGACAGAGAGATGCTTTAAAGCTGCACAGAGTTCTTCTTCAGATACTGAAAAAGTAAGCAGAGTGCCACAGCAAAACTGTCTAGTTGAGACAAACTAGATTGGCACACCTACCCCGTTGGCACAGACTGTTATGCAGAAGGGTTTAATATACTGAAAGACACTAGTTAAAGTGAAGTAGGCAGTTAACACCACTGCAGTCACAGGACAAAGGAAGATTAGTTTTCAATTATAAACTGCTTTTAAGACACTAGATTTATGGTTCATTACAACTATTTGTAACTGCCCTGCACTGGAACCCACAAATGATATCATTAAACAAATTACAACCCATTTTTGATGGGAACCACATCATGAAATTTTTTCTCTTTTGGTCTTCAAACGACACCCCACTCAACATTGCTAAGCTCATCATCAGAACCACTTATCCCCACAGACCAAGACACAGCAATTCAAAGTGACACCAGGCCCTGCCATAACACAGATAAAAAGCTGCAGAGAGAGCTCTACTACTGTAATAAGCAAGCCTCCCCAACACCAATGTTTCAAGATCCATGGGTCTTATGCTTCTCAACACAATACATAAGCCTGACTCTACAAGTCATGTTATGCTGGCAAAAGGTTGTCGTTCAGTAGCATAGGGAAAAATAGCCCTACACCCCTGAGTGCCAACATAAGCACACGTATAGCTGAGTTACAATGGGGGGGGGAGAGGCCCTCCAGCTATCATAATAAAAACACCTAAGTGAATGGCAGCTGCTATGCCAGCACACAGAATCTCCTGTTGATCCAACACTACCCACAATAATGGTTATCAACAAAACTTATAGCACTCGGGTGGGATTACATACCCCAAAATGACGTCTTGCTGCCCTAACCACAAGTGTAGGCAAGGGCATAGTGTATCTCATTCAGGATACTAAGGCTATGTCTACACTAGAAAATTAGTTCAGAGTAAGCAAGCTTAATCTGAACTAATTTGAACCCTGTCTACACTAGGCTTTGCCTAGTTCGAATTAATTTTTTTTTTTTAGTCTGAGCTAAGCAAAACTTAGTTCAAACTAGTTAGTTTGGCTGGTTAGTCCAAACTAACTGCTTAGTTCAAACTAATTTGCATTTTTAGTTCAAACGAGCCCAATGCTAGACTGAACTAAATAAGTTTGAACTAGCAGTTAGATCAAACTAAGCACTTTTTTTTTTCAGTTTGAGCTACCTCTTAGTGCAAACTAGCTATGCTTTTTTTAGTTCAAACTAAAAGTTAGTTTGAACTAAAAAAAGCATGGCAAGTTCGAACTAAACATTAGTTCAAACTAAAAAAATGTGCTCAGTTTAAACTAACTTTTGAACTACTTAGTTTGGACTAACCAAGTCCAAACTAAGATTTTAGCTGAAGACATAGCCTAAATGTCCCAATAACAAGCTTGTGGGTATAACCAGACAATCGCTATGCTTTTAAATGAATTCACACTGAAAAAAGATAAAGAAACAAAAACATATGCGGTTAAATACTTTTAATAAAATAAACACTCCACATGTGACCTATTAGTCTTCATTCTCAAAGGAAACTTGCACAACACCATCAAAAGACAAGCCTGGGAGGTGAAAGCTTCAATTCATAATTTTGCTAGACTTTAAATATCATGGACTCAATAAAACAAGAGAGGAGTCTTGGGACTTATCTGACAAAAGCTTGCGTGAAAAATAAATTTGTTAGTCTTTAAAGAGTCACAAGACTTCTCTTTTGTTTTGCTGAACTAGACTAACACGGCTACCTCTTTGGGACTCAGTATAGATACTGAATTTATGTCTCATCATTACAACAATTGGTAACCCACTTACCATTCATTATCCTTCTACTGCAGAAGTATAAACTACCCACTTCACCTTGAATGGTCTCTTGGAACAGGCAAATTAAGTCCTTATGCTTAACAGTCTGGTCCACCTTGTATTAGCTCTGACACTTTGAGTAACTTTTCGAGAGCTGAAGAACTTGGAGAAGTGCCACAGCCTCTCCTTTTCACCAACAAAAGCCAGTCCAATAAATGTCTCCTGGGACCAACATGGCTACAACAACATATGGATTATATAGACTTCTTAACAGTTGAAAAAAATCTTGCTGCTAATTTCAGGTTTTTAAGATTAAACCTTCAGATGTTCTTTTTGTTGTGTTCTATAACACACATTTTAAAAATATTACTTTGAGAAATCAATGTACATATCTGTGAAATTTAGAATTACCAATCAGCATCTAGTTGCTATGGGCCTCTGAGGTCAAGAGAAGGATTCCTATCAGTTTACTGTATTGAATATTGGGCCAATCCCAGCTAATGTTTATCTGAATATTTGGTGAGAAACAAATAAAAGCACCTTCACGCAACTGGAGTTGTGGTAGATGTGGGAGGAAGTAACCAGCTTTGTAAAAACTGAGTTCCTGATCTGTAATAATGGGGGACAGTGAAGATATACTGACTGGCTGGTTTTGAGGACTCTCATGGAAATTCAATGGGAATTGTACATCTAAGGCTATGTCCACACATACATTGTTCTTTTGAAATAAGTTATTTGAAAATCCCAGCTTCTAGCGGTAATGTTCCATCACACTGTGCAACTTTTGATCTAGATGTAAAAATTCATTTCCCACAGGAAAACAATCCTCTGAATTTTAAACATGCACATATTTACATATCTCTTTCATAGCAGAACATCCCACTTTTAAAATGCAGTGCAGCTGAGTTGCCACAGGAGAAATATTTTTTTGTGCAGTTATCAAATAAGGCCGCAAAACATGTCATATTGAATCATTTATAATAGAAAAAAGGCTGTTCTTGTAAAAAAAAATGGATAGAGCAGAATAGCTTTTATTCTTTTAACCATAAGGTATTATATTGCCCTATTATAATAATATGGGTTCATTTTATAAATGGTCACTAGTGATAAAATGGTAAAATTCTATTAGTGTTCCTGGATTTACAACAGTTTATTTCCCTGCTTCAGTTCTGGAAACCATTAGTGAAAATTTATTATCTCAGCGTTGCTCATTATTTGAAGGCTGTCACCTCATCTGATCAGATGGCTATCTTGACTTTCCTTTCCCTCTCTCTCCATTTCTGAGACACTAGAGGATTTTACAACTACTGAAAATATTACAGTGATTTAGCTTTTAGTTAAAAGTGATGCGCAGCAATTCAATTTTTATTATAAAACATGATGCTCTTGAGCATCTTACCTATTGGCCTTATTTTCAGGATTTGAGTACCTGCAACTCCGATTGCTTCAACTGACATTCTGGATGCTCAGAACCTGTGAAAATCAGGCCATACATAGTTTGGGCACTAAGGTTATGTCTCCACTAGCCATAGTTAGTTCAAACTTGTTAGCTCGAACAAATAAGTTCGAGCTTAGTTCAAACTAACCACAAACTCCTCAGTTCAAACTAACAGTGTGGACTAGTTTGAACTGTTAGTTCAAACTAGTCCACATTGCTAGCTCGAACTAATTGCCTTAGTTCGAACTTAGTAAGCTCGAACTAAGGGTTAGTTTGAGTCTTTGCTGTACTTAGTTCGAACTAACTATTGGTACTTACTAGTTCGAACTAAGCGTTCCTTAGTTCAAACTAAGGAATTGCTTAGTTTGAACTAAGGAAAAGCTAAAGTGGCCATGGGCTAATTTAGTTTGAATTAAGCCTCCTTACATAGCCTCAGTGTCTGAACAGTCAATTCCACAGGATCATTTCTTCTTCTCTCAATCATACCTTTTACTTCTACAAATCTTCTAATCTGGGGATATTCCATGGGGTATTCCAAATCTAACACAGTGTCTTCTGGGGTCTAGCTATTGTTCTGTTATAATAATTTTCTCTTCAAGAATAAATCCTAGCTCTACTAAAATAAATGGATCATAGAATCATAGAATCATAGGGTTGGAAGGGACCCCACGAGGTCATCTAGTCCAACCCCCTGCCAAAAAAAGCAGGACCACTCCCATTAGATCATCCCAGTCAGTGTTTTGTCCAGCTGGGACTTGAACACCTCCAGAGATGGAGATTCCACCACCTCCCTAGGCAACTTATTCCAATGCTTCACCACTCGCCTAGTAAGGAAGTTTTTCCTAATATCCAGCCTGGACCGCCCCAGCTGTAACTTGAAACCATTGCTTCTCGTTCTGCCCTCTGTTACTACCGAGAACAGTCGAGCAACCCTTCAAATAGTTGAAGGTTGCTATGAAATCCCCCCTCAGTCTTCTCTTCTGCAGGCTAAATAAGCCTAGTTCCTTCAGCCTTTCTTCGTAGGGCTTGTGCTCCAGCCCTTTGATCATTTTGGTTGCCCTCCTCTGGACTCTCTCTAATTTGTCCATGTCCTTTTTGGAGTGGGGAGCCCAAAACTGGACACAGTATTCCAGATGTGGCCTCACTAGTGCAGAATAGAGGGGAAGGATCACATCCCTTGATCTGCTGGTAACACTTCTTCTGATGCAGCCCAGTATGCCATTGGCCTTTTTGGCAGCAAGAGCACACTGCTGACTCATATCCAGCTTCCCATCCACCATGACTCCCAGGTCCTTTTCTACACTGCTGCTATTTAGCTGATCACTCCCCAGCCTGTAGCAGTACATGGGGTTTTTTCGTCCCAAGTGCAGGATTTTACACTTATCCTTGTTGAACCTCATGAGATTCCTCTTGGCCCACTGCTCCAATTTGTCTAGGTCTCCCTGAATCCTGTCCCTGCCCTCTAGGGTGTCTACCGTTCCACCCAGTTTGGTATCATCTGCAAACTTACTAAGTGTGCAATCTATCCCATCATCCAGATCATTAATGAAAACATTGAACAGAACTGGCCCCAGGACCGACCCCTGGGGCACACCACTCGTTACTGCCTGCCAACTTGACATGGAGCCATTGATTCCTACATGCTGAAACCGTTGTTCTAGCCAGTTTTCTATCCACCTTACAGTCCATGCATCTAACCCATACTTCCTTAATTTGCCAATGAGAATGCTGTGGGAAACCGTATCAAAAGCCTTGCTAAAGTCAAGGTATATCACATCAACGGCTCTTCCCGCATCCACAAATCCAGTCATTTCATCATAGAAGGCGATGAGGTTGGTCAGGCATGATTTACCCTTGGTGAATCCGTGCTGACTGTTCCTGATTACTCTATTTTCCTCCAAGTGTTTCAGGATGGATTCTTTGAGAAGCTGCTCCATGATTTTTCCAGGGATTGAGGTGAGGCTGACAGGTCTGTAATTCCCAGGATCCTCCTTTTTGCCTTTCTTGAAGATAAGTACTATATTTGCTTTTTTCCAGTCCTCTGGCACCTCCCCTGTTCGCCATGAGTTTTCAAAGATAATGGCCAACGGTACTGCTATCTCATCAGCCAGCTCCCTCAGCACCCTCGGGTGCAGTTCATCCGGCCCCATGGACCTGTGCACATCTAGTTTCTTTAAGCAGTCCCTAACCTGACCTACTGGATGTTCTACTGTTGATATCAATGTGGCCAGGACTTCAGGATTTGCCTTTTTTCAGACAAAAGTCATCCATAATGCACCTCCCTGATGCTAGAAACTATTAGATTCTATGAAGGCATCTGATGTAGCGTTATCTTCCAAACATCCCAACTTCAAGGAAGATTACAGCAAAGTATGAGGTCAGTCAGAAAAAGAAGGGATAGCTGTCCAAAACAAAAAAAAAGGCTGAGATTCAGGCCCCTAGTGCTATTTTTCAAATCAGTTCATACTTCTAGCAGATCCCTAGATCCAGCCAGGCTGGCAACAGGTTGAAGTGGAAAATAATACTCCATTTTTTCCTCTACTTTTCTTTCTTTTTATTTCCCCCCCCCCTCCAACCACCAGTTAGAATGAGACATGGAGTATGACATAGCCCCCTTCCACTCCTGGATCTGAGTACTAATACTGTGAATTCAACAGAAGCATCTTTAAAATAGGCAGTTCACTCTGAAGCTCAATCATTTATTTCACAGTAAAGGAAACTGCATAGAAAAAGTTTATTATAGTGAAAACACAACACTCTAAATTAATTATAAAGGAGTTTGGGTCCTTTTTTTTAATGCCACCAGAATGTAGCTACAAAGGAATATGTAAAACAGCACTTATAAAAACCAACAGCCTCATTTTTGGGATCTTATCTAGACTTATTTCAGGAATAGGAATGAATGAGCCTTAGAGTCTGAATTACTCGTCAGGTGCTCCAAACTTTACAGCAGTCATTCCCAGCCTGTGGCCCAGGAGACAAAAGTGATCCACGGACTTTCAAAGTGGCCCATGACTCTCTTCCTGCTAGCTGCAGAAAAGGCCTAGTGCCTAAGGACTTAGGCGGAGTGCATTTCAGAAGGGGCTACATGACTGATGCAGGCTCTTTGCTGCTGCCAAGGGGATGGGAGATCAGCACTCCTGTCTCCTTGGCTGTAGTAGAGAGCATGGCAAAGTGCTTCACTGGTAGGTCCGCAGGTGCTGGGGTCTTTGCAGGAGCTAGAGAGAGGGGAGCACTGATCTTCTGTCCCCCTGACTGCAGAAGGGAGCTGCTGCTTAAGGACCCTGGTGGAGCACAGAGGGCTGCAGGACATGTGGCTTTCCTGTTGCAGCGGGGGGTGGGGGGGAGGAGGCAGATTGTTTTGCAGTGGGGAGGTCTGCCAAAGGAGGCTGATGGCCCTTCATGGCTGTAAAAATTGTAAAAACACCACCAACAAGGAGTCGTGTGGCACTTTAAGACTAACAGATTTATTTTTCGCATGAGCTTTCGTGGGAGAAAATCCCACCTCATCAGATGCTTCAAAGATGGGTGAACTTGCAGAATGGAATGAAAATGAATGCAAGGGAGTGTAAAACATAAGATGAGGTCATATAGTAACAGCAAATCAGAGCAGTTGTTAGGTTCAAACCATGGGAAGCCTGAAGTCAAATTACCTTTTGTAATGGGAAAAGAACCCATAGTCTCGATTAAGTCCTGCTTTCACACAATTTAATTTGCATATTAATTCCAGTTCAGCTGTTTCTCTTTGAACGCTTGATGTCCCAGCCACATCTCTGACGACAGTCATTAACAAAGCATTCATTGAGTGATTAGAAAGATGGAAGTGCTCAGCAACTGGTTTCTTTGTTCTGTGATTTCTGATATCAGCTCTGTCTTCATTCATCCTTTTACACAGCGATCGTCCTGTTTGTCCAATACATAAGGTGTTGGGGCATTTCTTGCACATGATGGCACAGACCACATTAGGAGATGAGCAGGCAGATGAGCCTTGATGGAGTAGCAGGCTTGAATAGGACCTATGATGGTATCTGTTGTGCAGATATGTGGGCAGACTTGGCAGCGTGGTTTGTTGCAGGGGTGTGTGCCTGCTTCAATGCTTCTGTTATTAGATCTGTAGTTGGTGGTGAGTATCTGTTTAAGATTGGGTGGCTGCCCATAAGCAAGGATAGGTCTGTCTCCCAAGGCTTGAGAGACTGAGGGGTCATCTTTTAGAATAGGCTGTAGGTCCTTAATGATCTGTTGCAGAGGTCCGACTTGGGGGTTGTATGTGGTGACTAGTGGTGTTCTGTTGCTTTCTTTCTTGGGCCTCTCCTGTAAAAAGAAAGTTCACCCATCTGCAAAGCATCTGAGGAAGTGGGATTTTCTCCCATGAAAGCTCATGCAAAAAATAAATCTGTTAGTCTTAAACTGCCACACAACTCCTTGTTGTGTTGGGTTTTTTTTTGTTTGTTTGTTTTTGTTTCTTTTTTTTTTTTTTGCTGGACTAGACTAACATGGCTATCCCTTTGGAAATTGTAAAAATTGTATCTGTGGCCCTCAGGCCAAAAAGGTTGGGAACCATTGCTTTACAGGATACTTTCTCAAGGTTTGGCTGTGGGCCAATACTTGAATAAAAGAAACAAATTCCAACATAGCTTTGTTTTCACAGTACATCTGCTGGTGTTCTGTATGGTCTAGTTTTGAATGTTTCAAGTAATAAAGCTTCCAAACAGACCACTTGGAGAGTATTTCACAGACTAATATATCTTACTGTCAGGGAGATCTTCATTATAGTCACTAGCATTTTTCCTTTCAATAATATTCAGTCATTTCTGGTTATTCCCTCCTATAAACATAAAGAGAATGTCCAAAAGGTACAAAAGAGGACTTAGGTGCATAACTACCATTTGCTGTTTAAAATGAAACAAAAGAAAAGAAAGTCCAAAATATCTGCAATTCTTCTCCCTTCTTAGTAGATCTGGTAACATTCCAACCCCTTGCAGGCCCTGGTTACATTCCACCCTCCCCCCCCAAAAAAGTTTTTTTTTTTGTTAGAAGATGATTAGACTTGTGTGTGTGTGTGTGTGTGTGTGTGTGCTCATGAAACAAGGGAAGTTACTTAACACTCTAACAGGCATTTTCTGAGATATGAGGTTACTTCCTGTATTCTACCTTGTGCACTTATGTGCTCTATGCATCAGAGACCACACAATTCTTGCAAGCACTCTCCATTGGTTTGTGTCTGCACTCCTCTGGGGCTGCAAACCAGCTTCTTCTCTACTACCAAACTACTTGTGAGCCAAAGCAGAGAGAAAGAATGATGGATATTGAATACAGATAGGGAACATATCTTGAAAAACTCCAGTTAAAATAGGGCAGAGTTCCTCAACCAGTATGGCTGGGGGGGGGGGTGAAGAGAAGCATTTTGCAGGGGGAGTGCAATTGTGAGGCCTGGGTGAGTCTGGGGCTGTGCTGGTCACCATGGGACACAGGGAGGCAGTGCTATCCATCTTCATTCTGCCCCAAGTTATGATCTGTGACTGTACCCTGGGCTCAGTCCAGTGCCTGGTCACTACCTCAGCCCCTGTCCTGGCTCCCAGCTGCAAAGTCTGCAGTGCCTGTCCCACACCCTGGTTTGCACCTGCAGTGGTCCCACTCCCAGCCCCAGTATCTGAGTCCAACCATGGCCTCACTACCAGTCCCAGCTAGGAATTGGGGAGGATGGACAGGGATAATGGGGTGGACAGGATAGTAAGTTTGGGAACCACTGCAATCAGTTAACTAACTTCCCTATCTTCTTATTCAAGTGCTAGTCACTCTGGGTATGTCTACACTTAGAGCTGAATTCAAATTGATTGTCATTAATTTGAATTCTATTAAGCACATGGACACACTGGCTTTCCTCAGTTTGAACTGAGGAACTCCTCAGTTCGAATTGATGAAAGCTGACTTCGAATTGGTCAAACCTCGTTTGACTTTGAAGTCAGGATCAATTCAAACTGAGTAATTCAAATTGAACCAGAGTGGCCATGTCAATTTTGAATTCACTGTTAGTTCGAATTAGCTACAGCTTGATTTTCCCTATACAATAGCGCCCCCTACCTAATTCGAACTAGCAAGCCTGTTCATGGACATTCCAGTTCGAACTGGATTTTCTAGTGTGACCATGTCAATTCGAATTGACTGAATTCGAATTATAATTATTAGTCTGAATTGACTAATTTGAATTCAGTAATTTGAATTAAAACTCTAAGTGTAGACATAGCCTCTGTGTATTCCACTGTTGGTGACTGGCAAGCAATATTCAGAGAGAAGGAGGATGCAAGGGTGAAAATGTGCTACTTGTGGAACTGCTGCTGCAAAGGATGCAGTAGCAACGGAGGCCTGGACCGCGGCTTGATGTCTTGCATGCTTGTGGCTGTAACTCCACGTAGCTACCTTAAAAATATCAAGCAAGCCTACCTCTTTGAAGTGATGCTACCAAGGCTGTTTGTACTCTTGTAGAGTTATCCCTTACCCCATGTGAGGCAGAAAGCTATCAACTGAAAACACAGGATGCAGCTGGAAAGCTACTTAGAGATTATCTTTGTAGATCAACTTGTCCTTATACTCATTAGCATCATCATCAGTAATGAATAGTCTAGCTTGCTGACTTCCTGATCTGTTTCATTATCTGCTGATAGAATGCCAATGCTTGTCACACATCAGAGTGAAGTTCCCTTTCCTTACTGGAAGCACAGGGATTTAAGAAACACAGCAATAAGTAAATTGACTGGTTTATATGAAATTCCAAAACTATTTTAGCATTAAATTTTCAATATAGTCATAGCAAACTTTACCCTTATAGACTATTGTGTGTTGTCAATCTGCCAGTAGGGCCATAGGTTCATCTACCCTTCTGGCTGACATAATGACAGAGAGGAAAGTGGTCTTCACCAAAGGATGAGACATGGTAGCCGGCTATTAAGAAAAGTGGTTTAGTTGAGTGACAAAACCAAAAATTAAGTTTCTAGTCAAGTGTTCATTTCTTTATTGTTGGCAAGTGTTCCAGGATCAGATACTTCAAGAACGCAAGTTCTACCAGGTGGGAAAAGACTGAGTTACAGCCCCTTGGGAACTGACTCATTGTCAGCTGCCACATGGTGAACCAATAGTGAACTAAGACAAAAGCCTGTCATCTTGAGAATAAGAAGATAGTGGCTATTTCTGCTATTTTAGACTGTCTCTGGAGACATATGCTTTTGCTGGGCCTAGACAGAGAAACTTTCCACTGGACTATGTAATATTTTTCTGGTGGAGTCTTTTCTGCTATTATGAAGACTAATTTCCACGGTTTCAGAGCAGGAACATTCTTGACTCAACTGCCATCCAAATACCAAGCCGTGAGATAAACACCGTGATTAAGATGTCTGATGATGCCATTTTCCTGGAACATGAGATCTGCAAAGATCTGAGTGCTGATAGATGGGCAGCATGACAGTTATAGAAGACTTGGAAACCAGAATTGTCTCAGCCATCTGGGGGCAATGATGGTGGTTTGTGCCCTGTCTAATTGAATCCCTTGTAAACCCAACATAATAACAGGAAAAGGAAAGTATAACTGGCATGTTCCCTCCAAAGTAGGAAGTGGAGTCTGGCAAATGACATCATGGCCCAGGAGATTAAGGCATACCCAGAATGATATTTGAGGGCCACATGTAACTAGAACTATGAGTGTGCCCATGGTCTAAAACCTGACCATGGGGAGGTAAGTCATTATCCTGATTAAATCTAAAGTCAAGCCTCCAAATACTATAGTCAGCTTTGAAGTGAAGGTAGATTTCTTCAGATTTCTACAGATTGCCAAGGATGCAAGAATATGGAGGAGGATTGACATTAACATTTCGAGGTGAGATCTGCCAGTAAGAAGCCAATTGTCCAAATATGAGAAAATCAGGCGCTGCCTCATCTGAACTAAGCTACTGATTTTTTTGCGAAGATTCTAGGTAAGCCAAATGTGAGCAATTCTATATTGATAATGGTGGGGAAACCTGAGGAATCATCTGTGAAGGGGATGAACAGCCATATGAACTTCAGTGCTGTGAACCCTGTGCCTTTGTTTTTTTAAGGGTTGTTATCAATGGCAATACAACCATGAGGAATTTCAGTTTGTGAATGAAAATGTTCAGTTGTTGCAGTTTAAGAATAGGTCTCCAGCAGCTGATGCAGGTTAAGAATGGGTTTCTTCTTGGAACTAAGAAATTTTTAAAATAGAACCCTCTCCCTGATATTGAGGTGGTACATGCTGTATTGTGGTCTGTTGGAGAAGAGTTCTTGAAGGAGGATCCTCTCATGAGAGGAGTTCCTGAAAAGTGGTGGGGAAGATGGTGTTGGGGGATGTGGGGATCGAAACCTCATCATAAGGTCAGAAAGAAAGATCCACTTGTCTGTTGTTATTGCCCCCAACTGCAGAAAAGTTTTGCTCAGCATCCCCTGAAATGGATCTCAAAATTGTATGGAGGTGGCATTGATACTGGTCGATGACTCTTTAGCATTACGGCAAACAAAAAGGTGACTTTTTGTAGCCATGGCTCAAACGGAAGGTGCACAGAACTCTAGCCTCTGAAGTTTCTGTCATTTGCAATACAGTTTGTAGAAGCAATGGTGAGGAATGAGTTGGGGTAGAGACCTTGATTTGTAGGGCTTTTTATGATGCTTCCTTTTTTAGGGTAGAATATATATATTCATGAAACAGAGGGTTGACAGATTTACTTGGCTTCTCATTGAAAGGCTTAGTCTCACTGAACTGTTAGTCCTCAATAATGTTTTAAAGCTCCTCTGGAAAATCCCAAAGGAATATAGCCATGAAGCCTATTGCATCGCTATGGCAGTTGCAGGGGGTTTGGTGATGTATTGACTGAATCAAATGCTGTATGTAAACCTGCTCCTCTTCACTCCAGAGTCATATAGTACTAGAGGGGTTGCTCCTTGCTGATTCTGGCCAATGAGAAGAGGGGGTGTAGAGCAATGGGAGGCCTCCATAACTTAGTACTGACTGAGGCCTTACTTCATGCACCGTAAGGTACTACCAAATCTCAGGTTCTTACAAATACTGTGTTCTGCTGGAAAAAGAGCACCACGTACTACATTTAGCAGATATATGAAGTTTTCCAGTCTTGTAGAGGCAGTGCTGGTGGTCATCACTAACTGAAAAGGAACAGGGGCAGAAGATGAAGTTTTTGAAGCCTGGTATCCTGGGCATAATCCAAATCATGTGCCAGGAGACTGGGAGGGTTCCTTATGGTGAGGGTTCTAACACTAGATGGGACTACCATAACACTAACAAAACTAAGTAATAACGCATAATTATGAATATTTACAGGAAGAGAAAGGATCAGCTCTGGACACTGGAGGAGTCCAACTCAGACTATGCAGCAGTAGAAAGGAACTGGGAACGTGCTCAGTCTGCCTTGTCCCTTTGTTTGTGGTTGTTTTTTGTTTGGTAAATGGACTTTTTTCCCCCTTCTCCTTCCTTGGATGATGGAATAGACTGCATTCTCAGTAAGTTTGCGGATGACACCAAGCTGGGAGGACCAGTAGACACGTTGGAGGGCAAGGACAGGATTCAGGGAGACCTAGATAAATTGGAACAGTGGGCCAATAGAAATCTTATGAGATTCAATAAGGATAAGTGTAAAATCCTGCATTTGGGACAAAAAAAACCCTATGCACTGCCACAGGCTGGGAAACATTCAGCTAAGTAGCAGCAGTCTAGAAAAGGACCTGGGGGTCATGGTGGATGGGAAGCTGGATATGAGTCAGCAGTGTGCTCTTGCTGCCAAAAAGGCCAATGGCATACTGAGCTGCATCAAAAGAAGTATTACCAGCAGATCAAGGGATGTGATCCTTCCCCTCTATTCTGCACTGGTGAGGCCACATCTAGAATACTGTGTTCAGTTTTGGGCTCCCCACTACAAAAAGGACAGGGACATGCTAGAGAGAGTTCAGAGGAGGGCAACCAAAATGATTAAAGGGCTAGAGCACAAGCCCTATGAGGAAAGACTGGAAGCATTAGGCTTATTTAGTCTGCAGAAGAGAAGATTGAGGGGGGATTTGATAGCAACCTTCAAGTACTTGAAGGGATGCTCTAAGGAAGATGGAGCTCGACTGTTCTCGGTAGTAACGGAGGACAGAACGAGGAGCAATGGTCTCAAGTTGCGGTTAGGGAGGTCGAGGCTGGATATTAGGAAAAACTTTTACCAGGAGAGTGGTGAAGTCTTGGAATGAGCTGCCGAGGGAGGTGGTGGAGTCTCCATCTTTGGAGGTGTTTAAGGCCCGGCTGGACAAAACCCTGACTGGGATGGTTTAAGTGGGAGTGGTCCTGCCTCTGGCAGGGGGTTGGACTAAATGACCTATGAGGTCCCTTCCAACCCTATGATTCTATGATTCCTTAAAGTATTTGTTTGTTTACTTTTTTTTCTTCTGATAAAACCTAGAGATTCTTAAATCTAAAAGCAACCATTCCTATATTCAGGAGTGGCCAAACTTATGGAACTCAAGAGCCACTCAAGTTGATTATTAGACTTTCGAGAGCCACACTGAGGTATATAGCCATATACTTTTACCTATTCCAAAATTATTAAGTTTTGACTTCATTGCACACTTTAATTTTATTATAAAAAGAGAGCAAATATTGATTCTACTAATGTCAGATTCTAAATACTTAAGGTTACCATGAAAATTAGGCCTATATAGTAAAAACTTAGCTGCTGCTTGATGTAGAAGACTGCAGGCTAGTGGCGAGTTTTTTAGATTCCCGACCATGCCACGCTTCTCCCCGCCATCCCCAATCATGCCACTTTTCTCCCCACATCCCAACCCCCTCCTCAACTCTTAGGCTGGGGCTGCTTTCCTAAATTCATTTGCTGACGTTCTTCCAGGAGCTTCACTTTTTCGTTCAAGAGCCGTATGTGGCTCCCGAGCCACAGTTTGGCCACGCCTGCTCTATGTTATCAACCTTGCACTGTTCAAACAACTGTTATTAATGGAAAATGAACATGACTCATTGTATACTCCTTTTGCATTTGGCTCTACAGTTTGACACAGATACGTAATCATATTGCATATTGCATTAATGGAAGGAACTCATCATGGTGTAAAAATGTATATAAAATAGAATTTGCTGCCAACTGCACACTGTCAGCCAGTGAAGGACCATGCCAAAGTAGACTTTTTTTGCTCTGCACAGTGCCTTCATCCACACACCTATGAGGAATTTGAGTACACCTCATCCGTGGGGAAATCAAGAAAGAGTTAACTCGCTTCTCGACAAAGGAAGCCAGCTAGCTGATACTACCGTGAAGAAATGCAGTGGAATAGGATGGGAATAGCTGTGAAAGGGTCAATGACCCACTCCAAGCTCCTTCAAAAGGGAGCAGTGTGATGGAGTTGGGGATACGGGGGTGAGCAAAAGTTGTTTCTGGGCTGGAGGCCCTGACATTCTGCAATCAACTGAAGTCCCAAAGTATTCATTGCATAGCAAGGCCCAGCACTAAAGTTATTCTGCATCCTCTCATTCTCATATTTAGTATCAGTTTAGAGTAGTAAGAAAAATCTCTATGAATTTCAATATAATAGCCAGGAACCAAATGTTGCTTAAAAGAAAGGACAATGAAGAAGCTCAAAATTGAAAATGTCTATAGTTTGCTTGGAAGGTATGCTAATATAGAACCGTAGAATCATAGGGTTGAAAGGGACCTCATGAGGTCATTGAGTCCAACCCCCTGCCAAAAAAGGAAGGTCCACTCCCACTAGATTATTCCAGATAGAGTTTTATCCAGCCAGGCCTTAAACATCTCCAAAGACGGAGATTCCACCACCTCTGGAGGTAGCCCATTCCAATGCTTTACCACCCTCCTAGTAAGAAAGTTTTTCCTCATATCCAGCCTCGACCTCCCCAGCTGCAACTTGAAACCATTGCTCCTTGTTCTATCCTCTGTTACTAATGAGAACAGCTGAGCTCCTTCCTCCTTGGAGCATCCCTTCAGGTAGCTGAAGGTTGCTATCAAATCCCCCTTCAGTCTTCTCTTCTGGAAGCTAAATAACCCTAGTTCCTTCAGTCTTTCTTCATAGGGCTTGTGCTCCAGCCCCTCAATCATTTTTGTTGCCCTCCGCTGCACTCTTTCTAATTTGTCCACATCCTTTTTGTAGTGGGGAGCCCAAAACTGGACACAGTATTCCAGATGCAGCCTCACCAGTGCCGAATAGAGGGGAATGATCACATCCCTCGATCTGCTGTCAACACTTCTCCTGATGCAGCCCAGTATGCCATTGTCCTTTTTGGCAGCAAGCGCACACTGCTGACTCATATCCAGATTCCCATCCACGAGGACCCCCAGGTCCCTTTCTATGGTGCTGCTACTTAGCTGATCGCTCCCCAGCCTGCAGCAGTGCATGGGGTTTTTCCGTTCCAAGTGCAGAACTTTGCACTTGTCCTTGTTGAACCTCATAAGATTTCTATTGGCCCACTGCTCCAATTTGTCAAGGTCTTCCTGAATCTTCTCCCCGCCCTCCAGCGTCTCTACCGTTCCCTCCAGCTTGGTGTCATCCACAAACTTACTGAGTGTGCAATAAATCCCATCATCCAGATCATTAATGAAAATATTGAACAGAACTGGCCCCAGGACTGACCCTTGGTGCACACCACTCGTTACTGGTTGCCAACTAGACATGGAGCCATTTATTCCTACACGCTGAATCCGATGATCTAGCTAGTTCTCTATCCACCTTTCAGTCCATGCAGCCAACCCATACTTCCTTAACTTGCCAATGAGAATGCTGTGGGAAACTGTATCAAAAGCCTTGCTAAAGTCAAGGTATATCACCTTGCTAAAGTCAAGGTATATTTACCAGCAGATCGAGGGATGTGATCATTCCCCTCTATTCTGCACTA
>ML681998.1:22386693-22474470 GCA_007922195.1 Podocnemis expansa | reverse complement strand
CTATGATTCTATGATTCTACATCAACAGCTCTTCCCACATCCACAAATCCAGTCATCTCATCATAGAAGGTGATGAGGTTGGTCAGGCACGATTTATCCTTGGTGAATCCATGCTAACTGTTCCTGATCATTCTGTTTTCCTCTAAGTGTTTCAGGATGGATTCTTTGAGAGTCTGTTCCATGATTTTTCCTGCAATTGAGGTGAGGCTGACAGGTCTGTAGTTCCCTGGATCCTCCTTTTTGCCTTACTTGAAGATAGGCACTATATTTGCTTTTTTCCAGTCCTCCGGCACCTCCCCCATTTGCCACGAGTTTTCAAAGATAATGGCCAGTGGTACTGCTACCTCATCTGCCAACTCCCTCAGCACCCTCAGGTGCAGGTCATCCGGCTCCATGGACTTATGCACATCCAGCTTCTTTAGGTATTCCCTGACCTGACCTTCTCACCAAGGGCCTCTCTTCTCTCCAATCTGCCATGCCCAGTATAGTGGGCTGGGAGCTGACTCTGCCTGTGAAAACTGATGTAAAAAAAGCATTGAGCACTTCAGCCTTTTCCTCATCCTCCATCACAAGGATACCTGTACTATTCAGTAAGGGACCTGCACCAGCCCTGATCCTCTTCTTGTTATTGACATACTTGTAGAACCCCTTCCTGTTATCCTTCAAATCCCTTGCTAGCCGCAACTCCAATTGTGCTTTCGCCTTTCTGATTTTATCCCTGCAGTCCCGAGCAGTATCTTTATATGCCTCCTTAGTCATCTGTCCAAGTTTCCACTTCCTGTATGCTTCCTTTTTATGCTTCAGCTCAGTGCAGAGTTCTCTGTTAAGCCACACTGGGTGCCTTCCACATTTGCCGTTCTTCCTGCTCATCAGAATGGTATCTTCCTGTGCCCTTAGCAGGGTTTCTTTAAAATGCAACCAGCTCTCTTGGACACCTTTCCCCTTCAGATCAGCCTCCCAAGGGATCCTGCCTATCAGTTCCCTGAGGGAGCCAAAATCTGCTTTTCTGAAGTCCAGGGTCTACGTTTTGCTTCTTTCCTTTTTTTCCATTAATCAGCATCTTGAACTCTATCATCTCAGGGTCACTGCTGCCCAGGTTGCCATTAACTTCTATGTCCCCAATCAATTCTTCTCTGTTTGTGAGCAGCAGGTCAAGAGGTGCAAGACCCCTAGTCGGTTCCTCCAGCATTTGTACCAGGAAGTTGTCCTCAACACTCTCCAAAAACTTCCTGGATGCCTGTGCACTGCTGTACTGGCCTCCCGGCAGATGTCAGGGTAATTGAAGTCCCCCACAAGAACCAGGGCCTGTGATCTGGAAACTTCTACCAGTTGTCCATAGAATGCCTCATCCACCTCCTCCTTCTGGTCTGGAGGTGTATAGCAGACACCCATCACAACATCCCCCTTGTTGCTCTCTCCTCTAACCTTAACCCACAGATTTTCAACTGACTCGATTCCACTTCCATAATGGAGCTCTGAGCAGTCATAGTGCTCTTTGACATATAGTGCTACTCCTCCCCCTTTTCTTCCCTGCTTGTCCTTCCTGAACAACTTATACCCATCCATGGCAGAGCTCCAGTCATGCAAGCTATCCCACCATGTCTCTGTTATTCCAATTATATCATAGTTCCTTGTCTGTGCTAGTACTACCAATTCTTCCTGCTTGTTTCCCAGGCTCCTTGCATTCATGTACAGGCACCTAAGATACCTGGCTGATTACCCTACTTTCCCAAGTCGATTTTCAGTCCTATTACATCTACCTCCTTGTATTTTCTCCTGGGATTGTCTTCCTGCACCTGCCTCAGGTGTTAAAGCTTCATTAGAACATGTAACATAATTATTTGATTCTCCTCCCCCCCCCCATGTTCCAACTACCTTCTCTTTTATCCCAGGTGTTACAGTCCCCATTCCCCCCCAAATTCCATCCCTTCCCCCAGGTCTCCCACATTGTCTCTTACCTGTGGGCTTTGGGCTCCTTCCCCCTTCAAACCTAGTTTAAAGCCCTTCTCACTAGGTCAACCAGTCGACGTCCAAATACACTCTTCCCCTTCCTCGACAGATAGAGTCCATCTCTGCCTAGCAGTCCTTCCTCCTGGAACAGCATTCCATGGTCAAGGAAGCCAAAGCCCTCCTGACAACACCATCTTCACAGCCAGGCATTCACCTCCAGGATGCATCTGTCTCTACTCAGACCCCAGCCCTTGACCGGAAGGATCGAGGAGAACACCACCTGTGCTCTGAACTCCTTCACCCATGCTCCCAGAGCCCTGTAGTCAACTTTGATCTGCCAAGGATCACCTCTCGCAGTATCATTGATTCCCACATGGATGAGAAGCATGGGGTAGTAGTCAGAGGGATGGACGATTCTCAACAATCCCTCCGTAACATCTCGGATGCGGGCATCTGGCAGGCAGCATACCTCCTGCGAGGCCTTGTCAGGGTGACAGATGGGTGCTTCTGTCCCCCTCAGGAGTGAGTCCCCAACCACCACAACCCTACATTTCCTCCTAGCTGTAGTGGCTGTGATCCTCCCACTCTTGGGGGTGCATGGCGTTTCCTGTTCCACCTCATCCATTGTCTCTAGCGCTGCATAACAGTTCTTCACCACAGTGGAGGGTGGGATGGGAGGAGGGGTGGAGCACTGTCTGCTGCCAGAGGTAACTAGCTGCCAGTGTCCTCCCTCTGCCATAGGCATCCCATCCTTCTCCAGTGGTGCAGCAGTAGCCTTCAGCACCTGGTGAGTGTCCTCCTCTGTGCATCTCTCCTCATGGATGCTATCGAGGAATTTCTCTAGGGTGTGGATACTCCTTAGCCTCAACACCTCCTCCTGTAACTCTCCCACCTGCCTCCTGAGAGATTCCACCAGAAGACACCTGTCACATTGATTCATCTCCCCAGCCTGATTGTCGGAGATGGGGAACTGCAGGATGCAGTCCCTGCAAGTCCACACCAGGATCTGGGTAGAGATATCCATGCTCAGGATGTCTGTCTGGCTACAGGCACAGGTGGAGGAGACAGAAGGGGTGCTGACACAAGCAGTGCGACTCCTCTTCACCATTATGGCCTCACCAAACTCCTTCTCAAACTCCCCTGTTAGCAGTCCCCCTGTTCACAAGCTCCCTCTGGTCGCTCAGTCACTGGCTTTTAAGGCCTTCTCTGTCTAGGTCAGCCCTTGCCCCTCGTTAAACACACAGTGAAAGAGTGATCAGAAGACTGATGGAAGCTGGTGATCAAAGGTGAGCAGGGAACAATGATCCAAACAGCCCCCAAGCACACAAACATACCCTCACAGTCTCAATTCCCACAGTAGCTAACAACTAACAGAAATCACCTGTAGGGAAAGACACAAACACACAGTTAGTAATTCACTCACCCAAGCTTCGCTCTCTCCCTTGCTTCTTCAGCTAGGGGATTGCCTTCGCCTCTTTCTCAGTGCTTCACCAACTCCTTCCCTCTCCAACTCCCCTGTTAGCAGTCCCCCTGTTCACAAGCTCATATATATTGCATCATAAAATAATTCTTAAGTACAACCAAAGAACTAAAATCAGATTTGTTTTAGTACATCACCTTGTCATTTATGCCATATACCATATGACCCAAAAGAACATTTCTCAGACGTTATGGGCCTGTATAAGACCTTTTTTTTCTTTCTTTCTGATCTTTAATTTTGGCTACCTCTGACTGAACTATACCCATTGCTTCATCCACCCTCCTTGACAGTGTCCAGGGATGAAGGTATCTGAAATTCTTTTAGCCAAATGTAATCAAAGAAGGTATTAAATTTGTATTAGTATCAGCCAAAAATGGATATTAACCCTCTTGCCTTTCCAAAACAGATGGGTTGAGAAGTGATGTCTAGGTACTCTTAGTTCATTTCTACAATGTACATAATCCACATTTACAAAAGTAAACCTGACTTCCTGTAATTAATATTACAGACTTGAGCAATCACACAATCATATTTGGAGGGAGTATTCCTCCCATGTTCTTAGACTGGTCAGCTATGTGGCTAACAGCCCATATATTTTGCATCATACTGACAATATAATATTCCATATCTTGAAATTGCTAGTTTGTTTTCAGTCAAAATTCACTATTAAAGCTATGAAAACAGGATTCGGATTTAAATATCACTTTTCCAAAGCCTCATGATCAATAATCTCAGTGTTTTCTCTGATGATTGTAAGAACTTGTACTTGCTTCTGTATCCCACCAATTTTTCTTTTAACGACAAATAAATGCTCTCATTCACAATGTAAGTTCTTTTCCTTGGTGTATTTCTCTGTATAGTTGATATTCTATTAGCAAAATGTTAATGTGGTTAATTGCTTTCTGTAACAGTTTAGATTAACCTGGTTAGATCATACTTAAAATATAGAACCATCTAGTGAATTAAAAATGACCTAATAGGCCCACATTCTTTACAGCAAATGTAATATACTTATTCATCTGAATAAGTATAAATCCTAAGTTTTGGCAGCTAAATACACACAACTGTTCTTGTTATTGTTTAGACTTCCCACCCCAGAGACTTCTGCTTGTGTCCTACTTAGAACTTAAGTGTGCAGGCATACCGGACTTAGCTGGAAACAGAAAAGACAATCAACTGTCTCCTTTGCCAAAGTCACCCATTGAGCACTTATATTATGGCGTCATTATAGTCTCTAGCCATTTGTCAACACCTCAAATTCACCTTTTGGCAGTGTATGCATCTAACTAGCAGGGTCACTACAGGTCAGGACTGAGACACAATGACAGAGTTACTAAACTTGCACAACATTTGCCAGCATTACACCTTGCTTTAGCCAGTACTATTATTTTTTTTTTTTTTGCTTTTTAACAAGCACTAAATTCACCAAGAACATTTGTATTGAATTGGGAGAAAAATAAATGCTAAATTTTTAAGCATTTAGTGTACACATTTCATTTCTGAGAGTTCAAGGTGAATGGATGATTTTATCAATAATTGCCAAATCCATAGCTGGTCTCAATCATCAGCTTTACACCAATTGAGGAGGGGCCACTGTGTCAGAAATTAGATAGTAATCTGAGGTTCAGGTGGAACAAAAATTAATAAATAGCAAGGTTGTAGTTATTGTATTTAATGAAAATATTTTCTCATTCTTGGTCCCTGAGCTGGCCCACATTTTTCTCCATATGGTCTGACCTTTTCTCACATTAAGTTAGCTCCGTTGGTAATGTACATTATCTAAATTATCTGAGTCTCACATACTTCTTTATATTTCTCAGAATTTGAGGAAAGATATTTTGGATCATTTGGTTAGGATGAAATGAAGTATATGCTTAGGTCCTGAGGAGTTGGAAACTCATTTGTTGATGCTGGCTACACTTGCTATCTCTTTTCCTTATATGTACTTTTTCCTTTCCAATATATCCTTGCAAGCTGGAACACAGCCTGAAACTCGGAAGTTGATTATGCACAGTATTGCAGTCTATAAGTCTCATGTCATCCTAGACTGTAACGCTACCTCTCTCCTAATCATTTATTAGAAACCAGGCAGTGCACTGAATTATCCATTGTGGAATATGCACACATGGCAACTATGAACAGATTCCTCCCTTCATTTGGGGCCACATCCTGCCCTGTGGTGCTAGGGAAAGACTAGGGAGCCTCTTTCCCTATTTGCAATGTGACTTATGCAAAAACAGAGTTGGATTCAGTGTTTGTAATAGGTGTAGGAAAGCAACCTGACATTGGTATGTAAGCTGTTGGGTGCAGGATGCATTTGCTGAGAGAAAACAAGATGCTTTTTTTAACAGATGAGGAACGTATATGTGACAGTTTGCTCACCCCACATTTCTTTGAGATATTCTGCTCTGTACCAGTGGGAGGATTCATGAACGAGACATGCAGTTTGACACTGTTCTGTTCTATTATTCCATGTACTAAAGGCAGGATTTTACAGATAGATGGATAATAGCCGTAATGCATCCTTTCCTTATAGTTGTGGTTTATGAATCACGCTATATGAGTGTTTCAAGGATTATTCAAATGCAATTTCAATAGAGCTAATCAGAAAACCTCCTGTGTCAAGCCTCACAAATGATTTCTGTGTTTTGTCAAAATTTAGACTGAATGGAAAGATTCCTACCTTCTCCAGTGCTTCGATAAAACATTTTATCAGCTGTCCATGAACAGTTCAGTCAGTTTGTTTGGCTGGTTGAACAACTTAAAACCTTTAAATTAAAAACAAAAATTGTCTGGCATGACAGAGAATCCAGTGAATCCTCTTGTCTACTGCATGATGCATGGGCAATTCCAAATAATTACTTGTCTGCATTTCAGTGTACTTACTTTCACTGAAACTGTGAGAGTTCCTTCCAATCTCAGAAAGAGACAATCAGCAAAGCTCTTTTCAAGGTACTAATAGAATGACAGACATATTTAGAAATATTACCAGTTCCACCCAATATGCTCCACTTACTATATTGAGTGAACAATGGGTATGTCTACACTTAGAAGATTAGTTTGAATTAACTGTATTCGAACTAATCAATTTGCTCTAATAATTATTAGTTCGAATTAAGTTAATTCAAATTAACACAGCCACACTAGAAACCCGAATTCAAACTAGCATGTCCATGCACAGGACTTGCAAGTTCGAATCAGGCAGGGGGCACTATTGCATATGGAAAATCAAGCTGTGGTTAATTCAAACTAAAAGTTAATTCGAATTAACACAGCTACATTGGGTGAATTCGAATTTATGAGTTCAAATTAACCATCTAGTCGAACTTAAGGGGGGTTTTAGTTTGAACTAATGAAAGCAAGTGTGGACAAGCACTAATTTAGTTTGAATTAAGCCTCCTTAATTCGAACTAAATTATAAGTGCAGACAGACCCAATTTTTTAAGCAATTAAAACTGGAGTCAAAGACAAAAACCTATCTAAATTAATGGGCCTTTTTCCTTTCTCACACAACTTTCATGCTGTTGCTCTAACACCATTAGCTTAAATGAAGGTATTGTGAGTTCATATCAATACAAGTAAAATTATTTAATTAAGTTTTAAGATGGTTAATTTTAATCTTTACCAGTTTGTCAGATCAAAATGAATAAGGCACTTCTAAAATAGAGAGAAGCTTAAGGGGGAAGCAGATATCAAGAGTAAACAGTATGTTGTTTCAGTCTCCATCTTTAGCTGTATTATTTGCCATCCCTGTAACCCAGTGGTTGCCATCCTGTGGTTGTCTGTGAAGCTACTGAAGGTCATCCGTGACGGGGGGGTGGGGGGTGGAAGAGAATGTACTGCAGGTAAAGGTACTGTGATGGGCACAATATGTTTGTGAGTGAGCATAATAAATAATTAGAAATAGCTGTGTTTTTAATATCCCTTTATATGCAAGTTTGACTCCCATCAGCTATAGACTATGTTAAAAATGTTTAAAATGGCTTGCTTGCAGGTTGATCTGCAAAAACTTTCAACGTCAATGTAGTGGGCCACATGAAGGAAAAGGCTGGGAACAGCTGCTGTAGCCTTTTCCAATGACCACTTAATTTCATCAGTATGGAATTATCGTATGACAAGTATCAAATTATCATATGACAAGATTTTGTTTTCTGTAAATTTTTGTTACCTGAAAGAACAAATAAAGCAGAACAGAAAACCCCAGATTTTGTTTATGGCCAATTATTGATTGTATAGTTTTGGCACCTATGGTAGTGAGGATCTAGAGTGCACTAGCCAGACCAGCCGTCTCAGAGGCAGATGCTGCAGAAGCCAAGTACCTAACTCCTGCCAATTGTATTCAGTTGTGAGGTGATGTTATGATACAGACAGATATCCCACAAGAACTAGTATAAGACTATCAATCCTCTGTCACTCTGAGCTAGGACCTAAGCCAGAGTGGGATTAGCATCCTTATCATTCAACCTCACAGTTACCTAATATATGTAATCATCAGTACCTAGAGTAATGGACCCAAATTCTTAGCAATTTTCTATATATGGAATATATAATCACTTTTATATATAGAAAGAAATTCATTTTTCAGAATATGGTCATTTATCTGATTTGAAATCCTTAAATGAAACAGGCCATAGTGCAAAATGTAGCACCTTACAGGACTTCTGAATACATTTTTCAAATGGCAGTAGAAGGGTGGTAGGGAGTTGTGTTGTTGGGGAGAAGCAGAGATGGGGCGGGGAGGAGTTGTTTGTGTTTTCATTTTGCTTTTGTCTGAGGTTCTAACAACCTTGTTTCTAAAAAGGAAATTTCTTAATATGATCTTAAAAATAGCACTGAAAGCATGCTTAGATGTGTTTAATTAGCACTAAAAATATTATACATTATTGCAAGACACAAAGAACAAGATGACCAGTATACTTAATAAGACACTAAACAGATATCTAAAGCAATTCCATCACACTGAGAAGTATGAGCAATGAAAGTAAAATGACATTCTGCATTGGTAAAAATACATGAATGACAGTTTCTTGTAATTCACTAATTTAGTAGAGGGGCAAAGAGAACAGAGATGCCATCAGAAGGATAATAAATGATAGCAGAATATATTTAAATACCAGAATAATTTCCAAATGTTCATTAGCTAGTTTTAAGATATTTGCCAGAAGCAGTTTAATAAATCACTTGTGCTTTCCTGTCCTATCCTTTACTGACTCTTTAATCTATAGGCTAGCCAAGTTTCTTCTACCACTAATTACACAAAAGTAGTTCAGGGGAATTCCATATCTATATCAGTTATTTTTCCTTAAATTAAATTTACAATAATCCAGTTTTGCAATGAGAATAAAACCCTAGCATCTTGAAGTGTGATTCTACTCTACAAAGGGTCTCTGGAGGAACAGTATAGTGAGGTTTCATGTTTATTCTGTCCAAGGTGTCCAGCTCACATTAGCTCATTTTATAGCTAAAAAGATAGAAAGTCTCTGTTCTCTTATAAAAGTTTTACACTGCTTTAATTATAATCAAACCAGTATAAAATTCCCCTTCCTCTGACCTCTGTCTACTTCTTTGTCCTTTGATTAGAATGCCTTGCAGCAGAGACGGACCTCCTTAAATGTTTGGAGAGAATCTAGCACTTAGGTGCTATCATACATACATACATACATACATACATACATACATAAAAGTGAACAATAAGACATAAGGATTTTACTTACAGCACTCCAAATTCACACAGGGCTCTGACAATTAAGCAAGCCCACACGTCACCACCAGCAACAATTATTCCTAGCATCAGCTTCTTCTATCCATAGCATGCTCTATCTCAGCAGTACTGGCTCTCCACTTGATGTAATGGCAAAGAATTACTAATATTTTCTTTCCAGTGAGACCAGCTGTAATTGTCCTTTGTATGGGTGTGTGGACTCCAAGGACACAAAGGCTGTCTACACTAGCAAATTAGTTTGAATTAAAGAGCGTTAATTCAAACTAATTTGCTCCCTATCTATACTAGGCTTTGCCTAGCTCGAACTAAAAAAATTTTAGTGCAAAGCTTAGTTTGAACTAGGTAGTTTGAATGATAAGTTCAAATTTATTCCAAACTTTAGTTTGAACTACCATGATGCAGTCACGCTAGTTCAAACTAGCTGTTAGTTTGAACTTACTGTGTTTTTTTTTAGTTTGAACGAACTTTTAGTTCAAACTAGCTGCGCATTTTTAGTTTGACCTAAAAAGTTAGTTTGAACTAAAAAGTATCTTGAACTAAAAAACCACAAGTAGTCTGAACTAACCTTGAAGTTCAAAAGGGAACCAAACCACTTTGCATACTGAAGCATAACCTCTTGCTCCCAAAGCAGCACAGAATAAGCAGGCATATGGCTGAGCACACACAGGAAGGGACTCAGCAGAATAAGATGCCACCATTTGTATGGTGTAATCACTTCTCAGAGGAAAAAACTGCAAATTTCTAGGTTTTCATAGTTCAATACATTCCAAGACCAGACAGGACCACTGTGATCATCCAGTGTGACTTCTACGTAATGCAGGCCAAACAGTTTCCCCAAAATAATTTCTAGCACACATCTTTGGAAATACATACAATCTCTATTCAAAAATCACCAGTGATAGGGACAAGCAATAGAACCAACATAATCCTGGGTTGGTCATTCCATTGGTGAATTACCAGCACTGTTAAAAATAAAACCCTTATTTCCAGTCTGAACTTGCCTAGCTTCAACTTCCAGACTTTGGATCATGAAAAACCTTTGTCTGATGGAGATATACATCATGTGCGAGTTTTCTACTGTTTGTAACTGACCTCTGTCTCCTGCTATTGGTGCTGCCACTCCATAGCATCTCAGCTTCCAATAGCCCCAGCCTCCATGACCCCTCTTGCAACCTCATAGTGTAAACTGTGAAGAGACTTGAGAGTATTGCTGTCATACAAGCAAGAACCCATCTTTGGGTAGATCAACAATGAAGCTGTTAGCAAGCCAACCAGCCTCACTCTACTCCACCAAACATAGCAGCATGAATATTGTATCTGGAGGTCAGTTCAAGCTTACAAGCTCACCAAGTCTCCTGGGTCTGAGCTTAGTTGGCTCATCTGAGTCTCCACCAGAGCTGTTAACATCCTCGCTCCTATTTTTAGTGCACCAGTTTGAGCAAAGCAACCACAAGTCTGTCTAAGCAGTGCTGGGGGGCTTGCTCCCAACTGTAAGGTAGACATAACCTTGTTATGATTGCATGCAGATCAAGCTTAAAATCTCACGATTGGCATTTTCCTGGTTAGACTCTGCCATTAGCCCCACTATCACTATTTCAGGACCAAAATAAAAGCTGGAAGTACAGACCTGTCCAAAACAATTCTTAAAAATTTGAGTTATAATAATTTTCAGATCCTTTCCTTGATCTCTCCAGAAAGCCACTTATTCATTTTGGTTTGAACAAAGGACAAGTCAGTTATTTTATCGAAACCAGTAGTTTGCACATCCTTAATACAAGAATAACAGATGGTTGGTTTTGGAGGTAGAAGACTAGATGACAGGAAATAGCTGAAGAAACTTGAGGTTTCTTTCCACTCCCACTTCTAAGAAACATCAGAGCATGATTAGATCATATTTCTCCCTAACATTTCTTTAATACAAGATTGATACATACACAGTTTAATTCCCAGAATAGTCTCTGAAATACAATTCTTTGTTGAAGTGTGCACAACATTAACCTGAATCAATAATGGACACAATTTCTTTCAACTTACATCCAAGATGACATACGAAATTCAGTGAAATGGTATGGGTGTAACCAAGAACAGAAATTGTCCCATTATATTTTACTGATTGTCTTTCAATTTTTTCCTTAAAGAAATACCTATAATCCAGATATTTTTAGAGTCAGCTAATTTCTCTTCCCTGTAATTTTGCAACTTTAGGACACTTATCATGGCAGTTCAGCACAGGGGGAAAGTAATGAAAAATAAATTGGTGAAAGGAGAAAATTAAAAAGAACTTGATGTGGTACGGGTTGGCTCAAGGGTTGCACTAGCACTCATTTGGAATGATCAGATTACCCATGAGTGGAGGAATCACAAGTGAGTTATGCAGGTCATCGCAAAACTTTATTTCTATAGTTCTTTGATTTTCAAAGTATACTAGAAAGGTTTTCAACAGTGAGAACTAGTTTTCTCAGTATGAAAGAAAATTAACACTGGAGTATGGCAATATTCTCTAAAAGTTGGTGGATGTATATAACCATTTTAAATTTTTATTTCTTGGCTATTAGAGCTATAATTTTTAATTCGATGGTACAGAATAAGAGGGGTAGCCATGTTAGTCTAGTCCATCAAGAAAAACAAGGAGTCATGTGGCACTTAAAGACTAACAGATTTATGTTTCACATGAGCTTTCATGGGAGAAAATCCCACTTCATCAGATGCTTCGAAGATAGATGAACTTACAGAATGGAATGAAAATAAATGCAAGGGAGTGTAAAACATAGGATCAGGTCATACAGTAACAGCAAATCAGAGCAGTTGTTAGGTTCAAACCCTGGGAAGGCTGAAGTCAAATCACCTTTTGTAATGGGAAAAGAACCCATAGTCTCGATTCCATCCTGCTTTCACACAATTTAATTTGCATATTAATTCCAGTTCAGCTGTCTCTCTTTGAACGCTTGATGTCCCAGTCACACCTCTGATGATGGTCGTTAACAGATCATTTATCGAGTGATTCGAAAGATGGAAGTGCTCAGTAACTGGCTTTTTTGTTTTGTGATTTCTGATACCAGTTCTATGTTCATTTATTCTTTTGCACAGGAATCGGCCTGTTTGTCCAACATATAAGGTGTGGGGGCATCTCTAGCACATGATGGCATAGATCACATTATTAGATGAGCAGGTAAATGAGCCTTTGATGGAGTAGCAGGCTTGATTAGGACCTATGATGGTATCTGTTGTGCAGATACATGGGCAGACTTGGCAGCGTGGTTTGTTGCAGGGGTGTGTGCCTTCTTTAATGTTTCTGTTGTTAGATCTGTAGTTGCTGGTGAGTATCTGTTTAAGGTTGGGTGGTTGTCTGTAGACAAGGAGAGGTCTGTCTCCCAAGGCTTCAGAGAGTGAGGGATCATCCTTTAGAATAGGCTGTAGGTCCTTAATGATCTGTTGCAGAGGTCTGACTTGAGGGTTGTAAGTGGCGACTAGTGGTGTTCTGTTGTTTTCTTTCTTGCGCCTCTCCTGTAGTAGATGACTTCGGGGGGGCTTTCCTTCTGCCCCACAACCAGCACACATAAGATAAAATTGTGCAGTGACTTAGAGGCCTCCTTTCACTATCTAAGACTCAAAGAATATTTTCATAACACCACTGATCAACTTACTGACACACAGATACCTTCCTCCAAACACTACAAGAAGAAATATTCTTTGTGGACTCCAGAGAGTCGGAACAAGAGACGACTTCTATATTGATTGTTTCTGCCACCGTGCCAAGGTTGAAATCATGGACAAATGACATCCTTTACATCATAACCTCAGCCCTGCAGAACGCAATGCCATCCACAGCCTCAGAAACAACTATGACATTATCATTAAGGAGGCTGACAAAGGAGGTGCAGTTGTTATCATGAATAAATTGGATTATGATCAGGAGGCTTATAAACAACTCTCCAACACACCATTCTACAAACCACTTTCCTCTGACCCCACTGAAGAATACCAAAAGGAATTACGATGCCTACTCAAGAAACTCCCTAAGACAGCACAGGAACATATAAAGACAGAAGCACTACCAGAACCCTGGTCAGGGGTGTTCTATCTACTACCTAAAATCCATAAAAAAGGAAGCCCTGGACGCCCCATCATCTCAGGCATTGTCACTCTTACTGCCAGCCTATCTGGCTATGTGGACTTCCTCCTCAGACCCTATGTTATCAACATCCCTAACTATCTTCGCGATACCACAGACTTCCTGAGGAAAATATAGTCCATTGGTGAACTTCCAGAAAACACCATTCTGGCCACTATGGATATAGAAGCTCTTTACACCAACACCCCACACAAGGATGGATTACAAGCTATTTGAAGAACCATCCCAGATGATGCCACAGCACAGCTTGTGACTGAACTTTGTGACTTTGTGCTCACCCACAACCACTTCAAATTTGAGAATAATTTATACCTCCAAGTCAGTGGTACTGTTATGGGCTCCCGCATGGCCCCACAATATGCCAACCTCTTAATGGGCGACTTAGAACAACATTTTCTCAAGTCTAATCCCAAAACACCTCTTCTTTACCTACGCTATATTGATGACATCTTCATCATCTGGACCCATGGCAGGGATGCTCTTGAAGCTTTTCACAGAGATTTTAACAATTTCCACTCCACAATCAAATTGAGCCTGGAACACTCCACACAGGAGATCTACTTTCTTGACACTACAGGACAAATCAGGGATAGACACATCAACATCACCCTGTACTGAAAACCTACTGATTGGTATAGTTACCTACATCCTTTGAGTTTCCATCCTAAACACACCACACGATCCATTGTCTATAGCCAAGCCCTAAGATATAACTGTGTGGTGTTTTGGACTACCTAGGGTCATTGGGGTTGTCATAGTGATAAATGGGAGAGTCGTTTAGGTGCTAGGAAAACCTGTCTGTCTCCTCTCTCTCTCTCTCAGTTCTCTTTCAATAAAGACTTCTTATACAGCTCTGAATATGCTGTCCTCCTTATTGGATTATAATCTCCCTTAAAACTCTACATCTGATGACAGAGGATGGGATATGTGATGGAGTCGCTATCATCAACAATCCTGGCAACTCTGGAAAACCAGAATACAATGTAAGAAGCAAAACTTTATTTTACTGCTTGCATGGGGGTTGGGTTGTAGCTGTGAAAGCTGATCTGTTTGCCTAAGGGCTAGCTGGCTAATTTGAAAGCTGATCTGCCTGCCTAAGGACTAGCTGGCTATTCTGAAAGCTGATCTGCCTGTTAAGCACAAGGAAGAGATAAGGCTGGCTGGCTATTCTGAAAGCTGATCTGCCTGCTGTTAAGAGAAGAGACAAACAATAACCACAAGAGGGCATCATGGCTTTACTTACTACAACCTTTGAAGCATATGATCATTTGGCAGATTCCTGGCAGACATATACAGCCCGATTTCAAAATTTTGTAATAGCAAACGACATAACTGATGAGAAGAAGGTACCGGTTTTTCTAACGGTCATTGGAGTTAAGACTTATAATTTGCTATGTGATTTGCTTTATCCAGAGAAGCCAGAGCAGAAACCTTATGGGGACCTAGTGGAAGTTCTGGGAGCACATTTTTCCCCAAAGCCACTAGTAACTGCCGAGAGGTATAGGTTCTATCAAAGGAACCAAGAGGAAGGTGAATCAGTTGTACAATTTGTAGCAGCTCTGCGGAAGCTGGCAGCACACTGTTATTTCAAGAACATGTTAGAGGAAATGCTGTGTGACAGGCTGGTGTGTGGCCTGCACAGTGAATCAACACGAAAATGCCTATTGACTGAAGGTCAACTCACCTTGCAGAAGGCTGTGGAAATTGCAGTCTCCATGGAACGCGTCACCCAAGACATGCAACAGATCGGGGTCAGTGTCCCTAAAGTATCCCTACAACCTGCACCCAGGGCACCGGGAAGACAAGAATGTTACCGGTGTGGGAAGCAGGACCACCTCGTATCTGAGTGCCGGTTTAAGGAACTACTGTGTTGACAATGTGGTAAGAGAGGGCACATTGAACATGCCTGCAAACAAAGGAAGGGTGAGCCAAACAGAAGAGGCAGACCTGAGAAAAATGGGCCATTGGTTTGGTGGACTAAGAGGGAAATTCTGCATGTAGTAGAACAGAATACAGGTGATCATAGTGACACCCAATTGGAAGATGAAGATTCCCTCCATGTTTTGTCTATAACAGCTGGCCCACGTAAATTCTGGGTAACATCTGTGTTGGAAGGCAAACCTACACGCATGGAACTGGACACTGGCGCAGCAGTTTCATTAGTTTCTAACCTTGTGTATGAGAAGGACTTTAGACATCTGCCACTTAAGCCGACAGTAGTCGTTTTGAAGACATATACTGGAGAGACTGTTCCCCTGTTGGGTACTATTGATGTGGAAGTAGAGCTCAATGGACAGACCACAAAGCTACCACTGTTTGTGGTAAAGGGGAATTACCCAGCCCTAATGGGAAGATCTTGGATCAGGAAAATCCAACTCAATTGGTTACAAGTGCATCAATTGACTAAAGAAGAAATGAATCTAGCAGCGGTACTAACAAAACACGCTGCTGTTTTCGGTGAAGACTTAGGTAGTATGAAGGGAATCACTGTGAAATTAAATATAAAGCCTGATTGCCAGCCAAAATGTTTGAAGGCCAGGATGGTACCATTTGCCATCAGACCCAAGGTGGAAGAAAACTTGGAGTGGTTAGTCAAAGAGGGAGTCTTGGTGCCAGTTACTCACAGCCAGTGGGCGACACCCATTGTCCCAATAGTGAAGAAGGATGGCTCCATTTGGATTTGTGGAGATTTCAAGGTCACTGTCAACCCAGTGTTATGTGCAGAACAATATCCTCTTCCCTGCATTGAGGACATCTTTGCAGGTTTGGCTGGAGGACAAAAATTTAGCAAGATTGATTTGAGTCAAGCATACTTACAGATGCATGTTGAAGAAGAATCTCAAGAATTGTTGACAATCGTAACGCATAAGGGGTTGTACAGATACTGTCATTTACCTTTCGACATTACTTCAGCCCCAGCTTTGTTCCAAAGGGCAATGGATCAGATTTTGAGTGGTTTATCAGGAGTACAGTGCTATCTGGATGACATCCTGGTCACGAGCAAAAATGAGGAGGAACACCTTACAAACTTGGAAGCTACTCTGCAAAGACTGGAAGAGTATGGTCTACGTGTTCACAGAGACAAATGTAAGTTTTTCCAGCCCTCAGTTGTATATTTAGGACATGTAATTGATGCTGATGGTCTCCATAAGTCTCCGGCCAAGGTTAAGGCTATTGTGGATGCTCCGCTACCTCAGAATGTAAGCCAACTTCACTCTTTTTCAGGCTTATTAAACTATTATGGCAAGTTTATTCCACAATTAGCGATGCTCCTGAAACCCCTACATGAGCTTCTGGGGCCGAAAAAGGCCTGGAACTGGACTGAAGCCTGTGATGTTGCATTTAATGAAGCTAAACGCTCACTGGTAAACTCGAAGGTTCTGACACATTTTGACCCATCCTTGCCCCTTGTGATGCCTCCCCTTATGGAGTTGGGGCTGTATTGTCACATATTATGCCTTCTGGTGAAGAGAGGCCTATTGCTTTTGCTTCACGCTCCTTGACTAAGGCAGAAACTAATTATGCCCAAATTGAACGTGAAGCACTGGGCATTGTTTTTGGCGTTCGGAAATTTCACCAGTACCTGTGGGGAAAGTTCACACTTCTTACTGACCATCGACCCCTGACATCAATTTTGGGGCCACACACAGGCATCCCACATTTGGCTGCTAGTCGGATGCAACGATGGGCATTGATACTTTCTGGATATACATATGAAATCAAGTACAGGCAATCCTCTTTGCATTGCAATGCTGATGGCCTTTCAAGGCTACCCTTACCGGCACACCGTCAGGATCTGGGCCAGGAAGGAATCTTTTACTTTGAACAGGTGGAAAACACACCCGTCACGGCTTCTCAAGTGAAGAAAGCAACACGGGTTGACCCAGTACTCTCACGAGTTATGGATTTCGTGATGCATGGAACGTTCTTACCTGACTCTCAGGTCTCTCCTGACCCCCACCCCTATGTGTCTAGGAGGACAGAGTTATCGACCCAATCCGGGTGTTTGTTGTGGGGTATGCGTGTCATTATCCCACCTTCATTAAGACCACGTTTGTTGGAACAGCTCCATTCAAGTCACTGTGGCATAGTGCACATGAAAGAAATTGCACGGAGTTATTTCTGGTGGCCGGGCTTAGACAGGGCCATTGAAGAAACGGCTAGAGCTTGTACCTCATGCCAGAGTGTCTGGAATGCACCTCAGTTGGCACCTCTTCCCCCATGGGATTGGCCTGAAAGGCCATGGCAACGTATCCGTGTTGATTTTACTGGCCCATTTGAAGGAAATATGTTTTTAATTGCTGTGGATGCCCATTCAAAATGGCCAGAAGTCTCGGTAATGCAGCCCACTACTACGGAAGCCACTATTCAGACCCTGCGTGGCTTTTTTAGTCATTACGGTCTTCCAGAACAGCTGGTGAGTGACAATGGACCACAATTCGTTTCTCAGGATTTTGAAACTTTTATGAAGGCCAATGGAATATATCACATCAGGTCAGCACCGTATCATCCTTCCACCAATGGACTTGCTGAAAGGTTTGTACAGACTATGAAGCAAGCTCTAAAATCTGCAAAGGGACGTTCACCTCTTCATAAGCATCTGGACAACTTCTTGTTGTCCTACAGAAACACTCCACAGGCTACAACCAAGGCATCTCCAGCTTTTCTTATTATGGGATGGCAGTTGCGCTTTTGCTTTGATTTGTTGAAACCACGAGACACGCAGCAAGTGGTTCAACACCAACAGCAGGACCAGGTCAGCAGACATTCACCAAGAACAAAGGGCCACACCTTCAGTATTGGACAGCCAGTTCTTGCGCGAAACAATGCTTCAGGAGCTAAATGGGTCCCAGCAACAGTCATTGCCCAGACAGGACCTGTTTCCTACTCTGTCCAGACAGCGAGTGGCCTAGTTTGGCAACGGCATGTAGATCAGCTGCTTCTCCGTCATATCCACCCAGAAGATGCATCTCCAGCAGACATATCTGACTTCACCCTTACTGATGATACAACATCAGAGCATGAAACTACTATTTCTGTCTCTCCTGCTCCAGCCACCCCTTCAACGCCTTCAGCCTTCCTGGACCAGCCGGACACAACATCATCTCCGGTTCCAACTACTTCTCCAGTACCTGTGATCCCACCACCACCAATACCACCTTGTGGGGTGGGCACACCAGAAGTTCGCCGTAATCCACCTTGTGACAGAAGGCCTCCTAATCGGCTGGATCTTTAGCTAGTGGTGACCCCCTCTTCATGGGGCAGAATAATTCCCCGGGGGTTTGCTGGAGATGGGGCAGTCTACCCTCATCTCCTAGTTTAGTTCTTATTCTTTCTGGGGGGGAGGGCTTTATTCTGGGGGGGGTGTTCATTAGAGGGGGAGGACTATGTGGTGTTTTGGACTACCTAGGGTCATTGGGGTTGTCATAGTGATAAATGGGAGAGTAGTTTAGGTGCTAGGAAAACCTGTCTGTCTCCTCTCTCTCTCTCAGTTCTCTTTCAATAAAGACTTCTTATACAGCTCTGAATATGCTGTCCTCCTTATTGGATTATAATCTCCCTTAAAACTCTACAAACTGCTTTTGCTCTGATCCCTCAGACAGAGACAGACATCTTGAGGATCTCTGTGAGGCATTCTTGAAGCTACAGTACCCACCTGGGGAAGAAAGAAAACAAATTGACAGAGGTAGATGGGTTCCCTGAAGTTGTCTACTACAGGAGAGGCGCAAGAAAGAAAACAACAGAACACCACTAGTCGCCACTTACAACCCTCAAGTCAGACCTCTGCAACAGATCATTAAGGACCTACAGCCTATTCTAAAGGATGATCCCTCACTCTCTGAAGCCTTGGGAGACAGACCTCTCCTTGTCTACAGACAACCACCCAACCTTAAACAGATACTCACCAGCAACTACAGATCTAACAACAGAAACATTAAAGAAGGCACACACCCCTGCAACAAACCACGCTGCCAAGTCTGCCCATGTATCTGCACAACAGATACCATCATAGGTCCTAATCAAGCCTGCTACTCCATCAAAGGCTCATTTACCTGCTCATCTAATAATGTGATCTATGCCATCATGTGCTAGAGATGCCCCCACACCTTATATGTTGGACAAACAGGCCGATTCCTGTGCAAAAGAATAAATGAACATAGAACTGGTATCAGAAATCACAAAACAAAAAAGCCAGTTACTGAGCACTTCCATCTTTCGAATCACTCGATAAATGATCTGTTAACGACCATCATCAGAGGTGTGACTGGGACATCAAGCGTTCAAAGAGAGACAGCTGAACTGGAATTAATATGCAAATTAAATTGTGTGAAAGCAGGATGGAATCGAGACTATGGGTTCTTTTCCCATTACAAAAGGTGATTTGACTTCAGCCTTCCCAGGGTTTGAACCTAACAACTGCTCTGATTTGCTGTTACTGTATGACCTGATCCTATGTTTTACACTCCCTTGCATTTATTTTCATTCCATTCTGTAAGTTCATCTATCTTCGAAGCATCTGATGAAGTGGGATTTTCTCCCATGAAAGCTCATGTGAAACATAAATCTGTTAGTCTTTAAGTGCCACATGACTCCTTGTTTTTCTTGATGGAATAAGAGCCTGTACAATTCCAACTTTACACAGTAATTTTAAAGGTACAGGAGGGCAAATAAAACCTTTACAGTTTCAGATCCTTGTATACACTACCTCTTTGTATAACCACAGACTTTCATATGGCCTCCCAACGTGATTTACAAAGAAAGCAGTAACTTAATAAGTGGAAGCCATTAAGAAAACAAAATTAAATGCAGGCTTTAAACACAGAGTTTGAACCAGCATGACAACCCGCCACAGGGGCAAATTGCAGATTTGAGGGCACAGCAGTTGAAGCTCGGGTAGCCAAAGGAATTCACTTCGACAGTTGGTGTTGACAGCTGCCCCCCTCCCTTCCCCCAGCAGCACTGGATCTTAGAGAAGAAGCCAAGATATATCACAATATTTGATTGGCGCCATACATTAGATTTAGCTATCTACAACATTAGCCAAGGTAAGGCAGAGCCTGAAAACACCCACAAGGTAGAATGAAAGGATATCAGTTGAAAACATGATCAAAAGTGCCGATATCAGTTCCAATATGGCATCGCTGTTGAACAGAAACAAGAGGGCTCCGTTTGATGAGATTAGTTACGCTGTGGCTTCTTTTGTTTATGTATTAGGGACTAACAATGTGCTTGATGCTGAATAATACAGAGGCAAATCAATCATCTCTTCAATTCTAGAGGGAAGTGAACAATATCCTCATCACTAGCACACCTTTGCAGAAAACCACCATAATTTAGCTACAGGAGTGCTGTAGTTCCAGGCAGAATTCCCTGCAGAGCTAGCAGTGGCCTCTAAAAGGACAGAAGGTAAAGACAGTGCCATCCTGACAACCACGTTCACACCAGATATAGTGCCCACCAGTGAACTCTGGAGCAGCATAGGGTGGCACCTTGCCAGAGTTCCAGCAAGAGCTCTTCCTTACTAAAAAGAATGCACGACCATTAGCAGGGTTGGGCTGGGCTGCATGAATGATTTGTTGCAATAAAAGCTGCAGATTTTAAGAGTGGGGTAAACTGGCAAGGAAATGATGTTTTGAAATGACAAGGGGCATAGTATTGTATTGGTTCTTCAAACTTACAGTGCTGACCTCTCTTCACCACCGTGTCAACTGAGCCAAGAGTTTAGAGAGACAAAGTGACTAAAGTTGTATTTTTTAATGGATCAGTTTCTACTGGTAAAAGAAATGAGTTGTCAATCTTCTTGTTCTGAAGAAGAGCTCTGTGTAACTCAAAAGACTCTATTTTTCACAAGCACAGGTTGGTCAAATAAAAGGTATTAGCTCACACACCTTGTCTCTCCAATAGCCTGAGATCAGCAGAGTTATACCACCATTGCAAGCTGCCAAGAATTTAGGATCTTCCTCTTTAAGGTGGCCTTCACAAATCATGTATACCTTTATCATTTTCAAGCTGGAATGCTACTGGTCATCACCTACAACCCCCAAGTCAAACCTAGTCTAGAGTATGTCATCAAGGATCTACAGCCTATTATATAAGATGATCCTTCACTCTCTCAGGCCTTGAGTGGCAGACCTCTCCTCACTTGCAGACAGCCCCCGCAACCTTAAACAAATAATCATTAACAACAAAAGACCTAACGACTAAAACATTAAAGCAGGCGCCTATCACTGCAAAAAACCATGCCACCAACTTTGCCTACATATTTGCACAAAAGACACCATCAAAGGACCTAATCAAGCCAACTATTCTATCAAGACCTCATTTACTTGTTCATATACCAACGTGATTTATCCCATCACATGTCAGAAATGCCCCCTGCCACCTTACACATTGGACAAAAAGGACAGTTTCTCTGTGCAAAAGAATAAATGGACACAAACATGATATCAGAAATAACAGTATTCAAAAACCAACAGGGAAACACTGCAATCTTCATCTGTTAATGGCTGTATTTAGGCAAATGAATAACAAATCCAAACTTCAAAGAGAAACTGCTGAACTGGAATTCATACACGGATCTTATGCCATCAATTTAGGGTTAAATAGAAACTATGAGGTTTTTCCCCATTACAACATGTAATTTTTGTTTCTATTTTCCATTACCTCCCTCCTCCATGCTGTTGTCCACTGTTTGAATCTGAACAACTACACTGATTTGCAGTAATGGTCTGACCTGATCCTATGATTTACACTTTTTTGCATTTATTTTCCTCCCATTCATCTGTACTACTCCATCTTCAAGCATCTGACTAAGTGGGCCATGAATGCTCATGCAATAAATAAAAGTGTTAGTCTTCAAAGGTGCCCTTAAACTACTTGTTTGTTTTGCTGAACTAGACTAACATGGCTACCCCTTTGGAACTAGCTTTAGAATGTGGATAACCTTTTGGGTTCTACAGAATATTGCAAGTATACATGAACATCAGGGCTCAGCTACCCGCTAGTAGCTCATTTTGTCCCATGTGGCCTTTAAGGGGATGGCGATTATAAATAATTAAATTCATAAGTGAGTTGGTTTCCTAAGAAAATGTTTCTTACACAGTACCTTGACAGAGAATATAGAAGTGCTTAGGATATCCCTATTGTCACTTCTTAGAAATGGACATTCATAGTGTTGTATGTTTTTATGTAAAGCCAGATACTAAGGTAACCAGTCTTCAAGAAGTCTCATAGAAGAAAGCCAATGATAGACAAGAGATGATGTTACAGGTTGTCATCCAACACATCTTTTCCACTCCCTCACTTCCAGGAAGGCTTTTACAATGTAAACAAAGTTGGGGATATCTTTTGCACTTTTTATTTCTTGGCATCATCTAACAGTAATTTTTACTTTCAATATCTTTTAAATCTCTGACAGCTGAAGTCTTGCTTTCACACTATTTAGTTCATCTACAAATGATTCACAGTGAGCCCAAAACTATAATTTTTGTTTTATATTAAAATGAACTTTGACCATGAATAAAGTTCATAATACAAACCTTTTGCTAACTTTTCTGAACATAAGCAACATGTGATCCATGACAGATAAATCAGGTTTTCAATAGATTCTCTTATGAGCAGATGCATTAGTAATATAAATAATACTTTAACTCCAAATCCCTAGCTCCCTCCATTTTTCTTGGCTCCTCCACATGACATAAACAGAGGTGATAACGGTACTATAATTTATGGCAAATCTTTGCGAATGCTTCTCACAGAGCTTGATTTCTCATTCTAGTTTTCTTTTCTCCTCAAATCACTGCAGGTGAGGAAACACATTTCTGTTAACATTGCAGGTGAGGATTTTTTTTTTAAATCAACAACGTTGACTTTATTAAATAAATTTGTGTTTGAGATATTAAAAATAATTCCTCTTCCAATGCTCAGAAAGTTACAATAAAAGATGGGAAGTGGGGGATAAATCTCAACTAATGAAGGGGGCGTGGGACACTCTACACATCAAACAACATTCACATATGTATTTGTCACTCCTAATTCTAAGTCAAAGAGAATTAAGTCAGTATTTTTAATTCCACATAAAAGTACTTTGTCTACTATAAACTGGGCCTCTGATGATACCAGTTAATCTATATCAATTGTGTCTGCTGTGTTAATAGAAAAGGGACACGGGAGCTTACACATAGCTAGTTCAAGAATACCAAAGTTGTCACACAGGTTGCCAAATGAGTTGCTGAGTTTCAATGGGAGCTCTATCAAGCTGGTCAAAGATTTCCAAGCCAAGCTTTAACAGAAAGCTGTTTTAAGACTCTGGGCCTTTCGCAGGCAGCTGTGACCCTGGAAACCACTCACTACCAACTGGCAAAGGACACACAACATTGTACCTTACAGCAGGACTGACATGTGCACTGATTGTCCCAACACACTGTTGTCATGGTATTAATTTAAAAATAATATATAATTTGAATATTAATAACATGCTGCTGATTACTATCAGCCTAGAATTTATGTGAAAATGCTGCATATGAAGTTCTGGTACTCTCTGGTATTATGTTTTGGAATTGGTACACAGACAAAGGAGTTTCCTTCCAAAGAGCTGAGACAGCCATTTCCCCTGAAAACAGAGCAGGAAGTGGCCAGGGACATTTGCAGCAGAATTTGTAGGAAAACTTTGCATTTGCATCCTCTAGGAGGTACAAGGATTAACATGGTTTTGACTCAGTGGGTGACACTGGGGCTAAACCCCAATAGGTCCTGGTGATCAGAGCCAGGAAGACAATGAACTTTGAAGTTTATAAAGGAACTGTACAGAGATTTGGACTTACCCATCGGGGGGAGAACAAAAAAGCCAGCACTTTGTATCTCTGAAAGATGGGTCCTTCTCCTGAAACTGGCTGGAGAATGCTGACAACTTGGTACAAGTACGAAGCAGACCTAGACAAAGATAATCTCTTGCTAGAACAAAGTTTTAGATAATAGTGTTATTTTTGTTTTGTTTGTAACCCTTTCCTATCTCTTTCACCCTTACTTGAAATCATTTAAATCGAGGTTCATCGTTAACAAACTAATGCTGTTTTCCTGCAACCACCTCAGCGGTGTGTATTAAGGTGGAGTGTATATTTATAGCTGTTTGCATATATTGGTTCTTTGGAGTCAGTAAACTTGGGGTTACCTCTATGAGCATCCAGTAAGAAGGACTAGACACAGCAAGGTGATGGTTTTGGGGACACAGGGATTGAAAGGGTGGTATTACCCAACAAGGAGTAGCTTGCCTGCTGGAAGCTCAGGATGAGTCCTTTATGCTGTGAGTATACTACTGATATGGCCTGAGTCAAAGCCACATAGCCTCAAGGCACACAAGGTTACAGGGTGGGCAGAGGCAGAATACCTCACTGGTATGGGTTAACCCCCAACATGTCACAGAAGTATTGACATGGTCTGCAGATGTTATCTTTGAGAATTAAGGGCCTATTTTTTTCTGCACCCAGAAGAGAAGTGGGTGTGCTGAAATCCAAAAATCACTCTTTCTCTGCATTGTGCATGTTATTTTTGTTCTGGTTACTCCATGCATGTGCTCAGTCAAATGACGTAGTGTGAGAATTGTATTTCAGCTTTCTTTTGTTTGATTTACCAGATCTCCATACTAGCCAACATTTTAGAAAGTCCTTTGATCACAGTATGTGTACAGGGTATCTCACTGTAGGCTTGACCTTGCAAGGTGCTGCACACTCTGGCCTTGATCCAGCAAAGCACTTAAACACATACTCAACTTTAAACGCAAGTAGTCTCATCGACTTCAGTAAGACGACTTTCATGCTTAAAGCTAGAGTGTTTTCTGGATAAAAAAGGTTAGAACCTTACAGGATCAAGTTCTGTTTTACTTAAGACTCTGTGCAGGAATAAAAAGTAATCACACAAGAAAGACTTCAGCATTGGCTTTTCAAAAACAACTGAGGTAAGTGAACAAAACCTATGGAAAAAAATCAAATGGCATTTGTGCTCCTAAACCACTTTGGCCTTTTTTGAAAATTCCACTCTTAATTTGTAACTGTGACAGCATTAAACTATTAGCTTTTAAGTGGAAATAATCCTTTAACCTGTAATGTCAATAAAATGCAAGTGCAGTTTTTACTGTAACTGGACAAGTTTTATATGTGTTTCCTGCAGATGGAAGTTCCTGATCCACTAATATGGCCACAGAGGAAATGGTGAACCTTTGACTCTCACAATTTCTTTCTTATGCCAGCTCCCAAAACCTGGAATATTACAGCATATGTATAACTGTGTTAGTATGGTGAATAAGATGGTTTTGTTACAGAAAGTTGTTAAGTAACAGGCATGAAAATTACATGGAAACATGATACCTGAGATAATGGTCTCACCAGTGGGCATGTACCTGAATTCAGCAACAACAGCCATTTCCAGCAGAAGCATAATCAGACATTTGTCTCCATACAAGACAAACGCTGACTTCCCCTCTCATGTTCCCCTTCAACTTGAGCTAAATAAATCACTCCACTTGCAGGAAAAGCATTAAATATTAGAGAGATAAAATTTTGAAACATGATGAGAAGATCAAGGTGAAAAAACGTGAGAAAAATGAACGGTAGGTGAAAACAGACCCATAATAGTAGGAAGCTGTGGGGTGCTGATCACTATCTCTGAGATGCCAAGCACACTCCACTTGAAGAGACTAGTTCTTTGCAGGATCAGACTGTAAACTGTTGTAAGTTAAAATTAGAGACTGACCACAGCCACGGTATGCAAACCTGAATCCAACCTTTCCCAGAGTTCAATGCACAGCAACCACGGATATCATCAACACAGGCAATACTCAACAGTGTGTGTGCCAGTTGACAAATAAGGATATTAATTCCAAGGGAAAAGTTCCAAAAGCACCTAAAGAAATTTAAGAGCACAAATTGTATTGATCTTCTGTTCTTAAATATACCCTTATTTAGTTTCCTTACTGTCACACTAAATGGGAAAGCTGGAAAATAGGAGAGAAAGAAGGGGCCACATTTAAATGGAAGTTCCAGTAGACATCCTCAGGCTCAAGGGACAGCACATCTCAATGCCAGCTCTGCTATGGTCTAGGATGCCCCTGGCATTCCCCTCCATTCCAGCTAACTGAATCTCTGTGTCAGCGGGCACTATCTAGCTCTAATTTATATGGTAAATGAAAAGGCATTAAAGATCTTTTTATGAGGCAGTTATTTTATTTTTTACCCATCCATCAAGTCTCAAGCATTTTTGCTGCTCGGTCTTATTAATAAAAACAATAAAATTTAATTAAAAACTTTACAATACTGTTCTTTTCTTAAAAACCTTTGCTTCCTATTTTAAGAACAGAAGATTTGTCCACTATAGACTTGAGACATTTTCCTTTCAACAATGGGCATGAATATAACACATTCAAAGAAGGGCCACCAATTGAGGAAGCAAACTATAATACAAAGCTAAATAAAATGTTTTTAAAATGGGAATGAAGACCCCAAGGATGTCAAGATCTGCACAAAACAGTTGCCACTGGTAGTTCAGTCCGGATGGGCCTGGAGAGCCCATCCAAGGTATTCCCTAAGAAAATGGAGAAGAGGTCCTTCTGTGAGTTTTTAAAGATGCCACATGCTGTTCTTTTTGGGCCAGTTTAATCACAACCATTTATTTTCTCATGTTTCTTGCTAACGTCCTGCAGGATGCTTAGACCCACTTTGTGATTAAACTCTTGAATTATTTGTCTGTCTACATATATCTATACATACATGCACACACACATGGCATACAGATACCTTACCTATATCAGTCAATAAATAAAAATGAAATCTGAGAACTGACAAAATACGATAAACAACATTTTTGTTCCTTTGCCATAAACAGATTTCAGAGAGAAAACATTTGTGCCAAGTGCTAATGCTGCTTAGGGTCTATGGCTTATGGAAGTTTATAATATAAAACACATTTTTCAGGATTTCAGTTCAAATTTTTTCCCCAAGGTGATATTAGTACTTTCAGAAATAGGCCTGATAAGATGTTGTAGAATGCCATTTCCAAGTTAAACCTACTTCTTTCTCACACAGTGAAATAATAATGATGTCATTCAGCCTACTTGGATAAAAGTAAATCATACTGTTATTATAATATAGCACAGTGACAAATGTAAACTCCAGAATCTTTTGAGCTGTATTTTTCCCTAAGCGTCATGTTATTGGGATTTTCTTCTTTGAGGTTTTTTGGAACAGGAGATGTTCCATGAAAACAAATTTGAAGGGTTTGCTAAGTATAGGCTGCCAAGCGGCAGTTCTACCACTGGAAAACCCAAGGACTTTCCTATTTAGAAAAATCAAAAATTCATACAAAAACACCAGATTTCTCTTCCTCTTTGTTCTATTGAAAACTGTTGAACACACAGAATTTCCAGTGTTCAGTTACAAGATACATTATTTGCATTTCTTAGGTATTATTTCTATTGCAGCATTGGTTAGGCTCAGAAGCGTCCTTAGGGTAGGTCAAAGGGGACATTTGACGTGGACCACGAGCTTTTGGGGACCTCGTGGGGCCCACCCCCACCCCCCATGGCAGGAATCGGCACGAGCCCCACCTCTCCTACAGTGAGCCTGGATGTTTTTGGGGGGCAGAGGCAGGCTCAGTCAGAGGCTGCTTGGCAGGTGAATAGCTGGGCTGCCTGCAGCCCCTTCCCCTGGAGCCTCCAGCTGAGCAGTTAGCTGGAGGGGAGAGGGAGGTTTAACCCTTTCCTCCTCCAGCAGACGCTGCCAGCACCAGCCCAGGGAACACACAGCCAGGTAAGTGCAGGGGGGAGTCTGGTGGGACCCTGAGCCTGAGTCTGGAGGGGGACAAGGCTGCTGGGGATCCAAGACTCCCCCTGGGCACCGATTCACTTTGGGCTAGTGGTGGGGCAGGTAGATCAGGGATCATGCTGTGACAGAGCGCTCCCCAGATCCCATTCAGTGTGCTGCTGTGACCTCCCAATTCCCACTCCTGAACCCTGCTTCATCTCACTTTGCCAAGTGACCACTCACTCCTGAGTCAGTCCACTCCAGCTTCTTGCGTACCGTTGGTCCCAGGCAGGGGGTGTATGCCTCTGGCTACTCGAGGGAGGGTCCCCCAGCAAGCACCCCCAGCCCCTGTTACTACACCAGGAGCCACTGTCTACAGAGATTGGGAACCACTCCCAACCACCACACACTCAATCCATCAATTTAACAAAGAAATGGATCGTGCCCAGCTTCCTTCACTCACACCCTCTAAAGATCACACAGCTTTAGGGAAAACAACTACTAGTTTATTGATCAGATTATAATTCTAAGTGAGAATATGGCCAAGCATGGCGGAATCATAGTATAAGTAAATCAGGAGAGACCACAAGAAAATAAAAGGCAAAATACACGTACTAACCTAATACGTCTACTTAAACTAACTTCATAGTCCAAACAAGTTTATGCTCAAGGTGTTTGGCGGTTAGATGTTTTTTACCTGAGGCCAGGCAGGGCCCATATCTTGCTTGGAGTTGTTTCAAGATGGAGAGTCCCAGCTCAAAAAACCTTTTAAAACTTTCAGGTTTCAATTTCCAAAGGGATAGCCGTGTTAGTCTAGTTCAGCAAAAAAACCCCAAGGAGTCGTGTGGCACTTAAAGACTAAAAGATTTATTTTTCACATGAGCTTTCATGGGAGAAAATCCCACTTCATCAGATGCTTGTCTCAGTCTTTGTTTCCAAATCCCTCAGCCCCTCCATTTCAGGGATAAGGTGATTCTTTTGTCTCTTCACAGACACCTCTTTTAGCATACCTTTGTCTCTGTCTGACACTGCTGGGAGAGACCTCTCTCTCTTTCCTTATCCCTGAGCCATAGAAAGCATGTTACATGTTTGGTCACACGTATGAAGTTGTAGGAAACATATCATCACAGAAATCATGTAGAATACGTTATTAGCATCCACACAGAAACATTGCATGGTGCAATTGGCAGCAAATCATACAATTCCAGTGTATAAGTGAACAGGAAAATCATGTAGATCATAACCCAGGGTGCACACCGTCACACATGCCCCTTTGGGCCCCGGGTCATGGGTTGGTGGCCAGGCGAGAGGATGGCAGGCAGACAAGGCCAAGGACTGTCCCCCCATCCCCCCCAGGCCAGGTGGTAAGGCTGGAGGGCAGGCTGGGCCACGGATCCTGTGTGATCATTGGTCACCAGCCACTTACAGACATGACTTTTGCTTTGTGTTTTCTTTCTGGGGTGGACCCTCGCTTTTGTGGGACTTCTTTGCATCACTTAGCCACTAAGGTAGTACTTGCATTTCATCAGGACAGGCTGGTATGAACTGATTCCATCACACACACACCCTTCATTCACACATCTTGTTCACACATTTAAATGAAATTCCAGAGTATACACCTAAAAGAAGTTTTATCAAGAATACAAAATAGATTTCTAAATTTACAACATCAAGCTTTGCTGGACATTGGTTACAATGTCTATTAAACTGAGTTAGTTATTTCAGTTATGATATTAAAGAACAGATACAGTGTTGCCTAACAGATGCTTTAAAAGGTACATTCAATTAATTTTATCTCTGTGTCCCTACATTGTGGCTACAGAAGCCTGCTACGCTAGCCACGAAGCATACAGTTAGGGAAAGGAATTCCTTGAGTGAAGTATGTGGTATTAATTTATACAGTATTGCCAGTTTCGAGAGATCAAAAATCACAAGGATGGCAAAAATAAGTCCTTTGGGGGGGGGCAAGATTATACTGTGTTTTAAAATTAATCTCTTGATGTTTGAATTCCCCCTATCCCTCCCCAGGGTGAGTAAGTGACAATTAGTGTTGCCTGCTCTTTCTACCACACATACTGGGTAAGTTTTCATCTTTTTACCCATCTTTTATATTTGCTGACTCTCAGGTAAGTCTATGGAACTTCCTGTGTCTTGCTTCCTCAGAGCTCCTGTGTGATCATTGTAAATGGCTGGTGATCAGACACGACTTTCATCTTGTATTTTATTCTTTTTCTTTCTGGGTGGATCCCTCTTGCTTTTCCCATCCTGAGTAAAATGGACTTGTTTGCCTCATGGGTTCCCTAACTTCCCCCACCTGATTCGCATGCACCTGTAAGCTGGGACCAGGCCAGAGCCTTTTAAAATTTTCTGCCCTGCAGCATGTCCAGGCATGTGGCCTAGGGCAGGAACAGCATGGGAAATTGCAGATGCTAGGCTGCCTTCCTTGGTGCCTGCCACCCAGCTGCTCTTCTCTTACTCTCTTGACATCCCACTCTATCCTCCCCTGCTCCCCACTCTCATGCTGCCACTCAGAAGATTGTGGGGAAGGCAAGCATCACAGCAAGTTCATGGGAGGGGCAGGGCTGGAAGTCCCAGGGACAGTATTATCCATCACCCTCCCTCCTACTCCTATTTGTGGAGCTTCTTGGCTCCTGATATTCAGCAACAGGAACCTGGAGGGGTTAGGGAATCATGTGCCTTGTCAGGCACTCTGCAGGGCTGGTCGGCCATGCCCCCCACTGCAGAGAGCGATTCGCCCAGGGCCTTGCACCCCCCTAGGGACCGCCCTGGTTAGGCTTCAGCCCCATCATGCTAGGCGTGGTACAAACAATTAACAAAAAGACAATCCCAGCCCTAAAGAGTTTGCTATCTTCATGTGAGATAAGAGCTAATTCCAGCTGACTAATATAATAGACAGGGAAAGTACATGTTTCCCAGCTTTAGCTGAAAATGTGTGATTTTTTTACAAAAAGAAAAACAAAAAGCAAAATCTCCAAACACTGTATTTAGCAAAATGTGCTAATCTCTTCCTAGGATATGAATATTACACAGTAGAGATTGGTATCTGTATGACAGTGCTCTGAATCCGAGATTGGTATCTGTATGACAGTGCTCTGAATCCGGGTACCACTTTGCTGCCTACTACAAACATTACTGTAAGAGACAATCCACACTTCAAAAACCTTACTGTCCAAATGTAAGCAACTATTGTATTTGCATGATTTACAGCTGAAAGCTTTGTCTCCTACCGCCCATCCTTCAAGGAGAAAAAGGACCATGAAAAAAGGCATATTTTCAAATTCAATTTGCTTTCTTTAAAAATTGCAAAACACAAAGTGATTCCTGCAAGTTTTGGAAAAAGTCCACAAAGGGCATGAAACACCACGTACAATAGAACTTCTGAGTTATGAACATCTCAGGAATGGAGGTGGTTGATAACTGAAATGTTCATAACACTGAACAAAATGTTATGGCTGTCATTTCAAAAGTTTACAGCTAAACATTTGGCTTAATACAGCTTTAAACTTTACTACACAGAAGAAAAATGCTGCCATCTTAATTTACATGGAGCAAGCACAGAAAGTTTCCTTACCGTGTCAATTTTTTATTGAGCTTTCCGTTTTTTCAGTAGTGTATATTTAACACACTACTGTACTTCACAGTATTTGCTTTTTTTTTGTAGGATGGGAGGTGGTCTGTCCTGTCTGTTTGTGTACTTCTGGTTCCAGGTGAGGTGTGTGATTGTCCAGTCAGTTTGTTAAGCTGGTGTTCATAATTCTGAAGTTCTACTTTATCTAATGCAGGCAATTTTCCTGAATGTGAAGTCATACTGAAGGGGCATGAGTCAGCAGACTCCATTTTGGGTCCTGAGACACCATTTCAGGGACCCAGGGTAGTCACATCTCACCTGTCCTCACCATCTCCAGGTTAGTCACATGGGCCCAGAAGCATCAGATGAGGTGATGCACCATATTAGGAAATGACCCTTCCCTGACCCAGGTGAGGTGACCAGCCATATAAGGTATACAGCCCCCGACCCTGAATTATGATTGGCTCTGTGCCTGCCTTACCCCTTTTCTGTAGACTGTACTATAAAACCCACTGTATTGTACCCCTCTGGGAGCTAGCTCCATGAGATCTCTGTAATGTAATAAAGCATACATGCATTTGTGACCTCCTCTGTCTTTGTGTGTCTTGGGACCACTTGGACCGACTCGGGGACTACCAGAGCTTTGTGCTCTAACAATACTTTTCTATTAGTAAAGTCCAGTTTCCTTAGACAATGAACTAAAATTAGCTGTGTTAAAACACTTTGTACCAGTGAGCTTTGGTTAAGTAAAAGAACCAAAGGATCAGTTTCAAGCAGACGTTTAAAGCAAGGTGACAAGTGTGTTATAGTAAAATGTGTCCCTGCTAGAACTATGCCATAGCATAAAGATGCTTACTTGCAAAGCAAACTTAGTTAAAACAAATATTAAGAACAATTATTCACTTACTACAAAGCCAATCCAACTAAATGAAAAATGATCTCAAGGGGGACTATGATTACAGTTTGAAGTAACCCACTAATAATTGCTTCACATATTTATTGGAACAGAATCATGGCAGTCTGCTCCAAAGCAACACCCTCCACAGCCTCAGCAGCAATGCTTTGCTTACAGCAGCAGCATGATCACATTAGTGTTGCTCTGATTCTTCATAGCAACACATAACAGCCCCAATGCAAGTCCAATTTGATTTCTGCAAATTGATTAGTAACTTGATCTTTGTTTAATTTAGTGGCACTCAACAGATATGGTGGCAAACTGTCCATTAAGAGGGGAACTACACATACCTTTTGTTACAATTACTAAGGACACAGTCCAGCAAAGATAGATCTCTAATATCCTGGGATCAACACAACTACAACTACAGCACATGCTGCAAAGATATGCACGTGCTTAATATTAAGCATTATGAATGGAGTTCAGTGGGACTATTACTAGTGCATGTAATGATGACCAAAAATATGTCCTAAGATTCTTAAGGGGATCCATAGATAGCCATTTATTTTTAAAATAAATCTGTATGTTAACAGAGCAGCACTCATGTCTCAGAGACCTCCCTCTGGTCAGGTGTGTCTGGAGTGTCTCAGCTTGTGGTGACCCCCATCAGTGGTTTCTCAGCTATTTTTCAGTGACTCAGCTCTCCGGCAAAGTCACAAACACTGTCTGTATGTGAATCAAGAACAAACCCCTTTTGGGGTATATAGTCCACCACGGGCCTCTCTCTTAAGCCCACCTTTGCCTCAGTCTTTAAATATTTCCAGGCCTAAGATGGGGCCATCTACCTTAGAAGTACTATCTCCCTGCAGCCCTCTCTGGGCTCAGTCTCCGTCTAATCAGCCAAGAGCTCCACTGTTGCCTCACCTATTCCTACTGGCAACTGTCTTCAGCTTCTAGGACTAAGCTAACCAGGAGCCTCTCACTCTCCTGGTCTCTGCCAGCACTGACTTGGCTTGGGCCCTGCTGCTCTTTCACCAGACAGAAACACATCTCTCTCTTTTCCAACTACAAGTAGCACCTAACAGTAGCTCCTTTTATATGACTCTGCTGAGCCCTGAGTGGCTGCTCCCCACAGCTTCCCTCATTGGCTGCTTCCTCACAGCCATTCTGGGTCATTTGGAGGACTTCTCTCCTTTTTTCTGGGCCAGGCTGTAGCAAAACCCCAAGGCGTCCAGTAGGGGGCCTTTGGGCTTAGTCGACCCCATCATACTATAAAATAAAAAGGAACAAAAAATTAACAAAATTTCAGGTTTTTATATATAACAGTAGTGATCAAAGTTCATTCATTTTTGTAAAACAAGTAAGGAGCCCTGTGGCACTTAAAGACTAACAAATGTATTTATTGCATGAGCTTTCATGGGAGAAAATCCCAGTTCATCAGACACTTTGAAGTTAAATTAAAAATCAGTTATTTAGTAAACAGGGATCCACCCCTTCTTCTATTATGTAACTATAACCTTCCTGCGGGCCAAGATGGCAGCAGCAAAGGGTCGGGTTCTATATCTAGGGGTTCACAAACAATGTTACAACACCAATCGGCTCAAGCCCCCACCTATTCTCCTGGTAAGTCATGCACTGCTCCCTGGGCAGCTAGAAGGGGTAATGCTTCCCCTCTTGCAAGCACGTGTCTGAGCGTTGTACATCAAATTTTAAATAGTAAGATAAAGAGAATATACAGAAGCAATATCAAAACCAGCACTGGTTTGGAGATACAGTGCAGGGCAGGATTCCCACAAAACCCAATAAGCCGAACTCAATCCACCCAAGTGTACACAGAGTGTGTCCTCCGCTTGTCCATTATGCTGATATTGACCATCATAGTTTTAGCGTCCATCTCTCAAAAAGGGAGGGAGGGCTCAGCCTGCCTCCTCCAGTTGTCTTCTGTCACCTCAGAATCCACTTGCACCACCTGCTGGCCACTTGCCTTGTCCCACTGGTCACTCATACCTTTCACTGGTACCATCTGCTGGCTGCTCACATTGTCACCTGCTGGCTGCTGGCACTGCCTGCTGGTCACTCACGCCCTCTGCTGACACCATCTGCTAGCCATTCACACTGCCATTGGAAACACCTGCTGGCCACTCCAAAGGCACCAACTCCTCTGGACCTCATTCAGCTCTCTAAAAAACGGAAGGAGTCCTGTAGCAGTTAAGGACCAACAAATTCATTTATCACATGAGTTTTCATGGGAGAAAATCCCACTTCATCAGATGCTTTGAAGATGGGGGACTTACAGAATGGGAGGAAATAATGCAGAGAAGTGTAAATCAAGGGATCAGGTCACACTGTAACAGAAAATCAAACCAGCTGTTAAGATTCAAACACTGGGAAACATCACACAGAGGAGGGTGAGATCCAATCACCTGTTGTAATGGAAAAAGAATCCATAGTCACCATTTAATCCTGCTTTCACACAGTCAACTTCGCATATCAATTCCAATTCTGCAGTTTCTCTTTGAAGACTCTTTGGAATTTGGCTCTCTAGTGAATTAAGATGTAAGAGAGAATTTCAACTCTCTAGAGATTTCAGCTCCAGACTTTAGCCTTTAGAACACCAAATTCCACAGGGATAGCTGAGTTAGTCTAGTTCAGCAAAACAAACAAGGAATCCTGTGGCACTTAAAAAGACTATCACATTTATTTATCCCATGAGCTTTTGTGGGAGAAAATCCCAATTCATCAGATGCTTTGAAGTATCTCCCACAAAAGCTCATGCCCTAAATAAATATGTTAGTCTTTAAGTGCAACAGGACTCCTTGTTTGTTTTAGAATACCAGATTACTCAATGATCAAAATAACAAAAGTATTCCATAAGGAGTCATTAAGTCTATCTTTTAACAATGAGAGGGCAGTTAGGTATTGCCTAAGATTCAGCTCTTCAGAAGAGCTGATAACCCCTCCCTCCTTCCTCTTACAAGACTGAAAAATAGGGTTGCTCACTCTTCTGCAGCCAACAGGAGGGAACCTGCAGGCCATTCTGAAAGCCCCTGTGGGCCAGCTTTGGTCCCTCAGCCACAGGTTGGAAACCACTCGGCTAATGAAATCCTGGGCGTTAGCTTTAAGCAGACCTTGCACTTCAGAAGATGTGGCATGACCTACCCACCCCGCCCCAGTATCATCTGCTGAAACCACTGCCCAAACTGTGTCTCTGCACTGTTGTCAAGTACAGCTCATCTCTTTGGAGCACAATACTGTAATTTTGTTGTGCACTTGGATCAGGGTCTCCTTGTGTTCCCCATGCAGGGGTTAAAGTAAATCTGGCCCTTGCTAGTTATGCACATTTCTGTAATTTCAATTATTGTCCACAGAAATCTGCTTGGACTTCTGCCTACTTCTTATCTTACTTATAGTGCCAAAAAGCCAGCTTTCACACTTGCAAACAAAAAAAGACTTGTCACAACTAATAATTGTTATGTCTACACTGGAGGCTTAAGTCAACTGAAGCAGGCCACATTTGCTCCATGGCCACATTTGCTTAAGTCAACTTAATAACTTTCACCCTTAAAGTCGAGTTTAAGGGTTAAGTCAAGTAAACTTAACAAAATGTGGCCATTAAAATTGACTTTAAAAAGTTGACTTAAGCCAGGGGACCCATTTAAAGTCGATTTAATCAAGTAAACTTTAAACGTGTCCCCCGCCTTACATTGACTGTATAAACTCGACTTAAACAAATGGGGACTCTCTAAGTCAACTTAATAAAGTTGACTTTAAGTCAACCTTGTTAAGTCAACTTAACTGAGCCATCTAGTGTAGACACAGCCATAAATAGTAAAATAGCCCCATCAAACCAACTTCCCACCTCCCCAAACTAGATGTCTTTTATTCATCTTTCATTTTATAATGGACTCATAAGGCTTACATCTGCTGAACACTTAATTAAAAAGTTCAACCCATGTGGTGCTAATTCAGCTGTATCTTGCATTTTGTAAGTTAATTGCTCATAAGCTGTCATATCTAAAAAAAGTCTAAAAAATCACTCTCTGTTACCTATAAGTGTCTTTCCCTTTCCTAATTTGTAGCACAGAACATATGCAGCAGATAATTCACTTACATCAGGTAGCCCATAATTAATTCACTTGTGCAAGTGCCTAAAATAATTTATAGTTAAATTCAAAGTGTGGATTTTTTTAATCATTAATATCTGCTTCAGTGATTTTTGTTCAAATTTTAAATTAAAGCATGCAATGAATTTTAAACTTAGTCATTCTGGAGTAAGTAAAATACGGCTATATGCCTTACTGCAGGTCTCGAAGGTTTAATAACCAACTTGTGTGGCTCTTGAGTTCCATGAGTTTGGCCGCCCCTGTTACATAAATCAGATATAAACAGCAGGCACACCTGATTTTCATTTATTGTCAAAAGAAATTCACCCACCAGTGAGTGCATTTAGTAGTTTTAAGCAGACATGCTTCTAAAAATCTCTCACATAACAGAGCTAAAGCCACCATTAAGAATTCCATAATTGCCAACCACTACTATACATACCTCATCTAATACCCACAGGAGAGAAATGACAATATCTCAGAAGCCTCTGTGACTAACTATTAGCTAAAGGTGATTCTTCATGTAGTCATTACTATCTCTGTACATGCAGGCACCAACTGACTTGAAGCACTGGGAAATAAAATGGCACTGGGAGGGAGTGCTGGCCGGGGCTGCCATCAGCCCCAAAGGCAGCATTTCCAAGCAGAAACGGCCTGGCCCCATCCTTCTGATACACCTGGACAGCTCCACTGATGGAATACCAGTATCATCTATTAAATGGAAGTATCAAGGAAGTTTATCTCCTCACATTCCCCACACCTTCAAGGCTTCTCAAGGAAATATTCCTTTCCTAAGTATAGGACCCCACATGACCTCAATTCAAGCAATGCACTGCCTCGCTTACTCAAACATCGATCAGGATCAGAAGAAAGATATATGAAGATTTTTGTACAGAGCTCAGAAAAAGGAACTACATAGTATCAGTCTAAATGTATAATTTTACAGATGAGGCACAAACATGTGAGCAGCTAATTACAGCTGTTGAACAATGGAAATATAGGTTAAAGAGAAAGGGAGAGATTTAATATGGTGATGGAAGACACTTGGGCTCAGGAAATTGCATGTTATTCCAAGCACCAGGAACAGTGCAAAAAAAGGCACAAACTTGTCAGTTACACAAAGAAGCACCACCTTAAGGAGGGAAGATGTTTTTAGTCTTTCTCTGTATGACAAATTCCAAAGGGGTAGCCATGTCAGTCCAGCTCAGCAAAAACAATAAGGAGTTTTGTAACAAAAGCTCATGCAATAAACACTTTTGTTAATCTTTAAAAGTGCCATGAGACTCCTTGTTTGTAAAATAAATCTGTTAGTCTTAAAGTGCTACACAACTCCTTGTTTTTTTTCTCTGTATGCCTTCACTATGAAACAAAGTCTCTGAACCAGATTTTCAAACTGGTCTTTCACACCAAGACCACATGCACGAATTGTGCACATGCATATGAAAAGCAGCTAGTGACAGTGAAGTACTACTATTTGGGTTTGTGGACATGGGGGGAGGGGCTTGTACCTGCCCATGGCTACGTTGCCCTCCTATACCCCAAAGGGGGGAACTACTGGGCCCAGGACTCAACACTGACAGTGAAGTAAGTAGGCAAGCATACTTCTCAAGTGTTCACTTTATTTTGAGTCTTTGACAAACATTTCTTTTCATATTTGTAGGCTGAGAGTTTGCAGTTAGGCACACAATTAGATGGAAAGTGTTAAATCTGCATGCCGAACATAAGAGTTCACTCTGAAATTTAGGCCTTAAGAGTCCAAACAAGGAAATTTAATGTCAAGTCTGCAATTCCCAATCTATACTCACCCACTCTATTATACCTAGTACATCACACCATAAATTATACAATATCACTCATTACTCCAAGAGACTTGAAATAACAGCATCAGACTAGTACAGCCTTATCTCTGAGTTATCTTACATTTTTTCCTTTTTGGTTACATCACTGGTGCTATTTTAAAAATATCATTTTTAATATTTTAACGAAGTTGGTCTCCTTTATGAAAAGTGAACATAAACTTTGTTCATGGTATTTGGATTTTATTTGTGTTGCCTTGATTGATTTACTTACTTTTAATATATTGGTTTTAAATTTCTTGGAATGTTGATCAAGTTTTTAATTTAATTTGAAAAGTATCCTTGCAGAGTTTTTATCCAAATCAGATTATAGATAACATTTGTTTTTGCATTTGTCTTGACAGCATGTGCTTTAATATTTAAAACACTGACAACACTGAGTAATATCTTTGATGCTATAAGCTAATTTAATTAAAGTCTTAAACCACAAGCCTTACCTTTAACATGGGACACAATTGCTATGTCCTTGGAAAAGACGCTGCCTCTCTAAACAAATGCTAAGTATATTCCCAGCCAATCCTAGAAAATAAAACTTTGTTTTTATAGATGTTTTTACAGACTTAAACATTGACATTTTCCAATGAAATTGAATTACTCAATGTTAAAATCTCTCTTCAATACAACTTAAGGGAGTGGTGCACGCATACTCATGAGCTCATGAATGTGCACTTGACTGCTAGTTCACTTATTCCCTGTAGCAATGAATAAAATAATGGCAAAAGATTCAAGCAGCAGCAAAACAAAAATATAGTTCCACAGAAACAACAAGACAGGCTAAATAAATAAATAAATAAATAAATAAAAAGAGGTCCCTCTGAACAAATGCGTACCTTAAAAATTCAAGAAAGATTTCCACAGTGCATCTGGACCCATGCCATTGCAAGCCATTCTAGAGAGTGGGAGAAGGGGGGATTTTTATCCCCTTCTAGTTGTTAGTCCACATAAGATGATAAATGTCTTGGTTAGCTGCCAGCTAGAGGAGATAACTCATAAATTCGAGTGATAGTACTCTCTTGCATTTAATTTTATAGGTCTCAGGTATATTCCTCACTCAGCCTAATCTGGGTAAAAGTAATCGTAACATTGTAAAACTTGGTTGCCAGTACCCTGCTTGGTTCAACAGCAGGGTTTGAACTCAGAATGGATAGCACTAAAGGCATGTGCATCCTCTGTTTGAGGTCATTAAGTAATTTTTTCCATACACTCATATCTGCTTATGTTAATCAATCACCAGAGGGGGACAAAGACACAATTTAGCATTGTTTACCCCAGCAACAACCAAGTTCAAAGACTATTGTTTTGCTCTACATTGACAACTAACCTATTTTGTAGAAATATATTTTCTCACATTGGGAGTGGTTTTGAGTGAAAGAACAGAGATGGTTAAGTGCCAAATTGCTTTTTGAAATCTCAAATAAAAAATCTGAAACCCTCTTAAGTCACCATCGTATTAACACTTAGCCAAAAATCATACATAGGAGCACAGAAAAAAAAAAGAGTTACATAAGTCAGACATTAACACTAGTTATAGGCTGTGAGAAGGAGAAGCTAAAATCCTGAGTGTCCTAAAGTCTTATCAATTTATTATTCCACCTCCTACTATATATTAGGTAGCAATCCTCTCAGATCACAATCAGTCTAAGAAAATGAACATCTCTGTATAATCTGAACACATAGTCCTTGTTCTTTTAATATTACTAGTTATTGCATTTACTGTCTTCCCATCAATAGCTGCAATGAGATTATTAATATTCTCATTATCTGTTGAATCAAAAATTACTTATAATGAAAAACAAATATTTTTTGTTAAACATATAAATAGAGATGTTAGGGCCAGACACCAACTGAATCACGTGGCAAGTTCTGACAGCTTTCTTATAAAGTAAAGAAAGGATGGGAGTCCAATTATTTGGAAATAATGAGACAAAAAATTCTTGTGATTTCCCCCCCAACACACACCCATTCTGACACAAAGCTACCATCACTGCCACTTCCAAGTCACCTAAATTTAAACCCCTTAGCTCTAACTTTAAAACATTTACCTTTCATTTATTCCCCATCATGATCCAGTTAGCCTGTGAAGTAGTGCCATATTAAAATGTCTGCAATTAATCATATATTCTTTTATGGTATAGTTTGATCAACCCAAGATGCTGAACAGCTAAAGTTACATATCAATTATAAATAATTTCTGGTGAAAACCAGATTCAGTTTCCTATATTTTTTTTAAAAGCAGAAGGACTTTAAACATGTGAGTTAGAATTGAAGGCCATGTCTATACTGTGGAGGGAAATCAGTCTATTTTAAATTGATTTTCACCCATCACAGAAGTGTGATCACACCATGCTCCTTGTGTCAGGCTCTTGCATCCCCACTAATGGAAGTGTACTTACCTGTAAACATCCTTCTTCAAAATCGGCTACTCACATCCCTTCTGATTTAGGTGCCTACATGCTGCAGTGCACGGATGCCCAGAAGCTTTTTTGACTTAGCCCATTCTGTAAGTTCCCCCATCTTCAAAGCATCTGACAAAATGGGATTTTCTCCCGTGAAAGCTCATGCAAGAAATAAATTTCTTAGTCTAAGTGCAACAGGACTCCTTGTTTGTTTTACATCTACCTCAGGTGACCATGTGTGACATCAGTCTCTTGAGGGTAACACAGATGGAAAGGGAAGATCTGCTGCAAGCATCAAGGTATTGACCTAGCCTTTATGCTGTTATACTATGTTCTGCAATGATTCCTGCTCCTTGAATATCAGCGTGTCACGGTAAAGTCTCCTATTATGGCAGAAGAAATAAGATCTGCTGCCCTCCACAGAAACCCTCTGCAAAGAATTGCACAGTGCCTTCAGGAAAGTTTCCTGGAGATATCCAGGGAGAACTCTCATAGCATTCCTGTGCACATCAACAGTCTGTTGCTGTAATGACCGTATGAAAATGTTTGTCTACAGCCAGGAATTCCATCCCCTCACAACAAAAAATTCTTTATTTAAAAAAAAAAAAAAAAAAAAAAGTAGAAGCATGATTAGGGCTATAACCATAGTAATGAGAATAGATACATTCATTCATCATACGTACCTTACCTTCCCCAGCACCTCAGTCATGAAGCCATCCTCTGGCTGAGCTGCTCTGGATTGACTGAAAGTTCTTGGCTGTCTGGGAGAATGGATACCCCACTTTCCTGCCCCCTGTTCTCCACTTCCTCCTCCTTGTCCAGGAAATCATAACATTCCTCCTGGACTGTGACTCCTCAGAGGTATTGAGGCTGCAGAGTGGCACAGTGGTGGGGTGACCGCAGAGAATTGCACGTAGCTCCTCATAAAAGCTGGGGCAAGGAGCCATGCCTCTCTCAACTCTTTGATTTTAAATGGCACTATTGCACATCCCTGTTGAGGCCCTTCTCAACCATATGATGTGATATCATCTCATAGATATCATGAGATCTTTTGCTGGCTTGAAGCTGAGCAAGAAAAGACTCCTCACTTCACAGGCCAATGAGATCCAAAACTTCAGGCTGATTCCATGCTGGGACATTCAATTGCCATGAACTGTTCAGCTCCTAAACTCTCTCCATGCTGACCAAACAGGAAACAGGAATTGAAGAACTCCCAGGGCTTGAGGGGAGGATCTATGCCCTACTTACATGGCCACAGCCCAGAGCAGTCAAAACAAAGAGTTCTGGTATAGCTCCCAATGACACCAACTTACATTGTGCTCTGCCTATACTGACAGTAATTTGAACTCTAGAATTCAACCTCACTGCTTACTCCACTTACTGGGGTGGTTTAATTAAGTTGACTTTCAGCATGATTTAGGTCAAGCAGTGGAGACACACGCTTTAGGGCATGGGTTCCAAACCATTTGAAAGCTGGAGACTCTTTTAAAAAAAAAATTCTGCAGCCCCCCCTGGAGGAATCAAATGTCTGGTGGGGACTCTGTGCAGGGTGGGGGGGTGCTAAAGTGGGGAGTGCTGGAGGAATCTGGCGGAGCTACAGAAGAGTCCGGCCCCCACACCACGGAGCAGCAGGTCCATGGTGGGGGGCACCAGAGGAACCCAGCAGGGCCACAGCAAGGGGGGGGCCACCAGTGGGGTCTGGCGGGAGTCACATCAGACCCCTCCCTAACCCCCGCCCTACCACTGGCTTCCCCCACTGCCCCGGGCAGACCCCCCTCTCTGCACCCTTTCCTCAACTTCTGGTTCCCTAACCTGACACTCACCATCCAAGGCTCCTACCTGGCCGCTGGAGCTGGAAGCAGCCATGATGCAGGCTGCTCCTCCTGCCCTGAACATTATCTGACCATGTTCAGGCTGGTGGGGGAGTTTTAAAAACTCCCAGCCCGGGACAGAGCAGCTCCCTGACATTGTCTAGCTCCTGGCTCCCCTGGCTACCACCACCAGCGTCATCTAGCCTTGGCTCCCGGCCTGTCCGCAGACCCCTTTAAGTGGCTATGCAGCCTCCAAGGGTTCCGCAGACCACAGGTTGGGAACCACTGCTTTAGGAGGTCGAAATAAATGGCGCAACATCAACCTTCAATGTCGGTGTAGATTTGACCAAACAATTAAAAAAAAAAAGTAATTGTTTCAAGAGATGATCTGGACAGATTTCATCAACGTGTCTACTCTTACACGCAGGGCTGGTAGCTTCTCCTATCATCAAAACTGCCTCACACTTCCCATAAAACATTTATATCAGTCGTTCATAGATTTGCAAATTTTAAGTATTTGGACTTACATTTTAAGGATCTAGATTTACATTTTCCATGCTGAATATCTGTCTCTGGCTGTCTGTTCTGGAAAATTTCATTCAAAACGGGGACTTAAATTTGAGAGTGTGTGGCCCTTGTGTCTGGAATGGGCCTTTTTCATCCCTGCAAAAACTGCCCAAATCTGGCCAAATTATAAGAGGACTGAATTGAGATTGGACAGGCAATCTTAATAATGTCCTTTTTAATGCAATTTTTTGCATGTAAAGACGTATAGCATACTTTAAAAATATTATGCTTAGCATAGCCTATAAATCAATGAAGTTTTGGGCACTATTGATAGGGATTATAAAACAGTGTAGGGCAATGACATCTGTGGATGAGACATCCAAGAAAATTTTGTTAGTGCCAGAGAAAATCCTCTCTCTCTGCTCTATGAAAGCTTGGCGACTAGGAGTGCATCTTCCAGGTTTTAAAATTGTTACAGCCAGGAGTTCAGCACTGAGCTTGTACTGGACAGACAATCAGGGGCTAAAGTAAGCTGGAACACAGTGGAATGGCATTCTGGGGCCCACTATTTTTAGGGGCTCTGCATTCCAGGCTTCCTAAAAATAGAAAATGGAGCCGAAACGCTGTGTTCCAGGGCCCATCATTTTAAAATAGCAGGCCCCAGAATGCAGCATTCTGGTTCCATTTTCTATTTTTAGGGCCCCCAATGTGGAGCCCCTAAAAATAGCAGGCCCTGGAACTGTGTTTCATTGCGTTCTGGCTGGCAGGGAGTGGGAGACTTTAAATTTCCCTCCCTGGGCTGACTCTCACTGGGCATGGCTGGAATCTCTGAGCATGCTCATTGAGAGCTGGCTCAGGGCTGGAGGGCCACTCTGCCCTGCAGCCAGGTAAGCGGGCCCTGGGGGGGGTTCGGGGGCAGGCGAGCCAGCCCAGCAGGGAAAGGGTGTGGGGGAGGGGGTCAGCCCAGGGCAGTGGGAGAAGAGGGTGCGGCACGGTGGGGGGGGTTGGAGGGCCAGCGGCCAGACAGGGACTGAAGGCAGTAGCTGAGGTGGGGGCAGGAGCTGGTATTTTGGGACAGAAGCTGGGGTGTGGGGTAGGAGGGTGGGAGGCTGGTATTTCAGGACAGAAGCTGGGGGGTGGGGGGCCCACCTGATTAGGAGGGTTCTGGGGCCCACCAGTTTATACTTTAACTCCTGCAGACAATGCATGGATTTATAAAGCCTATTCCAGAGGTTTATTGTGCTTTGAGGTTTTTATGTTCCTGTTTGGTGGCACTTGCAGTTCTAATATGATTTACTTCTTTAGTTGCCCATCTTGAAAGAGCAGATTCTGCAGTGCTTACTAACTTGTGAGTCCAGTCCTGCCACACTGAATTCTATAGGGGCCACACTGCTGATGTCAGTGAGCACAGGCAAAGCTTAGTCCAAACCAGTAAATACCAATGTTTATTCGGAATTACTCATTTAGTTTCGAACTAAGTGGATGCAATAAATGAACTAAGGGTTAATTCGAACTTAAAAAGTTCAAACTAAGTGATCCATTCAAACTAGCTGCACATTCTAGTTCAAACTAAAATTTTAGTTTGAACTAGAATGCATGGCTTGTTAAAACTAAAAAGTCTGGGTTAGTTCGAACTAGCCCAAAGTTAGTTTGGACTAACTTTGGATTTCTTTAGTTCGGACTTGCTAGTCCCAACTAAAATTGCTGATATAGACATAGCCCCTGACTTACATTTCCTGCATTTATTTTCCTCCCATTCTGTAAATTCACCCATCTTCAAAGAGTCTGACAAAGTAGGATTTTCTCCCACAAAAGCTCATGCAATAAATTAATCTGTTGTCTTTAAGTGCCACAGGACTTCTTGTTTGTTACGGTAGACTTATATTGACATGACAGATGACTCACATCTTAACTATATAAAACACACAACAAATGATACGGCACAAAGGTTTTTTGGTTTTTTGTTTTTTTTTTATCAGCATTAGCTTGGGATGGCTGCATAAATCACAAGTGGCAAAGCTCCAATGCATTAGACCAGTCAACTGAAACAAGCTTGAGCCCATCACATGTCATCACCTAGTCTTGAAATGGCACAAATTTAACTGGAACACTAGTAGAGGTTTAAAGACTTAATAACTATGATGCTGATGGAGATAAAAAAAAAAGTGATTTAGCTAACCATAAATCCAGCTGTAAAGACCTCTAAGACAAAAATAAATCAATAGAGGTTTTTTTTTTTAAAAAAAATAAACCTTTTAATTAAGCCTTTCAACAAATGCCTTATCATAATTTCTGTGCTTCACCCCGGTAATCTTGAGTGGTTATTACTATTATTATTCATCCTGGTAGCCTCTCTCTACATCACTTTCTTGAATATGAGTGACCAGAGCTGTACACAGTATTCCAGATGAGGTCTTAGAGGTACCTTGTATACTAGCATTAATATCATGCCCATCTCTACTGGAAATTCTCTCCTGATACATCTTAGGACCACATTTGCCTTTTTTATGACCACATCACAGTGGTGGCTTTCAGTCGTCCTGTGACCACCAAGAACTTCCTCATCTGCTATCATATGATCACCCAACTTGGAGCAGAAATTCTTGCCATTAGTCCATACAAGCACATTTTCACAGTGTGTTCTATTAAATTACATCCCATTTCTATTACTCCATGCTTGTACATAATGCAATTCTTCCTGCACTATATTGTGATCTTCTTCTCTATTGATGATATTGTTTTTGTGTCAAAGTCATTAAATAAAATTAGTGCCAAGAGTGATTTTGAGGAGTTCTATTAACTGCCTTATCTCCCACCCAATAATCATCTTTTTAGTACAACCTGCTGTCTCTTTTTTAGCCAGTTCCTTATTCATCTTATCACTGTACTAAATCCCATCTTCTCCAGCCTTAATAATTTTCCATGTGTTACCTGTGGCAGCATGCAGAACCCTGGGGTAACACCTGAGAGCAGGATACCTCTAAGCCCTCTCTACTGGGTTCCCCCTCACTCTGTGATGCTCAGTCACAAACCTCTGGCAGGCAGTGCATTTACACAGGGCTGTCCCTAGGGGGCTGCTGGGCCCCCACTAACCCTACCTGGCACTGGGGAGCAGGGCTGACCAGCCCAGGGGAGGGGCAGGCCCCTACACTGGCTGTCCCATGCCAGAAACCGGGCAAGCCAGCCAAAGGGTGGGCCGGTTCAGCGCTGCCCGTCTGCCCCCCCCAGCACATGCGCTGCTCTCGGTTCTGTGCCAGAGCGGTGGGGAGGGGGTGGGAGGCAGCGCAGCCGGGGTGGTAGTGATATGGGCCCTGTGCTGCCTCCTGCCCCCTCCCGCTGCTCCAGCACAGAGCCGAAAGCAGAGCGTGTGCTGGTGGGGGTGGGGCAGACCAGCATGCTGAACCAGGCTGCCACTTTGGGCTGGCTCGCCCGGCCCCAGCATGGGGGGGGGCAGTGGTGCAGGATCTGCAGGGCCCCCGAAGTGTGGGGCCCTGGGCAACTGCCCCGCTCGCCCTACCCTAGAGACATCCCTGCACTTAACACAGCCCTCCACAGACAGGAACCATGTCTAGCTCAGTTTAGTGAACTCTTTCCAGCCACTCATGACCCAGCAATAAGGAAACACAAGTTGTTTCTTCAGCCCAGGACCACAGGACTACATTATACAGTCTTTCACTCAAAGTGGAAAGAGCATGCACCAGTTTTTGTTACCGAGCAGTCTGTCTAAACACTTCACTCAAAGATACAGTGGTTAAGATAAAACAGTAGACAAGCATAATGACTACAGAAAAAAAAAAGTTTAAGTGATTATGCACAACAAGTGATTAAAAGCAGTTACCATGTAAAATAAATAAAATATTACAATCTAATTTCTACACATTAACAAGTTCTTGAATTAGCAATGTCTCACTCTTGTTACTTGGTATAGGCAGTTTCTTAAACACTGTCTGAGCAACCTTCCCCTCACCTCTTTCAAGTCTTTTTGTCTTCCAGACAATCCTTCAGGTGTTCAACTGAATGAGAATGGAGCCAAGTGGTGGTGTCATGTTCCCCCTTTTGTCGTCTGTAGAGCTTCCTAGACCAATTGGCTTGCGACCTGGGAGATCATCTTCCTTGATCAGTCATGCCTCACTGTGAACATGCTTCTTACAGCAAAGCCTTCACTGCAAACAATTCCTGTCAGTGCAATCTGTTCCTGAATTGGTGAGAGACAGCCATCAATGAAGCCTAGCCACTCCATAGTTGTGCCTGAAACACTGTTCATGGAATTTTCCCACCTTGTACTACGTTGCTAATTGCATGTTCAAAAATGTTTTATAGCTTCACATACAATGGTAGCACATACAATCCAGAAAAACATTAATTGTCAGCAGATCAAGAATTTTAATACAATACAATTACAATACAAGGCATAGCTCATACAGGAACACATCATAATTATATTGGTGAATCTGAGGGTTTCTTGGTGGTGGTTTCAGACACAGGCAGTCCCAGTATCATGTCAAATGCTTTACATTAGATCCAATGCACTGCACTTGTCTAAAAAAATAAATCAGTTATGTACTATCAAAGAAGAGGGTTACCAGTTTTTTCTCAGACATGTCCTCCTTTTCAGATCCAAGCAACACCAGAGCTGGGTCCTAATGGGGAGCAAAGGTGGGTAAGCAGCTGCCTGAATACCAACAGCATAGCAGGGGCTCTAAACAGCAACTGGATCTCAGCTTACTGGCTAGTGACTAGGATCTGAAGAGGAGGACATGTCTGGGAAAAACCAGACATATGGTAACCCTACCTAAGAGGGACGTCACATTAGTCTGGCATGACCTACCTTTGGCAAATCCATGTTCTGCATTTATCTCCGTGGAATTAATTATCCGTTCCTTCAAATTTTGTTTTTAAATCCTTACATACTATTGAGGTCTGACTAACTAACAAGGTCTGTAGTTGCCTAGATCACCTCTCCACCATCTTAAATATAGTTGGCTTGGCTAGTCTCCAGTCATATGGTAGCACCCCTCCAGTCAATAGGTTTATTAAACATCCTTGCTACTGGATTTGCAATTTCACGTGCCACTTCTTTCAGTAATGTGGGACGGAGATAATCCAGTTCCCCCAACTTGAGTGCTTTAAAGGCTTTGATTTTAGCTGTTACCTCGAATTTATTTCCATTACAATACACTCAATCTCATTAGTCAGCCTCTCTTTGTCCCCCTGTTCTACATTCTCATCCTTAAGACTAACGGATTTATTTTTCACATGAGCTTTCATGGGAGAAAATCCCACTTTGTCAGATGCTTCGAAGATGGGTCTGTAAGTTCTCCCATCTTCAAAGCATCTGACGAAGTGGGATTTTCTCCCATGAAAGCTCATGCAAAAATAAATCTGTTAGTCTTAAAGTGCCACACGATTCCTTATTTTTTTTTTTTTTTTTGCTGGACTAGACTAACATGGCTATCCCTTTGGACATTCTCATCCTTACCAAGAAGTGAAGCAAAGTACCAATATTCTCATCCAATACCACTTACAAAGTCTGAGACAACAGTAGAACTCAGCACTTCTCTTGTTCTGTGCCTTAGCTTCTACAATTCAGAACATCCTTTCTCTTCTTGCAATGTTTCATTTCATTAATTGTCCATTCTGTGCACTGAACGAGGCAGAACAAAGGAGTAAATGATCATGAATGAAGTAAACAGTCAAATGGGTAGCTGAGTTACTTGAGAGATCACAACCCAACAGTCCAGTTATGAATAATTATCCTGATATCAAAAAGCAGGTTTAAAAATGTTATTTTGAAGACTTTTAAAAAAATGAACCAGTTACATTGATTGAAATAATTATACCTCAGAAACTGATTTTAAGTCACTTGCTTTTATATTTTACCAAACTGATTCAAGAATTGTGAGCACCAAAAACTTAACTGGGCTTTAAAATGTAGATAAGTTAATGGAGAATAGTTCCATCAGTGGTTATTAGTTAAACTAGTGGGGGATGCTACACCATGCTTGGCATGGCTATCAGAAGAAGTGGGCAGGAGGGGGAGGAGGGATGGGAATGGATCACTAACTGCCCTCTTTTGTACATAAACCTGAAGGGCTGGTACTCATCCCTGAATGAAGGCCACATGCTTCATCAAATGGACTATTGGTATAACCGAATGTGGCAGTTCTTATGCTCAAAAGAACCTGTCAGAAGTAGGGTTAGCATTAACTTATTATTTTATTCAGATAGAAGAAATGTAAAGTATTTTTTTGCCTGATGTGTTAAAGCATTTTCCACTTCAATATAGGAAGTAGAACAACAACTGCCAAAGTGATAATCCCTTAATCTAGCATATCTGGCTTTTTTTTTTTTTTTAAAGCCCAATCCACCCTTCATCCTCAGGATGCATTTGTGTGTGCATAAAATTCAAACACAGATGAATCAGATTAATAATACTGAAGTGTGTCAACATCAGATGATGTAAATATCAGAGCTGCCAATGTTAGGCTACATTCGAAGTGAGAACATAAGGCTTACATTACAACAACCATCCTCAAAATAGATATAAATCCAGGATGTCTCAAAACTCTGCTCAGTTTCTGTTAATCATACTGTATGCCATTCCATAGTCATAGAGTGCACCATCTCACTTCAATCTCATTATTAAACATCAAAGGCACACCACTTGGGAGCCAATCTTAGCTCAGAACAGAGCATTATGTATATGTCATTTTTAAATCATTTATGGCACTGGTCTCATCTTAAATATTTCCCCCCTTCCCAAAGGTCTCATTTCATACCCACAAGTTGAGATTGATTTCTGATGGAATAAAACTTTGTTTTTGAGCCTATGCTCATGTTCAGTGATGAGGAAGCTCACTGGGAATATGTGTTTTCAAATGTGTCATCCTTCACATTGCCCAGTTTTATTTGTGTCATTTAATATATTTGAAAGGCGGAACAACAGAAATGCAAACATGGAATATATAATATACCCATCAAGTTTCTTAAACTACCCCCATAATTATGACATCCAAGGACAAACATATGTAAAGTTTTAAAAGGGGGGGGGTATTGAGGAATGAAATTATAGGGAGAACAAACTATTGATATTTTCCCCAGTTTTCAGTCTCCTTAATGTTGACTATTAGCACAAGGGAGGATAGGCTTTTGAATATGCAGATATTTATAGATTATATTATTAATGTTTGTCTAAGACACTTAGGGCATGTCTACACTGGAGGCTCTGTTAAGTCAACCTTAGGTTGACTGAAAGTCCACCTTGCTAAATCACCTTAGAAAGTCCACACTGAAAACTCCTGTTGACTGCCTGCGTCCACTCTGGCAGGTGCCAGGTCAACGGAAGAGTGATGCGTTGTTGGTAGCTGCCCCATATCGCACCAGAGAAGTGCCTCCAGCCACGCCTATAAAACAGGAAGTCAGCACAACACTCTTCCTGGTAGGCAGGATCTCTGGGAGGGGACCTGGAGGCCAGTTAGGTCAATGTAAGGGCTTTCCTTGTCTACACTGGATTAAGTCAATTTAATAAGGTTAGCTTAAGTGTTAAGTCAATCTTAAGAAGTGGTGTTATAAAGTCGACTTAAGGAAGTGCTTAATTTGAATTAATAAAAGTCCAATGTGGCCGCAGGCATCTGTAGGTCAGTTTAACCTTTGTTAAATTGACCTATGGCTTCAGTGTAGATATACCCTTAGAGATTAGTGATGGATGAAATCTTTCAAACAAAAGTTTTCTTTTTAAATATTTATTTTTAAAATGGAAAAAAAAAGAAATTTCAAAAGTGACTTAGCTACTTTTACTCGCCCCCCTCCCAACTCACTATTGAAATGCTCTATTGACAAAAAACCAGGATTTTCAAAATATGTTTATTGGCATTTCAATGTAAATGATAAATGGATCCATTTAAAATCATTCAAAATGAAAACAACATATTATATATTTTAAAGTGTTAGTTAAAAACAAGTCTCTCAAATAGCTGATCTGTTAAAAATGTGAAAAGATTAAATTTTGAGAGCGTTTCCATTGTGCTGGATTTGAAGGACTCAAATTGCACTTCAGATACATAGTAAGTATAAAATATACCTGCACATATATGTATACACCAGCAGTTCTCAACTCACAGCCCAAAGGCTGCTTGAAATCCTGTTAGCACACAACCGCAGATAAACTGTTTGCCAAAAATAATTCAAAGTTTGCTCCTCCAGGATCTTAGCAGGGGCAGGACAAGCTGAGTGGGAAATGGTGCTACAAAGCCCTGCTGGAGCAGTCCCAGCCATCTGGAAAGGAAAAGCTGCTCCGTATAAGAGTGTGGGTAGCTCAACCACCATCAACCTGCTGCTGATTCCTCCCTTCCTAAGCTGCAGGGATATAGTGTTACCAGATGTTGGAACATGCCAGTGCCAAAAGGCTGGTTACCAGGTGTAAGGGAGTCAATGGGTCATCAACCTTTGCCAGCCATGGGCATAGATTCAGTGGAGGCACTGTCCCATTCCTGATTTCTATGGGCATCAAGCAGGACTTGCTCTACTCAATCTGTCAGGGAGGTGGGACTCTGTCCTTCCCATGCTGCACCAGCTTTCTTGGGCAGTTCTCCCCACATAAGACTGACAGTAGATGTCCTCTGCTATGTGTATTGGTCCTGTTTCTGCACAATAGTGAGTGCCTTGGGAGGTGGGGGACAGGAAGAGGCAGTGGGGAGGAATGGGAATGGAATAAGGCAGAGGACAGAGAAAGGGATGAGGCAGGGTTGGGAGAAACGGGCAGGCAGAAGGGACAGTGTGGAGAGGAAATGACATAGGATGAGTTGGGAGAGAAAGAGGAAGGGATGACAGAGTGCTGCCATCAGGTGGAGTGCTGCCTCTGGATGTCCACTCCAGAGGTATCCAGAAAAAAGGAGATATGTGCCCACCCAGTAACCACAGCTATGTGTTGCCTCTGAGGTGGGGGATGAGTATGCTCCAGGCTGCAGCACACCTTGGGTTGCCTGCAACAGATGGCACCCACTTGCCTGTCTCCTGTGGCCATGTCCAGACCCAGAACTCACAGCCACAGCAGGAAACTGCCCTGTTAGCTCCATCCCTGGGGAGAGAGCTGTTGCACAGAAAAAAAATTGTCTCTGGGGTGGCTTCCCAGACAAGGTCCACCTATCTGGCTCAGTGGGTGGGATCACTCCTGCCCAACTGTCTGGGATGTGTACTGACTGGGCAGCCAGCCCAGGCAGTGTGGTACATATAGTGCATAGATCTGACCAACATAACACAGAGAGGTGCACATGAGGTCCACAACAGTAAATAGATTGAGAACCATACACATACAAACACAGATACAATTCATACATTTATCTTTCTGTGATTTAATATGGATCTACTCATTTCTAAATCAGTTCTGAACAAAACAAATACAGACTAATTTGAAGAAATGAAGGTCACTTCCCGTAATCAAGGTTCTTTAAGACAGACTTTGCATCTTGCACTCTTGGGATATGTGCTAAAACAGGGCTGTTGAATGGTGCCGTGTTCTTCTAGCAGTGCCTAGTCAAACACTAGTACACCCCTCTCCACCCCTACCTCCAGACTCTGAACACATTCTGAGGGAATAGCTATAAAATGGGGCACAGCAATGACTACTGCTTCAGTTCCTTCCACTGCCAAGGCCAAGCCAGTAGAAAACAGAACTTCTCAAAAAAGTGTGTGGGGGGGGAGTATTAATATGCAGATCCATCTAAAAAACCTCTCAGTTACAGGTCAGAAATGTGCATTTTTTTGAGTGTCTTCTGCATATTCCCCATTCTTGGGATAGAGTCTGTAGTATACATACTAAATTGGATGACAGCGTGAGGCCTAACTAAATAATCACTGATATACCAAATTGTGTGTTTGACGTGGTTGCAGTATCTAACAGATACTATTTAGTCAATGGGTACTAAAATCCATTTGATTGCCATACAAAAGTCTTAGTGGACAGCATCTCAGACAGGCCAAGGCTTCCATCATTCTACTGCAGTATACTCGCAGATCAAGATGGAGAGATCATGAAGCACTCCAAATCTTCTGCTTTACACCTCTGACCCATCTCAGTAATGTTCGTGCTAAAATAGGATTTCCTTTAGAGCAGGGGTCAGCAACCTTTGCTGATCCCTGTGCCGATCCTTCCTCCCTGACCCTCAGTTGGTGCCGGTGGCCCCCTCTGTTGCAAAAAATGTGGTAGCTGCCTGAAAATTGAGCAGCAGTTGCAGCTGAAGTGGGACCACTTCCTAGGCATGCCATGGAAAGAAGTCCCCCAGGGTGGCTCATCTAGGCGGTGTGCCTGGGGCCAGGGGTCCACAGGCATGCCACAAAAAGAAGTGGTTCTGTTCAAGGGTTCCCAGGCATGCTGTAGAAAGAAGCTGCCCGGAACAGCTCCTTGGGAGAGCATCACACTACACAGAGGAGTCACTCTGGGCAGCTTTTTTCTGTGTCACATGGAGGCTTAGGCATGGTAGGACCCCCTAGGTCCCAGCTGCATCTGAAGAAGCCACCCAGAGTGGCTTTCAGTGGGAGGAGTGACAATTTCTGTGATACCATCGCATGCCGCTCTGAATGGGCTTGTGTGCCATTGTTGGCACCCGTGCCTGGGGTTGCCTACCCCTACTTTACAGTTACCATCACACAAACAAACGAATTATGTGCAGATCTAAAATCATTAGTCTGATCAAAATAAAATGATAAAATTCTTTCTGCATACAAACAATGAAGCTTTGATTCACCCTTACTTGAACGGGTTTTGGAAAAAACAATGGATTGATTGACACAGAACTTAGAAATAAATAGTTTTTAATATAAAACTAGGATGTAAAATGAAGAACTATTTTGTCCCTATGAAAATCATAAATAGAGGGACAGACATTAAGTCATGAAGTTCACTAATCCTAGATGATGTTATCACTATATTAAAAGTAGTCATAACTAAAAAATGTAATTAGGAACATGAAGATATGGGAGTGAAGAATGGAGACAACCTGTGACAAGTTCATGTCCCATGGTGCAACAGGATCTCTCACTGGTGAGTAAAAATTTGGTAACTCTTTAATAAGATTTTTAACAATTTTATGCAAGAATATTGATTTACAATATATTTAAATGAGAAGTTGCTACTGCAGCTACAAATATCTAGGTTACCCCTTATGCTTATATGTGACAAAACTCTAATTTAGACTGAACAAGACTGGCACAGGATCTACTCCCATATCAGAGACCTACAGTGAAAATCTTTTCCTATTTCACTCAACATTTTTTACTTGATTTCCTTCTAGCATTAAGTAGAATATGTTGAATATCTATAGAGAATGACTTCTCTAACTCAATTAGAGTCCTATTGCCAGATACAATACTGTTGGATACAATGACGACAGGTCTGGATAGTACACTTTTCGTTGTTGCATCAGAAGATTTGCCAACACTGGTAAGCGTCTGTAGTTTCTTTGGAAAGAAGGAGCATTTCTGTGTACCACTGTTCTCTCAATCATGCTGGGACAATCAAAATCAAATTGACAGAGTCTTGTCCAATTTTTTTTTCATCATCTTCAACATTATAAGAATAGATGGAAATGCATATATTAGCTATGTCCCTCAACTGAGGAGGAAAACATCTGTTAGAGTATTCATTCATTATTTGCTTGTGGACCATAAAGTACACACTTCATATCACCTGACTCCAGAGAACCTGCAAATCTTGCAGCATATCTCTCTGATAAAATGATGAGGTTGGAAGCCATAAACATCCCTCCAGCATGAGAGATTATCCATAGGGATGTTTATTTGATTTTCTAATGCCTCCTCCACAGAGAGATTTTGGATTTCTCTTGAAATGGTAAGTGGTGATCTATAATATTTATAGCAGTCTGAAGTTTTTTGACAATCAGTGTTGCAGTGGTCTCACTCATCCTTTGTCTTGAATAACATGTCGCATAAGTAGCTCACACCATCACATCCATCAGTGATAGAGAAACTTTACTTTCGGCCAGAGACTCTGCAGTATAAATTGAATTATACATTTCATATTCAGTAACAATTACTCTGGAAGATAAGCTGCTGTTCTTATGGAATTAAGAATTGTGTCCATGAATAGGATTTTTTGTAATGGAGTCTACAGATTTCTTTTCATTTATTAAGAAATCCAGATACTGGAAGAGAAAGCATGTGAATATGGCGACTACTTCCAGCTCACCCTCTGAGTCTGCTGTCATGAGCAACTCATCTAAATATGAAAATCTTTTATCACCTGAGAAATGATGCTACTACTGACAGACCCTTGCCAAGTTAGAGTGCCAAGGTAAGGCCAAAGGGGAAGTCCCTTTAGTAGAAATGGTCTTGTCCCATGGCAAAGCAAAGGTATTTCCTGTGAGAAGTCTTACTGAATTAGGAAAGTAAGCATGATGGGTTTAACGCTCACAATTTCAGTCTACACAAGACAAGGAAGAGATAACGCAACCTAGAATCAACACTGTAAAAATCCTTAGAATGTACTTACTTAGCTTCCTTATTTCCAAGACCTGATGAGTCCTCTGTTTCTCTTCAGAATTAGAAAATAGTGGGAATAGCAACCTCAATTCCTAAGATTTATGGTAACATCCTCTACTGCTACCTCTGCTAGCAGAAAAATCGATTCCTGTTCTTAACACTAACGCATGAGAGAGAAGAGAAAGTAGGGTTGAAGAAAAGGTATCAAACTGGATGGTGCAACAGTCCTCAAAGTATGCAAAACCCATCTGCCCACAGTCTTCTGAATTTGATGCTTTTGTTATTAGTATAAGACCCACATCTATAGACTTCTTCAGAACTGTGCAAAAAGATTGATCAATGGACTTCAAGTCCACTTTATGCATCCCCACCAGCTCACTATCTCAGAGATACAGTGAGTCCCCATACAGGTGTTTGATCCTAGCATTTTCTTCCTTGGAACTGAAAGCCCTGCTTCTGTGGAAGTTCCAAGCATTAATCCTTTATCTTTCCTGCCTTTTCTCTTTGACACCACCATCTTCTTTGGTATTGAGTTAGACAGCCTTGTAACTGAGTGCTCATTCTCTTTAGAACTGGAACTTGGTGCTAAGACACACGATTTATGTCAAAAAGCCATCCTCAGACCAGAAGAGATCAGAGATAATACAGGCTTTTTGTTTTTATCTTCCACAGCTTTAGAAACCTTGGATCCAGAGGTTCTCACTGATCAGGCTTTTTGTAAAAAGAGAATTTGGAGTTTTGTGTACCTATCTTTTCGGATTTGTGGTGCGAAAGTGCAGCAGCTCAAAAAATTAGAAAATCCTTCCACTGAGCAATGTAGGCCACAAGAACAGGCTTCTGAATCTAGGAAAACTGATGTGACACATATTTCTTAAATCCATGCTTCCTGCTCTTCAGAACTGTTATAAGAACAACAACAAAAAAATCCATAAATGTAAATTACATTAGAACTACATAGAACCAGTGGTGGCTTTAGAGGTAGGCACAGCAGGTGGCCACCTAGGGCCCCAAGCAATAAGGGGCCCTGTCCTCAATTTGGTGAACAGAAATGGAAATATAGAAAAATACAGAAATTGTTCCCATCCAGCAGAGTCAGTAAGACTGGAAGCTTCAGCACTTTTCAGTCTTGGCTCATCAAGGCAAACCATCAGTAGGATCTGTGTTTCACCTGAATTGCAGATTTCACCACTCTGCCCATCACCTTCACACTGACACGCTAAAAAAGGATGTGTAAACTCTTTTGTGACACCAGTAGACGGCACAATAGCAGAAACTTTTCCAATGGTCTCATCTTTTAGTTCCTCAGTGTGGCCATTTATTCTGCCATTTTTTAATCCCACTAGTAAAAAAGAAAAGGAAAAGGCAAAATTTCACACCGGTTCTTCTTTTTCCTCTTCCTTTGTTTTTGTGACAATTTTTCCTTTGGCTTTGGTTAGCTCAGGTTACCAGGTAGGTCCATATAGGATGCTACATATAAATATAGTGCTGCCCTCAAGCACTCATTACAACTATGTGTGACAGCTGTGCTGTATGTTTCTTTTGGTAAGTAATTTCCTAGCTTCTTTTGTACTTATTATTTAACATTTTTGAGGGGGCAGAGCCTTATAAACTTGAGTACTTCAGAGAATTTCATTGAAATTTGGTGTTTTTCATTTATAGCTACAGATCAGAAACCTTCTTTTCACTTATCTTTATTTACTATAATTATTTGCATTAAACTTCTAATGAACATAAACCCAAGCCTATATGAAAAATTTGCAAGATTTGACTGCCAAAATTTTAAATGCGGTATTTTAGTTATTTTTGAGTCATCATTAATTTAACCACTTTTTATTTGTTAATTAATGCACATGCTTTTTAAAAATTTTTAAATGTTCATTTTAACTTTGTAGTTTTCAGCATTAGCTCATTCATGTTAAGTGAAAGATGATCAACTTAAAAGCTTCATGATGAAAGATCTTTAAAAATATCACACCAAAGAATAATTTATGAGTTCCAGAGGGATAGTCATGTTAGTCTGGTTCGGCAAAATAAACAAGGAATGGGGGGGGCCGCTAGAGCTGCAGTGGGGACTGGGGCCACAGGGAGAGCAGCAGTGGGGGCCTATAGGGAGCCCCACAATGGGCCTTTGCCTCAGGCCCCCAGTTGCCTAAGGCCACCTCTGCATAGAACAGTCATAATCTATAAAACAACAAACAAGGCTTTATAACAATCCATACAAGACTCACATACATCCGAGTCAGTGGTTAGAATGACCCTGAGGAGATAACTACTATCACAGTCTCTTTCATAGCAATGCTTTCAAAACATGCACAGAGGCTGACATGAGAGGGGCTGGAGGGGGCGAACGAACAGTCAATTGGACACGCTACACCACTAAACAACCCCAGTCAGCACATATCCCAGGAGTGGAAATATGCAGAAGATACTCAAAAAAAGAAAAACAAATACTTACATATTTGGACATTTCTATTCTAAATGAAATATTATACAACACTAACCAGAGATTCAGATGGTTAACACTAATACTTGTTTTTTCACAGCATTTATTTTCTGACATGCACTAACATGGACCTGGATTTTTCATTCTACCACAAAGTACAATTATTTTAATTCCTGACATTTTACAGCCACTTAACTCTATTTACAACTGTAAATTTCTGTTTAAAAAAAACAAACAGTGCTTGCTTGACTTCTGGTATGTTACCAAATGAAACAGAGACCATATTGTCAATAACTTGATTGTATAAATCAGTGGTGTGGCTCTCAAGAGAGACTGTGTTAAGAAGAAAATGTCTTTGATTATGAATTCAAAATGTATCCCTTGCGCCTCATTATGTGACTATTAAACTGTGGAGTTTGGATCTGCTCTATCATTACTTGGAGGAGACAGGGGTCACTGAGTCCAAGATTTTTAAAGGTATTTAGGCATCGCTGCAGTTGACATTGCAATGCTGAACTGGTTTAGGAGAATCTCATTTCAAAAGTGATTTGGTGATATGGCCTAAATCTTAGTCTATCAATGAGATTTAGGTTCCAAAGTTCCTAAATCATGTTTGAAAATTAGATATAAGCTCCTGAATCAATTAGGCATCATAATGCTAAATGTCACAATGCATAAATACTTTTGAAAACCTGGTCTTTCCTCCCCAGCATTCTCCCATCACTTTCTTGCAGTCCCAAGAGGGACAGCACTAGTGTGAATTGGGAGTGCGTAAGGCCACTGCTGACCCTTCCTTGCTGCAGCTGCTTACAAGTTTCCCCAGTGGCCACCTACTGGAGGAAAGAGAGCAGGTTGTTTTGCTTGATTGTCTGCTTCCCTATTAGCCTGCAGCATCTTCAATGAGAGCAAATAGGAGCTTGATCAACTCTATCCAAGCTAGGAGAGCGTCTAAAAAAGAATGACTCCCTTCACCTGCCACCTGGTCAACCCAGGAGAGAAGAAAAAAGAAAAGAAGTTGAGATCCAACCACCAGTTGACACACCCCGATTCTGTGACCCCCACCAAAGTTATAGCAGTTCGGGGAGACTTCCCCATGCTGGGGAAATCCTAAGTAAGTAACTTGTGGATGAGGATGCCAGAGCAAACAAGGGAGGAGAGTAGGACAAAATATCTACAGGACAGAACCTTGATTATTCTGGAAAGTAATCAACCATCAGCCTGAGAAGACTGGGCACCACAGCATGAACAGATTAACAGATTAGTAGCGATTAGTAGAAAAATTCTGCTTGGTGAGTATTGCAAATCTTCAAATGCATGCTTTTAAACTTTGAAACTTCAGGGCTGTGATTTACAATGAACACAATGTTAGTAAAAAATTGTTTTCCAGGGCATTCTTGGTTTGAAGAAACCAGATCTAAGTCCCGCATTCAGTGGAGCTGTTCACTAACTGACCCTGGTGTCACATTACTGCTGATAACAATCTTCCCCAAACAAGACCACAAGTTCAGTAATAAAACAGTCTACACTATGATCGCCATCAGTGCAGATGAAAGACCAGAAGCTATAATTACATTATATTCTATTTGTAGACTTTAGGCTTGAAACAGCAAACAATCAAAAACTAATTTCAAAAGGTGAATAGGGAAAGAGCTCTAAGCACACATGTAGATGCATTAGACAAAAAGCCTGTGCAAAGTACTCAATTTACTGTACGTTGCAAAAAGAGGCACGTCAGTGTACAAAGAGGGAAGAAATACCTAGTGTTCTATGCAACCAAAAATAGTGAGAACTGCTGATTGTCAAACAACTTTTCAGCCCTCTAACAACCCCTTAAAGTAAATGAAAATGAAGATGACATTCTAAGGAGTGATGTGGATCAATCCGAAAGTTCAAAATAAAGGAATATCCAAACATAATAATAGGCATGCAATAAAAATCAATATGCCAGTTTATCCTCTTAGGGTATTATCCAAAGTCCATTGAAGTCAATGCTGTTCTTTCAACTGATCTCAGAGGACTTTGGATCAGGCTCTTAAGATGCAAAATAATCCTATAAGTTATTAAATCTGACATTTAGGCTTTTGTCTATACCAGACCCTTCTGTCAACCAAAATCAGGGGTTTTTCCACAAAAAAACAGTGCTGGAGCGTACACACACACACCAAATCTGCTCTGATCTTTTCAACAGAATAAAACCACCTCGATGAGAGTCATAGAGCTTTTTTTACCCAACTTAAATCAACAAAGCATCAGTCTAAACACCATGTTTGGTAATGTCATGGTGAATGGTCTTCAGAAGTATTCCATAATGCTCCTCCTGATCACTCTGGCCATCTGTTTGAACTCCACTGTTCTGCAGGCACCTTTCCTCTCCTTTCAAAGTCCAAGGAATTTTTTTAAATTCCACTTAGTACATGGTCAGTGTGGAGACCTCACATTTCCTCTTCCCAGTTGACCTGACCATGGCAGCTCCATGTACCAAACACTTTCCAGCTTGGAGCGCACTGGAGTTTCTGGACCTGATCAGTATTTGGGGAGTCAGCAATGCAGTCTGAGCTCTGCTCTAGCTAAAGTAACTTTGATACCTATGGCCTTGTCAGAGAAGAAGTATGAATGGGACATACTGCAGTACCACATGAAAAATCAAAATATTTCAGCAGGCTACCAGAAGTCTAGGGAGATAAACAAGTGCTTTGGTGCACAGCCAAAGACTTGCGACCTCTATAAGAAGCTAGAAGTCATCCTCAGTGGTAACCCCACCTCCACCCATGGATACTTCCACATGCCCAGGGGTCGTAGACACCAGACACAACCATGACCAAGCAATCGTTGAAGTTGGACAAGGAACCAGAGCTGGGGGACTAGATCATTTGGTAACATGGGGAGTCAAGATCTCTTTGTGACCCCAGACAGTTGCAACCAGTCCCAGTCCTGCAGCTCTGATGTGCAAGATACAAGAGAGGGATGCTGTCGTAAGTGTTTCTGAAGCTGATGTTGCTTGTTAATAAGAACTGTGGTGATCCTTTGATTTGGTAAACTATAGATGTAGCTCAAGGGACAGACAAAAGTATGCACAAGAGTATCTATGTTTCTGTTCCCTTGTGCAGCTGAGAAGCATGGTAAGGCACGCTGTGATTTCATAAGCATCCTCTGGTGAGATCTCTAGGAAACTTCCTGGAGATATTCACCAATCCTCTGCCTCAGATTCCTCAGCAGAACAGCTTTGTTCCTACCCTGTTTTAGTGCACTTTCCCTCACCAATCAGCAGTTGCCTGAGCAGTGACCAAAACAGCACGCAGGTATGCAGCATAGGGACCAGATTTGAAGTTGCTTGCATGGAGAAGATACACTTCAGCATCCCTGTTTATTCTCTGGAGGGAGATATCACCTTCTACTGAGGAAAATGTTGGCACAATTTGAAATTGTGTCCTTAGGTAACTACCCATATGCCCCAAGAAACCATGTATCCAGAACCTCTTTCCCAGTATGATACCCACCCACCCCCACAAGATTCACCATGCATAGGTTGATTATGGAACTGTTCTCTTCCTTGAGGCCAGTAAGAAAAAGGTCTTTAACTGTAAAGCATCTATAGTTTTAGGGCAGCCACAATAATGGTTCTGTCCATTGTTTTTTGTGCTTCCACAGATGGGGTCCTAAATCCTAAAACTCCTACACCAGTAAAGCACCTCTGGCTGATGAAGAAGCAACCTCAGAGAAGCAAGAAGGAGATGTTTCAGGAACTCCTTCAGTCCTGTGAGACAGTAAACAGAAAAATAAAAAAAGGCATGAAGACAATCTGGGTCTAAAAGTCACAGAACTAATAGACAAGAAAGGAGGGAAAACCATGACCTGGTGCTAGGAGGTCACAATCACAAGATCAAAGCTATGGAGGAGCAGACAGAGCTGCTAAAGATAATCGGGACATTGCAGACAGAATTCATGTGTACTCACTCCCCCTCCCCGCCACTTGAAGCCAGTACAGAACTGCTTTCCATGTACTCCCCAACCCTGCCCCCCTCCCAACACACATTCCTACCGAACTCCCAACCCATCTCATTACCCATTATACTCAACCCCTTCAGACAGCTACAAGAGTGACAGCTGGACTTATTACCAAATGTTATAGCTTACACTACTCCTTGCTGCTTTCTCCCCTCCAGCCAGTTTGTGTTTATAAACTGTTTTCATTTAATGAAGACAAGCTGTGAAAACAATAAGCACTCTTTATTTCGGTGTTGGACACAATACTGACATACAGCTGAAGCTGATAGTAGTCATAGAATGGCACAGTTCCATTCACAAAAACACCTTATTGACCCACATTCCCAAAATGGGCCCTTAATGCCTCCCTGATCCAAATGGCCTTCCCACACTGTGCCCTGCTAATGCCCCTAGCATCCAAGCTGTTCATATTCCGATGCCAGGTGATCTACCTATGTGGTCCACCTAGGGGCAAACTTTTCACCCTTACCTTCACATAAGTTATGGAACACACAGTGGGTGGTGATAACCATGGGAATGTTCTCACTTAGGTCTAACCTGCCAGAAAGGTATCACAAATGAGCTTTTATCTGCAAAACACACACACAACACTCATATGGCACCTACTCAACTTGTAAGTGAATTGCACCTATTCAGGTTGCTTGTGTAAGGCTTCATAAGCCATAGCATTAACTGGTAGGCTGGGTCTCCCAGGATCACTACTGGCTTCTCAACATCCCCCATTGGGATCTTTTGGTCTAGAAAGAAAGTCACAGATTGTTCATAATAATCCTCAGGTATGACAAAATGTTTTCACAAATTCTGTGTTCAAATAACTCAAAAAACAGATGAACTTAGAGACTTCAAACTGGCAAGATTATTGCCTTCAGTGATAACATATGATCAATCTACATTTGAAGAAATGCGAACATGTAAAATTCCCATAAACTTAGTAAGTTAAGAGCTAACTTGTAAATAGAATTAGTAGTACAAGGTGTTTTTAAGGCCTTGTCTACATAATGAGTTAGTGTGCGCCATGCCAGGGTGTGAATCTATTTTGCACCAGCTTGAGTCATACTATCCACTACATGCCAGCCCTTAATGACGTTACACAACAATAAGGCATTTTTCAAGCAATTTGGCTATGCTTTTCTGATCTCCTTTCACCTTCTCTAAGAAAGAAATTAAGTGATCATACAACATGAAGGGAAATCAAGCATACAAAAATAGGAAAATAGGTTTAACAAGTTAATAAAATATGCTGATGACAAACAAGAGAGATTTGGGACCTGAGCTGCAATTTAAGAATGTCCTGACATGTATATTTAATTTGTCCAAACTCAGTGGTAGCATTAGCCTAAATTTATGCATTTGTTAATCTTATAAGGTCAAATCTTCCAAAGTCTGAAACTAACGTGCAAAACCCCCCAACTTTTCTGAACACAGATTCACCTACCTCCATGAGCACGAACCCACTTTGTGCAGGCAAAAAATTCACTGGAGACCAAAGTTCAGTGAATAAGTATTTATTTACATATGGAGTTAATCTGCATATTCAAATATGGGTTTGTCAAGCATAAATTTCTGCACAAATTGCCAAGCAGTGGAGAGTCACACAGTAATGCTCTATTTGATATTACTGAAAAATATTAAGATATGCTAGTCTGAAGTAGCAGACATCTGGATTCTGACTTATGAGATCTCCACTTGGAGAGGAGAACTATATTCACCTTGTGCATTTCTCAGTGGCCCAAACACTGGAGAAAAAGTTAGTAAAAAGCATATCTGTTACTTACTGGCACTTTATAACAGCTAGGGAGTGTTATTTGGCAATGAATCTGCTGTGTTTCAGCAATAAACATGTTGTACTAAATAATCCATGCCTGTAAAACTTCAGCTTTGTTAAAACAGAGATAAAAAGCACATGGAATTGTTTAAAATAGGCATAAACTTAATTTTAAAACATGCTATTTTCAAATCTGTAATTAAAGTGCTATAGTCAAGCTAGTATATTTCAAACTATTCCTATCATTCCTTTTGGTACACCCATATCATATTCCGCCAAAAAAAAAGGAAAATCTCTTGCTGCTACTCCTTGATATTCTTTAACCCACTGGTGCCAAACATAACTAAATTATATTTTCATTATATTTCACATTCCACTTAATATTTGTATTGTCTGACAAAGTTTCCATAGAAAAACAGTCATCATGGACAGCAACAGAAGTAAGGAGTGGGGAAGAGTATATAAAAAAGCTTATGTTTGTACTGTAATTTATATAGATTAAAAGAAGCAAATGAAGCTGCTTCGCTTTGTGTTTGGTTGGTTTTGGTTCTCACTGTCCACAACACCATAAGAATGATAACATTTTGATTAGGTGTTTTCATCTCTGGTGTTAACTATAAATCCTTCAATAAATTCAATTTCAAGTTATATAATGGCATTAATATCTTGTTTCCATAACTTGTATTGATTGCAATGTTGCTTCTGTACATATGAATGACCTCAAGTATTATTTTAATAAATGCAGAATAATCCCACCACTTTCTGCTTCTGGCTGGGGGGAATCACGGAAGCAGATTTTTGCAGTGGTTTTGGCACTTCCACTCACTTGAACTATTTAAAGGAATTTTGAACCATAAAACTCATTAGTTGGGGTCAACTTGAATTTAGTTTGGCTCATGTCATATTTGTGGGTCAGTTATTTGGTCAGTTTTACCTATCACTAATCCTTATGCATTCATAGTTTCTATCTGTGCGTGTGCATCTTAGGCTATGTCCACACATACATCATTATTTCGGAATGAGTTATTTCAAAATAAAGTCCTTATTTTGAAATAAGTTAATTCGAATTCAGGGAAAAGCTCAAAGCGAAATAGTATGTCCAAACACAGGACTTGCTATTTCGCTTTAGGAGAGGGGCACCATGGGAGGTGTGGCAACATGGCCCCCGCCCTGGGCCATGCCCACACCCAGTATAGGCTAAAAGAAAGGCACCCTGGGAAGGAGAACGGCAAAAGTGTTATTTCAAAATAATGGTTATTTCAAAATAACACATCCAAATGGCATTATTTCAAAATAACCATTTTGAAATAACAGCCATTTCGATTTAACACAGGTTTAAGCTATTTCAAAATGATGGCTCTTATTTCAAAATGATGGAGCCCGTCATTTTGAAATAAGAATACTTCGTGTGGACCTAATCTCTTTTATTTTGAAATAACCAGGCTTATTTCAAAATAAAAGAGAGGTGTGGACATACCCTTATAGTCTTTCATTTTACAAAGCTCTTGTGTTAGTGAGAGAAAGCTTTAATCACAAGAACTGAAAGCCCTGAGCTCCATTGCTAGGTCTGCCCCAGGATTCCTGAGTAATTGACATGTAAGGCAATTTTCAAGGGGGAGAATAGCGTGGAATTATAGCATGCCATTGTGGAAGGAGATTAGTGTTCCTAGAGAAAAACAGATGGGATCAACCATCAGGAGACCTGGGTTCTGTTCCTGTTACTGCCTCTGATTTACTTTGAGACTTGTTTGAGCATCCACTTCACCTCTCTTTACTCAGTTCCTCTCTCCCCCAACAGTCTGCCTCAGTTTGCCTGCTTCAGCTGCCTTGCCTTTTTAGATTGTAACATCTCCAAGGTGGGGACTGTCACATGCTATGTGTGCATACAGTGCAGAACACAACTGCACTTCAGTCTCATCTGGGTTCTTATAGCACCATTGTATTGCAGATCACAAATATTACATGGAAACACTTACACTTCAGGGAATTCTCCGACAGAGATGTGGGCTTTGGAAATTCTTCAGAACATGTTGCTCCTGCTCCAGCCAGCAGAGCTCCTGGACACTGACCACTCAACTAGATTCAGTCTTGGGATTTTCACAGGACAGCTGGTATGTTGAGGCATGAGTTTGCAACCTTTGCCAGCCCTGCTGCCAGCCCCTCATCCCTGACCCTCAGCCAGTGCCAGAGGCCCCTCAGCCAAAGAAAGTAGTGCCTGCCTGAAAGTTCAGCAGCGGCCACAGCTGGAGTGGGGAGGGCGATGTTACTTCCTAGACATGCCATTGAAAGGACCCCCACATGGAAAGAAGCCACCCTGAGCAGCTTCACTTGGCAGCATGGCTGGGGACAGGGGTCCACAGGCATGTCACAGAAAGAAGCTTCTTGGAGTGGCTCCTTTTGGTAGCAGCATGACACAGATAGGAGCTACTCCGGGCAGCTTCTATCCACAGCATGCCTGGGCAGGGTGTGACAAGGACCTCCACACCCCACTTGCCCCCAAAAGAAGCTGCTAGCAGGTGTGAAAATTTCTGTGATGCCACAGTCTTACTCTATAATATAGGAGGCGCTTTAGTAGCAAAGACCAGGATCAATTTGATATCAGCCAAGAATTACTGCTGTTAATAATCTATTCAATTTTAAGAACTAACAGCAACTATTTGGTACATAACCGCCTGGACAGGTGGACACCAGATGGCAATAAGGCTTTACAATAAATCTTTAGTAAACTGAGTCCCATTACAGCTATTGCATTTTAATTACTATGAGTATTTCATGTGTATTTACAACATAAATCACAGCTCTTACTTATTGCTTAATTAAAACAAAGAGGTTGCTTTTTATTTCCATGGAGAAAATTCCTTTTGCCTGTTCTTCCCTGCTGAAAACAAAATAAATGCAATTTCTATATAAATAATAGCTTACAAATGGATTTGTGGCTTTAGACTGCCCATGTTGCTGTGTCTTCCCCCACTCTCCATGAGAGACAGGGTAGGAATCAGTGCAGTTCTTCAAATAAGAAAATATTATTACCAAAAATGGTTAGAACACAAACATAGCTATTGCCAGACTGTCATTATTGCCAGACTGGCACATGAAACAATAGTACTAGTAAGAAGTCCCACTAGATTAAATTATGACAAGATATAATTAATTGGAAAATTTTAGGGGAAACCTTTCTTTGTTGCTTTTGAGCAGCATCTAAAGACTCTGTAATGACTGATTTACTATGTGGTGTATAATACTACTGCAGTCAGCTACATTTGGCAGCTGAATTAAAACAAAACATGCACACCCTAAAAATTATGCAATAGAATAGCTGTTATTAGACTCTTCACACATTTTACTGTCCTATACTTTGGAAGAATGCTATCAGTATTTATTACAATTTTATTAACTAACCAAGGGGATCCTTTTGACCAGTGCCAGCCATACATTAGGCATAGAACAGACAGGCAATTTGATCTCTGCCTTCAGATCCTGGGATGCAACGTGGCCTAGTGGATATAGCACTGGGCTGAAATTTGGGAGATCTGACTTCTATTCCGAGCTCTGTCACTGGCCTTCAGGTTGATCTTGGGCAAGCCACCAGCCTTTCTGTGATTCAGTTTCCCCATCTGTAAAATGAGGATAATGGTACCAACCTCCTTGTTTTCCTCTGCGTACAACAATCATATCATACCATGAAGATCACAAACAAATTTGGTGACAATTACAGGGTCCTTCGTAAGGGCTTGAGCCAAGGTATGAAATCCAAAGCGCATGATTTCCTTACAGTAAAGTAGTCAAAAAACAGATGTTAAGCGTATTCCCCATCATAGCTTGCAGACTGGATATATCTTGGTTCCATCTCTGTTGATTTGCATTCTGGTAGCATGCCTTGTCTGCAATCTCACAGCAAGGGATGTTATTTGCCAAGAAGCTTTGATGCTGCTCAGAAGAATTTTTATTTTTGGACAATTTATTTCTGACTTCCTTTCTAATGTGTTTTATGACCTACTCAAGAAAAATTCTAATAGGAACCAGGTAATAAAATCATGGGCTGCATCTCATCTAAGCAGTGCTCAATCATGGTGGTGGGAAGGGGCAAATGTGGTGTTACGCCATCTGCCCCTGAGGCTGGCCAGAAACTACAATCTACACTAGGAGCCAGCATAGGAGCTACTGTGGTGGGTCTATGCCATTGCAGGATTCCTCTATGCTTGAGGAATACTCTAAGGGCAGGTTCAGTTGGCACCTTATCAGCTTTTCTTATTACGTAGCAGGAGATCCTGTGTATGGTGTATAGACAAAGATTTTACATTGTAAGCAGATAAAGATGGGGAATGGATGTAATTTAAGTGAGATGACTGAATGATAGTGTTTAGTATATACTTATTAGTTCCACATTTTCAAACAATATCATTTTATCAGTACAACTAATACTTGGTGCCAGAATTTCATTTAGCTGTTTCATGGGAGAATAAGAGGCAAGACAGAAAAAAAATTAAATAAAGTTAAAGCCTATATCTAGTGTTTCCCATATCTCATACTTCTTCATATTTACCATGTTATTCTGCTCATAAAAATAAGCAATTCTGTTCTTTGCTGCATAGATTTTCAAGGCATTGTTGGGATACTGTTAGGTTACTGAAAATAAGCACTAGCCCACCTGTTTTTCCTGCAGAAAGGAATCTGTTATAGTTTATGTTTTTGGTTTTTTTTTCTTTATTTGTAAGAGCACCAAGTCTATTCTCTAGTCTACATAGTAGTATTCCATGACTATCACTCTTTCTGTCTGTCATTCTGAAATCCAAAATATGTGTCAAGTCAGTATGAAGCAAAGACAAATGCTACAAGCAAGTTTGAGAGCTTTTTGTTCATAATATCTTCAGGCAGGGGCGTCACTGGCTCCCAAAAGCTCTTGGGGCCCAGGCCCACACAAAGGGCCACCCCACCAACCCCACCCCCTGTGCTAATCCAGACCCTGGGCCCAATCCAGCCCCAGTTTCCTGGTCAGGGACTGAGGCCAGATCCAGTTCCTGCCAATGGTGGCACCAGCTCCTGCTGCCACAGCAGCCAATGGCCCCAGGTGACTGGCTGGGGCCACTGTTCCCTCTAAGTTGTGTGCATGTGTGTGCGCACACAGGTCATGAAACCTGCACACACAACAAAATAAAGCGCGCATGAAAAAATTCAATAGTGCTAATATTGGTGCTCATGAAGAAATGCTTTTGCGCATGCAAAGAAATTGTTTGCACACACACTTTACGAGTAATTAGAGGGAATGTTGGCTGGTGCCAGATCCAGTGGCCCCACGTTCTCAGCTGGGGCTGGAGCCAGGGCCAGGGCTGGTGCCAGATTAGGCTGTCCCATATCCTTGGCTGGGGTCAGGGTTGGATTGGACTGCTGCCGCAGCAGCCTAGCCATGCCTCCTAGGCCACTGGCGCTGGAACTGGGGGCACGTTCCACCCTGTGCCCAGCACCAGCAACATCCATTGCATCAGGTTCTGTCATCACTGCAATCCATGGCTTGTTATGGGTTTTTTTTTTAAAGTTCTGTCATTTTGACTTTATAAATTACACCTGTGCAGCATACAGCTACAGTATGGCATGTATAAAGCTATGTAAAGAGACCTAGACCACTGTGATATCAGAGGCAGTTCAAACAATCATCACCCTTACTCTATCAAATTCACAGCCATAAGAAATACCTTACAGACCCTGACACCTGATCTCCCCAAGAAATCTGGCTATGGTAGCAGAGGGGCAGGGCTAGGAGCACCCCAGTCAGGAGCTCCTACCCTGTGCCTGACTCCAGCTGCTAGCCCTAGCCAAGACCGGGAACAGACAGGATTTCCTTGTCGCCAAAAGGGACTGCTCCCAAAGCCAGATCAGACCTAAGTCCTGGAACCAACCACGACTGCAGAAAGCTCCACAGCTGCTGGCTGGAAGCCCAGCTCTGAAAGCATCACAGAAGTGAGGGTGGCTGTCAGCCCCCAACCCCATGGGAGGCTGCGTGGAAAGTCCAAACATATGGTAAACCCACTACCCCACCCCTCATCTCTCATTTCTGCATTGTTGTGGGCAGTGGCGCTCGCTTTAGAGCTTGGTGCCCGACCAACAGCCACCGCTCTCTGGCTGCCCAGCTCTGAAAGCCGCAGCCCTGCCAAGAGCAGTTCAGCAATAAGAGTGGTAAACCCAAAATTCCTCTACAATAGTCTTGCAACCTCCTTCCCATGAACTCCATTTTGGGTTGGGACCCCCAATAGTCACAACACCCTGAAATTCAGCTGAACATCTGAAACCCTATGACCCTAAAACTGAACAAAATGGAATGTGAATTTGATAGGTCCCTATCTATAAGTAACTTGTAGGTAATAGTTTCATTGGCTTTATCAAATTGCATGTCTACAAAGGAGGCTCTGTTAAGTTGACTCAACAAGGTTGACTTTAAGTTGCCCTTATTAAGTCGACTAAGAATGTCCACACTGAAAACCCCTGTAAACTGCCTACATCCACACTGGCAGCTGCTCTGTCAATTTACGGCTTAAGTCAACCTTATTAAGTCAACATAAGGGCTACTTGCCATCTACACTAGCTTAAGTAGACAATAAGGTCAACTTAAGTGTTAAATCAACCTTAAGAGGTGGAGTTAAGTTCACTTAATAAATTCCCAGTGTGAATGGAACTTTCTTTACATCAACTATAGGAAGGTTAAGTCATCCTAAGGCTCCAGCGTAGACGTACCCAAGGAGACTGTACCAATTGCAGATTACTTGGCCTAAGCTATGTGACAGCATGGGCTTCAACTACCAGTTTCTTGTTAATTTCTCTGTTAATTATGTGTAATTTTGATTTTTGCTTTGCTAGATGAAGAATTTATTGCCACACAAGTAAATGTTTTTATATATAATTAGACTTAAATAGGAGCTTTATGAGATCATGTAGCTTAATAAAATGCTACCATTACAGATATCTCTAGTCTTTGGCCATTCATTGCAAGTCTTCATTAGACTTTTGTCCATGCTACTTTACCCTGACTCCAAGACTCCAATTCAGCAAGGCTCTTAAGCACATTCTCCACATGCACATTGGTGGTCCCACTGAAGACGAGAGGAACACTTATGTATGCAAAGTTAAGTTTTGCTGGTTCAGGGCTTGAGTCTCCTACCACCTACCTCATTTTATGACACTACCAACTTCTTTAGGTGTCCAGTGCCACTCTAATTTCTTAAGGAAGCAGGCAGCCTCCCTGAAAGAGGCTTTGAATATATTAACTTTAAATGTGCACTAATGGTTTTTTAATCACTTTGTTTTTTTCAAAAACACTGAAATCTTTATTTTTCTTGTCTATTAAAAACTTTCTCCAGCGATTCCATCCGAGGTTTAGCATCCTTAAATTTTTCTAGAGGTTGACTTTGTCCCTTAAATATAGCCAACAAGGGAACCATTCTCTATGTTCAATAGTTTCCAAGAAAAATGCACAGATCAGAGGGGCAAACAACAGTCAAGCATTCTGTACATTAAGTGTAATAAATCCATAGCATATGGAAATGGAGTTAGAGCAGTTGAAGTGTGCCCTCCCTCTGGATTTTGACTGCAGGTGAGTTTTAATGGACTATAGAAAAACTATTTCTATTCACTAGGCACAGTGTGGAGACAGGACCAAACTCAACTCTGCTTTACTTCTTCGTAGAGGTTAAACCTTAAAACAGAAATAATACCCTTAATTCTGCAGGCAGTTTCTCCCTGATCTTTTTATGGAGCATGCCTTGGTTTGGGCTTTAACAGAGCAAGATTCTGCAACAGACACATAATCTGTTCACTTTGCTTTTAGAAAACTAGAATGACACAAGCAACACATGATACAAGATGAATGATAATCCCACCATCTCTTCCCTGTCACAACTACAGCAGTATAGTATAGGGGAAGGAGCTTGATGGAAGAACAGCTCTAACTACTCTCTCAGATAGGTCTTAAATTTTAGGGGTTGGCAGAATTTAATAAGCATTACTACAAATTTCAAGCTAGTATGGTTAACGCTCACTTTAACCAGGTGTAAATGATTATACAAAACACGAGGCAAAGGAGAATGAGCCCCTGTATATTCAAATTTATTTGCATATATAGATGAATGAACTGCTTCTGATAGTAAAAGAAGACTTGAGCAAACTTTGCTTATACCTGGAACCAAGCCTTGTACTCATTCGGAGTGGGTACTGGATATGCTGTTAAAAGTTATCTTACTGTAAATGTCCTTCTGCCCTAGTGTTCTGATACTCTTCTGCAGTAAACGGAATTGCCACAGACGGAACTTTTCAACAAAGCAAAAGACCAAGCAGATTACAAACAGCAAATTCAAGACCTTGAAATTCCATTGAAGAGATATGGAGATGAAGAGAGCAGAGAAAAACTGAGGGTCTCTCTTTACTGCCAAAATATAGGCTTTATACTGCAAGATAAAGAACATAGTACATAAGAACAGCCACAGTACATTAGACCAGCGATCCATCTAGCCCAGCATCCTTCCTTCTGACAGCGGCCAATGCCACATACTTCAGAAGCAATGAACAGAACAGGTAATAATCAAGGGATCAGTGCCCTGGGGCCCATAGAATAACTAACACATGTTAATTATCCCACTGGTAAAATCTAAATGAGCCAAGGTGCTGTGGTTTTTACTTCTAGGTAGGATAGGCAAGATCATCCACTGAGTGGCGGATATAGATTTCACTTCAACTAGCTACAGAGACAAAGACGAAGTATAAAAATTAAAGTGCTTTGTCTCCACTAGGATTTCAGAGCAGAATAGTGAGTGAGTGTTAATTATCTCGGGGGGGGGGGCATTTTTGGCAGAGAAGACAAAGCCAAAGGAGAGAACCTCAAGTTCAAGGAAAAGGGAAATGTAGCATTCAAGAGGGGAGAAGAGAATCCAGGAGAACACCAGAGAAAATAAGGCTAAATGGGATACAGGAACACAAGAAAGGAAGACGCTTACTTCATATTTCTCTCAGATACCTTTTTCCTCTCTTGACATTTATCTCTCCAAAGCCAAAACATCTGGAGCTTCTTATTATTGATCTTCCCATCTATTCTATGTGAGCAAACTCCTGCAGCTATGCAAAGCCTCTTATGACTTAAATGGAACTTTACTCAGGCCTAAGGGTCCACCCATACTACACTGTTGCAGTAGTGGGGCCTCATCTTGCAATCATAGAAGATTAGGGCTTGAAGGGACCTAAGGAGGTTATCTAGTCCAACCCCATGCTCAAAGCAGGACCAATCCCAACTAAATCACCCCAGGGCTTTGTCAAATTTGGCCTTAAAGAGCTCTATGGATGGGGATTCCACCAACTCCCTCGATAATCCATTCCAGTGCTTCACCATCCTCCTAATGAAAAAGTTTTTCTTAATATCCGACATAGACCTCCCACACAGCAACTTGAAACCATTGCTCCTAGCTCTGTCATCTGTCACCACTGATACCAGACTACCCCCATCCTCTCTGGAACCCCCTTTCATGTAGCTGAAAGCTACTGTCAAATCTTTCCTCAATCTTCTTTTCTGCAGACTAAACAAGCCTAGTTATCTCAGTCGCTCCTGAGAAGACATGTGCTTCAGACCCCTGATAATTTTTGTGGCCCTCCCATGGACTCTCTCCAATTTGTCCAAACCTCTCCCACAGTGAGGGGCCCAAATCTGGATCCACTGTTCCAAATGTGTCCTCACCAATGCTGAATAGAAAGCAATAATAACTTTCCTCAATCTGCTGGCAATGCTCCTACTAATGCCATCTAATATGCTGTTAGCCTTCTTGGCAATAAGAGTACACTTTTGACTCATATCCAACTTCCTGCCCACTGTCACCTTCCAGGTTCTTTTCTGCAGAAATGCCACCTAACCATTCAGTCTCCAATCTGTAGCAGTGCATGGGAATCTTTCATTTGAAGTGAAAGACTCTGCACTTAACTTTGTTGAACCTCATCAGATTTCTTTTGGCTCAGTCCTAGTCCATGGTAACATGCAAAACATGTTATGTGCTCTGGAAACACAAAAAAAGGAATAATCCCTGCTTTGAAGATTATGTAATCTAGCAAGACAAAGAGCACAGACAAAGAATGAGGGACATGTCAATCAACTGGATGATGATAGGCTTACTTTAAAAATGGTGTGTCTTTCTTTTAATAAGTTAAATATCCTAAATTCTTCTTTCACCATCAGAATTTAATGGTCATCCTTCACCATTCCTCCTTCTTCACACTCCATGCTCATGTGGTCTTCTTCCCTCTATATGCATCAGCAGTTCATGGTTAAGTATATATTTAATATATTAAACTAGATTGCTTAGGCAAGTAGTTTCTTGTAAAATCCCTAGAGGAAGCAGGTCTTCAGGAACGATTTAAATAGGAAAAGCTTAGCAATGTTGGAGACCTGTTCAGGAAAAGCATTTTGTGCATAGAAAGAGTACCACACAAAGAAGCTTAGAAATAGTTGTAGAGGTGGATAAAGTTTAATGATACAAATGACAGTTATAAGACAAGAGTCCTTCTGATAGAAGATAAGTATGTCCATACTTTGTTCAATTATATTTCATAGGTATACAAACCAACAATGTCTCACTTTCTAGCACTACATCAATCCAGTCCCACAGGCTATGTCTACACTAGCAAATTAGTTTGAACTAAGGAACCTTAATTCAAACTACTTTGAACCCTGTCTACACTAGGCTTTGCCTAGTTTGAACTAAAAAATTTTTAAGCAAAGCTTAGTTCAAACTAGTTAGTTCAGCTGCTTAGTTCAAACTAACTGCTTAGTTCAAATTAATTTGCATATTTAGTTCAAACTAGCACAATGTAGACATGCTAGTTCGAACTAAATAAATTCAAACTAGTGGTTAGTTCAAACTGTGTGTTTTTTTAGTTCAAATTAACTTTTTATTTCAAACTAAAAGTTCGGCTTGTTTGAACTAAAAGATAGTTCTAACTAACTTCCAAACTAAGATTTTATGTGTAGGCACTGTAACTGTTCATCATCATGTGGATTTTCTAGATTATTAGTTGAACATCCTTGAAATTAAAGCAGAACAAACTCTGCTTTTTGTTAGTCATATGGAGCCTCTGCTGGAAGAAAAAAGGGAGAGTGCAAGCCATTTAGACCCTTCATGGTTGTTACTTATCTCTTTGCTGCAGTTTTGTAATCATAACTGTCAGATTTCACCAGGCAGCAACTCCCCTTACTTTCTCATCTGCCAATCAGTACAAAACAATAACTGCAATTGTATTTCCTAAATGAAAGCATAAATCACCACAACTATGCTTGACACCTGTCTAAAGCTGCCATTCCCAATTATCTTTATCTATGGGGACCGCGGCACAGGCAAAATAAAAGTTCCCTCCCCCCCGGTTTATGAGAGAACTGGTGAGTTATCCGGCAAACTAAAGCATTGCAGATTCTTTCCATTTATATGCACCATTAACTGCACCTCATTCAAAGAGCAAATCTCCAATTTCTTCTTAATCCCTTCTCCCTTAATGGGGATTTCCAAATGCTTTTCTTTCAACAGCACTATCTTCTCTGCATCAGGAAATGCAGGCATTCATGGTTAAACCCCTGGCTCTGCAATATCATGGCACTTAATCACATCACAAAATGGCTAACATCATCTGTGCCTTGACATCACACACAATCTCAAAATGTCTAATCCTGAGAACAGAAATAAAATACTTCACCTTATCTGAAAGAAAATGTTGGGTTGAAAGAGAAGCACAAAAGACAAAAGTAGCGAGGACTGTGGCTGAGTTTAAAAGATTAAGAAGAAATAGAGGCATATTGTTTCTGTAGAGGGTTTTTTTGGCTGGTGGGTTGGAATAGGGATGAAAGATGGGGTTTGAAAACATGCTGCAGTATAGCGTGGTTAGTTTCCTTTAACTTTTCACTATTTGTGCTTTAACATCTTTGTAGAGTTGAGATGAGACAAAAGCCTGACCATCTCCAGCATTACTTTGTTCACACAGTATGAACATGTATTCAGAAACATTTGATTTCTTTAAGAAAATAATAAGCAAATTAAGTTACAATGTACTAAGCACAAATTCACTGTGCTATTGAGGTTGTTTCCAATGAACAGAAAAAAGCATGCAACTGAATTAATCATATTTTGAATTGCAGTCCACCTATATATAACTAATTCCCAAATCTGAAACCGAAGCAATTACTTTTTGTTTATTGTATTCAACTTGATGCATCTCTTTGCCATGTATTCAGTGTAAAAGACTATTTTACATGCTAACATAAAATAAGTAAGTCAAATATAATTTAAACAAGGCAAACGAGAAAGCACAGACATTAGCTGTGTAAGTTTCTATTATGTATACACAAGGAGTTCTTCTGAATTTGATTTTCATGAAACTGAAATCTGATCCTAAACATGTGAAAGTAGCCAAGCTAGGAAAAAAATATTATCTTGGCTATGCTACATTTAAAGATGAGATAACCACATCAGCCACATGAGACAAGGGCTAGCCATTTCAATGGCCAAGTTAAACAAGAGATATCCCTGAGCCAACTTTACTGTGCATCCCTAATTCAGAATTCTCATATTTGGGTTTATGAGACCTAAGAATCTGGGGAGTGGGGAACAAAAATAGTTTTAACTTCACCTTTTGGCCATTTAAAATATCTAACTAGAATGAGCATAAGGCCCCAAAAGCATCATTGCTGTTTTGTCCCAGTGTTTATAAAACCCCACTGGCTCCAGGCACCTGGAGTTTAATATGAGACACAGACTCTCTCAATAAATTCATCGAAAATGATATACTGTAGATATGTGGTTCCATTTACATTACCAATTAAACATATAAATAAATAAGGCTACCTCGAATTTTCAGTATTGCCTATACTTACAGGAAATACATAAATTCTACAAAAAGTGAGGCCACACTGTAAGGCATTTTATAAGCTTATTAGCAGGTTTGAGACTGAGCGATATAGACATATTAGAGTAGCGCTATTCACCAGCTGAGCTGATTAAACTGACAACAGACATCCCAAACAGCACAAGATCAAATACATTCATAAAACTTTGAGCCAGTCCTATACTGCACACAGAGTCAGATTCATAAGAGCCAGGGCCATGCCTCAATTCCTAACACAGGCTGCATGTAGTGACCCACCATATGGGTCAGCACTCATCCTCCACTTTAACTCACCTGTACCAGAAGTGAGCACAGGATTGTGGGGGAAGAGGATGAAGGATGGAAAGAGATAGAGAAATGATTTTATGAGGACAGACAGCCCCACACCCACTAGGGTGGTGAACCAAGCCCAGTGTTTTCTTTTAACTGTATATTGCTATCAGAGGAATATTTTTAAGTGCTACTACCAGCAGGATTTGCATAAAGTAAATACATTAAGAAAAAGAGAGATGGAGGCAAAGAGACTTTTTACAAATCCAGTCCAACATATTACAGACCTAAGTCAGATCCATTACAAAGGCAATCTGCCCTAAGCTGAGGAATACAAGATAGAGCTGCAGAAAAAAACATGTGCTATAAAGCATTCCTCAGAAAGTAGTGACATATTTTGCTAATGAAAAATAAAAACACCACAATCTAGCCTATTAAGCATTTCTTAAATTATTATACTTGTCACTTTACAGTTTTTCATTATATTAAGACAAAAAGGTCATTTTTAAGCATTCTGTCATTTCACTGAAGGCCTTTCACATCAAGACATGGCTAGTGGCACAAAAATATATTTTGCAACACTTTCTGGTGGATCAGGTGTATCTAATTTGTGAGAAAATACTAGAGGCTGCCAGTCTGTTCAGCTGGTTCTGTATCAAAAAGCTCTGTAATTGCTTGGTTATGGTGCTTGTTGCCATCTGATGCTGAAATGGCAATCATCTGTTGGGAATTCCTGCACTGAGCACCGTCAGTTATATTCTTAACCCCCCAAAAAATAAAAAAATAAAAAGGTTTTTTTTTAAATGTTTGGTGGTTATAACTTCTTTTTGATTCAAGTTCTGAAATATGCACTTCTCAGCTGTCACCTAGAGTACTATTGCTGTACTTGCTGATTATGCAGTAGCAATATTAATTTAGTTACAGTGAAATATATTCTTTTAATACAGTAGCACTAATAACTCATGGAGAAGTGTTGCACTGAATGAAGCAAGGGTCTTGAGGAAAAAACTGTAGGTAATCATGTAATTTAAAACTGTATCTTAACCCTTACCCATGATGGGGCCAATTTCAGGTTGTCCAGGGGACCTTAATTCTGGCATTTCCTCATTTTTGAGCGCTTGACATTGCAACCTTAGTGTTTGTTTCATGTAGCTTTTTTGAAGGAAGGAACTTTCAAAGTAGTGCCTGGTGAATACAAAGGCGATTGAGGACCTGTTGTGCTGGGGGTTTACAATTCTATGGTAAGATACAAGACACAGTGGACAATTGTACAGCAAGGGACCACAAGCATAGGAAGAAATGAATAACTTGATGCAGGTCACACAGGAAGTCCTCATCCTGACCCCAAATCTCTTGATACCCAGGAAGTACCTTAACCATAACAAGTCCTCCCCTCTTTTTTTCATCTGCTCCTGCAGACAAGCACCTTCCCCTCACTCACTCAGCACTGCACACTTCCTCTCCCTTTTCTCTGACATCCAGCTAGTTTCCAGCCCTGCAATTTTCTCCTCCTCCTCAAGATTTCTGACAGTTTTATTCCTGGTTGTCCAGACAGTCAGAATGCTTGTTCACTCCCATCTCATCATCTCCTGCCCTAATTACCGTAACCTTTTCTCTAGCTTTCCTGGATTCCCAGATCACTTCCCTCAGTCAATCCAAAACGCAGCTGCTAAAACTCTCCATCCATCAGACCCTGCCACTGCCTCTACAAACATCTCCACTGATTCCCCCTAGCCCACCACATCACATGTTAAACTGCTGGAACTTTTTCCAGATCTCCCCACTGAAAACCCATGGAAAAAGCCAAAGACTGAATTAACATATTCTTTGTATCATCACTTCAGAGCTCCCTTGTGTGGGCTCAGGCAAGCCTTAGAAATGTGCCCCTGCAGGAACAGTCCTCTCAAAGGTCTAAGTAAGTGACAGTGTGGCTTTTCCATGCCTCTTGCACGTCCCCTGAGGCCCACAGGTTAAAAGAACCTCCTCTCCCAGTTTTCTTCCCCATGAACCCAAGCTCAACTCAAGTATTCCAGAGGAAACCCAGGGAATTATCTCTACCCTATATGGATTATTCTGTGTAGGAGAGAGCTGAGCCCTAAATGCAATAAATGAAGGTCAGTACTATAGATGCTCAGCTTACTATCTTAAGAGATACAATTAGTCTGCCTTATGCCTCAACTCAATATGAGCTAACAATCACCTCAGAAGCTGCAAATGACCTCTGTAGTCAATGCTGCTAAGATCAGGGAAACCAAATCTCACATCTCAGGATATAACATGATTGCTTGAGGATTCTACCTTTTCTCTCCCCCTACCTCCCCTCCACAATGCAAGACAATTAGCTAGTTGCACTATAGCAGGTTTTCATCTTCTGAAGCATCAGGGAAAACAGGCCACACACAGAGGTTTGATAGACAAATCCTCTGATCTAATGTGGCAAATCCTATGTTTCTACACAACAAAAAAAATGAGACCACAAATTCTTGAGCTGTGTGGAAAATAATCTCTTGTTCCAGAAACTAAAGAAACCAACCAGGGATAACGTAATTTTAGCTTTTGATTTGACAAACAGGGAAGAAATAATAGAAAACTTGGAAGAAAGACGGACACTTGGAGCAAGCATTCACAAAATGATCGTGTTTACAATACTACGGAGACAGGAGAAGTTTAAGTATCAAAGCCAGGATAGCATAAAGGGTTTACGAAAAAAAAGAGTTTAGAAAGTTAAAGGAACTGAAAGTTTGGATTCAATGGGTAGAAATATTGAGACAAAAACTGAGAAATAGATATGGAGGATTTTATCAGCTCTTCTACAACTACCACAAAAGAAAACAATCCTATTAAAATACAAACAATAAAAGTCAATGCAGTTATTATGTGATGATAAAGAGGAAACATGGAATAAAACAAACAATGTATCTGTGAAGTTAAATTCTACAAAAACATGGAGGCAAAAATGCAGATTGAAATACTTAGTAGTCAAGCAGCTAATAAAAAGGAGAAGAAAATCCAGGCACAAATTAAAGAGCGAGAGTCTCTACATAACCGTTAACATTTCTAAATGTTCAGAATGAAGGACAAAAAAATATCAAAGCAACTCTAAAAACATCAACTTTGTCCGGTCTTCTTATGGCAAAGTTGGGGGATTTTATCTGTTCAGGTAATAGCAGGGGCCCAGATAATCTCCATCCTAGGATATTAAAGGAACTGGCACATGAAATTGCCAGCCCACTAGCAAGGGTTTTTAAGGAATCTGTAAATTCAGGGGTTGTACTGTATGATTGGAGAATTGCTAATATAGTTCCTGTTTTCAAGCAAGAGAATAAAAGTAATCTGGGTAACAACAGGCCTGTTAGATTGACCTCAGTAGCATGCAAGGTCTTGAAGAAAATTTTGAAGGAGAAATTACTTAAGGACATGAGGATAAGGGTAACTGAGATAAAATACAACATGGCTTTACAAAAGGTATATTGTGCCGGTTTCCAAAGAGAAATCCATGTTAGTCGAGTCCAGCAAAAAAAAAAAAAAACAAAAAACAAACAAAAAAGAAAAAAAACCAAGGAGTCATGTGGCACTTTGAGACTAACAGATTTATTTTTCGCATGAGCTTTCGAGGGAGAAAATCCCACTTTGTCAGATGCTTTGAAGATGGGTGAACTTACAGAATGGAATGAAAATCAATGCAAGGGGGTGTAAAACATAGGATCAGGTCATACAGTAACAGCAAATCAGAGCAGTTGTTATGTTCAAACCATGGGAAGCCTGAAGTCAGATTACCTTTTGTAATTGGAAAAGAACCATAGTCTCAATTCAATCCTGCTTTTACAGAATTCTCCCTTTTTGAAAGGGTAACAGATTTTTTAGATAAAGAGAATGCAGTGGGTCTAATTTACTTATATTTCAGCAAGACATTTGATACAGTTCCACTCGGGAATTATTAGTTAAGTTTCAAAAAATGGGGATTAATATGCATATAGTAAGATAATAAGGAACTAGTTAAAGGGGAGGCTACAGCAGGTCATACTGAAGGGTGAACTGACAAACTGGAGGGAGGATACTAATGGAGTCCTTCAGGGATTTGTTTTGGGACTAATCTTATTTAAACTTTTTATTACTGACCTGGTCACAAAATGTAAGAATGTGCTAATTAAGTTTGCAGATGACACCACGTTGGCAGGTATTGCTAATATAGAGAAGAAGCAGGATATCATACAGAAAAATCTGGGTCACCTTTTAAAATGCAATATCAGAAATAGGATGAAAATTTAATAACGGGAAGTGCAAGGTCATGCATTTAGGAAGAAATATCAGGAATTTTTTCCTGCAAGTTGGAGATGCATCAGTTAGAAGAGATGGAGGAGAAGGACCTGGGAGTACTGGTTAATCACAGGTTGACTATGAGCCGCCAATGCAATGTGGCTCTGAAAAAAGCTAATGTGGTCCTTGGATGCACCAGAACAAGCAGAGATAAAGAGACGTTAGTGCCGCTATACAAGGCACTGGTGAGACCTCATCTGGAATATTGCCTGTGTAACCCATGTGCATAAAAAGGTGCAATCTCTTTCAGGGGTCCTTTATGGCTGGGTTATGTTGCTGGGCAGATTTTGCAGCCCAGAAACCAGAACTTTCTGGCGAGAAGGTGTGGGAGCACACTGAGGATGCTCCACAAGTTTTATTGTTATGCTGGAGTTACATGCCCAGAGAGAAGCCTGAGAAGAGGAGCCTGTAGAGAAGCAAAGGGAGAGCTGCAGAGTACATCTGCTAAGGGACTCAGTGAAAGAAGCTGAGCAGGAGAGGACTGCAAGATGTTTTCTCCCTGCTTTGGACTGCTTTGCAGGGGAATTGTCTGCAGCAGAACTGAGAGTTGGATCGCCAGTGACCTGATTGCATGGAGGAAGAAAGGACTTCATGGCATTTGCCTGAAGATTCCTGCAGCTAGAGAGGATGAGGATTGCTTTCCTTCTTCATTTAAGCCTCAAGGACTTAAAAGACTGCAATTGAGATAAGGGTGATTCCACCTGAACTTTGGGACTCCTGGGTTTCTTGCTGTTTTGTTTAAATTCATCATGTTTTCTTAGAATAAGGCTTGTTTAGTTAGTTAATAAAGTTCATTGTACGTTTATGCTGAGTAGTAGTTTAATGTGGGATGGGAACTCTCAGCAGTCCTTGCTGTGAGCCCTAAACAGACTGGATCCTGGCTCTCCAGCTGCTTTCTGGAGGGGTTTTCTCTGTGGGGCACTGGAGAGGGGCAGATGAATGCATTTGAGCCCACCCTAGCAGGTTACACATGCAGTTCTGGTCCCCCATGTTTAAAAAAAAACTAATTCAAACTGGAACAGGTGCAGAGAAGGGCTACAAGGATGGTTTGTGGAATGGAAAACCAGCGTCATGAGACAACACTCAAAGAGCTTGGCTTGTTTAGCACAACCAAAAGGTTGAGGAGGTGATATAATTGCTCACTATAAATACATAAGAAGGATAAATATTAGGGGGAGAGAAATTATTTTGAGTACAGCACCAATGTGGACACAAGAACAAATGGATACAAACTGCCCATCAGGAAATTTCAACTTGAAATTAGATGCAAGTTTCTAATCAGCTGAGGAGTAAAGTTCTGGACCATTCTTCTAAGGGGAGCTGTGGGGGCAAAAACCATAACTGCCTTCAAAGCAGAGCTTCCTAATTTTGTGGAGGGGATGGGATAATGCAACTGCCTACTTTGGAAACTGACTGACCTTTGACTACTGCTGGTGGATATGCCAGTGGCCTAAGAAGGGAGGGTAGATAGGGAGGGTTCTGAGTTATTACAGAGAATTGTTTCTTGGGTGACTGGTTGGCGAGACTTGCTCACATGCTCAGAGTTTAACTGACAGCCATATCTGAGGTCAGGAAGGAATCTTCCTGCAGGGCAGATTAGCTAGGGCTCTGTAAGTTTTTCACCTTCCTCTGTCGTATGGGGCATTGCTCTCCTGCTAGTGAATTCTCTGTACAGTAAAGTCCTTATATCACAATTTGAGGACTTTAATAATTCCATCATAGGTTAGAGGTTTATTGCTGGAGTGGGTGGGTGAGGTTTTGTGGTCTGCATTGTGCAGGAGGTCAGACTAAGTGATCATACTGGTCCCTTCTGACCTTAGAGCCTATGAGGTTAACAAAGCCAAATATGTGAAATCAAAGTGGCTCTTAATTTATTGAAGGGGAGAGAAAGGGAGGGAACTCTGTGACCAAGAAGGGTAACATGCTAACCAAAGGAAATGTTCGTTTTGTGGTTCAGTACTACACTGGGGGCATTAGAAGTACTATAAATAGATATACCTACCACTAGAAAGATATTGGCTCTTGGCCCAGTTATGCAGCCACTACATGATAAAGTCAAAATGAAGTCAGTCAGCTGCTTGGATCTTTTACTAAGTCCACTTACTTCTCTTTATTTTTCTTCTAAAGATGTAGCTAAAAAGACGTAGTCATTTTGGGTCATCATTAAATTCAGTCAAACTTCTGATTGGTCCAATGCCAATGAAGATGTATATCCACCTTTCTTGATGCAAACTGAAGGGTACACAAAGTATGATGACAATAAAAGCTTCTCACAGTTAAGCGATAACCCAGGTAAGCTTTAAGGAAACAGACCATCGGTATGTCTACACTTACAATTTAGTTTGAATTAAGGAGGCTTAATTAGAACTAAATTAGTGCATGTACACACTTGCTTTCATTAGTTTGAACTAAGGAAAGCCTAGTTTGAATCGATAAAACTTCCCTCAAGTTCGAATTAATGTAATTCGAACTCATAGTTCGAATTAACCCAATGTAGCTGTGTTAATTCAAACTGTTGGTTCAAATTAACCACAGCTTGATTTTCCCTATGCAATAGCCCCCCCCACCTGATTCGAACTTGAAACTCCTGTTCATGGACATGCTAGTTCAAATTAGGGTTTCTAGTGTGGCTGTGTTAATTCGCATTAACTTAGTTTGAACTAATCATTATTAGTTCAAATGAATTAATCTGAATTCAGTTAATTTGAACTAACCCTCTAAGTGTAGACATAACCTATGTTACTAAGCAGAGACAAAATGATAAATCTTCTCAGAGGAGCTATTAACAGAAGCTGGGCTTCTGCGAGTTTATCCATCAGACAGAGATTAAAATTTGTTTTAAACCTAACTGTCCAGGAAGTTTACAAAGTATATTTTACAAGGAAAGAAAAATCTTTTAATTGTATTTTAATGCCCCATGTCAAACACTCCTCCAAGCTGGTAGTGCTGGACAGACTGTAGCAATATGGTTAACTCTGATGATTACCCATTCCCTTCCATCTCCTTCTAAACAAACAGCTCTTTTCTTCCTGCCCAGCCTCTTAGCATCCTCAGCCCCTGACCACCTGACAGCTGCAACCCAACCAAACCATACATTCTTCTAAGGCAGCGCACTGAGCTGCAGCTAACCTACTGAGCTGGACAATTAATATGGCCAACAGCCATATCACCTCAGGCTATGAGTCCATTGGGCACCATAAGTGAAGAAAATCTCTTGGTTATTAGTTGATTAATATCTATTGGTTTCTCAAATTGTTGTGGTAATGGTATTACAGTGACCAGTAAGATTTGTCCTTACTTTTGTGGCTGCTATTTTACAACAAAAATAAAAATCAGGCTAAATTGAGTGCAACAATGACTAGAGAGAGAAATAATATCACCAGCAGAACGCTTACACTGCTCAGATTCCACAGCAAAGCTGAGATCGTAAAACAAGGCTGATTTTTATTTTAAACATAACGACTACATCAAAAGTGACATAAACAAGGGCTGTAAGATAGAAATATGCCAAAACACGTTCTTGTCAGAAGGAGTTTGGCTAACAAACTGAAGACAGAAACTTTGAGGGAGCACATCCAGTGCTCAGCTTAGTAGTAGTTCTCTGCATTGCCAAGTATTTATTTTTCAGCTCCATTCTTTACCCATTGAGGGAGCGGCTTTGTTTTTGTTGTTATTCTCAGAAGACTTAGCACCAAAAGTACCACTTCAGGGATGATATTATTACAGCAAGCAAAACACAGACTGCCTGGTACTGTGCCATCAATTCCCAGACATAACACCTTCTGTGAATGACATGCCTGATCATTGACATAGGATAAAGGACATGGCCACCGCATGAGCTGTCACTAGTAGGTGGCATGGCTCGGACCTAATTTAAGAAGAAGGAATAGTCTGTTTTAATATTGCTGGCACTGAGCCAAGCAACTATCAGAGGAGTTTGTGAATAGTTAATTGAAGCTATGTTAGCATTCATTTTAAAGCAAATGTTAATGAGATACAAGGATCTTTGTAGTGCTGTCATACAGATCCTAATCAAAGGCACTGAAGTACCCTTCTGAAAAGGGACTGATCAGTCCATCCATTTTTACACTACAATTATAAAAAGAAAGTGATACTAATTTAAATTAGTTCCAAAAGGTCAGCCATGTTAGTCTACTTCAATAAAACAAACAAACGAGTCCTGTGGCACTTAAAGACTAACAAATTCATTTATTGCATGAGCTTTCGGGGCAGAAAATTCCTCTTCATCAGACACTTAGAGGATGGGGGAACTTACAGAACGAGAGGGAAAAAATGCAGGGAAGTATAAGTCATGGGAACAGGTCACACTGTAATAGCAATCAAAACAGTTGTTAAGATTCAAACATGGGGAACAGCATACAGAGGAGGATGAGGTCAAATTACCAGTTGAAATGAGAAAAAAATTCAATGTCCCTATTAAATCCTAAAGCAATGAAGCTAATGAGATTGAATTTATCTGCAAATTCAGTTGCATTATTTCAGGACTTAAGAGGGACATTGGATTTTTCTCTCATTACAACAGGTGATTTGATCTCATCTTCCTCTGTATGCTGTTCCCCACTGTTTGAATCTTTACAACAGTTTTGATTTGCTGTTACAGTGTGATCTGTTCTCATGACTTACACTCCCCTTCATTCAGGAGCATCTCTGGCACTGGGCTTATGGAGCTCAAGCCTTAAATCCCAGTGCTTGAGCCCCGGGTCCACCACCGGGCCACCCACGGCAGTGGCTGCAGTGGCAGCATCCAAGTCTCAGTGTGCAGAGTCCCAGGTCTTTTCCCAGGCCAGCTGTGCTTTTCCCTGCATTTATTTCCTCCCATTCTGTAAGTTCCCCCATCTTCAAAGCATCTGACAAAGTGGGATTTTCTCCCATGAAAGCTCATGCAATAAATAAATTTGTTAATCTTTAAATTAAAACAAGGAGTCCTATGGCACTTAAACTAATGGCTGGTAAATGTAGGAAAAATAAAAGAAAACTGTTGCACATCAGAACAAGTTGAAATATTTTTTGGCTATGTCTACACTATCAAATTAGTCCAGACTAGTGAATTTGGCCCATGGCCACACTAGCCTTTAGCTAGTCCAAACTAATAAATTTCTTAGTGTGGACTAGGCAAAAGTTAGTCTGAATTAGTTAGTAACCCTGGTTAGCTCAGACTAGCCAGCTTAGTTTGAACTAAGCACAGGCAAGGCCTGAAATAATGGCTGGTTAGAACTAAAAAAGTTTGAATTAAGCCATTAGTTCGAATGAGCCACACATTCTAGTTCAAACTAAGAAGTTAGTTCAAACTAGGACACGCAGCTAGTTTGAACTAAAAAGCCGCTGCTAGTCTGATCCAGGGCTGCCCCTAGTGTAGGGCTGGCTGGCCCAGGGGAGGGGCAGACCCCTGTGCAGCCCCCACCCCAATGCTGGGAACTGTGTGAGCAGCCAAAAGGGTGGCCTGGTGCACTGCTGCTGGTCCACCCCAACCCCCTGGCTTCACTGTCTCCCGCCCCCTCCCTGCTGCTCCAGCACAGAGCCCAGAGCAGCATGCACAGCCGGGGAGCGGGGTGCGGACTGGCTGCACTGCACCAGGCCACCCTTTTGGCTGCTCGCCCACTCCTCATGATGTGGGGGGGGGCAGCACAGGGGTCTGCCCCTCCCCTGGGCCGGCCAGCCCTGCCCCCAGTGCCAGGAGGGCCCGCAGAGGGCTATTTGTCTGGGGCCCCACACCCCCCTGGGGACGGCCCTGGTCTGAACTAGCCCAAGGTTAGTTTGGATTAACCTCAAACTTATTTAGTTCAGACTTGCTTCCACATTTTTTTAATTCTGGAGATTCATGAAATTGCAACAGATCTGTGGAAACTTTCAGTTAAAATGAGATGTGCGTGTGAAAAATCAAGGAAGATTATTCAGTTTGACCACTGGTCTGTTCCTTTGTAGTGGTTCTTTTCATCATCTTCCCTGTCAATCTACTACCCAGAGTTTGTGTTCAGAAACTTCACTAAAGATCTACAGATGCCCCAACTACCGCACTGAAGAGCATTATGCCTTCAGGGCCTTCTCCAACTAGAAACACCCTGTGTCAGGAAAGAAAAAGTGGATTCTAAAAAGTGTAGCAGTTGAGTTCAAATTTAAGGCCAGATGTAATGAAATATGGAAGTGAAAGAGTTCTAGAACGGAGCTTTGTAGGAATGTTTAACACTCTGGCGTGTTAGTGCTCATTTCATAACCTCTGCTCGCTGAATGCAGAGAGTATTATAACTTTATAAATTCCAAAGGGACAGCCGTGTTAGTCTAGTTCAGTAAAACAAACAAGGAGTCCTGTGGCACTTAAAGCCTTCAATGCATCTGA
>ML681998.1:22290343-22386683 GCA_007922195.1 Podocnemis expansa | reverse complement strand
TTACCCTAGTTCAATGAAACAAACAAGGAGTCCTGTGGCACTTAAAGACTAACAAATTTATTTATCGCATAAGCTTTCATGGGAGAAAAATCTCACTTCATCAGATGCTTGAAGATGGAGAACCATAAATGAATGGGAGAAAAAGGGCAGACTGTTACAGCAAATCAATGCAATTGTTTAGACTGAAACAGCGGAGAACAGTGAGGGGAAAAGAAAGCAAAATTATCTGTTGTACTGAGAAAAGAAACTATAGCCCCTGTTTAACCCTACGTTGACAGTGTCAACTTTTCATATGAATTCCAATTCTGCAGTTTCTCTTTGAAGCTTTGATTTGTATTCCATGTGACTAAGTACAGCTAATAATAGATGATTAATGGAGTGATCAGGAATATTGAAATACTCCCCTTACAGTTTTTGAATGTTGTTATTTCTGATGTCAGATTTGTGCCCGTTTACTCTTTTGTGCAGAGACTGTCCTGTTTGTCCAATGTATAAAGTGGAGGAACATTGCTGGCGCATGAAGGTATAAATCACATCTGGTGAATGAGCCCTTGATGGAGTAGCTGGTTAGATTAGGTCCTATGAGGGCGTCTTTTGTGTAGATATGTGGGGAAAGTTCACAACAGAGTTTGTTTGAAGGGATAAGTGCCTGGTTCAATGTTTCTGTTAGGTCTGTAGTTGCTGGTAAGTATCATCTTAAGGAGTACTGTGGCACTTCTAAAGACCAACAAATTTATCTATTGCATGAGTTTTCATTGGTAAAAATCCCACTTCATCAGATGTATGAAATGGAAACTACAGTATGGAAGGGAATATATAAATGCAGAGTAGTGGTGTAGCAAGGGAGAGAGCAGAGGGGAGCATACACCCAGGAGCTGAGCTTTGGTTGGGGGTGGGGGGCACCAGACTGGCCCTTAACAAGGTGTAGGAGGAGAGACGCAGGAGGCTCTGAGATGCACAGAGCCTCCTGTGCCCCTCCCATGTTGTGAAGGACCAGCCTGGCACCCTCCCCAAGGTGGGGGGATAGACAGCACCCAATCAGTGCCATGGGGATGGGTAAGTGCTGGGGTGAGGCACCAACCAGGCTGGGGGCTGCTTCATGGAGAAACAAAGTCACAGGCTAAGCCAGTTGGGTGCTGCCTTCTGGATTCTAGTGTTGGAAGACTTCCTTTTCTACGTACTCTGGCCTAGGCTGCCCAGCACACATAGAAATGAAACACTTCCAGCACTAGAACCAAGGAAGCAGCATCCAACTGCAGCACAGCACACACGCCCGCTGCAGGAAAGAAAACTACATGAGTCTGATTCAGGGAGCCCTTCAGCACCCCACCCATGTATCCTGAAGGCTGACCTGTCCCCCCACCCCATCCTCTCCTCAGGCAATGGGAGTGGAGGGAGATGATGAGGCTGTCCTGTCCCAGCCAGGGGAAAGGCTGGAGCAGAGCAGTGGACCATTAGTGCTGGGGCAGGGGGGTGCAGAAGGTGCTGAGCGCGCCTCTCAGTGCCCCCTTGTCTGATAAAAACCCAACTCACCCCCCCTTCCCTTCTCAGGAGGCCTGGGGGGTGAGATTCTGCCTGGGCTAGAGCAGTGGACAATAAGCACTGGGGGGTACCCAGCTGGGCTGGCCCTTCAAGAGGGAAGAATGCTAGCTCCCGGCATCCACTCATGGGGTGAAGAGCCTACCCAGCCACCCTTCCCTCCCCAGGTGGGGTGGGGGAGGCTACCCTGTTCCAGTTGGGCTACAGGACTGCTGCAGAGGACCAGGGGCTCCCCACACCTCAGGTAAGTGACCCCCCCAGCCTCATGTCCCATCTGCAGGTACTGATCCCCCAGGTCAGCTGGGGGCGGAGCAAGGCACAGAAGGGGTGCAAATGTGGGCTTGGCCCCTAGGCACTGGCCACCCTCAGTACACCACTGCTGCAGAGAAGGGTAAGTCACAAGGTCAGTTCAGAATTTTTCAGCAAACCAAGCAAGTTGTTTTCATTCTAACAGTGTGGAACAACCGATAAGAAGGTAGGAAAGGTAAAAGAGGGGGCAATCACCTTTTCTGATGAGTAAGCCAGCCCAGATCTCTATTCAGATCTAATGTAATGGTACCAAATTTGCATACGGCTTCTAACTCTGTAATTTCCCTGTGGATTCTCAATTCCTGATGGAGTAACTGGTTTGGTTATAGATGAGCCCAACCCTTAAGCAGATAGTCAGTCACCAGCAACTACACATCATACAACAAAAACACTAAGGCAGGCCCATATCCTGGCAACAAGCCCTGTTGCCAACTTTGCCTGCATATCAATTCAAATAACACCATCACAGAACCTAACCAAACCAGCTACTCCATCAGGTGCTCATCCACCTGCTCATCTACCAATATCACATACACCATTATGTGCCAACAATGCCCCTCTGCCTTCTATATTGGCCAACTACACAGTCTACGTGCAAAAGCATAAATGGACACAAATCAAATATCAAGAATGGCCACCACGGAAAAACCAAAAGGGGAAAACTTCAACCTCCTTGTATATTCTTTGACAGACATGACAGCTAGAGTGCTTCAACAAAAACACTTCAAATCAAGAATCCAAAGGAAACCTGAAGAGTTAGAATTCATACACAAATTTGACATCATTACATTAGGTCTGAATGACGAACTGGGGTGGCTCATTCATCACAAAAGGCCATTTCCTCCTCTTTTAATCTTCTTACCTTCTTATCTGTTGTTCCATACTGTTAGAATCAAAACTATTTGCTAGCTTTGCTAAAATAACCTGAACTGACCTTTTCCAGAGGGGCAGCCATGTTAGTCTGTGTACAGCAAAAGCCATGAGAGTTCTGTGGCTTCTTAAAGGCTAACAGATTTCTTACGGCATAAGCAGTTGCGGGCTCCAAGCCACTTTATATGCATGAAGTGGAAACTGACTTCGTGACTTAACCTTCTCTGCATCTATATATTCCCTTCCATACTGTAGTTTCCATTTCATGTATTTGATGAAGCGGGATTTTACCCACAAAAGTTCATGTGATAAATAAATTTGTTAGTCTTTAGAAGTGCCACTGAATATAAGCAGTGTTGTAGTTCTGTAGGTCCCAGGACACTGGAGAGACAAGATGAATGAGATATCATCTTTTATTTTCTCTCACCAACAGAACTCACCCACCCTGTCAAACTGAATATATGCATATACTGATTTGCACAAAGATTTGTAAACAAAAGATGCTGACACCAGCAATTATACCAGTAGTTAAGCAAAAGTTAACAAAGTTCAGTCAAACAGGTAGATAAAAATGAGTGAAATTAAAACAATATTTTCCAGCTCCAAATATAAAACTGTCAAAGTAATAATAAAAATGATAAATTCCAATTTTAATAGCATCCAGTCTTTCTTAAACAATGTTGGATGTAGGGCTGTTATTTTTGGGAAGCATAATAATCCCACAGATTCAGAGTTCAAAGCATTTTCAAAATACTACAAAGTAGGAACGAGTCAGGATTCAATATCTTAAAATAAAAAAAAAATGAAAATACCTATAGTCTCTTTTTGAGAATTTACATTTGTGCGTCTGTAGATTATAAAACACCTTATCACAGAACATTTGTTTTCCTCTAACACAGATTTTCAAGCTTCATAGAAAATCTCAACCAAGGGTAGTCATACTCTTTAGAAATACGCATAGCATGGAAAAAAGCTCCTTTTTGACATATTAACATTAAAGAAGTCCTAAAAAAACCAGTGAGCCATGTGAACCATTAATGCAACTCCAGTAACATCAATGAAGTTATAATCAGCCATGAATTTAGCCCAAAATGTTTATCAGCAGAGATACTCTTGAAGATAGTTTTATGAGGGATAGAGGGTAAACAAGGAAACTTGTTTATATCACTGAGGACCATCCCTCACTCAGAAGATCTTTCCTATTCTCCTGTCTCTCACAGGAACTCACTCTCACCATGGTTAGAGGTTAACACTGTAAGAACATGGACCATACATCGAAAAAGATGAAGGGGACACTTCTAAGCATGCTTTTCCCCCAGTGCTCATGAAGTCATTCAGTCTGCTTTGGCATTCCATACGTAGCATGGCAGTAACATCTGCCTGCGTTCAGTATAGTTCTGCATACACAAACACATATACAAAGGTTACATCAGGGCTTCAGCTACAGAAGCCATAATAGTGCCCAAAAGTAAATTAACTACTTTAATTTTGGAAAGGTTTAGTTAATGTAAGCCAAATTGCATGCTTAGAACATACACTGCTCATAAAGGCAATAGGAAATATACTCAGTCATTCAAGGGTATATTTTGTCCCTAAAGATATATTGTATTGCATTAATAAATGCTATGGTGAGGCAACAGTAAGCCAACAAATACACAAAATTATTTTCCTTTGGAAACATGGAGGACAATGATATATGAGGTACCATTTTGCAATGGCAATCATTTTAGCACTGTGAACACTAAGAGAAACTAAAGAAATCTTTCACAAATTAAATTCCCAGTCATTTACAACATCAGGGAAAATTTACAGCATGCAAAGGAAAAAAATATTCAAGATACCTCAAGAACTATGTGATTAGAATTATTAAGATTAGTGTATGATTACTATGCATGGTTGGGCAGAGACATGCATGAATGACACAAGGAAGCAGTAAACAACTGATTTCAAATTCGTTACAAAGGAACGGCAATTATAACTAGTCCTAGTGCTTAAACAAATTATGATTGAAGCTCAAATCATATGCAAAATTCTCTTTTACTGTAACAAGTGCCTTACTTGGCATTGAGGAGTTCTGTGTTTCAGATAAGAGGCCTGGTAATCAGATTAATGAACACAAAAAAGTTCATTCATGTTGTTCAATTTCCCTCCCAAGAGGTAGCTCTTGTTCTGATTTGGAAATTTTACCCAAGACATCGCTTTCACTCATAAATTCTAAGCCCAGAATTGTAACCCAGGATTTTTGTCTTATGAACCAATTCAAAATAAGGTCTAATATACACATGAAATAAGAAAAAAGTAATTTGATATAAGAGTTAGTGCTAGTCAGTAAAGTTCAAGATGGAGGCATAGAGATATATCTATAACTAAACATAGAAATAAGGTCAGGAATAGAAATAAGGTCAGGCACTGACCTTTAGATGAACTCGCTCTCCCTCCCATAAAAGAAAAGATAAGTCATCCTCCTAAGAATGTCATTTGCATCATAAATGGTTTACTTAGGTTTAACCAGGATAATTTAGGATCCACTAGAAACAACCAATGGAGCAGAAAGGAGGGGAGCTGGACCTCCAGAGTTGTATAAAAGGAGCAACATATCACCGCTGAACTCCAGAGATCTTCTCCCACTCCAAAGGGCACACTAGCATCAGGTTTATCCTGGTGGCCTTGAGCCTAGCCGAAAGTCCTAGGTGATGCATTACAACTCAGAGGGTACACTGAGTGCCTGAGCAACGCAGCTAACTGAGTTCTGCCTATATGCTCAGAGTCCCAGGGGGAGACAAGGAGGCAACTCTGAGTCTCACCATCTCTCTAAAGGTCACTCACTCCATCCTCTATAACAGTTCCTCGGCTCCGCCCACTGTCCACCGGCGCCGCCCTCCAGTCACTCGTGTCATTTAGCTTGCCGCTGGCCGCTCTCACCATCCACTGGCTCTGCCCGCTGTCTGCCGGCGCTGCCCTCTGGTCTCTCATGTCGCCCAGCACGCCGCTGGCCACTCTTGCCATCCTCTGGCTCTGCCCACTGTCCGCCAGCGCTGCCCTCTGGTACCCGTGTCACCCAGCTTGCCGCTGGCCACTCTCGCTGTCCTCTGGCTCCGCCCACCGTCTGCCGGCGCTGCCCTCCGGTCCTCGTGTCGCCCAGATCGCCTCTGTCTGCTCTCATCATCCACTGGCTCCACCTGCTGTCTGGCAGCACTGCCCTCCAGTCCCATGTCACCCAGCTCACTGCTGGCTGCTCTCACCCACCAACTCCACCAGCTGGTCACCCCATTGCTTCTTTTCAGCTCAGGGAGAAAGAATTCTCCCTAGCTCAGTGATTATCAGCTCTTTTAGGTTTTAACAGCTGGTGATCAGCTACTTCTATTACAAAGAACAGAAGAGGCAGTCAGGAGGGAGGCAAATACTGCCTCAAGTGTTGAAACAATGCATACTTCCCACTTCTGTTCTTCAGTCTTTTAGGCTAAAACATGCAGCGGCCTTTCTCACATATCTTTTTTGTAAGTAAGGGTAGCTTTTCCCCTTTAACTAACCCAGATGCATTTGAAACTGAGACAAGCAGTTTACACAAGGACAGTATTTTATACTTCCCTGTAGTAGAATTACAGATATTGATAGAATTGTGAGAAAAATAACCCCAAATACTATTACCCACTATGCTTTGCCCCAGTATGTTAATCAGCTAATAGTGCTCTTTGTATCTATGCTAATACAGGACCCATGCAGATTAGTTGCTCCCCCTTTCAGTTCAGAAGCTCTTAGGCATAGTTTCTAAGCCTGCCTTACATCCCCCCCCCCCCGCCCCAAAGATTTGGTGCCCAGCAAATCATACTTTAGGTTGGCTAATACTAATCCTGGCAGGATTTCAGCCTGACTACTCCCCCCCCCAGTGACACATTCAGACCTTGAGAACCTAGGCGGTCCTCTTCCCAAACTCTACATCCATTTCTTGACCTTCCTCAAGCAACTTGCCACTTGTGGTACACCAGCTCAGGATTTCCTTTGTTTTAGCATCTTGCTGCAATGCGCCCCTCCTGGCCACATCGGTAGCAGAAAAATGGGTGTTGGCCCGCTGCACTGGTATCTCTGCATGTGGTTTTCTGGACTGTGGTAGCTGCAGCCTCTGCATGCCCACACATCCCTGCTGACCGACGGGGGCTTTGCAACTCAGCCATCTGCTCTGTTAGAGCTTTTACTTGTTGGGCCAAATCCTCTTCACTATGGACCATCAGCACCCATGGCTGTCTGCTAGATGCCACTCTTGCAGACTTACAGGGCTGACTCTCCCAATGGTTGAGTGCAGCTTGTCGTTGCTCTTCATTTCAGATCTCTTTAATTAGCTGGGAATAGTCTGAGTGTGCAATCAATCCCATCATCCAGATCATTAATGAAAATGTTGAACAGAACTGGCCCCAGGACTGACCACTTGATAGGGTTAATAATCAATTCCTTACACCAATTTTCCAATACCTGTGAAGCCATTATTTAAACTTGTCTAGCTCCAATCACAACAAAATAGAGCCCCACTTGAGGGGTCACTCAGGTGTGCTTGTGAGGGGTACTGACCCAGGATCCTGGATGAGCCCCCAAAATGTAACCCTTCTGCCAGGGCAGGCTGGCAAAACAAGGGCCAGGTTCTATAACTACGGGTTTCGCAATAATGTAGCACCACCAACTGGCTCAAGCCTCCACCCAGATCTCTGGGAATCCTACACTGTTAGGCACAGCTTTTAAGCCTGCCTTACATCGGTTTTCAGCTTTAACAACCACCACCACCACCACCTCCAGGGACCAAATAAATTAGAAAGCAGAGGACAGAATATAGAATGCCAACCTCCACAGGGAGCATAAATATGAAAAAGTTGCTCCAGTTATAAAGATGATGTAGGGGTGTGCAGGGGCAGATTAATGCACAGGCCAACTGGGCCCATGCCCAGGGGCGCACCACAATGTGGGGGCCCCTTTGCCCCACTGGCATGGGGTGGGGGAAGCAGGATGGGCTGGCCCACAGGCCATACTCTGCTCTCCTGCCCCACCTCTGGGCCAGCAAGTCCACCCCCAGGAGTGGGGCAGGCTGGCGACAGCCTGGCTGGTCGGCCCCCAGCGGTGGTATGGCCAACTGCCATGTGCAGTATGGCTTCTGGCGCAGTCTTCAGGCTGCACCACATGCACCAGTATGACCCACCACCCCTGGGGGCTGACCAGCCAGGACACAGCCGGCCTCAGGCCCCAGACCCCATCCCCAGTGCTGGCCCACCTGTGCCAGGGCCCCAGGCTGGGGGGGGGACGCAGGGGCCAGGCGGGGGCCCGGGGGGGGGGGGGGCACCAGCGGCAGGGACCCAGATGCCCTGCAACCCCTGATCTGCCACTGGGTGTGTGATATGCTATCCTGTAAAGACAACATCCAGAGAGCTAGAAAAATTCCTCTTCATTTTATTGTTGACATTTGTGTAAATAAAATTAATGATCATATTAACTGATTGAGAAAAATCTTGTGCTACTTTGAAGTAAATTACAGCTTGTAAAGTATGAGAAACATCTGTTTTCAGAGCCTAATTGTAGCAGGAAGGCATGACCCCCCTCAGAGATAGCCAGGTAGATTGCATGATGGCCAGGGGGTGGAGCCAGGAGCGGGCTGTCAATCAGGCCAGAAGCGGAGGGGCAGGGCAGGAAGTATAAAAGGGGGGGGCAGCCAGCTCAGTTCAAGCCAGGACACTGAAGAGGAAGGATGCAGCTCTGCTCCCTCCTGACCCTGGGCTGCCCTGCGGGAGAGCTGGGCTCTGGCCTCCAGACCCAGGCCTGGGCCCAGCTGTCTGGCAGGGCCCACCCATGGCTGGTGACTGGGGGCCACTGCCTGAGCCTTGGGCTGCCCCAAGCCTGCAGGAGGAGCCGCTAGTAGGGGGACCGGCAGGTGGTCCCAAATCATTGTCCATCAGGGACCCTGAACCTTGACTCACCTTGTGTGACTTGGAAGAGCTGCCCCTGGCTGCTGAGGACTCTGCATCTCTGCCCACCTCCTACGACCTGGAGGAGTTACCCCTAGCAGAAGAGCCTGAGGGACTCCCCGACCTGCTATTGCATGACGAGATGGAGGGGTTCTACAATCTATCTTGGGTGACTACCCCAAGGAGCTGGCGGACGAAGTACTGCTAAAGCTTGGAACCAGGGGTGCCCCAGGGGAGTGTGGGACTCGGCCCTCAGCAGGGAGCCACATCTCAGGGGTAGCGTGCTGTGGCCAGGACCCTGCTGACCCCTGAATCAAGACCTTAAGTCCCATAGGTCCCACCTCAGCGTCAGTGTGTTGTGGCCAGGACCCCACTGACCCCTGTACAGAGGCCTCAGACCTCGCCAGGGACCTAGTCTGGGACACAGTGAAACCGTGTGACCCCATGCCTTCTTTGATTCCTATCCTAGCACCCCATGCTCCTTGCAGATCATCAACCCGGGAGGCAGCATTGCCATTTCCCCCTTAACCTAGAGACTGAGATTGTGGAACTTTCACCCTACCAAGGCGTAGAGACTTGATGCTTGGCCCTATAGGGAGCCTGAGACTGTGAAACTTTTGCCCTGCCAAGGGGCGAAAGACTTGGTGGTCCTGCCCCTTAAGGGGGCGAGAGACTCCACTTGGCCAGCCCTCCCCCCTCAGGAGGGTGAGAGGCCGTGTTACACTAATTTAACAGAGCATCTGACTTTTTCTTGTGTGGAATTTTCATCATGAATCAAAAATATACTTTCCTTAACTGCTTTCAAATTTCACCAAAATCCACATTCTCCCTGAACACCTTTTAAGGATCAGAGACTTCAATCCATATTGTGCCCTTGGTCCTCTTTTTAGTTTTGACTAACTGTCCCTTTCAAAGCACTAAGTACATATGTAATATTGGCTTGTACTTTACATTTGTTATACTGCAAACATAATAATCAAATTGTGATCACTTGCACCTAACTTACCACTAAATTTTAATTCTGTGATCAACTGCTTTTCAACAGTCAGGATGGGAATTCCCCAAACAGCACTTTATGAGTTAGGAAATTCTCACCTAACCTCTTAAGAAATTCCAGGAACATTTTAGCATCGGCAACATCAGACCTTCAGCACACACCACTCTGACTGAAATCCCTCCTGATAACCCAGCTATTTTTCCCTGAATATTATAAATAAGCACCAAGGAGCCCATCATCCTGTACTTTATCTAACAGAAAGCTAATCCATAACCATTTCAAATCATTTGCTTCCAAACTGCCAGTGACTCAAACACAGGCAATACACCATTTTTGACACCATGCCACTCTCCTTTTCCTTTTGACCACTCACTCCTTCCCACATAGATTTTTAACATTGTAATTACACCAACTCTCCTATCACGTTTCAATATTATCAACTACAGTAAATTTAAGCTAATAAATGAGCAATTCCAATTCCTCTTACCACCCCTGGTACTAGCATTGTTATATAGAAAATTAAAAATGTCTTCTCCTCGTGTCCCCTAATGCCTTCACCAATTTTGTTCTCAGTCTTAATTTTGTACTAAACTTAATTTCATTTGTGCTAAACAAGTTTTCCCCTTCTGTTGTTAATTTAACACTCTTCTGATTGGGCCAGCCATGCTGCGCCTTGAAAACTAGCTTCCCACCTATTGAGATGGATGCCCTCCATACTGTACAACCCCCTCTGCGCATAGCAAGTAGATCAATGTACCACTAAAACCAAACCCTCAAACTTAAACCACTTATCTAGTCAGAGAGTCAACCCCAGAGCCTTCTCTGTTCTTTCATCCAAGGGACAGGAATGATCCCTGGGACAACCACAAATTTCTAAGGTCATGTTATGTTTCTTTTCCTGTAGGATTTCTTAGTTGTGAATGTTTAGCAGAGGAGATTCTGTTAAGGAAATAAATGCTTAACCAGGGCCAGCTGTACCCATAAGCCAGTGAAGCACTGGGTTGGGATGCCAAAACTTGGGGCACCAGCACCACACTAGCACCCCTAAACTTCAGCATGTGGTGCCCCTGCTCTCCGCTGGCTCATCCCACCCCAAGGACGGGGAACAGCCAGCCCCGAAGCAGAGTGGGCCAACCCACGGGGCAGATTCTGCTCTCTTGCCCCACCACTGGGCCAGCCCTCCCCACACCAGGTGAGCAACAGCCAGCCCAGAGGAGGGGCAGGAGAGCGGAGCCCAGCCTCTGGGCTGGCCCGCTCTGCCCCTCGGCCGACCATTCCCCATCCTGGAGGTGGGGCAAGCCAGTCTAGAGCTGAAGCTAGATTATGCCCCCCCCCCGGGGTGGGGGTTGCCAAAACAAAAGCCAACTTGGGGTGCCACAACCCCTTTAGATGGCCCTGAACATAACAAGAAATATCTGCTACATAAGGGCTATGCTTTACTTTAGGGTTAACACTTGCCCCTTCAAAACACACAAAAACCCCCAAAAATAATTACAACTGTCTGGATACAAATTATAAAATGAGGTTTAGTCCCTCTCCCAAACTTTAAAAATAATTCTCCATATGGCCAGTGGCAAGCTTACCTGGGAATTTTGTTCAGGATATTGTACCTAATGAGATAGTTAAAATATTCCAGAGTTGGCAGTGAAGAAATTGGCAAATAAAAGGCCATTAAATGGATAACAAATATGTAAAACCACCATGACAACAGAAGAACTGACTGAATTTCCCTCCACCCATTTTTAATGTAGTATTTAAAAATCTGTGTAAACCCTGAAGAAAGCAGCATTCCGTAACACTGGTTGAGATGGAGTTAGAAATAGATTTTTTGCATTTTTTTAGCATCACGCAACAAACATCTGACAGCATGTTATATAGCTGAGAACAATTTGAAAGGGAGAACTGCAATTTCCCTTTCCAAGACTACACCTGAAGGTGAAACAATCTGCAGGACTAGACAAAGCAGCACCAAGATGAACAGACAAAGTGATCAGAAGGTCCTGGGTTCAATTCCCAGGGGGTTGGACTTGATGATCTCATGAGGTCCCTTCCAGCCCTATGATTTGATTGATTGATAACATGATCTGAACCTCACACACTGGAGCAATCAGGACCTAATAATCAAGTGAATGGAGATAGAAGATACAATGCCAACACTACAAGAAACAGAGGAGAATTTGTTGCTGCAGTTTCATAGTGAATCTTACTATCTTTGGAAAGGCTTGTGACATAAAATTTATCAAATCCAAAGATTGCCTGTTCTCTCATCCCTTTACTTTGGTGAGAAATTAAAACATGAACCAGCTCCCAAAGCTTACAGAACAGATTTTAGAGAATTCAAAAGTAGCGAGAGCTAAATTACATAGCAGTGACAAATCAGCAGAGTGATAACGGCTGGGGCGTCACTGCTTTAAACAAGTGCCATGAAATTCTTGGTTTGGTACAGTTTTATGATGTGTGTTCCCATTGCCTTAGAATGTGGCTAAGGGACTGATGATTACACAGACAGTAGGTCTGGGTCCAAGAGGAAGCCCAACAGAGACAGCCATAAATACATAGGGAACTTGGGTATACCCCAACAAAGGGAAGTGGGTAATCCCAAACCAGTGGAACCAGCTGCCCCAAATCAACCCCAGAGAGATTCCACAGATCTCAGATATTTTTGTAACTGCCAGGGCAGTGGTTCTCAATCACTGTGGCAGGACACATTACTAAGTCATCACACCATGGTAAGTGTGTCAAAGAGAGCCAGGGAGGTGGCTGGATTCAGCCTGAGGAGGGTGGACTGGTGTGTCCTGTAGGGTTGCAACACAGCATCAAATGTGTCATGACCTCCAAAAAGTTGCCACTCACTGTGCTTGAGGACAAGACAGAAATGGGTAGGCTACCCAAGGCTCAAGTGCCAGGGGGCTGGCAATGAATCATAGCAGGTAATTGACTGACAATCCAGCCAGAAGAGCAACCATGACCTCATCTGTACAGAGCTAACTACATTGTTTGGCCCTCTGGAGGGAGAAAGTTACACAGTTCCTCTGTAGCATACAACATACAGACTGGTGGGCTTGGTCTCCAGACATCTGCACACGTATCTTACTGAACTTGCATGGCTACAGACAATCTGATCCCCAGTGGCAGTGGAAGTTAATTCAGAGATATTTCTGAGGTGGATGAACAGTGGAATTGCTTATTTCTTAGTAAAATCCTATGTGGTAAAGTCTCATCAGGGCCTGGCAGACAGAGTCAGGAGTAGTGGGGTGGAGATTGCAATGACAAAACCATTTGCTGTGCTTGCAGCTCAAATTTATAATTAAAACAGAGGGGGTCTGGGAAACTGGTGATGGGAACATTGGAGGACATTCCATTTGCATATTCTTTTTAATAGATCTGTAGACTAGATTAGGAAGTTATGTAGTAAACTTGTACTAGAATTCTGGTCTGCCACCCATTAAAGATCAAGACAGACTCTGATATCTTATCACAGCTGAATACTGCCTGTGAAAATGCAGATGATGCCAGGGCAAAAGGAGGGGGGTGATCTTCCCCCTTGCTTGTCTCATGGGAGTAAAAAAGCAGATGACTCAGGGAATGGAGGAGGAGACACTATCACACATGCTGGAGCGAGTGAAGCAACTAGCTCAAGTGCCAGCATAGAATCCAAACTCAGAAGGCAAGTTCCCAACCTCCCCTTATCATGGAAACTAGAGCATTTCCACTAGGGACCCCAACTCAAGGAGCTGGGGCAGACAAAAGGGATCAGACTCTGAGGAGCTTCTAGACTTTGCCCTGAGGAACAAAATGATTTCCTCAGATACAGACAGCCAAATCACAGAAGACACACCCTGGGAAGGCATGTCAAAGCTGGCATGGAGTACAAATCTCTGCCCCACCTGACAATCGGGTCACCAGAGACCAGGAGTTAATGCTTGGCTAAAGCCAGCTTTGCAGGAAGCCAGGACAGTCCTGTCCACCTATAGTGATCAAAGTGATGTGTCCTACATAACTGAAGAGAGGAAAACTCAATGTGCAGACTATGCAACCAGTACCTCAAGGAAAGAGTTCACCAACCATCTCACACTCTACTAGTTGAATGGGAGGAAGAAGTAGAAAGATCAGATCCCAGCTTCAGTCCCCAAAAGCCAAATGGAGAGAAATGGAGGCACATGAGGGCAAGTGTGAACTCTCCTAGGTATCCAAGTTACAGTCATCTTTAAATGGGGGAGGTGTGAAGGATGTAGGGTTACTCTGTAACAATTTCTGGATGTTATAGTTCCGGCTTTTTGTTATTATGCTGTTTACTGTATATATAGAGGATTAATTCAAGGGGGGTTAGATGCAGGGAGGCTGGAAGTATGGGGGGAGAGAACAATGAGTCATGATGACAATTGCTCTGAAAACATGCCAGGCAGTGCAGAAACAACTGCTTAGAAGTCTATCCCTGGTCTCCTAGTGAGCCACCCAGTCTGGTTTAACCAGTCTGAAAGGACACAGGAGAGAACAAGGGACTTTGACTGGACTTAAGAAGAGACACTTCTTGATGACAGAGATAGAGGTTTTGAGTTAATGTGGACTCATACTCCAGAGTTTGAAGAAGAGACACTTCTTGATGAGACAGATAGAGGTTTTGAGTTAATGTGGACCCATACTCCAGAGTTTGAAGATGCAGGGTAAGATAAGTCCACCTATGCCTTCAGATAAGACAAATATGCACACAGACTGTTTATTGTTTTAAAACTCTTTTATTAGCTATACATGGCCCTGCCTCAGAACAGTGGGCTAAACTAGATGACTTTGTGAAGTCCCTTCTACCCCAACATTTCTATGTTTTGCTTTTGCTTTCCTGTTTTCCTTCCATTACGATTAAACATTAGTTTGTGTTAAGAAAGCTGTCTAGTCACTGTATTAACCACTGCTCACAGAGGGAAGATGTAGCTGCCAGATCTAGTCAGGCCTGCTGAGTAACCACACTTGGTGCACAGGGTGCTGTAACTCAGTCTAAGAGTGTGAAAATCATGGGATTCCACACAGACGGAGGCTATAACAGGGTACATGCTCCCTGCCAGATGGGCACCTCCTGGCAGTGGTATTGGGGATGAACTCAAGTGGTCTAACCCATCCGCAGCCTGTGCTCCATCTTGGCTACTCAGTCCTTCATGTGAGCACCTGTGGCTTCTTGACCCTCTGGCTGAGCAGCATTCTATGCCATCCCCCTTTGGAGGGGAAAGTCCCAACCCATTGATCCTGGCTATTTTTCAGCTATGCAATAGCCTGCAAGTCCAGTGCTGCTCCCTGCACTCTGGGGGAGTGGGGAGGGACCCAGGCCCGTCCACTTCTCTGGGGTCCAGCCCAGGGATCCTAATTGCCACATCTTCAGCACTGATATTGCCACCTCCCACTGGTCGGTGTCACATTCTCAATTTGCTGGCCACTTTCCCCACAGCTCCCAGTCTGATGTGAACTCTCACCTCAGGGCTGCTCCCATCTGTTCCCAGCTCACTGCTCCAGAATCTGAGCTGCAGTCCACTCCAGGCACCCTTGCCACTGTCCACATCTTCAGGCCCCCCAGCTCCTACCAGCTCAAAGAGGTGTCCACTGAGCTGTTTGAGGAGCTGACTACCTCAGCCAGCCAGCTAGAGAGGCAACCTTCCTCCCTGACCTCCCACGACCAACGGGCTCCTAATCTTTGCAGCTCCCTTATATACAGGGATACTGGCCCCTGATTGTCCCTCCATTGCTCCTAGCCTATTGGCTGCTGCTCTCAAGCCCTTTTTAATTCTCACAGGGCCAGTGCACAGCAAATGCCCCATCACAGTGATGAAGGCAGAAGATCTTAAAGGGTAAACTCAGAGAGACCTGAATATAACTTCAGATAGCCCTGAACTGCAATAGCCAGAACTTCCCAAAGCCACAGACAGCATGACACAGCCAGAGAATCACATGCCCATACAGTAAACAAGCAGCCATAGGACAAAATCGGCAAAGCAAGAATGAATGCATCCACTGATCACTACACCAAATCTTTTCTATGTAAGCAATACCTGGTAGTTGCCACAGATATATTTTTTGTGTATGAACAGCAGTGGATGCAAATAATAGGTGAGACTCTCCTCCCCACTCTAATCCTTTTGTCTTGGGTAATGGGGCCAAAATAGCTCTAAAATCCAGATCCAGCTGGGGAAGAGCTCACACAGCACAAGAAATGAAGACAACACCTGCAGGTTATATTTCAGTAGCCCCCTCAGCAGTTCTGGCCTATGGGACGGAAGGGAGTGGAAGTAGGGCATCAGGGACATGGCCGCATAATATAGTACTGCAGAGATTCTAGGCAGCACTGCTCCCTATACGCAGGTGTAACCAGCTTTCTGTAATCTAGACAGCCCTTCCTTCTATATCCCATGCATAGCAGCTCAGAATCAGTGGGCACAAGGATAATCTAAAACACTTTACCCTTCGCTGGAGTTAAAAGTACTTTCAGAATCTAACAACTCTTTTAATGTGGGCAAATGATAAAAATGCTTCAGAGTACAAGCAACAAAGCTGTGCAGGAAAGATTATGAAACAAATTATCAGAAAAGAGACTAGAAAGGCTAGGAAGAAAGATTAGCATTGCTTTTGGGAGCAGGGCCAGCACAACGCGGTAAGCAGGGTAAGCCTTGCAAGGGGGTGCTGACGTTTGAGGGGCGCCAAAACGGGGACTGTGCGTTGCACAGCGCTGGTGACATCATTTGTCTGCACCGGCATCTGCTGCGCTGCGGGGGGCGGGGCAGAAACTCTAGTGCCGTTCCTGTTTGGGAGGAAAGACAGCTCTTTCATCATAATTAAGAAATGCAAAAAGCTAAGCTGAAATCAATAAAAACCTCTGGAATAACAAGGTCTGGAGGTTATAGGATCATCTTCCAAAGAAGAAATGAGAAGCTGTTGCTGGCATCTTAGATCAAGAAGCAATGTGGAAAAATGTAGCTCCTTTCTGGTAGATAATTATCCATAAGCAGAGTTTGATTTGTTCACATTTGTTATTTATTCATAATATAATGAATAGTCCATGCAAACATCTCTACTTGTTGGTTGCTCATGAACTGTACGTTGCTGTTGCCTTGAGGATTCCTGAGGTTATTGTTTGGGCTATGTGATCAGTCACCTAAAGCATCCGTTATATTTCCCCCTGCTCCCTGAATGACCTCTAAACTCAAAAATTTTCAGGGTACATGCACAAACACTTCTTGTGCAAACACTAATGTAAAAATATAATTCCTTTGATGATTCTTGTCTCAAATTCCATTCACAAGATCATTAGCAGAAAGGAAAGTTATGAATAGTGTCAAAGAAAATGTGCTCTTTTTAGTCAAATGAATGCTGAAATACTTTTTTAATAGTAGATTTTAGACTAGACTGGGCAGAACCTTAGAATCATAGACTTACAGGCTATGTCTACACTGGAGGCTGAAGTCAACTTAACCAGGCTTAAGTCAATTTAAGTAACTCCATGGCCCCATTTGGAGTTCATTAAGTCGGCTTTAGCACTTGCTTAATGTGGGCTATAAAGTTGATTTAAGGCAGGGTAGCAATTTAAGTCTACTTATGCTAGGGGACCCATTTAAAGTTGATTAAATAAAGTCGATTTTAAATGGGTCTCCTGGCTTAAGTCAACTTTATAAAGTCGACTTTAAGTCGACCTTGTTAAGTCACAACTTAACTGAACCCTCTAGTGTAGACATAGCCATAGACTCCAAGGGCAGAAGGGAACAGTATGATCGTCTAGTCTGACCTCCTGCACCATGCAGGCCCCAAAACCTCACCTAACCACTCCTGCAATAACTCTCTAACCTATGCCTGAGTTATTTAAGTCCTTGAATCATGATTTAAGGACTTTAGGATACAGAGAATTCACCAGCCAGTGAGCCATGCCCCATGCTATAGAGGAAGGCAAATAAAACCCAGAGCCCTAACCAATTAGCCCTGGGGAAAAATTTCTTCCCAACCCCAAATACAGTAATCAGTTATACCCTGGGCATATGGGCAAGTCTCACCAGCCAGTCACCCAAGGAATTACACTGTAGGAAAAACTTCATTTGGTGGTCATAATAGAACATGAGGATATGAAACGGACCTATAATTCAGAGCATTGAAGGCCAGAAGGAATCATTAGGTCACCTTGTGTATCATGGACCCTTAAATTTCACACAGTTACTCCTGTTTTGAGCCCTGTAACTGGAACAGAATAAATCATAATTTTTGTTTCGCTAAAGCATATGTTCCAGAAAAGTATCCTGTCTTGATTTGATGTCAGCAAGAGATGGTGGAGAATCTACCACTTCCATTGGTAGGTTGGTCAAATTGTTAAATCACCCTAACTAATAAAAAATTGTGCCTTATTTCCCATTGGGATTTGTCTGGCATATGCAGAGGTAAACCCAGCTCCCTACTCCCCTGTTTGTAAATCTGGGGAGAGCATTAGCCTGCCTTGTTCCAGCTTTACACTGAAAGCTCTCACAGTATCGCTTGTCTACTAGGACAGCCTTGTGGCACTTAAAGACTAACAGATTTATTTATCACATGAGCCTTCAGGGGAGAATATCCCACTTTGTCAGATGATGAAGTGGGATATTCTCCCACGAAAGCTCATGCGAGAAATAAATCTGTTAGTCTTGAAGTGACAGAAGACTCCTTGCTTTTTTTGCTTTACTAGACTAACACGGCTGCCCCTTTGGAACTATGACAGCCTTGTGTTTTTCACACAAGTGAGAAAACACATAATAAGAAAAAAAAGGGTCACCGGGAAAGAGAAATTAAACCAAAAATTCACCCTCTAATGGATGTGCCAGAAACTCCTTTCTGTAGAGCTGAGCGTTATGATCTGGCACACAGGGTTGCAGCACCACTCTGATTTTGTCTGGCCAGCACCATCATGCTAGCATATTGTAAAGCTCCATGTACAGTTAGTTCAGTGCATAAAACAACTGGGGGGGAGGAGAAGAGAGACAATATTTGACTCAATCAGAAGTCAGGATCTTCAGGAATGGAAGAAACCCACATCACAAGCAGATTCATTCCTGTTCTTTATAAACATAACATATTATGAATTAAAAGTGGGGTTAATTTCATTTATAAGGAATTAATTTCATCTACAACTTTTAACACTACAGTGTATTTATTTTTTGTGTGCCTGATAAACTGTGGGCTCAAAATTTATCACCCAAAAGTATTCCCTCTGAATTCTTCCTAGTGAGAAATACAAACACTGAAGCATATGTGGTAATTAAGCACAGATGTGATTATTTGACAAATAATCATAACAAATAATTGTCACTTCCTTGTTTAGAAACCGCTAATTTAAAACATGTGCCTCGTGACCTAACCTCACGGATGCACTTTCTTCTCCATTAAGGGGAGGGGGGTTTCACACTTATCTTCTCTAGAAAATCAAGCCCTTTGTTCTCTTGTTGTAACTTTCCATTTCAAACAGCTATTCTTCTTGGAAGTGTACTCCACACTGGCTTCTGCTTTGCAACACTTGTCATGAGAACCCACTTTAGGAAAGCAGGGTGGGAGGATACAGATACTAGACAAACTGTAATACCATTTATTTCAGAAATTCTGGTGACACTCATTTAAATTAATGAGGAGCACTGTGTTCTTCCAGACTCAAAGAGTACACAGACACTCTTAACTTATGGGTACTCTGACTGAAAATAAGAGAACAAGAGGAAAGTAAAGGCTCCATGAGACACAGCACAATGTGTTTTGCATCTTGCCAAGTTCCAAAGGGCCAGCCATGTTAGTCTAGTAAAGCAAAAAAGGGCAAGGAGTCTTGTGGCACTTAAAGACTAACAGATATATTTATCACATGAGCTTTCATGGGAGAAAAGCATCTGACGAAGTGGGATTTTTCTCCCACAAAAGCTCATGCAGTAAATAAATCTGCTAGTCTTTAGGTGCCACAAAACTCCTTGCTTTTTTTTAACATAATGTGTGTTTCCTCTCAAAGGTTGTACTGAACCCTGAGAACAAAGCAGCTGCTAAACCGTGCACACAAGGAATGTGCTTAAGGGACAGACTGGGGGGCTCCTTCTTCATACTGGTGAACAGATATTGCTGGGGATAACTCAAGGTTGTTGGCACTTGCAAAATGGCCCTTACTAAAAGTACAACACATGTAAAATCTTTAGAGGCATCACAGTTTCATAGCTGCATGCACCAGAAGAAATAGAATACACCTGAACAGACAGATAGCACCAAATCAAACCCCCACATACAAAAGCTCCCAACCTTTTAAGATCCAGACATGTGGTTAGAACTCCCAGCTTCATAGCAGGCCAAACCAGAAATCAAATATAGTCGAAGGAGTATCATGTCCCTATTTTTCCCCACTTACCCCACTAAGAACTAGGAGACATACCATTTAAATTAGTGAAGTTTCACCAGTAAGAACAGAAGAGTATCAGGGACTATATTTTCTTCAGTGTAATCATTAAAGTAGCAAATGTCTAAGTTACATATGCTGTCTAGCAGTGTTTACTTTAAAAGAATATTGTTTATCTGCACTAAAAAATGTTCAGCCCAGCCTTCAAACAGTATAATTTAGATTCTCAATCAAGTATTGGTGTGGAGAGTTTAAAAAAAAAAAAGGCAAGATTTGTGATGAGTGTTTACGTAAAAAGTAAAGTTTACTTTTTAGCTTCCCCTCAGAATCTGTAATGTAGTGTTTACAGTGTGCAGCCAACATGTTGTACAATACGATGATTGTTCACAATCATTATTTTATTTAATTATTACTACCTTCTATACGATTGATAGTGTGATAAATGAAGAGAAAGGCTGTGGTTTGGAATGCAGGCTTCTGCAGCTTTTTTCCTCCTAATACCACAGAATACAATAGAAATTACAGTGATTTCTTCACGTAACCTGAAAAGTAGTTATATGTTTGCAAACTTCATCAGTCGTGCATTACGTTTTACATTATTTAACACTACCGTTAATCACTCAAAGTAACTGTTTTAGTCATCTAGACCCCTCAGACTCACTATGATGTGATGGGGTCAGGCTAAAACCACAGTCCTCATGAAGAGTTTGACATTTAGTAAGAGGAGGGGTATCATGGGAAGCATGCTGTAGCAGTGGAAGAAAGAGTGAGGTATGTTCCCTCTCTCTACCCCCGGTGCAGTGGTGAGGGTAATAGGTAGAGCCCTGCAAATATGCAGATATCCATGGATATCCACATTATATCCACACCCGCAGATATAACATGGATATCTGCGGACCATTTCTTGTAGATGCAGATCAGATACAGCTCCACATATTTTTATCTTCACAGAGCTAGAGTCCTTCAAATATGCGGATATCCGTGGATATCCACATCCACAGATACAAAATGGATAGCCATGGACCATTTCTTGCAGATGCAGATCAGATATGGATCCACATATTTCTATCTGTACAGGGCTCTAATAATAGGGCCCTCACCCTGCCTCTCCTGGTCCCCTGGAGCAGGAAGCACCTACAGGGGCACTAGCAGGGTCTGTACTCCTCAGCCATGTTGTGGCTAGCCTATATGTAGAACATGCGATTCAAGGAACTCCTTGGCACCACATTTTCTTACACAGCTCTCTAGATCCAGCCACAGCCTGGCCTGTTACTGCAGTGGTTCTCAACCTTTTGTGGGTTATGACACGCTTGGCCAGAACATCTCGACCTTACAGGACACACCAGTCCGCCCCTCCAAAGCTAAATCCAGGCATCTCCCAGGCTCTTTGTGACACACTTACTGCTGTACCCAACACAGTGGCTGAGAACTACTGTGTTACTGCATTCAGTGCAGTAAGGACAATGTTGCTTCCCTATATGATAGCCTTTTGCCAGCTGAGAGCTAGAAGAACATTCTCCCATCGTTTATCAAGGTAGGTTCAAAATATTACCCATATTCCAATGGGAGGAAAATGTATTCTACTGAGAGGACACCACTAGAAACTCCTGCTTTTGTAACTGAAATCCTTAGTGGCTACAGTCCAGCTCCAAGAAGGAATTCTTATGGCGATTCCTCAGACAGTGCAGGACACAAACAAGGGCAGGCCTTGCAGTTTGCTTGACTTCAATGGAGCAACGCCAATTCACAGTAGCTAAGGATCTGGCCCAAACAGTACAGATGTGATACTATTTGTTAAAAAGTCACTGTTTAGTTGGTGTGTCATCAATGAGACATAATAATTCTCCAAAAAAGGGCTTGAGGTTTCCTTAACAATTTTATGTTTTTTGATTAACCATTTAAAAATGTCCATTAGAAAGAGAGGTTTCAGCTAGTTTAGTCTATAAAAACACAGCCATTTTCCAAAAAAAGCGTTTCATAAGAAAGAAGTTCTGGATGAAATATAATGTTTACATCTAGCCCTAAAACTATGACAACTTAGGCCCATTAGGCACATAAGCCAAAGTGAAGTTCCTCTAACAAGTATTTAGGATGTTCAGATCAATACACTAATCTGATTACATTAGGAAAATTGTTATTCTCTGCACAGAAATGAGAGAAATGGACAGAAAGTCTTTTTGTCCCATAATTTTGTCAGAAAGGAAATTAAACCAACGTGAAATAATCTTTTAACCTCCAACTCCTTAAAACCCATGGCATATTCTTCTACTCCTTATTTAGAGCATGAAATTCTTGTTCCACTGTAACCAAACCTTTTCCTACACCAAGGATATTCCAGGCCCAGGTGGGGGTAGGGAGCCAGCAGAGGATGGGGTATGATTTTTCAGATCTAGTAAGATCAAATCGCCACCAATGATACAAACGAGGTTATAAAAGCTAGAATAGCAGAGTATGTTTCCCCTTTCTACACCCTATCCAATATGAAGGGATGTGATGTCCTCACCCAGCTTTGTCAAATCCCTCAATACCAGACTGAATAGATGAGGGCAGGAGAGGAGGTCTGATCCTAAAATCACACGCACACACACACGTAACAATATATGAATACATGAAAACAAGTTAAATATTTCATTCAGAAGTTTAATAAGTAACTATACTCCTCCCTCCTTCTCTCTCTGAAGTTATGTCTACAGTACAAAAAAATCAAAAACCCCAAACATGGCAGCAAGTCTCAGAACCCAGATCAACAGACTCAGGCTCACAATACAAGGCTAAACACTAGCACTGTAAGCAGCTGGCCTCAAGCCAGGGCTGGGCTGAGTCCTATCCACCTTGTTGGATTTCAGAGACCATGCTCCAGCCTAAGCCAAAATGTCTCCACTGCTATTCTTAACTCCAATAGTGCAAGTCTGCGTCAGCTGATGTAAACTCAGAGTCACAGCCATGGGTATTTTTATGCAATGTAGACGTGTCCTTAGATGCTTTCTAGCAATAACTAAAAACTACACAACCTTTTCTCACTCAGTAGTTCACGCTGCACAGAAAAAGAAAGACAAAACCAATACAACAATACAGAACGCCCAGCATGAGATCACGTTGCGTGTGGTTTATCTTCTTATGAATGTTCCAGCACCTAACTTTTCAACAGCTACATCTCATGTGTGCAATTAGTTATACTCTTCACACACTAAATAGTGTAATTTTTAACATTCCTGTAGGTTGGGGATGACTCTCCAGATGACAGAGCTCATTTACACAGCCAGGAGAGTGAGCTTACAAAAAGCCTCTTCACCTTCACTGTGAGAAGGAAAAGTCGTATCTTCTCATACTCCTTAGAGCATGAAATTCTTGTTCCACTGAAATGAAATCTTTTCCTATACCAAGGACATTCTAGGCCCAGGTGTGGGTAGGGAGCCAACAGAGCATGGGGGGTACTATTTTTCAGATCTAGTTCAGCTCATCCACAGAGTGAACAATTTACCTCACATCTCACAGCAAGCCATCAGAATGCAAATACATTGGAAGAAAGTAAACTACAGATTTTGCTAAACTTTTAATTTGGTAGAGTTGATCTGTCCCCTGTTTAAAGTTTAACCACCATGGCAAAGCTAGATTTAAAAATTAAATATATAAACTGTATATCAACACAGATTTGAAAACAATATAAAGACTTTTGTGTTTTACTTAACACAAACTGACTTGTAGAAGTAAATACTTTTAATATATTCAGGAAATAGTTCCTTTTCAATGAACAGTCCAACTCAACCCTTTTTTCACTGTTTGCGAACACAAACTGATCTGACTTCCTATTCATATATTAGTTATGTCTTCATTTTTCCTGGGTGACTTTGGGCAAGTTACTGCCCTTCCATGCCTCAGTTTTCCCATCTCTAAGATGGGGATATTAGTTATCTCCTTTGTAAATTGCTCTGAAATTGGTGGACAAAAATCAGTAGGACAATGGATGAAAGCTAAGTAATATTATAATACAGTGTGAAATATGAAAGTTCAGTCCAGGGGTTCTTCATGATCTTTTTGCTTTAAATATTCATTATCTGTGATGTGTGACAAATCATCTGATATTGTTTCTGCTTCCAGATTGCAATTGCTTTAAAGTTGAACAACAAAATGAAAAATACTGGACCAATAAGTAACAGTGACCAGTGAATACTCTAAATCATGCACAAATACCGGTGTCTCCATGGGAATGTCAGTATTTATATGAACAGAAGCTATTTATCGAATATTTGTCTGAACCAAATCCAGAATGTTTATTAACAGAAAACAGACGGGATTGAAATGGTTGAACCAACTACCTAGTTAGAATTCCAACATGTTTATGAACATTTTTCAGTTTTCAAGTGACATTAGGCTACATAGAACCAAGTTCATCCTGGGTGCAAGCCCTTTAACATCAGTGGAGTTACTCCAGCAATTAATTATACCAATAAAGACAGGTAAAGGTCATGAAGAGTCATCTCAATGTGATTTCAAGTGGCTGAGATATTATCCTGCCCCCCAAACTACTGAGGTTTATCATGAAAGCCATATATTCACAAACTTGTCATTTTACAAAAGCAGCACTGCTTTCTTTTCATCCTTTACTACTGTTCTAAGGTCAGTTCTGGAACACCAAGTCAAAGGAGAATTTATCATGTCCATATCTAAAATTCACCATGAACTATGTCACTTTCTGGCTCCCTTTTTCTGACATCTTCAGCCAACTACTCGCCTTTAAGGCTCTCACTCTTATTTCTCTTATCAGCTTTTGTTTAGCTCATATTTCTCTTGGTCTGAGATGCTCTTCACTCTGTCATTACCTTCACTATCCTCCCACCAAAGAGCCATTCCTGGGCAGCCTTTCATCTCCCCTGCTCTCTTTAACTTGATCTGCTGGTAATTTATAAATGATAGTTCCTTTCAACAAAACTGAGCTAGTAGGCATAGCACAACATGTGTTGGGGGACATCTACAGGCTGATTTCTGCCACAGAAAGTTAACTGATGAACTAGTGGGCTAATGAAGATGAACTTCAGGACTAATTAAGGCCTTCTCATAGTTATACCTTGCACTATCTTGAAAAACAATGTCATCACTCCAAAAATAAGTCAATACCCCTTCAACTGTATTGTCCATGCACAATTATCTACATGCAGCTATTTATTTCCATTAAAATAATTTCCTTGACACTATCTTAATCTCATGTATATTTTTCAAAACAAAACTGCAATGCATTTCAGCCTGTTTTAGTATAACTAATGTTCTCTAGTTGGGTAGCGTTGGTTATTTGGAGGCTAAATCACAAACTGCAAGAAAGACTCTGACCTCCAAAATCAAAAAGTTTCATATACAACACAGTGGTACATTGTTAGGTATTAGAGAAGTCTGATACAGCTCAACAAATGGCTAAAAGGCTGATTAGCAGAGCTAGGCAGAGAAATTTTGATATAACCATACTCGGTTGGAACATGCACTTCTGTTGGTATCAGTATACTTTGCAAAACCAGGTGGGTTCCACTAGAGCTTTGTTTAGGAAGAAAGCTGCAATAATGACAAAAGTCCCATTTTGACATTTTCAAAATGAAACATATTTTATTTTGAAATTTACTTTGCATTACATTATGACCGTATCACAAACACGCAAAAAAAAAACCAACCTCAAAATCAAAATTAAACATTTTCATCAATCCAAAAACGATGTTATGTTGTCTTTGTTTTCAGGAGTTTTTCTCTGTGTAGTATTTCAAAATGCTATTTTCTCTCCAGTTTGGAACAAAGCCTAATTTCTAAATCCTTCACAAAACAGAAGCACCAAGCTCCCCTCTGCTCTAACTATTAATCCTTGATACTTTAAAACCCCCCAAAAATCAAAGCAAGGAATGATGGTTTAAGAGAGAGGCTATCAATCTGGGACATATGCTTTCTTCTTGACTTTGGGCAAGTCATTTAATTTCCCCTCTGACTCAGTTCCCCATCTGTAACATGATGATAATGATTCCCTACATGGGGGGGGGGCAGTTTGCAAGGGTAAAATTTGTTAATGACTGAAAGGCACTCATGCTACAGTGACAAGGGCCACATAAGTAAATAGCAAGAGAAATACCCTATAAAAAGCTACAGGTTTAGGACCATGCATTATATCACATTTAATGTATATTTTAGAAGATTCCATAAGACTTATATGTGTAGCCAACTTTTTATATCTTCCATTCTGAATAAATCTTTATCTATTTTTCTTGGCATCAGCTTTTCTCCTTTTGATGCTCTCCCTTCACAAGATCACTACATGCCCTCAGCATTTGGTATTGTTTTTGGAAAGGAATTCTAAGTTAAACAGGATAGTCCAGTCAAGGACTTCTGTGGAGTGAAAATGCAATCGGTGCCCGGAGTCTTGATTTCCTGCGATTCGCATGTCATCTTTATGACAGTAATTTCCCCCTTGTCAGAATATAGTCTGTCCTTTTTACTTTTTAGCTAGTGGAGAAGGAACATACAGTTTTCATTGACATGGTCAAATTTCTAGGTCACTTTTTTTCCAGACCCTCACCTTCTGTTCACTCACACTTCTACTCTAGCCATTACCACAACATTTATATCTTCTGCTGGGAGTCTGGCCAGTTTCCTTTGCTGTTACTCATGTTCCTAGGATCTAGTGACCAGTCCTTACTAGAGCCATTTCCCGCCCCCCCATTTCCTCACATGTTTTGAGCACCAAATGAGTTTTAGCTTTGTACAAATCAGATGACGACACAGGACCATTCTATGTGAGCACAACTGAAGCCTCACTACACTATAAACAATAAAGGTTGGAGATTTAGGGTTTGTTTCATGTAGAGGTTTGGAGAGAGGTAATCAAGGGGAAGTTGAGAATGGAAGGCTGAGGCTCCAAAAACTGATATTTTTCTGAATATTTGTAAAGGTGACCGAGGCTACGTTTTTCATTAGTAACAAATGAATACAACAGCTCCATCACATTCTGCTTTCGCCAAGTGCCATATCTGACTTCCAGCTACAGTGCAGCTGAATCTGTTTTACACACTAGTATAGATGGCACACAAATGTTTTTGGCAGATTTTCATAACCATGTGCTTAACACGGGTGTGCCGTACTATTGTCAGCATCTGGTAACACAATTTTCAAGCACAGGCTAGGTTTCCATGGCTAGTGGTCTTTTCTCCTTCACTCAAGCAGATGTGTAGCAATGGGTGGGCCATATCCCACCCACTTTAAAAGCACACCCACCCAATCCATCACTTCTGCTGCCAATGCTCAGCTTAAATTTGGAGCACCAGGCAGCTTTTGGCACGAGCTCAGTCAGCTTTCCACAGGTCACTACCTGAATTTCCTACTTCTTGCCATGTGACTGGAAGCAGAAAGTGTGGGATAGAAACAGGTAGGGAATCATGAAGCTGCTGGATGCTCCAGTTGCCAATGAACTAAAGCATCCACAGCTTCCAAACTTCCCTGCTTCTAGTCATATGACCAGAAGTAGAAAGTAGCCCAGGTCCAGGCAAGTAAATCTCGGGCCCTGACAGAAAATCTTTTCTCACTATGCCCCTACACCCAAGCAGAATCTCATTCACTTCAAGGGGCTCCATGTATGTGGAGGTTTTCCCATGTTGAGTACCTTGAAGAATCAGGATCTTAGATTATAAGCTGTTTGAGATGGGAACCTCATCTTTATGTTTAAAACCAGATGCAATGTCAAGGTTATTTCCCAAATCCTGTCTTGTTCAAGCCCCAGAGCCCTGCTAAAGGAATCAAGAACATAGTGAAGTGTTGTCCTGCAAGGCTGCTGCAGTAGCTGGTTTATGCAAGCTGTTTGGGGTGTTTTGATTATGGCAAAAATTTAACAAAATGCTCATGTTTTAAACTGTTCTCCATGTGGGATTGCCACATAGAGAAATGCAAAATAATTCCAATTAGTATACAAGTTTCTCTTCACTTACAGAATATTAGGGTGGAATACCATACAGATCTTTTGGAATTTTCCAAGAAATGCTCTAAACTGTTTGAACCAGCCAAAATGGCACCTCAAACAGGCGTTAACCTAATATAGCTAGACCAGTTCTCACTCAGGAACAAAATGTGCTACAAGTACTCCAGTGAGAACTTGAAGAAACATTTTAACTTGAAAAAAATTAGACACACACAAATTAAAATCCAATTTTATGTGCTTTAGTGCAGCTTTACAAACACAGAGTTTACTTTTCCTCTATCAATCCCTCACGTAATCAAACCATTCTCCATGCTCAAGATTTCTATCTTGGAGATCTCCCCTATTGAAATTACAGTACAAACCAGGATTATTTAAGAGGAAAGTATCTCCATCTATAAAGCAGCAATATAAGCTGAAGTATTTATTTGGCTGGCTATCTAGAAAATACCAGCATCTGGCAAACCACCCAGAGACACAGGATGCATGCTGCAGGAATGCTGCAAATATGAGAACTAGGAAACCGTTTCTAAACCTCTGTGTCCCAGGCATAGTATGGCAGCTACTCAAAAGCTGGTGCTCATTCTATTTTAAATTTAAAAATTCCATTGATTTCAAACTGCAAAGTCTTGAAGGCAGCATTTTTCCCAGCATCTTTCAATATGAAATAAAACTTGGAAGAGAAACTCTCTTCAATGTGTATGCACATATTTCAGTGGCTTAAGGGCATAACACAACATGGTAGAGTTTGTTGTGACTGAGGACAAATGGAACTGTTGTATATTGATTTCATTGCCAAAATGATAATTGCCATTTATTTCACTTCTCTTGCTTGTTTTACAATAGCACTGCAGGTTGAAATTACCAGCCAACACCTGGAGGCCAGTGTTGAACTAGGCGGGGCAGCAGATTGTAAAAATGGTAGTGTCATAAACATTAGCAGGCAGTTGTGAGGGTTTGACAGTAGGCAACCCCTGGCAGTGTGAAGGTGAAGAAAAAAGGATGCAGACTATTACTTTGGAGCACAACATAGAGACCAGCCCCTCTACCTTCATTTTTTTCCTTAGCAGAGAAGCATCAGAGATGCCATCATCAGGCAACATCACCATCACAATTCTGTCTCTGTCTCTTCTTGGAAAGGAAAACCACTTACAGACTGAAATCAGTTCTGACAGAGGCTTCTAGTCTGGGTAATAGAGAGGCCTACTGGCTAGAGCACCATGTTAGTCTAGTCTAGCAAAAACAAAAACAAACAAACAAAAAAACCCACCAAGGAGTCATGTGGCACTTAAAGACTAACAGATTTATTTTTCACATAAGTTTTCATGGGAGAAAATCCCACTTCGTCAGATGCTTCAAAGATGGGTGAACACTCTTCTGTAAATATTGCAATTGATAGGTGTCAGATGATGGTGCTATGTATCTATATCAGTGATCTCAAAGGCATGCTCAGATGTCAGGCATTTAAAGGGTTAAATGGAGCAATGCTGTTACATGCCTGAGCAACTAGAGGTGGAAAAGTAAACCACTAGAGACAACTGCAATTTGAAGCATGTAGCAATTTCCATTGTTCCAAGGACAGAGTTTTCCTAAAGGTTTTGTGTAGGTTTAACTGTGTTCCATGTGTGCCGAAAAGCATAATACCACATTCTTAGCCAAAGGTTCTTTTTTCCCTTTCTGATTCAAGTGGAGCAGGAAAGGAGGCCATTCATCTACACTGCACTAAATTTTTGTGCACTTTACCTTTTTTTTTTTTCCCCCTCCCTGTTGGGAAATAAGGAAAAGATCCATTCAGCTTGTCCCTCAGTTCCAGGAACTACTTCTCTAGCTCAGCTGCTACAAGACATAACTTTTAGCTAATATTAAATGCGTACATTAACAGAACACAGTGTTGACTGAAGAATGATTGTCAGCCTAGAATCAATGGTGCATTTAGTACAGTGGTAAGCAAACTTTTTGGTCTGAGGGCCATATTTAAGTCCAGAAATTGCATAGAAGGTCACATGGTGGGAAGGGGTAGGGGATGCGCCAGAGTTAGAAGGGGGGGAAGTGACCACTTGGCTCTAGCCAAGGCATCGCTGAGCCCACATGGTGAGGGGGAGGAGTGAGGGGGAGGGAGGGAAGCAGCCACTTTGCTCCAGCCAGAGCATCACATTGAGGCCCACACAAAGAGAGAGGGGCAGCCCTCACACTTTGGCCAAGGTACTACCACTAGACCTATGTGGTCGGTGGGAGAGGGGCACCCACTGCACTCTGGACAGGGGAGCACTGCTGCTGAGACCACATGATGAGAGAAATGGGCCTGGACCAAACCTCAGATCCAAATCCCACCCAATTTCAGCTCAATGGCATGTAGAAATCCATCATCAATGGGAGATATGCAAGCCATGCACTGTAGCTTGCATATCTCCCGTTGACTTATTAACGCTCTTTTATACGGATGTCTCCACTGTGCTGCATCGATGGGAGATGCCCTCCAGTCGACACAGCCTGACTCTCTTCATGGGCAGCTGGATTTATTGCATTGTCCAAAAAGCGCTTCTGAAAGCTACTGAGCATATCTTCACAGCCTGCTCAATCCATGTAGTCCTGGCAATGTAGCCATTCCCATAGAGAAGATCAGCAGATTTATCTACTGCTAAATGAACACAGCAGAGACAGTTTCCTCCATTGCACTGCCATCTACCTTTCAGAAATGAATAACTTGGTACTCTTACACCTTACTGGAATAATTTCTCAGTAGTCTAGGTCTCCTCTGGATCCAAGGACCTGGAGAAACCAGAGCTAATTGCTGCAGGAAGCTATATTAGAAGCCAGCAGTTGGGACAGGAACTGGAAGTTCAGTGATTACTTATGATCTCACTTAACTCCACATGATGGCAGAAGTGTAGCATTTCCACACCCCATTGAGTAGGAATAGAGAAACTTTGTGTTCTTCCATCATTTGTTTGCTGCTTTATCTATGTCATCCCTTTGAGTCTGCAGAGTACTAACACTGGATTTCTGAAAGCTGGACCCGTTAGGTTCTGACTTTTCTGTTCCTTTTTTGGTAAAATTCTGGCCACAATTTTTTACCCTAATCAAAAGAGGAAAAGGAAATACTCCCCACCTACCCAAGCCTCTGCTAAAGATATGCCTGAGAAAAGATATGGATTGTAGACTGCCCGAAAGATTAGGCGTTTTCAGAACTGTGGAAGCCAGTTTCACAGTGAGGACCAACCACTGAGAACATCTTGCCTGCAGCCTCCTCCTATTTAAATATATGCCCAGATTGCTAAAGATCCTTAGTTGATCTCAGCTTCCATAGCAATATGATAAGTGAAAGGCAGTGAATTTCACCCTTCTAAGAACTGTATCAATAGAGTTCATTCTGGGAATAAAACTGGAAAAGTAGTTTTCAGATAATACTAGCATTAAAATTCCAAGCTGTATATTTCTAGAGAATTACTGCATTTCTCAGGTGGATGTAGCCGCTTGGCTTTCAGCCTTCTATCTTATAAAAATCTGATTGTGATGTACAGGAGAAGCCCCAAAATGTGCTGCGTGTTGTATCTTAATCCTTAAGTTCAGTGGGGTAGCTGTGTTAGTCTAGTTTAGTAAAAACAAACAAGGAGCTCTATAGTGCTTTTAAAGACTAACACATTTATTGCATGAGCTTTTGTGGTGAAAAATCCCACTTTGTCAGACAAGTGGGATTTTCTCCCACAAAAGCTCATGTGATAAATAAATGTGTTAGTCTTTAAAAGTGCCACAGAGCTCCTTGTTTGTTTTGCTTAATTGTTAAGTGATGTTCACAAGCTTTTTATTTGACTAGAGCAGGATTTACCCCCAATGTTAGTGGGTGATGCACCAGTGTATGTTCTTGTCTAGCCTCTAAAACAGAGGCATAGCCACAGGTGGGCTGGGGCCCACCCACCCTATCCCCCAGCAGCAGCACAAACTTCGAAACCATGGCTGCAGGGGCATCCAGCACCTGGGAGCTGTGAGCAGAGCAAAGGTGCTGGTGCCTCTGCTCACTCACAGCCGTGCCTGCTGGCTGGTCCCACAGCTGTGGTGGCAAAGTTTGCATCACTGCCAGCCTGGGCCCAGTAGTTCTCCCCCTCCCTGGCCAAGCCCGCTCTGCACTTGCAGGGGCCTGCCCAGAAAACAGGGGCTGGCTACGTCTCTGTTCTAAAATGGTAAAAGCAGTCAAGCAGAAATTGTTTCCCCTTGGTATCTACATTGCTTCTGCTCTCTAATTTAAGAAACTATTTTCTTGCCTCACTCATTACAGGTCAGACAATAGCAGACCAACACTCCAGATAGCTCTCTCTAAGCGCTGAGATTACACCAATTTTGGTTCATATATAATCAACTCCCTTTTTTAGAAGTAAGTAAGAGCAGACTAGAGTTCTAGTTCTGATCCTGCTGTTTCATGACTGCTCTTAACTCCCAAAAGCCAAACTATCCCTGTTCTTCTCCACTTTTGAACTTACAAATTTCTTCTGTTTACAGCTCCCACGGTCACAGCTCATCTGTGCCTAGAAGCTTCTTGTCCTGGGATCCTCCTTCAACCCCAAAGCCTGGATATCTCTTTATCTAAGAAAGATGTGGTGACTGAGGTAATATCTTTTATTAGACCAACTTCTACTAGTGAAAGACAAACATTCAAGCTACACCAAGTTCTTCTGCAGGTCAATATAGCTGCAAACATCTATTTATATAAGGATTTATATCACACTCTTCACTGGAGTATCTGAACAGATTATATACATTCTCATTAAGAAAGTCTCCACTGGGGATTGTAGATATAAAAAAGCCTTTATCTAGGCCTCTTACTGTGTTTCTATCATGGTCCCTATGTCTCCAAACTACACAGAAAATACACTCAAGTCATACCTCTTTTGAGCAGACAAAGTGTTCAAATTTAAATCACTTTTGGTTAAGAGCAACACAAACCCATGCAGCAAAATTACTAAACTGGCTGTTAACAAAAGTTACAGTTCAAATGACCAAGCACATCTATTATCTTCTAATGATGTTAACCATACACAACAGAACCAAACTTCCCCATTACAACTTACTATTTAAATGCACTATAATCTTTTTCTATCTTTTCAAAAGAGCCTTTTAGAAAGCAGAATTGAACAAGGTTTGTTGTGGCTCATCTTTAATTGACAGACTTGCAACTCTCCCCATCCTATCAGGATTTCTAGTTACAACACTTTCACAGTGTCCTCTTTTTTAAAAACAAGTGCCTTTCCCCCCAACATTCTGTACCTAACCCCACGTGGAAAAGTGATCAAAGGGTTAATCTGGCTGAATGTAAAATTATACAACTGAAGTCCACCTACTGCAGCTGTAAGGCAATCGCTTTTCTTCATTCTCATATGAGAAACACCTGCAACTGCAGAGTAACTGTTTTCAGGCCAAAATAACCACAGCCTTTCCTCTTCTGAGATCAATCGAGTTGGTCAAGTTTTAAAGTCCTTATCTGAGCAAGATTTCTGTTGAAGTTAATGGGCATGAAAGCCAAAAAAATTAAGCCAACAAAAAAAGCATAATTATAAATACAGTTTGTAAATGTGTTTCACAGCTAGGTTGGATTTTTAACCAATAAGCCATATTATTTCATAATAAGGATTGTGTCATATGCATATTGCCATATCTCCTGAGAGAATTCCTGTCTCTCAGCTAAGTTAGAATATTCATTTCTTAGAATTTCCTCCATCTATCTCTTAACTCATTTCTTAGAATCCAGCCCATTTATTGTTCAACCGCAGATCACAGGAGCTTTATACACACTAGTGATCAAACCCTCATGGCCTCACTCAAATGAACCTACCCAATGTAATCATGTTTAAAAATCATTTAAAAAAATTCCACTACAACTTTTAAGTCAGATTAGCATAGCTCTGTTGGGGGGGGGGGTTCCCCTACAATTCAGGAGAAATCATTCACCCACATTAGCCTGAAAGCAGTTTCTCTGTGTTTGCAGAGGTTTCTCACATGAGAGAAAGGTGATTTTCATTCAGCTGCTGAATGGATCTCTGTTATACAGAATACAATCTCCAAAACAATATGCTTAACCCTTTGATTGCACCTCCATAAGGAATACTGTATGTCCAGAAGGGAGGGACAGTTTGTTTCTGGCTAGATTCAGATACTACTGCTAAAATCAGAAAGAATTGTATTCCACTAGCAGCTCCACTCATTTCAACAGACCAGCATATGCTGTAGTGCTATTGCTCAAGGTAAGGGTGGCTGAGCATGGCTCCTAAATATGGAGCTATCCACGGGGCCAGATTTACACCTTAAACACCCCTAGGCACAGCATCTTAAGTACTCCCTCCCCAACACCACAGTACACACAGCTGACGTTTGTATTTTCTATGGAGCAGGGGGTAGGAAGAGTGACAGGAGCTGGCCAAGCCCAAATGGAGAGGAGCTAGGGTGACTAGCTCCAGGCAGGGTGGAATATGCTCACCTCTGGCCTCTGCTTCCAGAGGTGCCAGGAGACAGGGCCTCAGAGGGAAGAGGAGGAACAAAGTGGTGAGGTCCTGAGAGAAAGAGAGGAGGAGTAGGGGACGGGCCAGGGGACGGGAGGGGCACTCATGCAGGGCTCTCAGATTGGCCAGCATCTCTGAGCACAAGCCCCACTGGCCCATGCAATAACCCACCAGCATTTAGGCACCTCTAGACTGCTGTCACCCCTAGACACATCATTGTTCCTAGCTCTGAGACTTTTTTTCCCCACTCTCTTGGGAGAAATATTTACAACTGCAGAGACACTGCTTTGGGGGTATTGTGGAGAACAAATATTTGATAATGGGCTCTTCACACTAGCAGATAACATGATGAAGCAATTCAGTGTGGCTGGAAATTGAAGCTAAACAGATTCAGACTAACAAGGTAATCATTTAAAAAAAAACAGTAGAAGTGATTAATCATGCGAGCCATTTGCCAATAGTCATGGTGAACTCTCCATCACTGGCAATTTTTAAATCAAGACTGGAAGCTTTTCTAAAAAATTTGTTCCAGAAATTATTTTGGGGAAGGTTTATGACCTGTGTTCCACAGCAGGTTGGTCTAGATGCTCTCAGTGGTCCTATCTAGCCTGGGAAGTTAGCAGTCTGTGATGCCTTTCTCATATAACAAATCATCAGAATACTTTGATTCTGATTAGAGATTTTACTGATCAGTACTCTCAGCATTCAATGACTGAAGGCCATTTAGAAAATCATAGCGAGCTGTGGCATGTGGGAGCATAAGAAAAATCTTTCAAGCACTTGAAGCACAGAGTGAGAGAAAGGAAGAAGAGGTAATATGCCATGTATCCAAAATCCTTTTCAATAAAAGAAGTGCTCTAGATTTACATTGACTCTTAAATTCACTGATCTCTTCCACTATATCCCCCTCGCATATTCCACTTTATATTAAGTTAGAAAAAAAGGAACCAGAGGGTATGCATGTATACATCTACTTTCTATTGAATGGAACTACAAGAAGTCAGCTGTGTGCAATAAAGGAGATACTGCTCACAGCAAAAGCAGATAAGTCAGCATCAGTACTGGTCACTGTGACAAACTGGGAAATTTCTCATTTATTTTTAAGAAAGAACGTGTGTGACTCATTCTCCCCCTTACAACTATACTGGAGCAAAGAGGTTAACTGCTTTCTGTTCCAGTGGAGAGAAGCAAAAGAGATATGATACCTTGGATCATGGAAAACATCAAGGGCTATTATACTGAGATGTGCCAGATGCTACGGGCACACACAATTCTCATAGACTTTTGTGTCAATAAAGTGTTATGTGTATCTTTTTGTTCCTTACTCCCTGGGTGGTTTTCCTGTGGAATATTAAATCACTGGCTGTGGTGGTGATTAATGCAGAGGCCCAGTGCCAGCTCTGCAGCCACCCAGCCTTTGAAGCTTCACCCCCAGAGGAAAGGGGAATTAAGCAGTTTTAGCTCTTGCAGGCAGCTGGGGGACAAGAGTCCCCAACTGTATGAAGTGCCAGCCTGAACAGACTCAGGCTCTGTCAGTTGATTGACACACTGACATGAGATTTTAACCAAAAGATCAAATCCCTCCAGAAGAGTTGAAGGATTTCAAAACCTGCTAGGGTCTGCATGTGGAAGGTGGATGACACCTGGCAAGAGCAACGTGTGAGCAGACTGTTTAATGTTTTGTCTGTAATCCTTTTTTCCCTAAAATAAACATACAGTGCTTTGGGAAAGCTGTTATTAACTGGCAACCACTGTCTATAGCTCTTGCAAGGGAGCAAAACTTCAGGCAGTGGACTAAAGTCAGACTTGCTGGGATGGATAACTACAATGACTCACAGGAGATTCAAGCCCTAAAGCTGGTCCCTGGGGGAGAGGAATCCATGTTCATGCCCACAGAGGGAGGACAGCTGGATACATAAGATTCAAGCTTGGGCAGACCATGGAGGAGCAGAGATGCATTTAACCCTGGAACCATGACAGCAACAATATTGATTTTCCTCAAAGAACACTGACTACATTAGCTGCCAGGGTAAAAACAAGAAATTATAAAAGAAAAAGAAACATGGAGATTTATTTTTGTAGCCAGCAGTAACAACAGTGTGTGCGCTAATTACAGAAAGATGGAGATAAATCTTTCAGGAGTGGTAGTACAGAGACAATCTTTACAGAGTGGATAGATGACAATTCTAGTACATAAGGAAGAATTCATTTGTTTAGTTAGTGAGGGCAATACATTAAGACTGTACATTATTTCAGCCCTATGGGAAATGTGGTTTGTTGCATTTACATTTTCAAAACTGTGTTCGCTAAGAGCCAGCTCTATAGCCTAGTAACAGAACTGTTCATTGCCAAACAAGCACAGACAAGCCTACATCCTAGGCTCAGTCAGAAGACCTGGACAACACAGCTGGGAGTACTGGGAACATGTGGGGGGAGAAGGAGAGGGAAGTAACCGGCTCTCACTCAGTGGAAATTCCTGTTAGACAATGAGGGCAATATTAACAGCTTTGAAGGAAGTTTGAATCAGCCTCCACAGGAAGCCACTGCAGCTTTAGGTGTATGTGTATAAAAGGGAAAATCTCCAGCAGTGGAAATATACTAGAAACCAGAGAAGCATTGAGCACCCATTAATCAAGTCCATGCAGCTGCAGGAGCTCAGCCCTTTTGAAAATCAGACCAGTTTTATTTGGATGCCTGAACATATGTTTTAAAGCCTAATTTTAGCCAAACAGGTTTGAAAATTTGCATCATACTGTCATGGGTAGAAAACAATTCTTCCTCCCTTTGATTATCATTTAATATTGCTTTCTTAGGCCTTGCATTAGGATTGTTTGTTCTTTTTAATTGAAACACCGATAGATACACAATATTGTTGTATTTTAATTGCCCGTGCGGTACCATGACTTCTAGGCAAAGAAGAATTAAACTGAATAAAGTGTGAATGGCTCATCTTGCCAACAGGTGAGTCAATAATAGGTGCTAAATATGTTGGTATTTGAATGCTATTGATACCATAGAATATTTTATGGAATTGATCACTGCGGGCCAAACTCTCTGTTGCCACAGCTCAATTAAATTTTAACAGATTTGTTCCATCAATATACACCAGCAGACAATGTGTGCTCTGGTTTTATATACATGCTGTAATCTTGGGGTGGACAAGCAGAAATGAGTAGGCCGAATTCCTTGTTTTCACTATTGCCAATTGGAAATAAAAGAGGACTGGGGGAGGGAGCAACTGAGAAGATGTGAAATATTAAACTTCTTTTTCACTTCAAGTAAAGTCTTTATTTTATCAGGTTCCAAACAGATAGCCTAAAAGTGCCACAGTATTCCTTGTTTGTTTTGCTGAACTAGGCCAACATGGCTATGTCTACACTAGGAAAAAATAGTTTGAATTTGTTAATTCGAACTAATAAGTTCAAGTTTAGTTCAAACTAAACTCAAACTTGTAAGTTCAAATTAACAACATGGACTAATTCAAACTAATGTTAGTTCAAATTAGTCCACTTTGTTAAGTCAAACTAACTGTCCCTAGTGCAAACTTAAGTTCAAAATAAGGGTTAATCCTTGTCTACATCCTCCTAAATTTCAAACTAATGACCGAACTAACGGCTTAGTTTGAACAAACCAGCAGCTCTTACAGGTTTGAACTAAGCTTTCATTAGTTCGAATTAAGGAACTCCTTAGTTCGAACTGACGACAGCCTAGTGTAACAGGGACTAAGTTAGTTCAAATTTTGCCTCCTTAATTCAAACTAACTTGCAAGTGTAGACATACCCCTAAAGACTAAACAAATTTATTTATTATGAGCTTTCATGGGAGAAAAATCCCACTTCGTCAGATGCTTTAAGATGGGGAACCTGCAGAATGGGAGGAAAATAAATGCAGGGAAATGTATAGAATTAGGCCTATAATTAATGAGCAAACTATTACCAGAGGTCCTACTCTTATATCTTCTGCAGATTTTCAAGATATAAGTCAGAGTACAAGTAGATAATCCTAACAAAGTTCTTAATTTGCTACACCCCATGACACCAGGGTCCCATCCTACAATACCTTTTACAGAATGTATTCATTTAGGGCAAGTTCTAAAAGGGCAGCCATGTTAGCCTAGTAAAGCAAAAAAAAAAAAAAAAAAAAGAAAGGAGTCCTGTGGCACTTAAAGACTAACCGATTTATTTATCTCATGAGCTTTCATAGGAGAAAATCCCACTTTGTCAGATGCTTTGAAGAGAGAGAACTTAAATAATTGGATGAGAATAAATGCAGGGGAGTAGGTCGTACTGCAACAGCAAATCAGAACATTTGTAAGGATTCAAACTCTAGAGAACAGCACACAGAGGGAGGGCAAGGTCAAATTACCTGTTATAATGTGGAAAGAATCCATAGTCACAATTCAGCCCTGCTGTCACACAATCTAATCTGCATATTATTTGAATTTCGGCTGTTTCTCTTTGAAGTCTTGATGTCCCATTGGTTTTCTTGAGGACCATCATTAATATATCATCAATGGAGTGATTAGAAAGATGGAACTGATTTTTTTGTGTTGTGATTTCTGATGTCAGTTTTGTGTGCATTTATTCTTCTGCATAGGGGCTGTCCTGTTTGTCCAATGTATAAGGGGTGGAGGCATTTCCAGCGCATGATGGCATAAATCACATTAGTGGATGAGCAGGTGAAGGACCCTTTGATGGAGTAGCTAGCTTGATTAGGTCCTACGATGGTGTCCTTAGTGCAGATATGTGGACAAAGTTGACAGCGTGGTTTGTTGCAGGGATATGTGCCTGCTTTAATGTTTCTGTTGTTAGGTCTGTAGTTGCTGGTAAGCATCTGTTTAAGGTTCGGGGGTTGTCTGTGGTAAGGAGAGGTCTGTCTCCCAAGCCTAGAGAGAGTGAGGTGTCATCTTTTAAAATAGGCTGGAGAAGTAAAGAACAGATTGACAGAGCTAGACAGGTACCCCACAGTCAACTACTACAGAAAAGGCCCAAAAAAGAAAACAATAGAACACCACATACAACCCTCAAGTCAGACCTCTACAACAGATCATTAAAGACCTCCAGATGCACACCAGCAACTAGTTCCCCCTCTTCAAAGCATCTGACGATGTGGGATTGTCTCCCACGAAAGCTCATGTGATAAATAAATCTTTTAGTCTAAGTGCCAGAAGACTCCTTGATCCCCCCCCATTTAGGCCAGTGGTTTTCAACCTATCATCCACAAATGTGTACTGTATTTAAGGGGTGCACAAAAGGTTGTTGCTACCATTGAACAGTAGGGGATCCATTGATTATGTCTAAGATTTCTAAAGGGGTCCACAACTACATTTGAAATTTTAAAGGGAACAGGAAATTTAAAAAGGTTGAAAACCATTGATAGGGTTTCATTCAATATCAGATGAGCTCATGACACAGTAAGTTATATAAAATACATTTGATTGTCTCAGTCATTTCCCAGTGCACACGTTGAGTCAACAGAACCATCCCACTCATGATGGTTACTGGAAGGAAATAAATATCTATATGATTTAATCTATGTAGTTGTGTGTGCCATTCTGAACTAATTTTATACACAATATATATTTAAGTCTTTACTTACAGTAACAGCCTTTAAAAGCCAAGAGAACGTAAGAAGTCAGAAACTCCAATCCTCACTCTGAAACAGAGCAAAGATTAATCAGACAAAGGAAGAAAATAAACAGCACTAATAAAGGAAAGATCCTGCAGTGGCATGAAGAGGATGACTTAATAGGCGTATACACTCATTAGTTAAGGCTTATAAAGTGTCGTGTATAAAGCATTGTGTACTGTTAATATGCCAATTCAAATCTCAAAGAGTCTGTGAACGTTTTAAACACCACCAATAAAACTATGTCTTATAAATAACCCTTGCTAAATTGGTTATTTTTTAACATTGCAATTACATTTGTTAAAAACAGAAAATAAATAGTCAAAGAAAGAACTGAGCCAGTTATTAAAATAAAACCATCTAAATGAAAGAGTTTCTGTAGATACAGTACTTAAAAAAAAAAAAAAAAAAAAAAACCAGCAAGTTTAGCCTGCTTTGATGCAGTCTCATTTCTCCACACAAGATGGCAGCTGTCTCTCCCAGATGCCTGTTTACTCTTCAGCCATGCAACTGAAGGGATTTGTTCCCCTCTAGATGCTGCAGAAGATAACCCATTGTTCTAGTCAATATTTACTCTCCCAGAGAAAAACCATTTTTCAAAGTACAGTGCCATGCTCAGAATGAAAACCCAAACGAAATTTCACTTCAGATCATCCAAAACATTTCACTGTGATCATTTTTAGATGTTTCCTTCGGATCATAGCCTTTTATTCTGTTTAGCGATTTTAAAGTTGAAATTTACAAAAATTTCAAAATGAAAAGTTGTTTTTCACCAGAAAACTCAGAAATGTTCAGTCTGAAAATGTCCAAACAGGATATTTCAACAATTTTAAAACCATTTTTCTAAAATAATATTTTAAGCCTGGAGATTTGTCAAAATGAACTGTTTCATGCATAGTTTTGGTTTAGGATTTGACCTTTTTTTGGGAGGGAGGGCCAAATAAAAGGGTTTGAAGGAAAGCTCCTGACCAGCTCTACTATGGAACACTGCAGGCTTTGTAGTATCCACATCTATTCTACAGGGGTAACGTGTCTAGCCTGCAATGTCTAGCAAGGCCAGCTGCCAGCAAGAGTGATAGGGCACGGGCCACTGCTCCTTTCCACTCCCACCTCGTCTGCAATCTTTTGAGAGGTGTCACAGGGTGGCTAGCTCCTGTGACTAAGGAAGCTTCAGCAACAACTGAACTGGAAGGGCCCAGCACTAGTTGAGAAAGAGAGAAAGTGCCAGGGAGTCAAGAAACACTTCTGCAGAGAAAAATCCCCCCTCATTATATGATTTGCTTCCACAAGAGCTCATGTGATAGATAAACTTGTTAGTCTTTAAATGTGCCACAAGAATCTTTGCTTGTTTTGCTAGGTAGATGGACACAGCTACCACACTGGAACTTCTGCAGAGAAGACACTGACGTGATTCTGGGAGAGTCTGGAGGCCAAAGGCCAGTGAGAGCAAGAGGAGCTGTAGAAAACATAACTGGCTTTGGCACTAGAGGCCAGAGCCAGAAGGCTGAGCTGCAGACAGGACAAGCCAAGGGGACTGGCTGAGCAAACACACAGGGACAGAAGAAGAGCTCTGGTTGTGACAGAAGATGCCAGAACTAAGACTAAACATGTGTGTTGCACTGATGGACTTTGTTCTGGGGCCATGACCTTTTTTGTGAACAATTCCTGTTATTAAGCCATCCCCAAACAGGGGGGGTGGTAACCCAGGATACGTCCACACTGAATGCACCTCCTGGCAGCATGCAGAGTACATACCCCACTAGCCCCACACACAGTGATAAACAGCAGTAGTGATAGTGAGCCACTACTCAGATGAAAATAGAAAGATACACCTGCAAGAAGTGCCCTCCATCTACACTGCTATTTTTAGCAGTGTAGGTGTGTCCCACTGCCTTCCCATCACTGGAACCTTTCTCTGCCATGAGCAAAGACTCTGGGAAATGAAAAGAAGCAACTCTGCCAAAAGATTTCATGGACATGAACAGTTATACACTGCAGTGTGAATGCAGTCTGCTTTTCACTGTGGCATGTAGCTCCACATAACCTCCACCAGGGATTGGTAGCCCCCAGCATGTGCACCAAGACTGGCAAGCTAGCCAGTTTGGAGCAGCATGTGATGCCCTCTGGGGCACTGCCAAAAGTACTGCTCCTGCTGCTGGCCCTCAGGTGCTGCTGACACTGAGAGCAGTACTGCTCTCAGCGGCGTGTCCACAAACAGTTTCCTGCCGCTGAAAGCAGTGCTGCTCTCAGGGGGGCTGGGGAGCACGTAGAGGCACCGCTGAGAGCAGTGCCTCTGCTGACCATTGTGACTCTTGGGGGCTGCAGGAGGTCAGCAGAGATGCATGGTCCGCTGCCCCTGAGAGCAGCACTGCTTTCAGAGGTGGGGTGGTTGACAAAGGGGCTGGCACGGAAGTTGGCAAAGGTTGCCAACCCCTGCCCTACACATTGCCACGAAAGGTATGTAGTGTAAACATAGACTTGGAAAGAACTTTATGTGCAGTTCTTAAGGGACCACGTCAAGGAGGAAAAAAGGTGGCATACCTGAGTGATCTGTGACCACAAGGGGCTGTCACATGAGGCAATCAGCATGGTCACTGCCAGCCCTGCACAGTGACTGTGTCCCCTGTTCATGTTATGAGGAGCTACTTTGTGTTTCCTCTGCCCACCATTCTGCACACAAATCCAGATACAACCCAGTCCAGTGAGTGTCAGTTACGTCTATAACGCCTTGAAGTTCTTTTGTTCAAGTAAACAGGGAAGCAAAAGAAAGCAAAGTCGGCTAGGTCTTCTCCTCCCAGAACTTCACCAGAGTATTTTACTCTTTTTCAGAGTGGGATGCCACCAGATGTCAGTGTGAGCTCGAAAATGGGAAGGGCCTTAACATCTCCTAGGGTCACTCAGAATGATTAACACACTGTGACCGTAAATGGAAAAAAGATTGTTCTGATCAATTGGAATCGAAGAAAAAACAACATTTTAAAAAGATATACTCAAAGCTGTAAATTAGTTTAAAAATAGAATTGAGCAAAGGGCAAACTGAGACCCTGACCTGTAGTATGATCCACATCATGGACATGTGCATTCATGCAGGGCCTCACCAATTTCAGCAGGGTGCCACATAGCCACCAGTATCTGCATAGAGATCCTACTGGGATTTTCTCCCACAAAAGCTCTTGCAAAAAATAAATGTGTTAGTCTTTAAAAGTGCCACAAGACTCCTTGTTTGTTTTACTGAATGTGAGAGGCCTAAGTAGCCTTTTAAAAACTTTTTTCTAATAATCTATGCCATAGGAAAAATCTGTCCATGCAAGTTTGGATAGAAAAACTGAAGATCATTCCACTCCTGGATTAATACTGGATAGTTTCTGAGGGTATATTATCAAAAGGTCAGAAGACTATTAGAGTTGCCAGCTGTCCTGTTTTTGACTGGAAAGTCCAGTTGAAAAGGGGACCTGGCCACATCCAGTTAGATATACTATATAGATGCTAGAAGTCCAGTTTCTGCAGGTGGGAGTGGGCAGGGAGAGAATGGCAATCTGTCACCTGGTCCTGAAGAGGATCACTGACTCGGGCTGCCCCTTTGAGGATCACAATTTGCAGAGCTATGGCAGACGGCAACATACAGGGGCCCCAGCGAGCAGGGTTAGGGGCTCCAAGTCTGCATGGAGCATTCCTTGAGAGGGAAGGAAGGTGAGTTGTCCTGCCAACCAGCATTATTCCCAGGCCATGCACTCAGGCAACTCCAGGGTGGGAGAGCTTGAGCAAATAGGGAACAGCTGTTGGGCAGGCAACACAGAGGGAGGCAAGAGCCTACTGTGCAGAAGGGCCACATCTGTGCTCACCAATGGGGCTGCCTGGCTGCTCTCTTCTGACCTGCACTTCAAGGCACCCTACTGGAGACGGGGTTTACAAGTTCCTTGGGGCTGCTCCAGAGTTGAGGGGGGCATCCTGCTAGTGACAGGGGACAGAGAGAGAGGAGCGAGCAGGGACAGAGCCTTGATGGAAAGAGGCAGAGCACAGAGGCAGAGCCTAGGGGCTCTAGTTTTCACAAATTAGGAAACTGGAAACTCCACTAATCATGCAAGCCCTGTATAAAGACCAAGAGTTACTTTGTACAGTGGAAAAAAAAAAGCAAGGAGTCCTGTGTCACTTAAAGACTAATATTTATTTACCTCCCAGGACTCCTTGCTTTTTTGCTGAACTAGACTAACATTGCTGCCACTTTGAAATATCGCATACCGAGTTCTCCTCAAAGTCTTCTATTTAATCTCACATCAATAGAAGCAGACCTTGTTATAATTAAGCACCCAATCTGCAAAGTGCCCTGCCTTTGACTGCTATTTTTTTTCCCCTGCTTTTTAGAGCTGGGAAAAATTATTTTCTAAATCACGTTTCCAGCAACAATGAAATGTTTCACAAATTTTGCATTGGTTTCAGCTCTAAAGAAAACAAAAAGAAAAATGCAAAAAAGTTCAAACCCTTCTGTTCTGATGTTTTCTTAACAAAGATTTTGATTCATCTACAACTACATTTCAAAAGTTTCTTCAATTTCATCAAAAAAAAATTAAAAAATTATTTTGAGACCAACCCAATTTTTTTTTAATTTTTATTTTTGGAATTCCCAACAGACCAAAAAATAAGTTATTCATGTAACTCTGTTGTTGATACTTCTGGCAATACTAATTCTAACTGAACTACAGAAGAGAGCAGCAGACATATACTTTTATATGTGGCACTTTTCAGCTCCCTGCTTGCATGTTGAGACAGAAAATATCAACTGCGTTAAGGAAGCTTCAAAAATGGGGAATAGCCCTCAGGTTATTAAGATGTTGCCCTACAGACACCTCTCTGTCCAAGGGTACTGAGCAATAGCAACACGAAGGAAAAGTAAACAGAAGAAATATCCAACACAATGCTTCTCAACTACTATTTATCTAATCAAGTTTGGAGTCCCAAACCTATAGATCAGTCAATTTTAGTTTTTCTTTAAATTCTGCCATATCTTTACATCAACAGAAACATAATCAGGACTTGTGATTTTCAGTTTTAATTAATAAATGCAAATTTTTTTCTTTTGTATTGAGGATATTTTATCCATTAAACTCCAGGGGAAAAAAAAAACTAGAAATGGTTACATCTATCTAAGATCTGAACTAAGGTGAGGTGAAGAGGACGTGATCATTAGAGAGCACTAATGTGTCGTGAGTTAATTGGTCCAAGTAAACCTCTCTCATAATGTGCTGGTTTCCCTAGTGCACTTTCATTTAATTCTGTTTGAAACAGTACCACATTAAATTACACCAGGGCACATTAAAAAGAGATTACTCCTTACAGTGTATACAGTATATACTACTGTAGTAAGTAATGTATATAATATGCATACATTGTATATACAGACACATTACTTATTACCATGTATGCAAGGACAGAGCCCAGGTGGGAACCACATTTTTAGGCATTACATAAAACTTGAATTGCTAAAATAATGCCCTCCGCCCCATGAAACTAACCCCCAAGAAGCCCTAAACATGAGCCAGTAAAAGATATAATTTCAAATAATTAAGACATTAAAACTACCTGTAAATATTAATTTTGATCCCAAATCACCAAGTGATTTTAAGTACGAGCATTGGCTCATCAAAGTTTGTGTTTGGTACATTCAGAAAAAAAGGGGGAAGAAAAAGAAAAACATTCAACCTTTCGTTTCTATTTTTTGAAAACTGAAAACATTTTGAATTTGTTTAGCTTAGAAATTTTTACTTGAAATTTTTTTGCAGGAAGATTTTGCATTGGAACTGGCAGAAAGAAGAGAAACAAAGTGAGCTTTTCAACCAGCTGTACTAGGAAGCACTGGCAGGATGGCCAATATACAGTTCAAACACCATCCAGTAGTTACATTTTAATTACGATTTCTGGACCCTCAGTGGGCAATTTAGGCCACTTTGCTTGTTGTAACCCTAACTCAAGTGTCACTGTAAAATGACTGTCCACTCATGAGACACCACTGGAAAATCATTCTAGTCATAAATATCTGTTATATTTACTCTCAGTTCAATTGAAATATCCCTCATTTCAAAGTGAAATTCCACTGCCCAACACTTACACAATTTAGTAATTCGAATTGTCCCTATAACTGGCAATTCTGGTAGCATAAATACCAAACAGCTGGGAATAAAATGCTTTTCACTGTAGGCTGTTATCAATATTAAAAAAACAAAAACAACAAAAAAAGACACCTTGTGGAATTAACAGATAGCTTTGAAGCACAAATGAAGTCATAGATAAAATGGTACAAGCTCTTCATTTTAAGGGTTAATTCAATAATTTTTGGCAACTGTTAGGAGAAATATATAAAGTGTAGGTGATATTTTATTTAAAACCTAAATGTACAAGTAATAAGACCTATATTTGCTGGTCTCACACATCGAAAAATGGAGCCTGTTATCTTCGTACAGGACTGTGCAAGCAGCGTGCACTAACTCACACAATCTCCACTGATTTAGAATCAAGCCCTGAGGTCCCACTCCAAGACATTATGTAGGGCTATGGCTTACCACTCTGGCATTTGGAAACATCCTCTATGCCTCAGTTTCCACTCTATGCCTCATTTTCCCGCCTCTGCAGAATCCTCCCTAGGCTTATAAAGGGATTAGTCTGACACCCAAATCAAAAATCCTCCCACCCTAGATAAAAAGAAAAGAAAAATCAGATAAACAAATAAAACGAATATTGCCTTCTCTATTGCAGTGTGAAATATGCAGAGCACCTTCTGCTGGCATGTACACATAGGCCATATGAGCAAAGCTGCAAATGGCTTCCTAATTAAGCAGCTCCTGAATAGCCTCTGTGACAGAGGACCAAGAATTTCTTGCCTTCCTCAAGCAGAATTGTTCTTTACTTCACACAGCAGGCTTCCCTTCACCCTGTACGTGACAGGCTGAATGAAGAGGGCCCCTTTCTTCCCTTCTCCCTATGACTGAAATACTGAACACTTCCTGATTTCCAAAGGGATAGCCGTGTTAGTCTAGTACAGCAAAAAAAACAAGGAATCATGTGTCACTTAAAGACCAACAGGTTTATTTTTCGCATGAGCTTTCATGTGAGAAAATCCCACTTCATCAGATGCTTCGAAGATGGGTGAACATCTTCGAAGCATCTGACGAAGTGGGATTTTCTCACATGAAAGCTCATGTGAAAAATAAACCTGTTGGTCTTTAAGTGACACATGACTCCTTGTTTTTTATACTGAACACTGCCCCTTTTTCCCTTCCTCCTGTGCAGGACATGCTAAACACTGTGCCCTTTTTCATTCTCTCTATACATGACAGGATAAACACAATCTCTTTTTTTCCTTCTCCCCATGCTCAACAGACTGAACACTGCCCCTTTTTCCAGAGCTCCCCCTCAAGGCATCCATTTCCGCACCACTGTATCGTATCCTCCTCCTGCTAGGGTCTGAAGCAAGGACAATGCCAGCCACGCCTGAATGGGGGGGGGGGGGGGGACTGAGGTGGACCAGACATATAATTGGGGATGTCACACTACACATAACACCTTCCATATACACAGCACCAGCCCTAGGCCCTTTCAACTCCAGCCTGCTGGGCCTGGAGCTGGGGGGGGGGCACCCTAGCCAGAAATTTCTGTGGTGCATGCCAGGTTCCAGCTGCTAGTCCTGACTGAGCTGGAAAAAGATGAGAGATCCTCTTTCCCTGCACGGGCCAGTCCCAGAACTGGACCAGACCCACTTCCAAGAACCTCTCCCAGCTGCAGGAAACTCACACTCGCATCCCTCTCACTCCCAGGGAGGGTCATAGCCCCCTGCATTGCTGCTGGTAGTGACATTGCTTCCAGAGCTGGGTGCCCAGTCAGCAGCTGCCACTCTTCAATGTCAGCATCAGCAGAGAAGTACAGATAGCAACATCACACCATGCCACCCTTTACTTCTGCATCGTGTTTGACCTTTGCACTGGGAAGGGTGGCTACAGCAAATTTTGGGGTGGCTCGAACTCCTACTAGCACAGCCCCTGGTCTGTGGGCTACAACTCATAACACATGAGACAGCAGTTACCAAAACCCACGAATTTCTAGCACCACTCTTTCCCCAGGGCCTCTGTGCATCTGACTCCGTTTAGGCTTTCTCATCACCCCCTTCCAACAGTTGTTCTGCCAAGAATCCCTGGAGTTTCTTGCCTGATCCCCTCAGTGAAACAGTCATTGCTGGTCACTCTCCAGACCTTCTCTGCTCAGTTGCTGTATCCTGTGAAGCCTCCAAGGCTAAGCCTTCAGCCTCTTTACCAGGCCTCCTCCTTAAGAAACAATGGAGAAATATACCCAGTACTGACAGTTCCTTCTCACACTGAACAAAAAGAAGTCTTATTTGGCCATGTCTGCCCGTGACCTATGAGAAAAATTCAGGGCTGACAGGTGTCATGTATCTCCCATGCATTCCTGCAGCCTGGCTCATATGACACCCATTTACTTGGGGTCTGGGAATGTCTCCAAAGTTCATTGTAGTAACTCCTCTGCCTGCAGCCTCTCTGCTTCCCCTCTCATTACTCCGCCTGCTGGACTGAGGGAGGAAAGGGACTCTATAGAGAAGCATCAAGCAGCATCCAGCTTGAGACTGTTAAATCAGCCCAATCATAGAAAGAATTAGGAGGCTACTAGGGCAATTGGTTGTGACCTGGATGGTGCTAGCGTATCTGGGAGTAGTATTTGATGAAATGTGCCTGTAGGTGCTGAAGGAGGTTTGTGGGGGGAGCTCAATGGGGGTGTTGAGGGGAGCTGAGTGGTGACTTGGAGGCTGATGGCTGTTTGGGAGAGAAAGTTAGATGTCTGGTGGTAAGATCAGAGACTGAGGGAATTCTGTGTATGTGGGTTGGAGCAGGATGGCTGGAGCTAAATTGAAGGTTTTTGAAGAGACCAGCTGTTTGAGATTACAGCATGGGGATGGGGGATGTTGAAGAGTATCTGCCTTTGTGTTGTGGGGTTAGATTGGCTGGTGGGGAACCATCTACACAGTTGCCAAGTTTTACAGAGCTCTGTGTCTTAGACCCACCACTTTCTATGGCAAGTGGTGGTAACTACAAACTGAAGCTTATGGTCATATACAAAAGATCTTGCAAATTAACATACATAATTTGTTTAAATGGTCACCCATGCAGCTGCACAAAACTTGGCCACTGTTGAAAACTCAGACACAGATGACAACTGGGTCTGAACTTCCTTTAAAGAGCTAGCTCAGCCTTAGACACCCCATAAATAGGTCAGGGTGTGCCTCTGTGAAGTAAATGGCAAGAGGCAGCTACAGCAGAACAGAATTCTTCTCTGAATGGCAATCCAGAAACTTACTTTCCTCCAACAGGAAAAATCTTGAAGCTGCAGCTCAACAGTTAGTACTATTTCTGAATGTTGTTCATAGTTTGTGCATTTATCTTAAAATAAAAGTTAGTTATTTCTTGAACATCTGGACTCCATACTTCTATGGAAAGGGTGGGAGGGAAATAAAATGGGGGGAAGGGCTCAAAAATGTAAATGAAGTATTCCAAACTGAAACACATTACATTTTGAAAAATTTAGTTTCCAGTACATTTCTGCAAACAAATGAATTTCAGATAAAACAAACCATTTTATTTTAAAAGATTGCAAAAGCCTCCCCAGAGTTTTTACTAGCTTTCCTTTGGACAGGTTATTGACTATTGCTACTTCAGTTTCCTCATCTCTAAAAAGAAGGATAATAAATGTATCAAGTTCACTTAGAAGTCTTATATGCAAGTTAATACAAAAGATTAGCATGACTCTGCAAGCATTAAATAGCATTACCATCATCCAGAAGAAAGAACCTCTATTAACAGAATTAATTCAGGGGAAGGAATAAAACCTTCTGAGCCAATATCACTAAGTAAGCAACTTTGTTAATTTAGAGCTATGTCTTCCAAGTACTGAGCAAGTCAACCCTCCTTCAGGCTCAGCATGGTAGGATGATCTTGTGGATGTGGCATTATGTTGGACTGCAGGAGACATTGGATTCAGTCCATGTCCTTTTACAGACTTCCTTTGACTTTGGGCAAATCACTTAGCCTCTCAGAGCTGAGTTCATCCATAGTAGGGGAACAGCACTTCTCTGCCCCAGAAGGGTGTTGTACTAACAAATCCATTTAAGCTCACATTAAAAGTGATGAAAGCCATTTTAGCAGACATTAAAAGGTAAAGTGCCTGAACTGTTACAGCTGCAGGCCAACTTCATAGTTGCAGGCTTTTCTCAAATAAAGGCTTGTTTTCAGTTAATGACACCCATGATAAAAATCCAAATGACTGACTCACTTCGCACCTACACGAGTGTATTAAAACTGCTGACTATGAAATTCAAAGTAACCGTTTTCAGCGCAGTGGGAGCTCTCACTGTTGCAGCCTCTCAGGTGCTGAGTCTCGCTGTAAAAGTAGGCATAAATCACATTCACAAAGAGACAAGGTGGGTGAGGTTGTGTTTTTATTGGCCTTACTTCTATTGATGAGAGGGAGGGGCATGCTTTTGAGACACACAAAGCTCTTCTTCAGGTCTGAGCTGTGATTATCTATTACAGGCATGGCCAAACTGTGGCTCGGAAGCCACATGTGGCTCTTGAATGAAAAACTGTGGCTCGCGGAAGAACTTCAGCAAATCAATTTAGTAAGTAAAAATATATGGCTACATGCCTCAGTGCAGCTCTCGAAGGTTTAATAATCAACCTGTGTGGCTCTTGAGTTCCATGAGTTTGGCCACCCCTGATCTATAACTTACAGGTCGGGTAAATTATCTGGAAGCAAAGAAGAGCTCCAAGTGGCTCAGAAGCTTACTGTCTCACATCAACAGACATTACATCACATCACATCACAATAAAATACATTCTTCTTCAAGCGCTGCTCGGATGCATTCAGTAATATGCGTCTCTGTGCCAGAGTGCCAGATTGGTCAGAAAAAAACTTGTCCTAGCCTGTCAGGAGAGGATAGGCGGCCTCCGCCCCTCGCGCCACCCTGTGGCTATACATATGGCTGCCTCCCGACCCCTTCTCACTTTCATTTCTTCCGTCTTGCGTGTCAGAATTGGAATGTCCGCTCCTTGCGAACCGCAAGCATCCTGTCCTTTTTTTCAGCTTTCTAGCTGGTTGGGAGCATTTCCACATGGATTTAATTCCACTACAAGAGTTCCCATTACCAGACCAGAACATCTAGTCGACCATGCCAGGGTTCAAACCCTGTGCCAAGTGCGGCAAGGCCTTCCCCCAGGATGACCCCCTCGGGAAGTGCCTTAGCTGCCTTGGCAAAGACAACAAGCTCTCGGCTTATTCCATTCGTGTCTCCTTTAAACCCAGAACGATCAAGGAAACGGAACAGCGATGACGCGCCCTAGCCTCGGAGGAGGCCTGGCACCCTTTACTCGAGGCTTCGGGATCACGCTTGGCCCCAAGACCCAGCTCGGCACCGGAGCCCACATGGCACTGTACCACCAGAAGCCGCTGCCGCCGCTGTACAACTTCAGTGCCAACTCCAGCACCCCAGCGCCTACCCGGCGCCCCGGCACCTCGACGCCACACAAGGTCACCCTCTGGTAGCCCAGCACCAACAGTACTGGGATCACCTTGGCGCTGCTCCATATCATCTCCGGCACCAACAGCCCAGTACAGTCCGGACTTGCCGGTGCCAAGCTCACCCCGGCACCGGCCAATTTCACCCTCGGCACCTCAGGACCGCCATAGCCTGGTGCCACAGGAGTGCGAGTCCTCCCGCCCAGGCCCCTCCCCGGGCAAGGACTTGCCATCGGGCCAAATGGAGTCAATCCTCATCCCGTCCACCCCGGAAGCGGTAGGGGCAGCACAAGCCCTCCTGCTATTCCCGACACCCCCTGCTCCACTCCCAACCAGAAGGGGCAAACTGGCCTTCATGTCGAAGACCTGGGTCCACCTGGTGCATTTGCCCTCACCACACAGCCCCCCATCGTCCACTCCAGTGGGGACTGGCACCACCCTGCCATTGCTGGTACCGGCCTAGGAGTCTCGGTCCCCTTCCCCTGCTTCCAGCCCGGAGGAAGGACCTTCCAGGGGTTCCAAATGGCCTCGGTGCCGCACATCAGCCCCATCATCCTTCTGTTTTAGGCCACAGGAATGGTCCCCCCAAGGAACTCACTCCCCACCACGGCGAGCTCCTGGTACCGCTCTCTCTCCGGCACCGGGGTCTTACGTGGGAAACCTGTCAGCCCATTGTGATTTGTTGTGCCAGGCTATGGCCCATTTAGGCATGGAGGTGCAGCCCTTGAGTCTCCCCCCCAATACCTTCTTTGGGCCAGCCTTTGCCTCAACGGCACCCTTAGCAGTCCCGCCCCACCTGAGCGTATGGGACCTCGCACGTTCCCAGTGGCAGAGCCCAAGTTCCATTGCCCTGGTTTCGGATACAGCGAGCGTAAAGTATTGGGAGTCCAAGTCGGACTACCCCTCCCTTGCTGACAACCCGGTTTCCCCCGAGGGACGTGATCCAGCTGGTGATGGGCCCGGGGGAGCCTCCCAGTGACCCCACCCATCCTCCAGGGAAACCAAGGAGCTGGACCTGCTAGGCCGTAAGGTCTACTCCTCATCGGCCTTCCAACTATGAGTGGCAAACAGCCAGGCTATAACCAGCAGGTATTTGCTGGATATGTGGGAGTCACACAGAAAATTTAGAAGCCTGCTCCCACCTGAGGCTAGAGAGGAGCATGATGCCTTTCTGGAGGAAGGCAACCTAATCTCCCAAGATCTCCTCCTTTCGGCACGTGATGCGGTGGACACAGCCATTCGCACCGTGGCCTCGGCGGTTACCATCTGCAGGATGGCATGGCTTAGGGAGGCTAGAGCACCCCCTAATGCACAGCAGGCAGTCCTTGACCTGCCCTTGGAGGCGGACGTTTTGTTTCCCCCTGCAACCCTCTCGCTGGTGGGCACTGCGCAAGATCCTCGGGGAGAGGCCGAGTACTTTGGCCTGCTTCCCCACGGACCCACCCCCCCCCCCAAATTCCCTGACTTCTCCCAGAAGGGGACCACAGGGGAGTTTCCTTCCACCGCTTTATTCGCTGCAAAGGCTGGGCCTTTGCCCCTTCTCCTGCAGGGAGCAGCCCACCCTACTTGCCGCCACCCCACTTCGAACCTTGGGCATAGAGACGTTAGGGCATCAGCATCGCAGATGGTCACCACACCCCTTTTCCCCTTGAAAGCGATCGGGATTTGGTGGGAACCTTTCCCCCCTTTTTCCCATTCACTACTGCACTAGCAGACCTTGGATCTGGGGCGACATGGCCCCGACAATATAATGACGCCCCTGCCTGCACCGATGGTAGCTGAGTACTGTGGTCTACCCCACATCCCTTAAGTAGCGACTCCTCCGAAAACGCATGGAAAACCACCCCTTTTCCCTCTCCCCTCGTCCCCCTTCCTGGACATCCCTCTACTGCGCACCTCCTACGCCAACACCATTGCTGGGGACAAGATGCGCATCTCATTGTAGCCCCAGCCCCACTGCAGAGGCTCTGAGACGCGCATATTCGAAGCCTACCCACAAACAGAAGTATGCCTGTGACCCTCATACCTCCCTCAGGTAGGCCTCCTCGAGTCCAGGGGATACCTCTAGTCACATACTGTTGGCTCAACGCGCACCAGCCTTTGTGACCCCCAACCCCAATTCAACAGGAATATCTCCTGCTCACCGAAGGGGACACATCCACTTAGCCAGGGTGGATCCTAACCTCTGAAGGGGGCCAAGGTGAACAGCCCACCCCAAACCATTCCCCTTCCTTATGGGAACGGCAACTCCACACCCTCACCTTGTGGTGATCTAAGTGACAACCAGGGCTCCCACCCTAGGAACCCTCATCCTCAGTCCGCCTCTCAATCCCGGTAGTCAACTCCCCTTATGCCCTTGTTCATAAGCATGGGTCAGGTGTATCTTCCTCGAACCCCATACAGTGAACCTAGGAGAGGACAGCTAGTCGCATCTCTAAATAGGGAATAGAGAGGGGTCACCCTATCGGGTCTTCTCCCATCAGCACCCTCCTCCGCATCACCAGCCATTATACTGGGCAGGAGACCACGCGTAGACAGAAGGGGCCTTCTCAAGGGGCATGTAATCATTTTTCTGTGTTTCGGTATTGTACGCAGGGCACGCCACCCCCCACTGCCTCTGCCTTCTGGTTTTTTGGGGCCTTCCCACTACGCCTGATTGCAGACCTATAACTCTACCACGGGGTTTACCCCCATGTGAGTCAGTGGCGCTCAATAGTACTGCTGTTCCTCCTCAACTCTTGAGGATCCATTTTTTTCCATACACTGCCCATCCACTGGTGTGATACACAGATGGAATCAAGCTAGAGCCCTTTTCTGCAATATCCAGGAGTTTGGGGATCATACTTCCCCAATTTGCCTTCAACTTCCCGCCGGGGGGGAAAATACTTTGTTCGGTCCTCTAACCCCAGAGTACCCTTGAAATACTGCGGTTGCCACCCTGTGGTGAATTCACTTCCTAGACGGGGAGAAAGGAACCTTCCATAGTGTCAGGGTTCTCAGGATATCCCTGTATTAAAAAGTTTTCCTTGGCACCCTCACTGGCGCAGCAAAGCGGTGGCATTCTCCCTCTGGGAAATGCTATAGGTGCTTGAGACCGTGACCTTACACGGTACCTCTACGAAACCTATTGGTCCATGTTAGGGTCCCCAGATGATAGCTGGCGCTATTCCCAATCCTTCTTCTCCCTCTCTCACTCGGGCTCTCGTGATGCGAAACCCTGCAAAATTATAGGCCGAGGGGGCCCTTCCCATGAGTTCTCATGCTACCGCAAGACGTGTAAGGGCTAACTCAATAGCACTGCCTGAGGCCACCTTAGCTTTCAGTGGCTCTGATGCCCCAGAGTCTCTCTCCTGCGAGAACCTGTTTCAAAACAACATGTCCAAATGGCCTTCTTTCAATATAATCATTTCAAATAACAGCCGTTTTGAAACAATCGGGGTTTAACCTGTTTCGAAATGATGGTTCTTATTTTGAAAGTACGTGCTCCGTCCTTTTGAAATAAGAAAACGTCATGTGGACCAAATATCTTTTATTTCGAAATAACCAGTGTTACTTCAAAATAAAAGTGCTGTGTAGACATACCCTTAGAGTGATCAGTTCAGGGAGTAATCGCCACCCTTCTTCATTCTCGTCTGAGACACGGCTAATATGGCTAAACCCGCACTTGTTGGCATCCAGCATTCTCCCACGAGACCACGCTGCAAAGCCCATTGCTAGACACTATATTCTGTCCATCATACTTCACGTTTCCACCTATGTGAAGCACCTAACGCAACCCTCTATGTTCACGTTGTGTCCTTTATTCCGGTTATGGTGACCTTGATCCGACCTGCTTATGTTCATAATGTCTTGGTGGGATCAGTGCTGCCCTTGTCCTGGGCTGGTCCTCAGCTCTTGATTCTTCTGGGCCATGTCAAGGCCTCTTTGCCTCTTGATTCCGGCTAACATCTTGTTGCTGGGCTTGTCCCATGTGGGGTATGTTGCTGTGCTGAAGGCAGAAGAACCAACTCCACCCGCCATCCATCAGCATGGCTAGTAGTCACCCATTACTGAATGCATCCAAGCAGTGCTCGAAGAAGAACGGTGGGTTACTCACCCAGTAACCACCCTTCTTCGAGATGGGCTGCTCGGATCCATTCAGGTCCCTCCCCTCCGTCCCCGCATCTGGAGTTGGCAACTCTAAGGAACTGAGGAGGGGTCGGAAGGCGGCCGTATATATAGCCACAAGGTGGCGTGAGGGGTGGAGGCTGCTACCCTCTCCTGACAGGCTAGGACAAGTTTTTTTCTGACCAATCCGGTGCTCCAGCACGGAGACACATATTACTGAGTGGATCTGAGCAGCCCATCTCGAAAAAGGACCGTTACTGGTAAGTAACCCACTGTTACTTCAAGCATTTTGTCTCTCTATTACCCTGGGACCCACATGGGTACAACACTGCTGCATTGTACATAAGTACCTCTTTAAAGTTCCTTTACATTGCCAACATGGAGTAAAGAGATCTCAGTTTAAATCAGACTCAGGTCTCACAGTTGGCTATTTTGCAATCTGAAGGCCAAGGAGTAGCATAAGTATTCCAGCTCCTTATATTAGCTACACGTACTTGTTCACTAATATTCCAGTTATTTTCCCAACATAAGGAACTTGTTTATTATGTTTTATAGTACTACCTAATTATTATTAGGTTCATTTTTAAAGATTGCTCATTCTCCTTCTCCCCTCCCCCGATGAGAAACACTTGTGCAATATGAATATTTGTTAAAATGTAACAATAGGTTGTTAAATCATTTACTAGGGAGAGAACTAATAAAACTATGCATTTTCTTCAACAGAAAATGCTTATGTTAACACCAGTAAAGTGCTGTGTATTAATAGCCTATTTTTATTACTGGTTTTAATTATAATGTTCCAAATTCCCATAATCAACATTACTCAGTCAGCCAGCATTAAACTCGTGCATAAAAATGCTACAACAATTTCTATTGCTACAGCTAAATCAGACTGCCACCGGTCCCCAAATCTAAACAAAACCAGTGCCTGTCAGTCACAAAAATAATTTACAGACTACATGCAACAAGAAAACCACACTCTATTCATATATGCTTTATTTTAAATTAAAGAAAACAAGAAAAAACAAAAGTAAAGACTTCAAGAGGAAGCATTGTGGTTGTCTCCTCTGAACATTCTGCAGGAACCCTGAGAACAAAATAATTGCTGTCTCTGCACACAGGCAGAGTTCATCAGAACGTAAATGTGGTATGCCATTCACAAATGCGCCACATGTCGTCTAAATCACAGACACAAACACTATTGAACTTTTCTCACAAGCTGGGTATGCTGTAAGTCCCCCTAATTACAAAGGTCTAATGGCATTGTTTTTTCCTCCTCTAAAACCAGTTTCTCTAATGGAAAATATAAATATCAACTCCTCTGTAGAAAAGTTGAGATCATGAGCAGTAAAGGTGGTCTGAGCTAGAACGTCCAGAGCTGACACGGGTGAGGCAATCAAACTCTTTTCTTTTGTAAATGACTTATTAGCTGTTTTTTCACTTTTCTTTCAAGAGTGGTCATCAGCCTGTCTTCCTACAATTTGAGCCAAGATTTCAAAATGAGTGGCACCCAGCTCCCACTGAAATTCAAGGAATCCTAGCCTCTTTTGGAAATCCCAGTCATGATGGGAGAATCTCAGACTAAACCAGAAATCTCTTAGTTGGATCAATTTCCTTTATTAAATCATTTCTGTTTTTCACTCAGATGTTCCTAGAAATGATTATTTGGTCAAATAAGTCAGACCTTGATGACAAATCTGTAGTTGTATACAACAAACTGTACGCTAACAGTATTTGTCTTTATGGTTCCTGTATGTCTGCTACTGAATGTTAGTGGGTCTGCTCATCTGCTTTCTTGTAACACGAATGAAGGGAGGAGGTGGTAGTTCTGCCTCTACTTAAATTTGCCTGATACTTCCCATTATAAGAAAGTATTATCAATGACATACAGCTTTGCCAAACGTAACCATTCAGGCTGAACTTTTCCATGCTAGGTGTCTACCTCAGACCAAGGTTTCTTGTGGAATGTTATAGTCAAAGCAATTCAGCTGCTTCCAGGAAAACAAAAGAAAATATTTTTTTTAAAAAAGTGTATAATTAGTTTGTTGAGAAGCTCAAGACTCTCTACAGTTTGGAGCAGGAATGTGAAATTTGGGGTGAAAGGGTTGCCTTTTATGTCAGGATGTACCTTTTGCTATCCCTATGACAAAAGGGAGCTAGTCTTAATGTTTTCCTCTGAATACTGTATGCGCACCCCGGTTGCCATTATGGGTTGCTTATGTATTTCACTGATGAGAGAGTGCAGGAAGGTCATCCTCTAGCTGTACATACATAGAATCCTTCTTCCACTGAGCCAACCAGCTGCAATGAGAAGAAACATACAGAGGAGACCACTTTGACAATGAAAGAGACATGAGGCTGGGAAGATGCAAGGGGGCATGTCTGAGGTGCAGGACAATGTTCCCCCTAAGCTGTGTGGCCACACAGCTCTCCCCCCCCCCACTGCCCTGTACAGGGGACGCTGCCCACCGCACACGGCCAGCAGCCAGAGCCCCTACCTGGCTGGAAGACGCTGTCTTCTAGCCAGCGGAGATCTGCTCCAGAGCTGGGAGTTATTGAAACTCCCACCAAGAGAAGCTCTGATGGAGCATGCTCAGAACATCTGAGCATGCTCTGTCAGTGCTTCTCTGGCTCCAGGAGCCATGCCTGGGACTCACGTGGCCAGGTAAGAGGCGTGTCAAGCCAGCTGGGGGTTACTGGGGGGAGTGGGTCAGGGTAGGAGGAGGGGATCTAGCTGGCTCAGGGAGGTGCTTATTGAGAGAGTTGGGGGGGGGGGAGAGCATCGGGCCTGCAGGGGGTTGTACAGGATCTGGCCTGCTGGGGGGGGGGAGTGGCCCGCATAGCGAGCAACTTGCATTGCTCAGCTGCCTCAGGACCTTAGAGAGAACATTAGCAGGATGGAAAGGGCGAGTCCCCTGTGGGGAATCCAGGAAAATAGAGCCCAAGAATGGGGTTCTGGAATTTCCCTAGATGGTTATTACTTATTCAGCTGCTTAAAAAAATAAAAAAAAATAATAAAAAAATCTATTCTACACTGTGTTCATGAGACCTAATAAAGCCTTCTGATTTTCTCACTAGCTATGAATTACTTCTGACTGGCAGGTGGGGTACATGGGACATAAGAGCTCCCATCCAAGAGGGCTCACTGAGGGAAGCTCACAGTGAAAGAAGGGAGCTGACCACCCCAAGGCCAAATTCCAGAAGCAGCTGCACTGGCACAAGGGGGGCCTGAGGGAAAACCCACTCCACTAGATTTCTCTCTTGCTTCACCCAGAGTGGTCCCAGAGCACCATTCCTGTGGGACTTCATCATAGTGGTGCAGAAGATGGTTGGATGCACTCTGTGGACAAGAGCGCCTGGCAATAAGTGGCAATGAAACAAAAAAGGAGCTAAAGGAAATAGCAGAAGATGAAGTATGTCTGTCTAGATCAGAAAGAAATGAAGGGCCTGTGCTGAAAGAGAGGGTTGCATATTGGAAGGTGCACCAAGCTTCAGTGAGTGGTGCAGCTAAAGGAAGGCAATCAAATTCAGTTTTAAAATGGATAGCTGTGTTAGTCTAGTCCAGTCAAAAAACAACAAGGAGTTGTGTGGCACTTGAAGACTAACAGATTTATTTTTTGCATGAGCTTTCGTGGGAGAAGATCCCACTTCCTCAGATGCTTCGAAGATGGGTGAACTTACAGAAAGGAATGAAACTAAATGCAAGGCCAAACACCAACTTAGATAGGGCTCCAAAGGGGGTGGGAGCCACCAGAGTGGCAATGAGATGTCCCCAAAACACATCTCAAGCCAGCAAGGAGTCTTACCAGCCAGGACTGAATGATCAAGGTCACAGTGAAGCCAACAGAGCTGTAAAAGACAAATGTCATTGCCGACACAGCTAACACAAGCTTGCCCCCTGCAGTCACAACAGAACTTTTTTCTCTGCACTCCACCAGCTCACCCAACCCATTCCTACCAAAGTCCTGTGCTGCTCTGCCACCCTCTTCCTTCCACAGCTGGACTTACAGACAGCTCCGATAGCTGACACTGCTCCTCCCACTGTCTCCTCTTTAGGATTTGTGTTGTGAACTGTGTGGTGTTTAATAATAAAGATTCAGTCTCAGAAAAATAAACTGCTTATTTCTGTTTTTACAACACACGTGCACCTCTGCCAACACACATCTTTAGCTGCACAACCCTGCAATATCACAGTAATGATTAAAACAAATTCACGGAGTCTCTGTCAAATTGGACCCTGAGTGCCTTCCTTATCCATGTGTCCGTCCCCCCCCCACCCCTCCACGTGCGACCCCTAATAGCCCTGGCATCTGGCTGTTCACATGCAGAGGCAAGTCAATCTACCTCAATGGTCTACCCAGGGCAAACTTCTCACCCTTAGGTTCACAGAAATTACGTAGCTGGCGGCTGTGTGCTGTAGCCACAGGAATATTTTCCTCATTTAAATTCAGCTTGCCATGAAATCATTTCCAGTACACCTTTAACCTGCCAAATACACATTCAACAATCATTTGGCATCTACTCAGCCTGTTATTGAAGCGTTCCGTCTTGTTATCCAAGTTGCCTGTGTAAAGCTTCATGAGCCATGACATTAGCGGGTAGGCTGGCTCCCCCAGGATCACTAGGGGCATCTCAGTACCCCTTTTTGTAATCTTTTCATCTGGGAAAAAGGGCCCTGCTTTTAACTTCCAGTACAGCCCTGTGATCTTGAAGATACCAACATTATGAGCCTCTCCCAAATAACCGTCTGTTGATCCACAAGTGCCTGCATTACCATAGGGACGCAATCCTTCCTACTGATGTACTCAATTGCCACATGTTCTGGAGTCAAAATTGGGATAGGCATGCCATCTACTGCCCTGCCACAGTTAGAGAATCCAGTCGCTGCAAATCTATCCAGTATTTCACACACATTACACAGAGTCCCACAGTCCTTCACAGTAGAATGTGATTAATAGACCTGCACACTTGTGATAACACAGCCCCAACAGCAGACTTGCCAACACTAAACTGATTAGCAACTGCCTGGTAGCAGTCTGGGGTTGCTAGCTTCCCCACAGCAATCACCGAGTGCTTCTCCACCGAGATGACAGCTCTCATTTTGGTGTCCTTTTGCAGTAGGGCAGATGCCAGCTCTGTGCAGAGTTCCTGAGAAGGTGGTTTTGTGCATTCAAAAGTTCTGTAGCCACTGCTCATCATCTTCGACCTACATAACAATGAGATCCCACCACTCAGTGCTTATCTCACACTCACAAAAGTGTCATTCCCCTGGGTGCAGATGTTCCATGAATGTAAACAGTAATGTGGTGGTGTTTATCCGCCTGTCGCTCAGCAGGCCAAGCTCCTTGGATTCCTGTTCCAGTTCAGAGCTCATGATCTTCAGTGCAACAAGCCATGATGTGTTCAGAATGCTGAAAGCAACACCAGAGAGCAGCACGGGATCCATCTTTGCAGATTCAGATGGTGGACTCGTAGTAAACTGTGAGGAAAAAAGAGCCATGATGTCATGGGACATTGAGCCAGCATCCAAGGTGCTTTGCACTCCTCTCCCCCATCCCAGAATTCCTAGTGGCAGAAACTACCCCATTGTACATTGGGATAGCTGCCCACTGTGCACTGCTCTCATTGGCAATACTACTAAGTATGGTCACTTTCGTGATAAAGTGAGTACTGTTTGGACAGGCACACACGCTATAATTACAATGCTTTTTAATACTGGTACAGCTAATGCTGAAAAAGCTTTCACATGTAGACATGGCCAAGGTGGTCCAGATCGAGCAGAGCCAGAAAGTCTTCTACACTCTGGAAACAGCTCTAATCCAGAATCCGCTTCTAGTAAATGTAGATTTTGACAAGCCCTTTATTGTGCTCAGTGGCTCCTCAGACACACAGCTGGGCACAGCCCTAATGCAAACTGATCCCCTTAAGAGGGAGAGGCACCCCGTAGCATATCTCAGAAAGAAGCTACTGCCCTGGGAGCAGACTTGTGTTAGCATAGAGAAGAAGTACCTGATGATGGTGTTGGATCTTAAGAAATTGCATCCATATCTGTTTGGTCAGCATGTTACTGTGAACGCTGACCACTCAACTCTCATGTGACTACACCAAATGAAAAGGGCTAATGCCAGGCTCATAAGATGGAGTCTGATCCTTCAGGATAATGATATGGATGTCAGATGGTCCTTGTTAAGGGGAATGCCAATGTCATAGCTGATACTGTGTCACAAAGACTGGGGGACTGAACTTCCCAGGTCACCAGTTGAAGTGATCCCCCCAACCCACTTCAGTCTCAAAGTGGAGAAATTCATAATATTTTCTCTGATTAGTTTATATACCTCAGTTTCCGCTATGGATTAGTCATCTATTTCTATGTTGGCACTAGGATTTCAGAGACCACTAGAAGTCAGAGGGAGCTTTCTCTAGCTGTATGTACACAAACAGTGGCCAGGATCCCTCTTCCCTTGAGCCAACAGGTTGCAACAGGCAAAAACAAAGAGGAGACCACCTTACTCAAGAAAGAAAAGAAGTCGGAGGATAAGCAAGCAAGTCTGAGACTGATTGCAGGAGGGGCTACTATGGGGGAATCCAGGGGAGCACAGCCCAAGAATGGGTTTCTGGAATTTCCCCAGATGGTCACTTCTGTAATTTTTTCTTAATATTGCTAAAAAAAAAATCCTATGGATCAGAATATAGGCTTAGTAAGGAAATTGTACTGCAGCCTTAGCTGTGGAGCAACTGGAGTGAATGAAAAATCTGCGAGAAACTGCAATAGGCACTTACCCCAAAGAACATAGCGGCCAGTCCTCAGCCATTCCACCAACTGAGGATCAGATGCTATATTGGCATGGATATGGGTTCATCTCTGTTCTGTTAACCTTAATGTAAATTCAGCGTGGGAAGGGACAGAATGGATAGGCTGCACTGGTGCTAGCAATTCTGAAATATGTGCCATAAGCCAGAACCCCATGTTCCAACCCACAAGCTTTAGCAATACCTATGACAGAGCAGGAACAAATGCCATTATAGTGACCGTGAATCAAATTTCATAGTCCCAATTACTAAGGATGAAATCATCCTCTGCTTGCTGCACAATGATGCCTTTTCTAGCAAGGGAGGAATAAAAGCTTTTCTTGTTTTGTTTTCTTTTTTAAGTTGGTTACATCACTATCTAGTGGGTGGAATTCCACCCAGTTGCACAACAGGGTTAATTGGAACAATCGCGCTGAAGTTAATCAAATTACTCTGAGTTGCACAGATCATTTGGCCTGGCTTCTTTTAAAATGTGGATTTTGTGTTTGAGAATGCAGGTCAAAGCATCATCCTTTGCATTTGCAGGAGTGCAAGCATAATATAGGCCTGTTTGAAAGCAAATATCATTGTAAATGTAAACTCTCAGATTTTATGTTGTAAAGAAAGGGTTACCAAAAAAAAAAAAAAAAGAGCTAGGCTAACTATGGCTATGTCTACACGATAGGGCTCGGTTAAGCCATTTTAATTAAGTCTACTTTAAGCCGGTTTAACGTAGACCTTATTAAGTCAGCTTAGCATGTCTACACTCAAAATGCAGTAGACTGCCCATGTCCACACTGGCAGCTGCTAGGTCGCCCTACGAGTGGTGTATTGTGGGAAGCTGGCCCACAGTGCAGCACAGCAGAAGTGCCCCTCTCTCCCGGCCACTCCTTTACTACAGGAAGTGAGTGACCACACCACCCTCCATAGTGTGTGTGGCAACAGGGAGCCCAGGGAGCCTGACGTAGCCCAGTTGTGTGCCACCACAGCACTCCACACCCTCCATGCATTGCCCAGACTCCTCCGGCTCTGGACCAGGTGCAGGAGAGCAACTGCCAGCACAGGGGCAGGGCACAGCAGTTAAGATTCAAACACTGGGACACAGCCCATAGTGGAAGGTGAAGTCAAATCACCTGTTGTAATGGGGAAAAAAATCCATAGTCAAGATTCAATCCTGCTTTCACACAATCTAATCTAAAAGAAATAGCAACTTACTTTCTTTGTGCTGTTTCCCAGTCTTTGAATCTTAACAGCTGCTTTGATTTGCTGTTACAGTGTGACCTGATCCTATGTCCTCCACTCCTCTGCATTTATTTCCTATCATTCTGTAAGTCCCCCCCATCTTCAAACTGTCTGAAGTGGGATTTTTCTCCCATAAAAGCTCATCCAATAAATAAATTTGTTAGTCTTAAACAGTGCCTCCAGACTCCTTGTTTGTTTTACAACAATATCAGGGGAGTCCTCTGAGAAGGGGACACACATAGGGTTGGGCAGAGAAGGGGAGAGACAGGCAGGGTCGGGCTGAAAAGGCAAGGGGGGAGACACCTGGGTTTGGGCAGAGAAGTGGGGAGACACGCAGGGTCAGGCTGAGAATGGGTGAGACAGGCAGGTTCGGGCTGAGAAGTGGGGGAGATGCCAGGTCGGGCTGAGATGCCCAGTGGGGCTGATATGCAGGGGAGATGCTGGGTCAAGCTGAGAACAGGGGAAGATTCTAGGTCAGGCTGAGATGCCAGGAGAGATACTCCATCAGGCTGAGATGCCCAGTCGGGCTGAGTTGAAGGGGAGATGCTAGGTGGGGCTGAGATGCCAGATTGGGCTGAGATGCAGGGTAGGTCCCGGATCAGTCAGGGAACATGCAGAGTTTGGATGTGGTACACTCAGCTGGGAATGCTGCCAGCTGCGTTGTGCCTCCTCTCCAGCCCCCATCCGCATGTTTTCTGTAGTCAGGAGGCCAACTAAGTCAACGTAAGGCAACTCCCCGGCCACATTGCCTTAAGTTGACTTAATAAAGTCAACTTAACTGTAATGTTGACTTTATAAGTGGAAGTTAAGAAGTCAGCTTTAATGATGGGGAAAGTTGACTTTGTTAGCTTGCGGTGTGGCCTGGGCTTTATTTAAGTCAACTTAAGGACCCTTAAGTCAATTGAAAGCCCCAGTGTAGACATAGCCTATCATTACAATGTAACTTCCTGTGATTTTAAGCTGCAAAGTTTCCAAGCTGTAAACACTGGTCAGTAACAAACTAACTATCTTGCTAAATTTTTGTTTTTAAAAGCTAAAGGACCGCTGAGAGCAATTGATAAGAATTGTTTATTAAAACTGTAATGCATCAAGGACCAAAAGAACACCACTTTCATCTTGAGCAATTTCTCAAGGTTGTAAATTCAGGGGAAATAATCTCCTGTCTGTCTGTCAAAGTTTTATAAGTTAATTGATTAGCAAAGAAATTAAAAACTAGTGTGTAAATCTGTGTGATGGAGGAGTGAATGTGTATAGAAGTGATAAGATGCTAGGAAGGGAGATGTACCAGTCCTCAGACAACAAGGCACCAGATGGCTGAGAAAGGTAAAAGAACGAAGAAGAAGAAAAGAATCCTGAGGACACAATGACAAAATTGGCACCTGGAACAGAACAGTAAAAATGTTATGCTGGTTATGTCTGTGAGTAATAAATCATGGCTATGTTCACACCTAAATACTTATTTCAAAATAAGTTAATTTTGAAATAAGCAAATTCAAAAACAAAAAACACTTAATTTGATTTAACTTAAATCAAATTAAGGAAAAATACCAAATTGAAATAGGAAGTCCAGGCATAGGACTATTTTTATTTGGGAGAGGGGCATCCTGGGAGGTGTGGCAACATGGCTCCCTGGCAGGGCCATGTTGCCACCCCATACCCTGCCTGGCTCGCACCAGGAGAGCCCACACCTGGGGGAGCAGGGGGGGAGCCGCAGTCCCCCCGGCTGCCCGCTTGCTTGCCATGCACCCTGGGAGGAAGGTCATTCTATTATATCAATATGTAGGAACATATTGATGTAACAGAGCCAGACAGGGTTATTTTGAAACCACGGTCAACCCTCATTTCGACATATAACCAGGTTTTATTATATCAAAAAGATTTTCCTTATTTTGAAATAAGGGAGCTCCTTATTTCAAAATAAGGAAAACGTCATCTGGAAATGTCTATTTTTAAATTGAAACAACTGCTGATGTTTCGATTTAAAAGGCTCATGTGGACATAACCCCTCATATCAAACATGGGAACAACATGACAGTTTTCATAGACTTGCATGTAGTCTGGGCCCTATAAAGAGGGTGAAGAAAATGAGGGACTTTGGAATTGGAGAACAAACCCAAGGAGCATCATGTCACAATTGCTTGGATCCCACTCCACCCCCTTGAGTTCATTCACCTGGTGAGTGGTTTGACTCAAGCACTGCTAACTCTCTCCCTCCTCCAGGACAGAGAGAGGGAGTGTGTGAATGTGAGATTGTGTGAGTGCAATGAATATGCTTTAGCATGCATTTTGGATCTTTGTATTTACAACAAAAGTGGCATACCACCTTATACCCCCTGAATAAGATCTTGTTGCTCATTTACTATGAGTAACAGTAGAAAGCAGGGGTGTCTGTGATTGTCTTTAGATATTATGGGAGTTTGAGTCTCAGTCTTGGGCCAGGGCCCCCCAAAATTCTCCCACACAGACAAGTTTCCATTTTGTCAGAGGAACAGAGTTATCATCCATTGCCTAAAGCTCTGGCATGAAAACCATCTGTTTTATAGGTTGGATACAGACCACTGAACCCTTTAAAGGCATGGAACTTGACACGGTATCAATAGGAAGCCAGTACAAGGAGCAGAGGACAGTTTTGATGTGCTCACAATAAAGTGTTTCAAGGGCGATGAGCTCCAGAGTTCTGTACTAGCTGGAGTTGTCCAAGAGCTCATGGCCTTTCCCTGCTATCACACTGCTGAAATCCACACAGGAGGTGACAAAGGCATGTGTAATTGAGACCAAGTCATCAGCCACCAGGTTGGCATGGCATCAGACACATTGTGATGGTTGCAAGCATTACTTGTAAATGCTGCTATGTGAGAGCTTAGAGAAAGAGGAATACTTCTGAACAGACTAATGGATCAGCTGTTGCTGTGCACCTTAATCAAAGAGAATTGCACCATAATCAAACACTTCCCAGTGCTTTCCTCTGCCTACCAGCATCATCTCTGCCTAGACTGAATTCAGCTTTATCCAGCTGTTGTTCTTGCCTGAGCTGATTGCACCTAAGCACTGGGCTTGCATGGTGATAATGGTGTGGTGTACGTGGTGAAGAATAGAGCGAGCCGTTTGTAATCTGCATATTACTGACATTTGTTCATTAGAGAGACAAGGAAAAGCAAAGTACTGCCTTTTATAGGATAAGAGTTCATCACTCACCAACAGAAGTTGGTGCAAGAAAGGATATTATCTCACTCACTTCATCCTTGACTTTTGCCTCCCCACATCACCCCCACCCCCTCATGTGGGCCCCCTGCCACTCAGCCCCCTTCAAGGCAGCACAACCGCATTGCTGCTCCCTGCTGCCTCCCCTCTGTGACCCCCATTTGGCCACCACCTCATCAGTCCCTACCCACGTTCCTTTCCTCCTCTCACACCCTCCCATTCGCTGCCTATACAACTGTATCACCAGTCCTCTGCTGCATCCCCCCCCATTCCTTGCTGGGGCCCACTACTCAATGCACTCCCTCCACCCTAGTCCCCCCATCTCAAATGGGTGGCTGGCACTGCAAGGAGTGTGGTTCCTCTGCCCCAGCTAGCCCACATATGTAACTTGAGGCAGCTAGGAGATTTATAACAGCCAGCCAGCTGCCAAAATCCACCCTGCCCCTTTGAAATCCACCTTGCCCCCTATTTAAGGCTGCCTATGGTCTCCACTGCCACCTAGGAGTAGGGCAAGGATCCCAGAACTTCACTACTTGTGCCCCTCAGGGAGCTGGGGAAGTCTTGTAAATTTTACAGCTCTGCCCAGCTCCTGACAGAAACCAGGGAATGGAGAAGCCCCAGGCAATCTCCCATGGCTCCCAGCAGGGTACAAAAAGGGGAGAAGCCCCCCAGAAGCAGGCAGGGGTGGGGTTGAGAAGCCAGAACAGCTGGACCCCATTTGCCAGGAGAAAGAGGGACAGAGTTGGCTCCCAGTAGGGAATGAGGAGGAGAAAAGCCCAGGGCTGGCTGCTAGGGAATGAGGGGAATCTCCAGGAGCACAGGCTCTCAGCTACCTTATTTGCCCATTAGGTTGCTGGAAGTACTTCTGGTGAGGACACACGCCACTGACCCAAGGAGGGTAGTATGGACTACTTATGGTGTCTATAGGTCAACTGATGTTAAGTCAACTTATTTTTTACTGCAGAAAAGGCCTTTGACTCCAAGAAACTATCCATCAGCTCCATTAAAACAGTTTCTGTCCCATAATGCAACCTGAATCTGTGTTGTGCCAGGTCTAGGATATTAGCTTCAGTTATAACTGCTTGTAATCTGCATTGGTCTTCTCTCCAAGATTGCTCAGGAACAAAAGATTTGAAGCTTGAAGGCAGCTGGTTAAAACCAATGTAACCACAGTGGGTTTCTTCATTGTTGGTTGAATCATTGCATGTTTGATGAAGAAAGGGAACAGCCCTTCCCTGAAAGAGGAATTGGCTATTTTGGCGTCATGAATAGCACTAGGTGCTCGTGACTCTTATCCCAGCTAAGAAAGCAAGGGTTAGAGACAAGTTTTGGGCTGGGACTCCCATCGGTCAATCTGTCATCACCACACATGTAGCTCACTTTTTACTTTACAGCAGTGTGCATTGGCAGTGATTCAGAATCAGTTTTCCCCAGAGTAAAATGCAAGAAAGAAATCTGTTAATGCTTAACCTTTGCATTTTAGTCTGAAATTCCAATGAAATGCTTCAAAGTTTAAGGCATCATTTTAAACACCGACTCTGGCGTGAATGACCATTTTCTTTGTACTTCTCTTGGAAGCGATTAACTTTATACACAAGAGTATTAAAGAGCAGTCCCGATAAGCATCTCATGAGATGGAAACACAGATTAGGAGTCAATGAAGTACAACAAAATAATTAAATTCAGTTTCATCTATGCAGATAATACACAAGACGACTTAAAATCAGTTGTAAAATCTCTCTAATCCACTGATTTATTGCCTTCATTAAAGTAACAGTGACCTCCGTTTAAGATTTGTTCACCCCGTCAATCTGCCTAGTCCAGTATAGAAAAATAAAAACACAAGAATGTGTTTTTTTGAGGAATTATGCCTTCAGAATACTTTTACTGCACTGTGTGTTAAAAGAAATCATCAAGGTTGTAAAGTCAGATGCTCAAAGTTAGGAGATGTGAGAACTAAGGTTGCCTGTTCAACCTTACTATGGCTCCTTTGTGTATGTGAATTATAAGAGAGTCTTTAATTACATGATCACTTGTTTTTTTCCATGGGACCCCTGCCTTACTCAGTACGCAGTGAGCAGCTACTGAATATTTTGTTTTAACTTCATTTTCAACATGTGGCTCTCTGCCTTATTTACTGCACACTAGTCAAACTGTGCTATGAAGACAATTATTAATTCCCTCATGGGCTTCTCTATGGTTATGATCACTACAATATGCAAGTGCTACACAAACATTACTTTATTGTAACAAGACACCTGTGAGGTAAAGAGGTGATATTGTCCCCACTTTGCAGGTGGGTACAAAGGCTGATGGACTAAGGTCAGGTAGGCCTTTCCTTTCACTAATGTTTATGGTTCCATGAATACAATATTTCACACAGTGTGCACAGATGCTGAATACGTTACTAAATGGGAAAATAAATAGCTTCTTAAAACACATTGATAGCTAAGCCTTTTGCACAGAGTGCTCCTTTTTAAACATCAGGAGAGGTACAATTCCATTTGTAAATCTTGTTGCTTGTCGGATGGGTTTGGAATTAAAAGGGAAGGTAGCCTAAGGGGTTTCATGTGTCAGGGCACAGTATGTCATCTAGTGGTGTCAAGCAGCAAGACGAAGACTCACTAAAAATGGTTTCAGATTTCCAAACCAATCATAGTGGGAAGCTATAGCTACTAACATATAATAACTGCACGTCCCATGGCAGGAAAAGACGTGATGTCTTACGCATGTTATAGTAAGCCTAGACCAAAGCCTGATGGTATGACGTCATTAACCTCATGACTCCTGATCTCTCAATTCTGTCTAACTCTCCACTGGCAGAAATAAACTTGGTGTCATCCAGACTCCAGAAGAACTCTCTTTATTCTCCTGAAAGCAACCTATCTGTGATGGCTCTGAGGTCAGCAGCTCTATTTAAGTGCAGCCATGCAGAGTAGGGGATTATCTATTCTTTTCAAATGACATAATGACCTATGAATATAGATGTACTTGAGTAGGTTAAACGTAGCAAATATACCAGCTGTTGTGTGAATTCACAGGTTAATTGTTTCTGTCATGCATCACCAATCTATCAAGCAACCAACACATTGTACAGGAGGGAAGGGAGCATGAAAGAGTTATTTGTCGTCATGAAAATGCATTCTGCAGTCTTGTTTTATCTTCCACCGGTAGAATGTGGTCCCATAAAAAGACATCACTTCATCTGCTTTGTCACTTTAAAATGCATAGCTTTTATGTCTGACTGGCAGAAGTCACTCAATCCTGTGTGCATAACTACTAGTTCTGTGTTGCCCAGAGGCAGATTAGGGACCTCTAGCCCTCTGGACCTCCTGCAATGGTGGTCCCTGCCCCTGGAGGTGGACCAGCCAGCCCAGGGGTGGGAGAGCAATGATGAGCCCAGCCTCCTGCCCCGGGCAGCTCCACTGCCCCCCAGCACTGCATGGCGGAGGGCCCCTGGGCATGGGCCCCATAAGCCCATGAGTTAATCCACCCATGGTGTTGCCACACTATGTCTTGCCCAGAATCTTGAATCTTAACCACCACCAACACCACCACGAGTCCTGTGGCACCTTGAAAGACTAACGCATTTCTTCAGGCATAAGCTTTTGCAGGCTCCAACCCACTTCATCAGATACATGATGGGTTGGAGCCCACAAAAGTTTATGCCTGAAGAAATCTGTTAGTCTTAAAGGCACCACAGGGCTCTCATTGTTTTTGCTGTACACAGACTAACATGGCTACCCACCTGTAAAGTTTTAACAAGAAAAGTTAGCAGTGCATGGAACATGGTGTGAATGAGACAACAGATCACAATACCAGAGAGAACCTGTAAATCGGGTCGCCTACTGGGTGGGCCACGTTGGCCATCCAAGGGTGGCCGTCGACAGTCCTGGCCTCAGGGCACCCGCAGCACACCTGGACCCTGCCTTCTAGCCTACTGCAGGGCGAGGTGGTCAAGGCAATCAAGGCTTCAGCCCCCTCACAGGGCAAGCGCAGTCACAAAGCGTCCCTGCCTTCAAGCCCACAGCCAGGCGAGGCAGTCAAGGCAATCAGGGCTTCACGGGGCAAGGTTCAGTGTTGGGGTTTGTAGCAGCAAGGGTCGAGGGGACGGAGACGCAGGCCCGCCCACTCCACTGTGTCTCAGCCCAGGGCCCTAATGGGTGGTCACAGGCCACCCGATAGCTAGTGGTGTGCCTGCCGAAACACACTAGCCCTGCAGGGCTAGTCCGCACCCCTCCCCTGGGCTACTTTGTCCATCTTCCCTACCAAATCCCCGGGTACTTTCCCAGCGGTAGGCCAGTCAGGCCTTCAGCCTTCGCCGCGGGTGGGTCTGGACCTCCCACTGTATCTTCAGCCAGCGGCAGTTCCTCCAGGTCGCAGGTATTGGGTGGCCTTGGGTTGGCCACGTCCTCTGCAGAGGGCAGCTCATCCAGCTCCTGCAGGCCCTGCTCGTCTCCTCCCCCGGCAGCTCTTCTGCTGAAGGTAACTCCTTCAGGTCCTCGCCCTGGGCGGGGTTGGTGGGGTCATCGAGGCTCTGGTCACGCCCTCGCTCCTCCTGGTCTGGGAGATCTACCTTCCATCTGGTGTGCCTCCTTCTCCCTTGTGGCTGTTTGGTCCAGCCCCTTAAATAGTCCTCCCTTCCTCCCACCCAGCCCCTTTGGTTCCCGGCCCACACTGGGTCCGTGCCCTTCCCTGGCCAGCAGGGGAACTGCAAGAGCTCGGGTCTGGGCTGCACCTTGCTACAGAACCACTCTCTCTGTTTCTGCCTATGCTAGCTGTGTACCTAGATTAACTCTATAGATCTTTAAGGGGGCAATTTCTCAGACTCACTTTTTTCCTTTTTTGTTTACAGTACAAGGTGTTATATTTTAATTATTAGATATAGCAGACAGGGAACTGGACTGGAATGAAGGAAGGCTGCATTTTTTTCCTAGCTGTGCTAATCAGGCTGCTGCTGACAGTAGGGCCTTAGTTTGATTAGAGGCTCTAAGCACTAATGTTGATAATTTATGCTGAGTTTGTCCAGTTCTTTTTCTCCCATTACTAGAACTTAAATCTTGTCAGCAGTTCTGTAAAGATTTTTCCTCAGAGTTGCTAGGTTTTATTCCCTGCAAGCCAGCAAAAAAACAGTAGCAAACACACTACAACTTTTTCATTCTAACAAATTATTTTACAAGAAAGAACCTCTCATGAACCACCTGCCATCCTTAGCAACCATGTTTTGAATGCAAGCTGCAAAGTAATACAGGCCATTACATTCTAAATATTCTCTTTCCAGTTGGAAATGATAGGAACTTAATTACTGTTAAAACAAAAGCCAGGAGGTGGATTCAGCAGAGAATTATGTTGGGTTTGCATTCCACTTGAACTAGCAAAAGCAGCGAGCATCCTGTGGCACCTTCTAGACTAACAGATTTTGTCAAGCGTACGCTTTCGTGGGCTACAACCTGCTTTGTCAGATGCAAGGAGCAATGATTTCAAATTGCAGCTGGGGAGGTCGAGGCTGGATATTAGGAAAAACTTTTTTACTAGGAGAGTGGTAAAGCACTGGAATGGGCTACCTGGGGAGGTGGTGGAATCTCCATCTTTGGAGATGTTTATGGCCCGGCTGGATAACACTCTGGCTGGGATAATTTAGTGGGACTGGTCCTGTTTTTTTTTTGGCAGGGGGTTGGACTAGATGACCTTATGAGGCCCCTTTCAACCCTATGATTCTGTGACGCTCACTGCTTTTGCTATACACAGACTAACACAGCTACCCCTCAGGAAAACTCATGAACTACCACTTAAAGCAGTGTGAAGAACTGATTTTTTTTCCCCCGTTTGTCACTAGTTTTGTTTTGCTTTTTTGTTTTGGGGGTTTTTTCAGGTGGGGAGAGCACAAAAAAAAGCACTAACAAAACCAGCTAACCGAACCAAAACCTATTTATTCCCAAGCTATTTATTAAATCAAAAAATTTAGGAAGAATTCATTTTAGGTTAAACAAAATGTTTTATGTGTATTATTCTTAAAAGTGCAGGAAATGAAGGACTAGCAGTACAAAAATTTAGTGGAAAGATAGGGTAGTAGCATGACATTTAGCCTAGAGATTACTTACCGAAGTCCTTAGCCAAGATGCAGAAGACACAGCTTTGAATCCGTGCTCTGAAGCAGGGGACGGATCCAGGGTGTCTTCCATTCTAGGTAAGTGCCCTAACTGGTAAGCTATAGGATATTCTGGGCCTGAGAGCTGTCTCTTCTGAAAAGTCATTGGGCAAGAAAAACTGATTCTATAAGCTCTCTTTTTTCATTTTGGCTAAAACATTGTGCCAAAATTGAAACAAATTTGCAAAATATGTTGGTCAAACTAAATTTATATATTTGACAAATAAAAATATCAAAAAAATTTGTCCAGGTCTACCTTAGTGACCAGTTCTGCCCAGACTTAAGGCACTGGGTAAAATTTTCAAACAAGGTAAAGAGGCTAAACTCCTATATGCCTAAAGCTCCAGTTCTGCAGAGCTTTTGGTCTGTGCTTAACTTTATTACCATGAGTAATTCCACTGATTTCATAGCAAAGTCGAGCACACGTTGCTAACCTTCACAGTCAGTCAGGCCCTAAGTCACTTTTGAAAATGAAGTCAATGTCACTTGGTACTCTTGAAATTTTTCTCTGTTATTTTTGGGCACTTTCATGTCAGCAACTTTGAAAATAAATGGAAAGGCCTTACCTTTCATCATGTCCTTTTAAGGGTCTCTCATATTCACAGAACTCCCACGACTAAACAAAATAGTGACCATATATTCAGGATTTATTTTGGTGCTTACAAGTGTTTGTTCTTCCTTGTCCTAGCAAACATACCAACGTGTGAAATCATCGCTTTCCTCGTTTAACCCTCCCCAATGCAATTAACCTTTAACAGTGCTAAATTCCATTCCACCCTACACAGCTCATCAAGTCTGCCATCTGCGATTTTGTGCACATTATTCACATCCTTTAGCCCTGGTCACTTGGTTTAACCAACCGGAACTTAACTGAGCGAAAGACAAACATCAAGGCAGCCCTACATACCACTCTTTCAGTGAGCTAGACTATACTCTTGCTACCTGACGCAAGTAAAGGTTTATATATTGACAGACTGTACTAACATTTCACTACACTTTGTTCATTAGAACACATATATACAGGAAAAATAAAATATACGTGAAGCAAATGTCATTTATTTTTTCCAAAGAAAATCCTATTATTTCTTTGAATGGTAGAGCCAAATATTTAGATCCAGATAGAGATTTGGTCTCCCCTAAAAATTTGGGAGTTCCTACATCTGGACCTCTTTCTACTGAGCAACAACAAACAATTTCAAGTGACAATTACTAGAAATAATTACTGTGAAAGGAAAAATAAGATAATATTTGTAAAATCATGTATATAAATCAGCTTAACTGGATGACACATCCTGGGATGCTAAAGAACAAGCTATCTGTCTTCCTGAACCACTGATAATTATTTTTAAAACAAACAGACAAGAAGTAGTAGTAGACAACTGAAGGAAAGCAGCTGAAACTCTGATGTAAAGTTAAGGAGAGAGGCATGATCCTGATCAGCACTTCCCATCCTGTAGTGTGTTTTTCTTCCATCTCTTATAATTCAGAGAAGCAAATAATGAAAGGCAATTACTGAACCTCTCTGCTGACAACCTGGCTCCCCTGATGCCAGTTTCTCAATGGACTTCAGTAGGGTGAGGGTTTCATCTCTTGTCAGTAATTGAACCAGGAGCAATTGGTAACATAAACAAGGAGTCCTGTGGCACTTAAAGACTAAGACTGTATTTTTAAATATTTAAAGATATGTCTTAGTTTTTAAGTGCCACAGGACTCCTTGTTTGTTTTACTGAACTAGACTAACATGGCTGCCCCTTTAGAAATAGGTAACATTGTGAACACAAAGTCATCCATTAACTGAATTCCATCTATAAAATCCAAATAAAAAGCCCTCACACATATCTATAGAACAACACAGTTTCCAATGGAGATGTTGCACAGCTGTATAATCCCGCAGAGAGCTCAGGGAGAAATACAGCTTGCCTTCCCAGCATATAACAGCTGCAGCAGACTGTATGCCATGGGTAAAGGGAGAAAGACCATGGGCCTATCCCACACTTCATGCCCTTAGTCTTGCCTAGGGGTCTGCAAGTGTCTCCTTGCTCTTTTCTGCCCATGTGAGTGCATGCAGTAAACATGCCTCTAATGTTTTATCTTGACCAGACATGTTTGTCAGAAGTTTTAGAAAAGAGAATACACAGCAGATACATACAGAGGCTCCTGAAGCCAATCTGCTGCCCCAGACAAAACTTCAGGGTGCCATCATCCCTCTCCCATTCCTTAAGAGTTCATGCAAAGGCCCCACTGTCCATGTGCTCTCTCAAATCTCCCCTGTACGTCTCACCCCAGTACCCCCAGGGCCAGAGACCCACTTCGCATCAAACCCTACAACCCCTGCCCCTCTGGAATCACTGCTTGACTCTTTAGCCTATCTTACAGGATTTAAAATTTCTCATTCTGCTTCTAGTTCCTGCTTAGATAAACTCTTAGCTAGATCTGGGTATGTATAAATCAATTTCTGAATAGAATTCACTAGAAAGAAATGTAAAGCAAATCACAGGATACATCACTCACAACAAGACTGGTGCCTCCATATGCTGTGCTGGAGATTAGCTCAAGACCAATCCCCACAATCCACATTTGAACTCTCTCTCTGAAGTTCCCTGCTGTCTCCCTTTTGCTTCGCAGCCTGCCCCAGCTGAGCCTCCTTAAATTAGCTGCCCAGTTGGTTAACTGGCCCAACAGGCCTGCATTAAACCCTGCAGGGTGAGTGGGAGGTAGACATCCCATCACAAGCCAATTGCAAATGGAGCAAAGGAGTTTAGGCAAAAATATTTACTTGTGTTCCCCTACTCTCCTTGCTGAGTAAAGAGAAAGAATACACCAGCTGCTTCAGTATCTCAATTTCTTCTGCTATTTTTCTATAAAATAATCCCATTGCATTCTAATGACATAAGCATCTATAGGACCCACAGAAAAAATGAGATTACTGCTTAGAATGTATCAGTCACCACTGCTGTTGCCCTCTGCCACCTCTGAAGCCAATGGCCATTGCCCTACTTGGACTTACTCTTGGGTTGCTCCGTTCTCTTGTTGCTCCAACTTGTTGTCTTGGGCTCTTTCTGTACAGAAAAGTCTTAGAAAATTGAAGGGCATGTTCCAAAAGCATTGCTCACTGGTGTTTTACTCATCTACTGTTTCTGTGGTAGCACCTTGTGTTACAATCCAATCAGGCAAGTTAAGTAATACTGGGGAATGTCAACACTTGAAGAGAAGGAGGCTCTGCTCATTCAGAGGAAAGAGGCAGGATTTCCTGAGTTTTACTCCCAGCCTGTCTGTTCTGTATCTCTGTGGCCTTGTGACAGTTCTCACTGGGAGGGTTTGTTAGCAGGTCAAGATTTAGAGCCATGATCCTGCAGGAGATTGTTGGTAGGAGAGCTCAGGCTCTTTTACTTTACTGAGTTTGATGCCAGAGCCCTCTGAAAGCTATCAGTGATCTGACAGCTGGTGCTGCTTACAGCTGTTCCAACAATCACCATCTGATTTAAGGCACATGAAAGGTGCCTGCTCCCCCAATAAGCCATCTTCTGGCAGCCTTATGTATCTTCCTCATTCTCGGACAGCATCTGCTGCCACCCCCTTGGACAGCTTAGTGTCTAAACAAAACAAAAAGGAATTACCGAACTCCAAGTCTATATGAAAAGGAGACTGTCTCTGTAACAGGACCTCTGTCTCATGGAGGATCCTATGGCAGGTGCTGTGGGGAGGAGATTCTTCCTTTCCTCCATCTCTACTTTGCTGGAGCTGCAGATCTGCTCTAGCCCCTGGTCAAACCCTAAATGAGCTGTTCTACTTCTTTTTAACTCTTTCAACACTTGGGGCATTTCCTACTGGTATGATGGGGTAGGAGTCACTGGATATGTCTACAAAGGAGGCTTAAGTCAACTTAAACAACTCCATCGCCTCATTTGGCATTTGTTAAGTCAACTTAAGCAATTACATAAGTTGACTTAATAACTTGCATGTTTAAAGTTGACTTAACCATTATGTTGAGTTTATTAAGTGAACCTAACACAATGTGGCCAGTTAAGTCAGCTTTAATAGTCTCCAGGCCATCTCCCACCCTCCACTGGCCACTAGGAAGAGCCTGCCCTGGCCTATCAGGGCAAGGCATAGCTCTGGCCAATGAGAGGGCAGGAGGAGGAAGCCCTGCCCACCCTGTTGGCCAGAGCTGACCAGAACTGACATCTGGAAACATGCAGAGCCAGAGGCAGAGCCAAGGCCAGGGCAGAAAGTGGGGCATGGATCTCTTGGCCATATAGGGAGATGAGGCTGTACAATCCCGGCTCCAGGGAAGTCAGTGTAACCAGGAGGTGTGCACCAGCATCCCTCAGGCCCTGGCAGACAGGGGCTATACCCAGAACACCCAACTGGTATGGGTGAAAATCAAAGACCTGTGCCAGGGCTCCCAAAGGGCCCAGGAGGCCATGTGGCAGTTGAGGGAAGGTGCCACCAGCTGCCCCGATTACCAGGAGCTCCATGCTTTCCTGGGCCACAAGGATTACACCCTTCCTGCCCACATCCTTGACTCCACCAAGCCACCCCTCCCTCGACAACGACCATGAGGAGGGCTCAGTGGACAAGGATGCGGTGCTGGGTTGGGGAGCACCTCTCTAGCCACAGGAACTGGCTCACTCGGGCCCATCCCTGCCCTGACACCACACCTGGGGACGCAGGAAGAGGCTCCCCCTCCCAGGATGACCCAGGGAGGGGACATCACCCTAGGCACCTGCTACAGCTGCTGCTGAGTGCTCCCTCCCTGCAGGCATGTCAGTGTAGGAAGGTGAGACTGGGACTGCTGAGGGACAGGGCCCAGGGACAAGTAGGGTCCTGGGGGGGTGAAAAGGCCCTCCCATGAGGGCAGAGGGTCAGGGGGCTGGGTGGTACCCAAAACAGAGTGGGGTGGGGGTCTGGCAGGACATGGGGTGGGGGCATGACAGCAATGGCCAGCCAACAATGTACCCGACACCACTGTCATGTGGCCTCAGGCGAGACCCCTGAGACACGTCTGGCTGGGGCTCACCACCCACCCCGTGCAGCAGAGCACGGCAGCGTATGCTAAGGGGTCCCCTGTCCCAAAGGACAGGGGGAGTGAGAAGCAAGGGGATGGGCATGGGACAACAAGTGCTGTCAGCCTGCACTCCACACTACCTAATGGGGGAGAACCCCTGTTATTTGCTTCTGTCCTAGAGACCCCGTGACCCTGACACCAGTCACTCCCTGGGGGGCATCCAGCCCCAACCAGGAGGAGGAGGGGGAATCGGTCCAGGGAGGATATACTGGAAGACTACCTCCAGCTGGGAGAGCGCATGAAGGCAGACCTCCAAGCCTGGCAGAAGCAGGGGCAGCAGGAGGAGAATGCCCACCACAGGGTCAAGCAGGCCTGGATGGACTGTCTCCTGGACCTGGTGGAGCGCTAGACCTGCACCATGGAGTCCCTGGCCTAGGGCTGGGATGTCCAGCGGGCTAAGGATGTCCCTTCCTGGGATCCCAGCAGCAGGCTTCCCAGCCAGTGCCCAGGACTCGGGGTGAACAGCTGCAGGCCAGGGACACACCTTCCTGAGGCCGCTGACACCTGCCCCCTCATCAAGACCCTCCTCAATCCCCCCGAACCCCTTCATTCCCCAGGCTCCCCTCAATCCCCCCAAACTCCACTCTCCCTCCAAACCCCCACAGCTCTCACCCCTGCACCTCTCTCAGCTTCCCCCCATGTCCCCATGTACATAAAAATCATGCACCCTGTTATTGTCTCAAGTGATTTGTTTATTGTGCTGGGGAAGGTGGGACAGGGGGTGGGGATGAGAGGGGCAGGCATTGGTGGGTGGGGGTGATGAGGGTTCCTGGGAGGCTCAGCTCCAGGACAGCCCCCACAGTAGGAGTCCAGGGTTGCCATCTTCCTTCCAGAGACCAATGGCCACTTGCTTGCCCAAGGGCAGGGTGGGTTGGAGATGGGTGTTGATGCACTGCAGAATTGAGTGCGCTCGGTTACCAGCTCAAGGCAGGTACTCTTCCTCATGCATAGGTTCGATGGCCACTGGTCATTGTCCCAGGTAGTGAGGACTCTCTGGTCCCACCACCAAGTGCTGGTTTTGCATGCCCAAATGCACTGTGCACAGAGGGAACCCAGTCTGTGCCAGGTCCTAGGTTCGGCCAGGGGCTCAGTCTGCTGCAGCCTGCCTCCATGGGGCACCTGCTCCAGAGCCTGAGGAGTCTGGGCAATGCATGGAGGTGAGGAGTGCTCTTCTGGCACATCACTGGAGCATGTCAGGGTCCCTAACCTCCTCGGGCTCCATCTATCTTGCCAGGCACAGTGGGAAGGGTGGTGTGGTAACTTCCTCTCTGTTGTAAAGGAGTGGATGGGCGAGAGGGGCACTTCTGTGGTGCACTGTGGATCAGCTACCCACAATGCACCACTCCTAGGGCGACCTAGCCACTGCCAGTGTGGATGTGGGCAAGCTCCCAGCATTTTGAATGTGGACTCTCTAAGTTGATTTAATAAGGTCTACTTTAAATCGACTTAAGGTAGACCTTGTTAAGCTGGCTTAACTGAGCCCTCTAGCGTAGACATAGCCACTGAGCCCAGAGCATCTTCTTAAGCCCTTGTTGCCCAAGCTGTGATTTGTACACCCCATCACAGGCCTTGGGCAGTAAAGAGTGAACACCACTGTTCCCTCTAAGCTGTGCACATGTGCGCGTGCACACAGGTCATGAAACTTGCACACACAAAAAAAATAAAGTGTGCACAAAAAAATTCAACAGTGGTAGCACTGGTGCTCACAAAGAAATGTTTTTGCGCACGCAAAGAAATTGTTTGTGCACACAGTCTATGAGTAATTAGAGGGAACATTGGTGAACACAGCAAATTCTTATGTGCATCTGCAGAAGCTAGGGTGATCCACTTCTCTGGAAAGCAAAATGGCTAATGCTGTGCATCCAAAACTCAGACACCTGCAAAAATTCACCTCTAGATGACCATTGCCTCCAAGTTTTTGTGCTGTTCTGGCCCCTACAGCCTATAAGGTAAATGCCAGAAACTGTTAGCTCCTCAATGCAGTCAAGAAAACAGATTGTCACATTGTCTGATATTATAATGATTTTAAAAATTAAATCATGGATTGAATTAAACCAGGAGACCCAGTATTTGATGGCGCAGTCTCTTGGGAAGCTTCATTAAAGTTCTCACTTAAAAAGACCTACCTATCATCCTCAGTCCAATTTACCCCCTCTCTGTCATTTGCTGCCAAAAATGATTTATCCCTGAGGCAGTAAGAACAACCTTTTTGTGTCTTCAAAAGGGAGCAAATTTCCATGTGACACGTATTTTTCAACATTGTATGTAGTGTTTTGGTAGCCGTGTTAGTGCTGGGATATTAGAGTGACAAGGATAGTGAGGTAGTATCTTTCATTGGACCAGAAGTTGGCCCAACTTCTGGTCCAGTAAAAGATATTACCTCACCTATCTCATCTGTCTAGTATTTTCAAATATTTTCCATGGGGAGGGAACCTCAAGGGACCATCCTTGCATTCCCTGAAAGAAATTTCATAGTCAAAATTTTGGACTGGGGTGTGCTATTATTCACTAAAGCATTTAGATGCATTTGAGTTACTTAAAATAGCTCACCTAAAAAGGAGGTAGCATTATGTCTTAATCTGATTTTTTCTTGTAAATTTTAATCAAGGCTAGCCCAAAGAGACCTTCACTCACCCCTGCTCTGTATTCCCTGAAGGTTAAAATACACTTGTGAGCCTTGGAAATCGCCATATGCCAGTGTAAATACCACCTGCTGTCTTGAGAATTCTCATCACTCACTTTTTGACATGCAATGTCAACTGGACTCACATAAGCAACTTTGTAAATCAGCATTGCTGTCATGGTTTAGCTATGGCATTTTTCACTCCGTTGAAAAGGCAGCAAGTTTTGAGGCTACCTCTTTTACCAAATAACACAGCTGCAGACTTAAAACAGTTAGTGATTAAGTAAGAAATAACAGTATGTCTTACCCATTAGAGTGTGATGTGGTGGCAAAGGGGGTGGGAGAGGGACAGTTGATGGAGTCGACAGAATTTGGGAGACTTACTTTGCATTGCCCGGAGATCAAGAATCATGGCTGCAGCTCAAGCCTCAAGTGTATCAGTGTCACTTCTTGAAGCAGCTCACCAGCTGGTGAAAGAAAACAGTAAGAACGACCATTTGAGAGAAGTTCTACATCCATAAGTGGCTATCTGCAAATTCAGTATATTAGTGTCAACATTTGTCAGTTTGGATTAGAAGGGAAATTTCTGCTGCTCATGCCCCTCTTTCCTTTCTCCTCTTCTAGACTGAATGAGTTGTGGTGTTTTGCAGATACTCTTTTGCCTTTCTGTGATATAATGGGCCAAAATCATCCCTTCTATGCAACTCCCCTGAAGAAACTAAAGTTCTACCAGTGATTAATTTGGCAAAGTTGTCATCAAAACTTTTAAAAAATGATAGGCGTCTTTACACTTTTTGAATTTTTAGTGATATATAACATAGTAGAACAGGGTGAGCGCTAAACAGGTAGGTTGCCCTTAAAATCTTGTAGGTTGCATTAGATGAGACTAAAATAATAGATAGATCAGTAATAAATAAATAAATAGTTAGACAAATAAATAGATAGATCAGTGTATAAGATATTTCCTTTAATAATTATAAGCAAGTGCAATAGAATAATGGAAAAGGTACTACTGAGTTTGTCTATACTGAATGAATCTGATCCCAAAAATCATGAGTTTGAATCAAAATATCATGAGTCTGATTTAAAATCATGATATTTTTAAAAAAAACAAAGAAAAAAGAAACAATGGTTCTTTTTTATTTTTTGCCTGCTGGATTTTGAGCTTCTATAGTTCACATTCTCAAATGTTCCTCCATAACCACAGTCTTTTTTTTGAAAAAATGGAAGCTAAGGCTCTCCCATAATAACACGAGTCCAAGAGCTGTGACTTTAAGAAATACACCAAATTTATGAGGCTTGCGATCAAGTCACAAATTTTTAATGGCTACATGAAAAAACTGATAGTTATGTATATGTCTTGCATTCTATAGGCAACATGTGGGTAGTACTGTTTATTTGTGCTTCATACAAGGATGTTAAATCAAAGTTCAAATATTTCTGAAAGCCAATAAAAACAATGCAGGTAAAAATCAAAGTAATGCTCATCCAATAACAGCTGGAAGAAAATGCCATTTAAAATAGTAGTATAAAAGATAACAAATCTGTTCTGTCATATAATACATAAGTACAACCATTTAATTTATCAAAAGCAATTACCTCTGAGATAAGAATTTTTGAAGCTGACATTTATGACTCCCATGCTTCTATATCCTAAAAAACAGTCTTGAAATTTAAGAAGTACTGGTAAGTAGAAAATGTGCAGCTGATTTTAATTTAGAAGGAAATAAAACACTATAGTGCATGTTAAAGTTGTCATTATTAATTAATACTTGGAAGAGCTGATTAAACCATTTCTCTAACTGTTGTAACAGTTTTCTCATTATAGAATTTCATTAGATTTCTTTAATAAAATATGTCACCATTTCTTATCTATAAATATTTGCAGTAGGTTTATCATGTAACCAATAAGTCTTGCAGCTATATAGCTAATTCTGGGCTCTCTGCATGAAGTCATTCTGATCAGATTCCTGCCAATCTTAAATTGCAACTTAGAGCATGTGTGGAGGTTTCACTTCTTTCTTTCAGAGTGTTCTGTTCAGCAACAGTGTTCATAAGTAGCCAATGAAAATCGCAGTTTCATATGCTGCAGGCCGCAGAAGAATTCTCTAAGATTCACCTGTTCCTTTGGCAGCTGAGATATGCTAGAAGTAGGAACCTCATAAATAAGTAAATTTAAAGTCAGACCATCTTCTGACTGGAGAAATTATAATAATGTGCTGATGAAGAAAACATGGCAAACATCACACTGAACAGCAATGTATTTGCAAGCAATTTACCAACCATATGTTCTTGCAATAAACACTGATCTCCAGACTGTTCTTTTTGTAGCAAGCAAATGTGAGAAAATATTGCAAACAATTTTCCACAAATATTCATTCGCATTTTTAAGTAAAGTTGCTTCGCTGATGTTTGCTCCCTATTTGTATCCACTTCGTAGAGATAAAGTGCGGACTTATGTTTAAGGCATTAGACTAGGACTTAAGGGTATGTCTACACTTAACATTTAATTCAAATTAATAAGGATTAATTCAAATTACATTAATGGATGGCTACACTGGTGTTCATTCATACATTCTAAGGAATTCCTTAGTTAGAATTAATGAAAAAACTTATGCTGAAGTTATAAAACCTCACTTAACATTGAAGTAATGGTTAATTCAAACATTAGTTTGAATTAACCCAATGTAGCTGTGTTAATTCAAGTTAACCATTAGTTCTAATTAACGCTTTTTGACCTTCTTCCTCCTTCTACCTCTTTCTGTATATTGGGTGGGAGTATGACCCTTCTTGGGGGCCTTCTTTCCACACCACCCATGGTGATCCTCTCCTAATTCAATCTAGCAAGTCCTGCCCACGGACATGTTGGTTTGAATTGGTTTTCCTAGCGGGGACATGTTAGTCTAAATTAACTTAATTCAAATTAATCATTATTAGTTCAAATTAATTAGTTCAAATTAAGTTAATTCAAACTAAATAGCCTAAGAGATCTGGCTTCAATTCCTGGCTCTTCTACAGACTTTCTGTGCAACATTCAGCAAGCCAGGAAATCTCTCTGCCTCATTTCCTTACCTGTAAAACGAGGAAAATAATATTTTCCTACTAGAGCTGATGGGAAAAACTGGCAAAATGTTTTCGTTCAGAAAATGCCAGTTTGTCAAAACTGAAATATTTTGCAGAAATGTATTGATTTTGACAAAATTTACAGCCACTGTGCTAATCCCACAACCATCTCTCTCATTGTCCCAAAAACTTTTTGAAAGGACTTGGTTTAATTTTACATTGGTACAAAAACGAATCCTGAAATCCATAACTGGTGTATGCACCCTTCTTTGGGGAGGCTAGCCCCTTGCCTTGCCCCTTCCAGCCTACACCCACTCCCACTCCGCCCCTTCCATCCCCTTTCCCACTCTTCCCAGCACAGCCCCAAATCCCAACCAAACCCCCGGAACTATTCGCAAATTTGTCTACCACATGAAATACAATTGCCTGTCCTTATTCTTGGGACTGATGTGTTTGATGTGAGCTCTAAAAATTCCAGGAGCATACAGAACTGTAATCAGTTGCACAGGTTTGCTGTGATCATTGAGACTGCGTAATGATGTGACACAATGTACTTAACAGTTTCATGATGAAAGGAAACCTCACAGGTCTTACCTTGCAGATTCCTGTTGACTGTAGCATCTGGTAATATGTAGCTACTAAGAAAGCGATTCATCCTTTTTATTCATCACTGAATTCCGAGAAAAAGGCTTTACATTTTCCAGATACCTACAATTGGTCTGAAAGTGAAATTTCCTGTTTAAAGACTTCAAAAATCCTTGGATAGTTCCTGTACAGTTTGTTTGACAAGGTAAAGCACAGAATGAAAGATAAAAGTCGACTGCTAAAATTAATCATTGTTGTGACAAGTTGAGGTCTGCCTAATTTGTACAGCAAAAACAATGACAGTTCTGTGGCACCTTACAGACTAAAATTTCTTAGGGCATAAGCTTTTGCGGGCTTCAATCCAATTAATCAAATCCCCTCTCCCCCAATTTTCAATAATTTGTACTGTTGGAGATAATAAATGAAACAGAAGGATCTAAAAATAACTCTAGCACCAACAAATAGATGTCTCAGAGTCTCTTCATATTCAACACAATGAAAGAGGAAATAAAGTAAAAAAAAAAAAAAAAGTATCCTGGAACTAGACAGAGCAAAATCCATTTGGACGGACTCAGCAAGTCCACCTGATCCTGGTAAAATATCCATTTGTCCTAGGTGAGTTTTGAATAAGAAAATCCACAGCATTAAATGAAATGAAACTGTTCAAAATTAATCAACTGGCCTCCAGAACCTGAGGAAGTTTGTTTTAAAAGGACAAAGGAAATGAAAATCAAGGATAAGCATGCATGTAGGTCAAGGAAAAATATGATCCCTAGCATTAAAAAGGAGAATTTACGACTGAAATCAAAGGAGCATTTAAATGCAACTGTGGCAGCAGATGATAATGTATTCTTTCACCTTCTACCATTGCTATCCCTTTCCAAGTATGGTCCGCAAACAGATGGGCCCTCGACTCCATTTGCAATAAGACACCAGCCTTATTCCATAATTCCAAGACTCCTAAAATAGTCTAAACTTAAATTCCAGTGTATGTGCAATCTTTCATAATACTAAAGCAATCATAGCATCTCTGTTGAAAAACACCTGGCAAGGTACCATGGCATGGAGAAACTGATCAGAAAGAATATAAATTTAATTGAAACTTTGAATTGCTGCTGTAAAATTAAAGTGAACATTAGAAGAACAGATGTACCCAATTATATTGATTTTCTGCTAAAACGCCATAATCCCATACTCACTTTTTCTGCATACCTTTCTCATTTCAGGGTCAGGGCATAAGGCTTAGAAATTCATTTCATGAGATTCATTTTGCCAGTAAAAGTCAATTTTTTCAAATGTTTACAGACAACCTGCACAAATGCAAGAATGAAAGTAATTCATCTAAATTTCAAGCCCAATGTTTGTAAATAACAAGTAGTTTTTGCTCATATCTACTACTGAACAACATAGCAGTCACAAATTCTGACTGGGGTCACAATGAGTTCATAGTAACACAAAGTGCAATACAAAAAACATGTACTCCCACATTTCCCAAACTATAAAACTAATTTTTCATACCATTCCCTAGCTTCTATTAGTTCAATTATATCACACCTGCTTGTATCCCACATTATTTCTGGAGGAGAAATAATTAGTACAGTTTTGGTTTGAGTCTGTCTTTTAACTCTGACATGGTAGCAATAACAGAGACTGCTATTGTGACAGGCAACATTAAGGCTGGAAAAATAGATACTTAATTTATCACTGGTGATTGCAATGGTGAGAAGTGTAGCACAGATGAGGTACACACATTTTTACAGATTTTGCACATGTACGCACAACCTGAGAAGAGAAAACAGAGCAGTTGATGAACATGACTGAGGTGAATGATTTCATTCATTTCATATCAGCCCTGGCTTTGCAAAGCACTTAACCTGAAATGAGAGTCATAACTTGTACTTCATATCTATTCTTTATATTTATTTTATTATTCGGCACATCATCATATAAATCAATAGTAGATGCTTTCCAGACAACATAGACTAATATTAATAATCTTTAATACATGCACCCTCAGGATGACTACTGTATATTTTGTCCACAATTCAAAGACATGCCATGCAAATTACTACTGCTTTAAAAAAAATAAATAAAAGAACAATTAAACAAAAATTCTTCATTTAATATGTTGCAATGCAGCCCAGATTTGAACATGTTTTGCTGGCTGCTGATTAGTTTCATAGATTTGTTTTGCTTTTTTAATCTAAAGAGGAAACCCAGGTAGGGAAAAAAATAACCCATAAACCAAGGCAACTCCTTCTAGAAAAAAAACAAAAAATTATTTAGATTCAAAGTTATTTAATACAGTCTTGAATGTGCAACTGTTTGTCAAATGTGTCACCCTCACTCACAGTGCCATCAATATTAGTTTAGAAAGGGTAGCTGTGTTACTCTAGTTCAGTAAACAAACTAACAAATTTGTTAATCTTTAAGTGCCACAGGACTCCTTGTTTGTTTTATCAATCTTGATGTGACTGTTCACAAAGTACTCATGGGAGTAATAGTTGTAGGACTGGGTTCAATACACATGACTAATATAGAAATTAAACCTAGTAGAGCACTTCTGTGACCCGGGCCTCCTGGACAAACTTCTGAACCTGCCAAAAACCAGAGCAAGCTGCCAAACCAGGAGCCAAACCCCCAAACCATTGATGGATGGTACTTAAACCAGTGTCCCGTCAGTAACAAAAAACTTGCTTCTCGTTCCCCACTCTGGTCATCACCAAGCATAACAAAATAAAAATAGCCCCCTTTATTGCACATCAGTTTCTATGTTTCCCACCTGGCCACTGGGTCTCTTAAAGAAACAGGTTCTCCTGACCCCAAAGGGTCAGCCACATCACCCAGAACAATATAGGGTTGGATCTTACCCAAAATACCATGCTGCCAGCCAATCCTTTAGTTACTACAACTAAAGGCTTAATATATAAAAGGAAAACAAAGAAAATACAGAGACTTTAAAGGGTCAAAGTAAATCACATACATACAAATGATTTAGAGTCCATAGAAAGCAAATCCTTGAAGAGTCTGTAGTTTGCAGGTTAGTCCAATTCCTCTGGTATGCACCCAGCACCTGGGTGGGTTTCAGTCTTTTTGTTCAGTCCCAGAATAATAGTTCCAGAGGAGGGTGTTGGTTGCAGACAGACCGAAGACTGAAGACAAAATAGAGATGGGGTCACTGCCTTTCATCATCTCTGCCTTCCCCCACACTCTCAGAGTTCTTGCCAAATCAAAATGGAGTTGAGCCACATGGTCAGCCATGGTGACTGGTCGAACAGGTTTCTTCCTAGGCCCACTGTAGCTGGGAGCTTCTTAAATGAACAATTAGGAGGCCAATGGTTTTGCAGACACCCAGTCTGGGATTACCTTAGAATCAAATAACTTGGAAACCACATAAAATAAATATATTCCTAATTTCTAATACAGATATGTTAACATATAAACTATATAATCATGTCTAGCAGAGTACAACCTTTCTTTTGGTACCCAACATGGCATATCACATATGGACTATTGCAAATATGAAATATTAATATGAAAAATCATAAACAGTCCCCTAGACCCAGACAGTATCACAACTTCATCCAAGACATGTACTTCAAACAGAATTTAGAAGCCTAAATTCCATTGACTGTGAGTAGGATTTAGGCTTCTAAATAACTTTTGAAAATGAGTTTAGGATCCCAAAACTATTAGGCACTATTAGGCTTAGCAGTGAACCCTACGGTGAACTGAAACACAAGAAGTGGAAGCTTGAACAGATGATCAGGGAGGCATATAAAGCTATTGCGCGGGCCTGTAGAAATAAAATCAGAAAGGCAAAAGGAAAACTGCAGTTGCAGATAGCAAGGGATGTGAAGCATAGAAGGAAGGGGTTCTTCAAGTATATCAGTAATAAGAAAAGGATCAGGAATAGCAAAGATCCCTTACTGAATGGGGCATGTATCCTCAAGGTGGATGATGTGGAAAAGGCTGAAGTACTCAATACTTTTCTTACCTCAGTTTTTGCAGGCAGGGTCAGCTCCCAGGCTACTACACTAGGTAACACAGAATGGAAAGAATGAAAGCAGCCCTTGGTGATGGAAGGTCAGATTAGGGACTACTTAAAGAAATTGGATGTGAACAAGTCTGTGGGGCTGGATGAACTTCATCCAAGGGTGCTGAGGCAGTTGGCCAATGTGACTGCAGAGCTGCTAACCATTATTTTTGAACACTTGTGGGTCATGGATGGTTGGAAAAGGCAAATATAGTACCTATTTTCAAGAAGTGGAAAAAGGAGGACCTGGGGAACTACAGCCCAACCAGCCTCACCTGAATCCCTGGAAAAATCATGGAGCAAGTCCTCAAAGAAGCCATTCTGAAAAACGTGGAGGAAAACAGAGTGATCAGGAACAGTCAGCATGATTCACCAAGGGTAAATCGTGCTTGACCAACCTCATTGCCTTCTATGATGAGATGACTGGATTTGTGGATGTGGGAAGAGCCATTGATGTCATATACCTTGACTTTAGCAAGGCTTTTGATACAGTTTCCCACAGCATTCTCATTGGCAAATTATGGAAGTATGGGTTGGATGCGTGGACTGTAAGGTGGATAGAAAACTGGCTAGATCAACGGTTTTAGCGTGAGGAATCAATGGCTCCATGTCTAGTTGGCAACCAATAACGAGTGGTGTGCCCCAGGGGTCGGTCCTGGGGCCAGTTCTGTTCAACATCTTCATTAATGATCTGGATGATGGGATAGATTGTGCGCTCAGTAAATTTGTGGATGACACCAAGCTGGGGGGAACGGTAGACACCCTGGAGGACAGGGACAGGATTCAGGGAGACCTAGACAAATTGGAGCAGTGGGCCAATAGAAATCTCATGAGGTTCAACAAGGACAGGTGTAAAATTCTGCACTTGGGATGGAAAAACCCCATGTACTGCTACAGGCTAGGGAGTGATCAGCTAAGTAGCAGCCCTGGAGAAAAGGACCTGGGAATCATGGTGGATGGGAAGCTGGATACAAGTCAGCAGTGTGCTCTTGCTGCCAAAAAGTTGAATGGGATACTGGGCTGCATCAGAAGAAGTGTTGCCAGCAGATCGAGGGATGTGATCATTCCCCTCTATTCTACACTGGTGAGGCCACATCTGGAGTACTGTGTCCAGTTTTGGGCTCCCCACTACAAAAAGGACAGGGACAAATTAGAGAGAGTCCAGCAAAAGGGCAACAAAAATGATCAAAGGGCTGGAGCGCAAGCCCTATGAAGTACGACTGAAGGAACTAGGCTTATTTAGCCTGCAGAAGAGAAGACTGAGGGGGGATTTGATAGCAACGTTCAACTACCTGAAGGGTTGCTCCAAGGAGGATGGAGATCAATTGTTCACAGTAGTAACAGAGGATAGAACGAGGAGCAATGGTTTCAAGTTACAGCTGGGAAGATCGAGGCTGGATATTAGGAGAAACTTACTTACTAGGCGACTGGTGAAGCATTGGAATAAGCTACCTAGGGAGGTGGTGGAATCTCCATCTTTGGAGGTGTTTAAGGCCCAGCTGGACAAAACCCTGGCTGGGATAATCTAGTGGGAGTGGTCCTGCTTTTTTGGCAGGGGGGTTGGACTAGATGACCTCATGGGGTCCCTTCCAACCCTATGACTCTATTGGACTCAGCAGGTAGGGATCAATGGCTCAATGTCTACATGGCAACCAGTAACTAGTGGAGTGCCCCAGGGGTCAGTCTTGGGGCAAGTTCTTTTCAACATGTTCATTAATGATCTGGATGATAGGACAGATTATGCACTCGGTAAATTTGTGGATGACACCAAGCTGGGGGGAATGGTAGAAACACTAGAGGGCAGGGAGAGGATTCAGGGAGACCCAGACAAGTTGGAGCACTAGGCCAAATGAAATCTCACGAAGTTCAACAAGGACAAGTGCAAAGTCCTGAGCTTAGGATGGAAAAATCCCATGTACTGCTACAAGTCTGGGGATCAACCAGCCAAGTAGCAGCTCTACAGAAAAGGGCCTGGGGTCAAGGTAGATGGGAAGCTGGATATGAGTCAACAATGTGCTCTGGTTGCCAGAAAGGCCAATGGCATATTGGGCTGCATCAGTAGGAGTGATGTCAGCAGATCAAGGGATGTAATTATTCCCCTCTATTTGGTGCTGGTGAGGCCCCATCTGGAATACTGTGTCCAGTCTTGGTCTCTGCATTACAGAAAAGATGTGGACAAATTAGACAGGAGTCCAGCAGAGGCCAGCAAAATGATTAGGGGATTGGAGCAATGACTTAAGAGGAGAGACTGAAGGAACTAGGCTTATTTAGCCTGCAGAAGAAAAGACTGAGGGGGGATTTGATAGCAACCTTCAACTACTTGAAGAGGTGCTTCAAAGAGGAGGGAACTAGGCTGTTCTCAGTACTAACAGAGGGCAGAACAAGGAACAATGTTTTCAAGCTGCAGCTGGGGCGGTCGAAGTTGGATATTAGGAAAAGCTTTGTTACTAGCAGAAGGGTGAATTGTTGGGACGTGTTGCCCAGGGCAGTTTTTCCCAACCAGTGTGCCATAGCAGACAGATGTGTCGTCAGGTCTAAGTGTGCCACAAAATTTTTTTGAAAAACTACTCAAAGAACTCTAGATTGGCTCATTGGCTCATGAATAGTCATGAGTTCATTTGGCAATTATGTGGTGGTGTGCCTCAAATTAGTTAAAGGTAGCAAGGTGTGCCACAGCAGAGAAAATGTTGGGCACCACTGGCCTAGGGAGATGGTAGAATCACCGTCTATGGAGATATTTAAGGTCTCGTTAGACAATACCCTGACTGGGAGGATTAGTGAGAGTGGCCCTGCTTTTAGCAGAGGGCTGGACCAGATGACTTCATGAGGTCCCTTCCAACCATATGGTTCTATTATTCTATGAAGACTAAGTGACTCACAGCTTCAAGACTTTTAAAAATCTGCTCGAAAGATCTTGAGGCAGGCTTTGTCTCATGTATTTGTACAACACAATAAGATGCTGAACTTGTTTCTGGCCTTCACATGCTACTGTAACATAATTATTAACTATTATTATTTAACAGGGGCTGGCCTCAATTCTGCTAGGTGCTGTACAAACACAGAACAAAAAGAGACTCCCTGCTCTAAAGAACTTGCAGACTAAGTATAAGACAACAGACCACAGATGGATATGGAGAATTACACTGGGGAACATGAGGAAACAATGAGGCTACATCAACACAGCAGGCTGTCAGTACTGCACACCAGCAGCCTACCTACTGTCAAATGTTTTGTAGTCATCAGGGGAGAGTTTTGAAGAGAGACTGAAAGGAGAAAAGTGAGTTTATTTTCTCGGTGTCTATGGAAGCTGCTCTCAGCCATAAGAAACAGCATAAGAGAAACCACAAACATGTTTCCTTGAATTTAGTAAACAGGTGACAGAGGTTGGTATCATGCAACAGTCACGAGAGGGAGACAATACCTTGATAGCTAGTGAGAAATGATATGTAGGATGGGGAAACACTGGTGAAAAGTCCCAAAAGTCATTTTGGTTTAATGCAATAGAGAAAGGTAAGCCACTGAAGGGACACAAAAAGTGGTGTGATGTGGTCAAAGTTACAGGCTAGGAAAAATGTCTTTGCAGCAGTATTCTGAATGTACAAGTGGGGTAAGATTGCATTTGTCAACAGCAGAGAAAAGGTTATTTCTGTAATTGAAACACAAGATGATGAGAACTTGAATGAGATTAGGTATGTGAATGGACAGAAAAGACTATCTTACAGATATTAAACATAAGGCATCTGCAATATTTAGATGAAGTGTGAAGGTTTGTCCACACATAATAAAACATGCATGGCTGGAGCATATCAACTGGGGCTCTGACTGGCGGTAGAGAGAGAGGACTATAAAACAGCAGTGAAGTCATTTGGGCTCACAATGCAGGTCCCACAGTCCCAAGCCTGAACTTATATACTAGGTCCATTTGACAGCTCCTAAGCCCTAGCACCTTAGCCCTAGTCAGCTAACACGGCCCAGTTGGAGATATTTTATTGCTGTGTGGGCATACCTGGAATTTCAGAACCTAGAGAGAGATCCAAGTCAAAGCTGAGAAGCCCGGTTAAGGCCCTGTGAAACAAGAAGGAAGCTGATACCTTTCAGAGTGATCAAGAAAAGAGATAGCCTGAGGGAAAGATTAGGTTAGGAGCTATCTTTTAACTATGCTGAGCTTGAGGTGACAGTCAGACATCTATTAGGAGACATCCAAGACAGGCTGAAGCTTTAGTTCGGACAGGAGACATGTCTGGAGTAGAGAGGCAGCTCTGTAAACTGTCAGTATAGAAGTGATAGTTGAATATGTGATAGTGGATGAGATTACCCTGGGAAGTGGGTACAATAGACTAAAGGAGGCTAAATCTGGAGTATAGTGGCCCTGTCTCTTCCCCTCCCTGCTATCAGTGGGTTTTTGCCATAAATTCTTGCTTGTTATGTGCCATGCAGGGTTTCTGGGCAACCGAGGAGGTGTGATATTTGCTACTGAGCTTCCCAGGTGCCTTGGACTCTACAAAGTGTTTGTTGATGAACCTCAGAAGCTGAGTAACCGATATCAGCTCTTCAACCATTCAGGAACCCACATGGCATGCAATAAATAAGCTTGACTCCGGGGAGGTGCAGAGAAGGCAAATGGTGTGGGCTGGAAGAGAGGCGGGTGTAGAGGAGGGGAGGGGAGAAGAGGGTAGTAGCGTATGGCACAGGAGGGGCTGCTTGGGGATGGGAAGGAGAGGCATAGTGAGCGGTGTGGAGAGGAGAGGAAAGACGTACATGGCATGTAGGAATGCCTTGATTGAGGGAAGGGGCATGGATGGGGCACAGTCTGGGGTGAAGCATGAGCAAGGCAGGGGTGGAAGAGGCTGGAGGGGGAGCTATTTTCCCCCTGGGGAAACTTCATCCACCGCCCATGAAGATTACTGAGATAATAAATTGAGACTAAAGTGGACAAATATTACATAGCAACATTTGGCCATATCCATGCCATCAATTTTTAAGAAGAAATCCTTTTGAGACAAATGAAGAATTCCTCCTAAAAATCAATGGCATGCGATAACCCAATATTATTAAGGACAAAGATAACCAACTCCTCCAGGACTTTCAGTTATGTCTTTTTAACCCAGATTATTATTTTCTAGCAGTGCAATATATGAATCCAAATTTCTTGCTAGTATAATTTCAGGGAATCTGATGGAATTCCTCCAGGGATGAATTTGCCCCATTGGGTTGCTTGGAAATTACTGAAAAGCCTCCTACAAAGCACTATGTATGTGGGATAAGAAAGTTATGCTACTTTCTTCTCCTACTTAGGAAACATAATACCTGGAAACATGACACCGCTGGGGTTTATCGAGGAAATCTCTGCCATTCACCATTGTGTAATAATCAGTACAACTCTTCTTCAAACAAGCAAATAAGTAAACCTTGCCTTTGGATGTATAAATCCTGTTATACTGTGACCAAATAGATACTATATCTACATCTTCAGGAATAAGAGGCAGCTTCCTCTTCTTAAAACTGAACAAAAGCAACATCATGTATCCTTCAGTAACCAGAGAGCATGATTACAACTCATGGCTTTCTTTTGCCAGGCATTGGAGATCCATGCAGTATGAGATGGTCCCTACTCCAAAGACTGTCATTCTAAATAGACAAGACAGACAAACAGTAATAGGCAGATAATGATGTGATACATAAAGCATTAGAGTAATTAAATAATACATCCTGAAATTCTTTAGATATGATTTATAATGTGCATTCTAAAAAGCACTGAAGCTCACATTAGAAAGTGTATCTAAAACCTCTCACCCAAGTAAAATTCTGGCACTAGCGCAATGGGATTGAGGAGATTTTATACATGGTGCTGTGTGACCTTTACTCTTCCTGAAGTCAATGGCATTGAGGGGGCTCATCTGCGATTGAACACTCTGTCTGGTATCTTTGCCACAAACGAAACACTTGTAAGAGAAGTCAGACCCAGTTACTGTCAAATTCAAGACTAAAGAAATCCTGGAGAGGGGTTTTTCAGGAGCTGTTAATTTCCATGGGGCTGCTGCAGAAGAGTAGGCAGCTTGTGTCGCTCTTGTTTACCTTATGCAGTGTCCATCTGCTGTGACAAAATGCAAGCCCTGGGGTATTAAAAAAAGAACGCTGTCAGAGTAAGGTTCTATATCTGTGAGACATGCTTCACATAGTTTCCAGTATCACAAACTCCCCCTGCTTCTATTTAAATCCCTTTAGCTCTCCCAGCTGGAAGCTATTCAGTCTAGGATATTCATTCACTAGGTGGTCACCACACAACGTGGAAAAGCAGCAGCAGCAGACAGAGAGACAGCAACATGTCTCCAGAAGAAAGTCAAAAAGCTACACCTGCAAAAAGGGCTGTCAAAAAGATCCGGACCACCAGCTTAGTAATCAGCTTGGCACGTGGCTGGCAACAGTGGGCAAGTGATCACAGCACAAAGCAAGCCCAAGAGCCCCCAGGATGGATGCCCAATGCAGAACCACCACCAACTGATCCACCAGAAGAAAGGCTATTTCCAAGATGGCCAGTTTCTACTAAGAGCAATCAAGAAAAGGATGCGGAAAAATCCTCCGAGAAGGATACACTGGCTAAAGGAGATGTAGAGAAAGATTCACATGAATCTGATGAAGCCCTCAGAAAGCTTAACATTAAAAGCAAAGAGGTGCTCAAAACTGTTGTAAGTAAAGTCTACGAAAGAGGAAATGACATGAGCCTGCTCAGCAATAGGTATGAGAAGGAAAACCAGAACCCAGAGATATGTGGGCACGAGGAGGAGTCAAGTCATTTTGACAAAATCCTTGCTGGCAAAACGTCTCCTACAAGGAGGAGAAAGTGCTCAAATCTGGTGACAGAGCTAACCAAGGGTTGGAAACAGATGGAACAAGAGGACAAAATCCCAGATTTAGAGCTACATAAATGTCGCAGTGACAGCATGGATACAGAAGACAGTGGTTATGGAGGCGAGGCAGAAGATAGACTCCAGCAAGACGACTGTGACCACATTATGAGGATTAAACGACCTATGCCATCACTGTGAGTGAACAAACATTTAATTAGGGTTTGCCAAAATGGTCATTGGACCCTGAGGCAGATCTGGATTTCCATGAGGGGGAGGGGAAGATAGAAAAGCCAAAATTTTAGCAACTGAATAAGGGTCAAAGGGAGACCCTCAAGTTTTAAATAAGGTAACACCCACTCCTCTACTGATTTGAATATTCTAAACTCAAAAAATACCATGGGATTTAGTTCTTTAATCATACAGCATGCATACAACATCCATATCAGCTATTGTGTCAAGCATCCACCTGAAAGTCATCAGCTGAAACACACCTATCTAAACCATGTGATAAAAATGCCTGAGTCTTAAATAGATTTCTAAAATTGCACTCTCTGGCTGTATTCACACAGCACTTTTGTTTCAAAACAACCCCGTTGTTTCGAAACAAAAAAAATCATGTTCACACGACGCACAGTTGTTTCGAAACAAGGGGAAGCCCTTGTTTCGAAACAACTGTGTTGTTTCGAAACAACTTAAACCCCATTTGGGGTCGAAACAAACTTGTTTCAAAAACCTTGTTTCAAAACAAGGTGTGTGAACATGTTGTTTCAGAACCAAGTGTTCCGAAACAACATTGGATCCTCAGTACCCTGGCCAGGGAACCCTCAGGACCTTGGCCAGGGTGCTAAGGGCTGTCCCTCCGCCCCAGAAAGGGGGCTGCAGCCTCCGGCGGGGTGTCAAGGGGTGAAGCCCTGCCAGGCAACTCAGCCGGCAGCCCAGGCTGCCCCCCCGGCACCGCCTGCAGGTCGGGGGCACCGGGCTCAGCCCGGGCTGCCC
>ML681998.1:22134859-22290243 GCA_007922195.1 Podocnemis expansa | reverse complement strand
AGCCACCCCACAGTGGCTCACCCCCCCGCCAGTGGCTGCAGCCCCCTTTCTGGGCTGCAGGGTGAGCCACAGCAGCAGCTCACCCCCAGGGGGCTGCAGCCCCCTGCAGCAGGAAACGAAATAGCAAGTTCGCAGTGCAAACCTGCTATTTCGTTTCCCGCGTTTTTCCTTATTTCGAATTAACATTTTGTTAATTCGAAATAAGATATTTTGAAATAAGGTGTTGTTTCGACACAACTTGTTTCGAAATAACGATCTGTGTGTGAATACAGCCTCTCTGTGAATAAAGCATCAATAGAGAAATGGGCTCAATTCACTGAGCAAATTCATTGCAGTGAATAGCATTCCAAACATTAACAGAAATAAACAAGGAAAAGATTGGAAGGGCCAAGGTCTACCAAAGTTAGCCTTCTCACCTTCCCGTCATAGGAAAGGTATTCTTTGGAATACACCCACTTGAGCCTAAAAGTGGATCTATGCTAGAAGGAAAAAGACATCACTAGGACAATGTTATTAAAAAAGTAGCCTCCCTCATGCAAAATTGTACACATGTAAACATTCCCATATTAACTTTACCAGTACTACCACTCAACTATCACTTGATGGAATTTATATCAACCACATGCATATGCGTTCATGCTAGAAATATACACACTCATTTTGAGTGCAAGCTTGTAAGCACAAGGTTTGAAACTCCTTTGAAATGGAGATTTGACTTCCAGTCTCCTGTGCATATATACACATATAAAATGAGGAAAGGATCTGGGGGCCGTAGTGGATAGTTAGTCCTAGTGGACATTGTGGCCAAAAGGACTATGGAGATGCTTGGATACATAAACAGTGGGCTCTTGAATAAGAGGGGAGAAGTTGTTTTACCTCTGCATTTGACACTGCTGCAGCCACTGCTGGAATTCTGTATCCTTTTCTGTCTCCACAATGAAAAGAGATGTTAATAAATTGAAGAAGGTTCAGAGAAAAAAAAAAAAAAGAGAATGACTAAAGGAATGATTAAAGAGCCATGGGAATGATTAAATGATTTGAAAACATATGAAGTGGGTTTGAGCCCACTAAAGCTTATGCCTGAAGAAATTTGTTAGTCTTTAAAGGAGCCACAGAACTTTTATTGTTTATACGTCATAATGATAGACTCAAGAAGCTCAATCTGTTTAACAAAGAAAAAGCTAAAGGGGAATTTGATTACTGTCTGTAAGTATCCATATTCAATCTGGCAGAGAAAAATATAATACTATCCCATGTCTGGAAGTTGGAACTAGACAAATTCAGACTGGAAATATGGCAGAAATTTTTAACAGTGAAGGTAATTAATCATTGGAACAGTCTATCAAAAGACATGGTAGGTTCCCATTAGTGACAATTTTAAAATCAAGAATGGATTATTTTTATGAGATCTGCTCAAGGCATTGGGGGAAATTCTGTGGCCTGTCTTATATAGGAGGTCAGATTAGCTGGTCCCTTTGGGTTTATGAATCTATGAAAAATGCTTAAATTACAGTCATTAAAGAAATCAATTCAACCCTGTGCATGTAAGCAAAACATTACTGTAATTAAGTCTCTGGCCACTTTTTTGGCCCTGTTAGGTCTAAGTGCCTTGGCTGAATAAAGGTGGGTTTAAGCACATGCTTACATGTTTTACTGAATTGTGACCTATATAAGTTTCTGGATTCTGCTCCATTAACATTGGTAGATGTATAAACCATCAGAGACAAACACAAAACACATTTTGCAAATTTACAAAAACATTACATTTTTGGTAAACATTTGTAATTATAGCTCAGAGATATGGACGTAGTGTGATTACTTCGACACTGTGTTTTGGTACCATTGCACTACAGAACTTAACAGCAAGTATGAATTTTCAAGTAAGAAATCACTGGCATTTCAGAAAAACCACTATAATCAAACCTTACAAAATAATATTTTAACATTCAGAAACAACTAATGAAACACAGCTGATGTGTAGGAGGTTACCTTATGTCTGCAATGGGGTGTGAGGAAAACAGAAAGAGCAGAATCTGTTATTTAGATTAAAAATTGCAGCACATTAAACTTTCATTTTAAATATATGTGGAAAAAATATTTTAAAAGTGTTCCTGCAGTGAATTAAACAGCAAGTCTAAATCTTACCACACTGAACTTTAAATAATATTTATGCGTAAGGGTTCCTGTCTGCAGATAACAAAAGTTGGTTGCTAATTTTTGAATCCATGTGTTATCAAAATAATCAGGAAGTTTGAATTCAAATAGTGAAATCAATGGAGAACTCTCATTCATTTCAATACAGTCATGGCTTGGCCCACAGAGTTAGCTCAAAGAGGAGCAGCAGATTCTGATGGACAGTCTTAGAAGTTCTCCTGTAAAGCAAACTTTGCAGAAAAAGGCTGCAAGCAGTTGGGTTTTACCTTGCACTTCAAATACAGTCACTTTAATTTCAGGAAAACAAATTATTCATACATCAGAGAAACTGCAAGGGGAAAACTGATTTTATAGATGTACTTATTGCAAAGTACTTGCTTCTGTAAATATCCACCTTACTCGAAGAGCCTACAGACATAAAACAAGCCAGGCTTGTTCGCAAACATTAACAAGAAAACAGTTTAATAAAGCTGTATAATGCTCCTTGATGCCCATGGTACTTTTGAGCTTCAGCTTATTTCTGACATCTCTTTCAATGTCAACATTCACGTCTGGGATTTTCAAGAGACCCTGGAAGAGAGTAACAATTTCAAAAGCATCCAATCCTCTTAGGAGCCTGAATCTAATTGGAAGTCATTGGACTTTGGCTGCTAAGTGAGTTCGGACCTTTTGCAACATGAACCCTTAGGAATTCAAATCCATTCAACTTCCCGTGGGAGCTGTATGCTGAACTCCCTCCAGCCTTTTTGAAAAGCTCAGCCTTAAGAATTTAGGCCTGCAGCTATAAAGATACTTTGGAATTGCACCAGCACTTCAATGCCTAACTGATTTAGGACCCCCAATCACATTATCAACAGGCACTTAACCATCTAGGAGCCAAAATCCCATTGACAGCCCATAGCATTTAAGTTCTTAAGTCAAAGGCTTAAATTTCTTCTGAAAATGAGATTTAGCCTCTTAAATCAGTTAGGCATTGCAGTTAAGAGTACAGCAATGCCTAAATTTCTTTCCTAATCTGAGCCTTGCCAACCCTCCTCCAGCATAGCGGTAGCTAGTAGAAATTATGGGAATGACCCCAGAGGGCCAATTATAAATCTGGGCCTTTTCTCCTCCCCAGCAGCATCTATTAGTATCTCTGGGAATGTTCCCACAGGCCCAATTTTTGACCCTTTATATCAGAATTACTCCTCAGAGCTGCCCATCTCCCACAGCTCACCATGCCTGCTCATTTACACAGCGCCAGGACATGTGCTGGACACTGCACATACAGCCAAAGCAGGTATTTCGGGGGGGACCTCATTCTAGAAGACAGCCCCTGCTGCCTCTGTTGGAACAGTGTTCATAGCGTCTAAGGCCAGCAGGGGCCACTGCGGTCTTATGATGAGGGAGAAACTCCAGGAATGGATCCTTGTGGCGTTTTCCTCCCGCTGCAGGTTTTATTGAGTAAGGGAGCCAGCTGGCCCTCTCTTCTCCTTGCCTATTAGTAGCCATGACTCCGATGCCATACACTATGTATTATCTCTACCCCTATGCCAAATAAAGAGCAGCCTGAGTGGAAAACCTGTCAAATCAGAACAGCAGCATTTTATACCTACTTTAGCTAACCATGCAAAGCACAGTTAAACAACTCCACCAAGGCTGCGAAGAATCAGGGCCAGCATGTTCATATTGCATTGTAATCATCCTGTCAGAAATGAGCATCCTGGAAGGCGAGTTGATGGAATCCCAAATGTTTCTCAAATATTAGCACAAGCAGATCTCTGAAGATTCATACTAGAAGGGCTTTAATTCACTATTTATCATTCTTCTGTTTCAGTCATCCCATCAGGGCAAGACCAATACCACGTTATGCAAATGACTAATCACATCCCATACATAATGAATGTCTAATAGTCAGTACAAAACCGTTCTCAAAGATAGAGGCTGAAAGCTGAATATCCATAGTAATCAGATAATACAAATAAAGTGCACTGCACAGTCCCATAAATCAGTGTTAGCATGTTACCAATTCACAACAGGAGGGAAAGAGACAGTAAATTTGCAAAGGGTATTACCTGCAACTAATAATGTGATCAACTCTGCTGGAACCAACCCATATTAAAATGAAGATTAACCATACACACTGAGGTGTTAATAGGCAAAACAGCACCTTTTGTATTACTTATGGCTGTCTGCCCTAGTGCAATCTGCCAGGAAGGTTCCCCCCCATTTATAGTGTAGCACTCAGGACTGTATTTTCAAAAGCTGTCATATTTTTTCACTTTAATTTTGTATTTGCAGACTGTCTCATGCAGCCTGCATGATAATCATTCAGGTTTTGCTTTAGCAACCATGTACTTTCTTTTTTGTTTTTGTTTTAAATAAGGCAGTGTTCAGTTTCCTCTTTAGGTTTCAGTGAGAACACACAGTGCCAGTAATTATTTCTCTCATCAGCATGCACATCCATGCCAGCTGTAACTCTAGCTGGAGTCACACTGATCCTGCAGCAGACTGCATGCAAATTCTATATGCTGGGATGATAATATTTAGTCTGTACTTAGAAACAAAACTGGTGGGGCATGAGTCATGAGAAGTGCAATATAGAAGAAAACTGTGGGAAGAGTTGCCGTGTGTTAGGCATCCAAAGAAACAGAGGGAAATGAGTGCATGGATCATGCAAAGGACAACATCCCTGATGGGGCATCTGCCCGGTACTAGCAAGAAAGGAGTTTTGAGGGGCTTGGGGTAGGGTGGGGTGGAGGTAAACGTGTTGTGGCTTGGCCAGAGGGCTCAGGCCAAAGGAAGATGTGGTGGGTCTGGATGGAGCTGAGAGGACCTACCCAGTGAATGTCGAAGAAGTGACAGAGCACAGGCCATAGATGGGGTGGGGAGGTGTCAACTTGAATTATTTCCCACAGACACCAGCAGAAGGCACCTGTCCAGTGAAGAGTGCTGCCAAGCCATCACAGTCCTCTTAGAAATACAGAACACACTCCAGCAAATAGGCCTTCTTATTGTAATTATTATGATGCTCACTTATAATGTGGTAATGTCTTGAGGCCCCAGTTTGGATCAGGGATTCATTGTGTTAGGAGCTATATAAACACAGAAGACAATGTGTTCTCTGTCTCAAGTAGTTCACAATGTATGAGACACAAGGAAAGACTAATTTGATAAATAAATCAGAAGTCAGTGTACCAAGTGGTTAATGCCTCAAGAAAGTAGAAAGTGGAATAGAAAGTGTGAAATCAGGAAGGGTTAACCTCAAAAGCGCCTGTAGAAGGGGCAAGTGAGAATTAGATTATCTCTAACTAGGTAGGATGTGAGAATAAAAAGCCAAATGTGAAATGAAGTGGTGCTAAACTACTGCAGCTACAGAGATGATCAGCACCCAAAGGTGATAATGGTTTGGTTACAAAGAAGGATTAATGGAGCTAAGTGGGAACTGAAGGAAAAAAAGAAAATGTAGGAGGCATCAAGTAAATAAAAGCATGATCACACAATGCAAATTTCAACTGTGCTGCCTCTTCTGCTTCCTCTGATTCCACCACATTCCTGATGCAAGAGTTTTCCAGGGGTCACGGTCCACAAGGAGTAGGGGAAAAGGCCAACTAAGCATATGAATAAGGGATGACCACTCTCTGGCCCAGTCTACAGTGCTAGGAAAATTTGACAGGAGTTATGCAAGCTGCTCAGGGTAATTTACATATCTCCCATTGACCTCCTGACTCGCCTTCAGCATGCTATCTTTCTGCACCACTTGTGGGGGTGGTTTTACTAAGTTGACATCCAGATCAATTTAGTGTGTCTTAACTGACCACTCAGTTGATCTGAAAAGATCCATCCGACATCAGTGACTTTGTTGCCGTCAGTATAGACATGACTTCTGAGTGTCTCTACACAGCAAAGAAACACACGGGGCTCAGGCTGTTTCATTGCCGTGTAGACTTCTGGGCATGGGCTGGAGGGATCCTGTAATGTGGGGATCCATGCCCAGAAGTCTACGTAGCCTACAGGCTGAGCCCCATGAGGCTAAGATCAAGGCCAAGTCTGAATTGGCTGGCACACACCAGCCGTGGGGGTCCAGCTGTTGTGTACACATAGCCCCTAAGGCATGGGCTGCCCCATAGCCCCACTGAGACCATCAGTATAAATGACTTTGGACTCAAGTCAGCATTAACGTACCCAGGCTTGCCCTCCACAATGTACCCTCTGTATTGAGGGTTGGGGCGATGACCAGTCAAAGAGCCTGATGGGCTGGGCAGGATGCTGTGTTAAGTTTTATATCCTTTTTGGCTTTTCTGAGATCTGCAGGCTTCAGGAGCCAAATTCCCAGGTATCTTCTGTGCAGGAGTCTTCCATCCCAACAAGCCAACAGAACACTGACAGAATCAAAAGCTCAACCTGCATAGGCGATGTGCTGGTTTGCTGATGTACTACAAACTAATATTGTAACACTTTTCCTCATGACCTTCATTGCACACACATGTACACGCCCTTGGGTGGTCCATAATCCCAAAGCAGAGGGAAACAAATAATGCCTTTCATTTTCACAGGCCTTATGGTCCTGGGCTTTATACCATTATTGCTGGTGGAACTGACTTTATAAATCAAACTAACTGGTCCATGGTGAATCACACCCCTGGTGTCTTCCAGCAGCAAAGAGCTGAGACAGGGACTTTTATGCTCACAAGCCTTCCTCCCCTCTACCAGAAGTACAGGGACAGAAGTTTAGTTGGAGATATGGGCCTGTGGCTGGGATATTGGACTGCATTCTGTCCCTTAAGACATTGTAGCTAAGTATGTTAGAGCAGAGCGCAGAGTAGTAACAACTCAGGGAATTTAATTTTTCACATTCTGTGATTTGTATTCTGTGCAACAGAGCTGCATCTCAGGAACTGGCCCAATGCTTACAAATAGCATTGTAGTCACAGAGATTTTTTAGCAAGTTCAGCATTGAATGGGATTGGAGGACAACAATATCATCCTACCCTTTGTGCCTTTGAAAATCTTCAACTAAACATGCTAAAAATGTTTGGTCACTTTTTCTTTGGGGCTTACACCAAATGGATTGCTGCACTTTAAAGGAGAAATGCTATGGCAAGTAGGTATTTTCTTATCGTATGGGCCAGTGGCCACTTATGTTAAAATACTCCTCATCATACTTGTCTTTCACTAAAATGAAAGGGGCACATTTTCAGACACTGGCCCATTTTTTCAGTCATGAATAGCACTTACAATTATTGGCACCTTCAATTAGCTCATTTTGATTTCTACGTCCCTGATGAATGGACAGACACAGGGAGAAGGAGAGCTAAGTGAGTAAGTAAATTGCAGAGGTAATTGTATTTATAATTTTGCACCCACAGAGTGGGTTAATGCTGGGCTGAAAGTTTGGCTAACAAAATTGTGTTCCATAGTATCAATTGGTGTCTTATACAAGATCCGCTTGGCAATTAACAGTGTTGCTTTTAAAAACAAAATTGACAGATTCCATTTAATATACCTATACTGAAGAACTAACTTTAGAATTAGTAAAAATATGCCACCTAGTGGTTAGTATTCTGGACTAGAAAAAGTGTTTTACAAAAGCAAAACAGTAAATGAGCCCCTAAAAGTGATTAAATGGAAAAAATATCAAGCCCCATTTTTGTTTCTTTTAGTGCAAGCAGGTTTACAGAAGAACTAAGCAGCAAGGCCCACAGGAAATACAGCCCTGTTAATACTCTGAAAGGCAGATGGCAAGAATGGGCAGACCAGCATGTAATAACGCAAAAGCTGAATCCTTTCAGTGAGGAATTTGACTACCAACTGGCCCAGTCAACACGTCTGCACAAAGGAGATAAGGGCTATGGTCGTCCTAAAGAGGGAACTAAAACCGCTGAAAGGGCTAAGAGAGCAGAGAGTCACATTCACCGGGAGATGAGAGATATGTGCTTTATCATTGCAACAATGGCTCAGCCGAGGCCTGACGGCAAGATCCAAGTCACCTTTGGGGAACTCTTTGACAGATACGTCCGTATTTCAGACAAGGTTGTTGGGATTCTCATGAGAGCCAGAAAACATGGCTTGGTGGACTTTGAGGGAGAAATGCTGTGGCAAGGTAGGGATGATCATGTCATAATAACATTATTGAAATAAATGTTCAACAACCTATTACAATAAAACTTGGAATGCATCAATTTTTCTCTTGCTGCCAGTTACTGCCCTATCGAAGAGCTAATGTTTTGACTAAGAATTTACCACACATTGGAAAGACTATTTAAAATTGTTCTGAAGAGGCATACATTTTATAATTATCTCCTATGCTATCCCCTTTGGATTGCGCCCTCTACCAACAAAATTTGGAGCATTATAATGTTATTTACTGCTCAGACCAGGGCGGATGTTGAAGCACTGAAGGGAATACATGTTCTGAATGCACCAAAATAAATGTAAACACACACGTGGAGGAGAAATGGCTCCACCTCCATCCCAATCCTGAGTTGCTTTCATGTATAAGATTTCCTTCCATATTAACTCAGCTGGGATTTAGGGAGCCCTAAAGGTGTTTGTTCAGAAACCAACTGACAGTATGAATGGTAATGCCCTTCAGTCCTCTTCCATATTTTATAATTAAGCCACTAAAAATCTGTTTAAGGGTATGCAAATAGAATTTCAATGAACAGTATTGAGCATTTACTACTAAGGTATAGGAGATAACCATTCTTATTTCCTATTCTAAGTATAGCAAAATATTACTACAGACACTATGCTGTAGTAACTAACTGCTAGCTTGATGTTTTAATGGTGACCACCATATTTGTGAGGTTTTTCCCTTATATTTCATACACAAATTAACACTGATCTCTTGTACAAAAGGTGCTTCAAATTTAACTGTTATATATTTATTAGACTTTTCTATATATAAGAAATGGATTTGAAAAAATGGACAGAACTGTGGCATCCATTCCCTAGAGAAAAATATCAAACACAAGTCAAGGCTTGAACGCATAGTGAACATGGAAATGGAGAATTATTGCATGATATTACTATATGACAATTATTTCCTAATCAAATACATCTATAGAAATAAAGTGAAAGTAACAATGTCAGGAATAAATAGAGAATAAGAATAAGGTATTGTTTTTTTTATAGCACACCAAGATGCTGCTTCCTACTTTAAACAGCTACATAACAGCAAACGTACAAGATCAAGCTGATGGGAGTAGTAAGGACACAAATGTTTTCCTTTAGATCCTGTTTTTGAGAGTTAGGAATACATAATATTTTTCCTAACAAAACAAAGAGAATTTATCATGTCACAAAACTAGTATTTCGTACGAGGTTCTACAACAGTAGTTTTCTACCTTTAGTCCTTTGGGGACCCCTACAAAATCTCAGATGGAGGTGGAGACCCCTTTGGAAATTTTAGACTACATCCCCAGGGTTCTACAGACCACAGTTGAAAACCACTGTTCTGCGGTAATGATAGCCTTTCACTGAACCCAGACATAGTCTGCAGACTACAAGGACACCACGTGCCACAGCGTGAATGAAAACTACTTTGTTCAATAAATTATGGATTTAATTCTACAAGTTAGGTTGTTGCAGTGAAGTCAATGGCACTATTTCAGCCCAAACAGCGCTCAATGTGAGTAAAGGTTGAAGATTTGAGCAATGTATGTTTTAGATAAAAGTTTAAAACGTGGTTTCTATGCTATGTTTCTGATCAATATGCTGTACTATCGTATAGATTTCTATATTTTGCATGTTTGCTGGATAATATGTCTACAGCTTCTCAAGACCATTACTATGTAAATTTCACACATTATATACTATTACCAGAATTAAATGTTCTTTTAGGCAGGAAAAAATTTGGGCAACCAATTTACAGTTAAAAATGTGAACCGAATGGTTTCCTTTAATAAATTTCTTTCAAACTGAAAGATCAAAAATCTTCTTACAGAAGAAAAAGGCTATATATACATATTTTGCCTCAATAAGGTAAGCCAAGAACTGTTAACTTAGTAATAAAACACAATTCCTCCTGTTTAAACGTCCTGGTAGGCTTATTTTTTGTATGCAAATAAAACAGGATAGATTTTTACAGGCAAATAATTCAAGAACCAAATACTAATATGTTCCTATAGTACCTCTTGTTCTAAAACAATATTAACATTGTAAGCAAGTAATCAATTGTGAAGTTAGCAGAGATAAAAACATATTACATTATTGGTCTAATCCAATAGCTGTAAAGTGACGTTGGGACTATAAGGGCAAATAAGAGCTGCAAGCCCACGTTCTGATATACAGCATGTTGTATGACAATATTTATCTGCATGTGTAGACTCTTGCTTTCACTTTCCTGGTTCTTCATATGAATACCACTACATCTATTTAATTATTAAGTAATTTGTCTATTGTTCTTTAAGAGACAATAAAAATACAATATCTGAATGACAAATAAAGTGCTGATTGGAGTACCAATGTGTTTGTTTTTTCCCTCCTACATAAAAAAGAAACATGCTCATTCACATATTGTCTGATGTATAAACAGGCCATTTTAAAATGTGAACTTCCCTAGCTCCAAGCCACTATCTTGTTAGCTATTCATCCAGCCTCAGCCTCAAGTCTACAGATCTGTTACAATAAGATTTTTATAGCAGCATACATCCAACCTGGGCAGTAGAATCTTTCTTTTAAATGGACAGCAGGAAAAAAAAATAGCTTTATTTATACTGGAGAAAGCTGCTGCCAAAAGAAAGGAAATTACATTGGGAAAGATTGGATGACCAATATGTGAAGTTATGAATTCATGAAGAAAGGACTATGTGATTACTCTGTCCTGAGACTGTGGGTGCTCCTCAGGACTGACTGGATTTTGCTGTGTAAGAAAGGAGAAATATTTCTTGAATTTATTTTGGAAATGAATGCTATAACAGCTGTGGAAGGCACCTTTCAGAATGACAAGTGAGATATTGATTTTTGTTAGAGAAAGCTTCCAACTTAAAAACTCCACGTCCTTTAACTGGTGATATTAGACACCAGAGGACCCACTCTAATGGGCAGAAAATATAAGGACACATTGAGCAAAGTGTCCACTCTACTACCTTGCAGGGTTAGTCCTGGGTTGATGGTCTAAAGGAGTATTTAGATGTTGGGATTTGTACAAAGATTCTTTCCTTGAAACACGCAGAGCACATTACATTAGAGAGATTTGACTTTTTTTTTTTTTCCTGGGACACACTTATACATTCAAAATAATGCCATTGTGGAGGGAACACTGGGCTGTTACTGGTTTAATATGGTACCTAAACCGTGGACTTTGCACCACAGCAAAACAAAATCAAGTTACTTACTCTAAGGGATGGTTTTTTTGAAATGTGTAGTTCTCTATCTACATTTCACTGAACATTATGCGCACAGGCTGTGAGCCCAGAGCTGGAACTTTCGACAAGAAAACCGCTCAGTGGTCTGTCCATGCATCCTGCTCCACCCCATCTTGTCCAAGGCAATAAAGGATGTGGCAGGTTGCCAACACCTTCACTTCCTTCTGTACTGCAAATATGTTGTATTCATAGCAGAAGGGAAGAACGGGTTTGGAATACAGATGGGGCTGTACATCATGAAGAACCTCCCAGTTAAAGGTAAGTAGTTTTATTTTCTTCTTTGAGAGATGGTCCTATTGTATTTTACAGAGGGTGAGAAACAAGCAGTATCTATATAAAAGGACAGTGAAAGGAGACAGGAATGAGGGACTGCTGCTCCGAATGAATCATCCATTGCCGAATCATGCATTAGAGCATAGCATGGCAAAGGGGTGTGCCATACACCATATGGATGTCTTGCACGTGCCTGAGAAGGGCACATTGTTCAGCATAGCTATGGTTGATGCCTGCACTCTCATGGAGTGGGTCCTTCAGGTGGGGCCCCTCAGGTGGGGATTGTCCTGTTAATAGATAGCAGCATGTAATGCACCTTGAGACCCATGTGGAAATTGAGTGGTAATGGCTTGACCCTTGATTCTTTTTGCTGTGGCAACAAAAATCCTAGACTTTTGAAATGGCTGTGTCTATTCAAGATTAAAAAAAACCACAAGGCCTTTTAGCATCCAATGAGCGAAGTCTCTGTTGTCACTAGAGGCATGAAATTTCAAGGAAGAAGTTATGTAAGTGTATGGGTTGACTGAGGTAGAATTGGGAAACCACCTTGGAAAAACCTCCTTTATGGATAAGGCAGTGAAAGAGAGGTGAGCCATCATAGGTCCAGTTCACCAACCCTTCTATCTCATGTAATGGCAACAAGGAATGCAACATTCTTGGAAAGGAGGAACAGTGAGCAGAAGGCCATAGGTTTGAATGGAGTGGTCATCAATGATGCGAAGACTAGGTTAAGGTCCCACTGGGAGTGGGGAGAAGGGTAACAAGCTAAATGGGAAGGTATTTCTGAACAAGGCCCTTCCAGAACTGTACACTTAAAGGAGGGTAAATATAAAATGGCCATCCAATAGTGGATGAAGAGCACTAATGGAAGTTCCATACCCCTTAATGGAAGTGAGGGCAAGTCCCAAGTTTTTCAGATAAAGGAAATATTCCAAGAGCAGTAGCTATGTGCACAGCTTTAGGGACAAGGCCCTGCTGTGTACCCCAGGAATGGAAATGTTCATCTGACTAAATACAATCATCTTGTGGAGTCTTCCCTGATACCTGAAAGGACATCTCATAGTGCTAGAGAACACTCCTGGGCTAGTGGAGGTGTCCATCCAAAAACCAAGTCATCTGTTGAAACATTTGTGGGTTCGGGTATCTGAGTTTCCTGTTGTGGTGAGTTGGTAGCTCTCGAAATGTATGAAACATGAGTGAAGGGTACTTTGACATGTGAAGAAGTGGCAGACAGAATTGGCAAGGCCAGGAGGGGCAATCAGGATTGTTGTTTCTGTCTTTAATCTGATCCTGCAAATTAATTTTGGTGGGAAGGATAATAGGGAAGAAGACGACTTAGTTGTCTAGTCCAATCAACCAATGACTAGACTGTCCTCCTGTGACTGAGCTTTGATTCCTCCCCTTGAACAATATGGGGTGCATTTGGTGTTCACATGGGATGCAAAAAGAGCCCTCACTGGGGTTCCCCACTACCAAAAGATGACTGCAATCACAGAATTTTGCAGCTTCCATTCATGATTGGTTGCAAAGCTTCTGCTGAGAGCACCACAATCAAGTTCTGGATGGCCGGTAAGTACGCTGCTGTCAGAAGCATGTGATGTGTGAACACCAGTCCTGTAGGTGCACAGTTTGGGGACACAGGGCTCAAGATACCATTTCCCCTTTGCTTGTCTATGTAATGGTGTTGTCCGACATGATGAGAATATGTTGGTCCTGAATGATTGACCGGAATGCCTGGCAAGTCTTGTGTACTGCTCAGAGGTTCAACCTGTGCGTGTGCACTGTAGCCTCCTGTGGTGTCCAGGTGCTGGGTACCATGCGATTGCCTATACGGGCATCCATTATCATCATCATAATGGATGTGGATGGGAAAGTCCTATATCCAAAGAGGGAAAGGCCAAACCAAAACAAAAGGGTTGGAAAAATCACCAAAATGATTAGTTCTTGCATGCCTGTAATCTGTCCCATGGTCAGACAGAAGTCGCACCTAAGCAAGCTCCTATGAATGCCAGCAATTGTGTAGTGTTTAAAGTGCATTTTAAACATTGATACTGACCCCCAGGAAGGAGAGGAGTAAAAAGGGAGCAGTCTTGATTCCTGGGCACTTCTCAGGAACACGCTGCTATTAGACAGTTGTCCATATAGGGAAAAACAAAAACCCTTTGACATCTGAGATGAGCTACTACCATTGAGAAAACTTTTGTGAAACCTTGCAGGACAGTGGTAAGTCCAAATAGTAGGACTTTGTATTGAAGATGTCAAGGTCCCACCTTGAACCTCATGAGCCTTCTGTGTTTCGGGTGTGTACTGATGTGGAAGTAGGCATTCTGTATATGGAAGCCTATAAACCACATGCCTTTTTCTAAGAAAAGAATGATTATTGCAAGCATGACCATGTGGAATCTTGTTTTGGAAATGGAATGGTTAAGGCATCAAAGACCCAATATTGGTCTCCATCCGCCGTTGTTTCTGGGGATAATGAAGTAGCTAGAGTACAGCCATGTTCCTTGAAAGGGGTCCAAGATTAGTGCCACAGCTCCCTTCTGCAATGGGGAAATCAACCTTTAGCTGAAGGAGGTCATTGCAAGGGTGTTCCTTGCATGCAGATCATGAAGGAGGGCAGGATGTGGGCACCACTGTAAATTTTTTTGACGTAACTGCCCTAGATAATATCAGGGACCCATTTGTCTGTTATTGCTTTCCATGATAGTAGAAAGTGTTTCAGATGATCCCCAAAGATGGCAAGCAGGATGGGCACTGACTATGGAGTGGTTAATAGCTCTTTATGGACACTGAGAAATACTGCTCATGTGATGATTGGGTGTGGTGCATGGCTGACTGAGTGGTCGCTGTAGGCAGACAGTCTGTGAACCTTAGGATGCTTTTGAGAAGGCTTGCATTGTATTGAAGAGGTATCAGGAGCTACATTTGCCTGGTGACTGATGGGCTCTGGCATAGTCAAAGCATCAGTGATGGGCATGGCCATTTCTCTACCCTGTGAGACTTGGAACATGTGGCTCCTTCACAGATAGAGCTCATATGTGATGCAGAATTCTTCTTAGACGTGGAAGACATAATGCCACGTTTATGCACATGCTTCCTTCATTCACGACTAGCTCCCAGCACAGGATTCTTAGCACTGGTACTGGCATATCTAAATAGAGATTCTGCAGGAGGGTAAGATTTTTTGCTTCTTCAGGCCAATATATGGGGTGGGACTTCCTGGCCAGAAACCAAGAATGGTCTCATGACAGATTCCTTTCCAGATTCTCTTGAAGCAGAAAGACAAATTCTTTCAAACATGGATAGGAGAAATGGAGCAGATACTGTACCCAGGTGCCATGTGGGATTCCTCCAAGCAGTACAAATAGCACTAGGGCTCATTGCTAATGGAAAATGAATGAGGGCAGAAAACACCAGGTTTCAAAATCTGTGCTATCTGGGATAATCCAGTACCCAGGCACAGGCATTGGAGAGAGGGGGAGAGTCAAGAAACTCTTAACTCTGGTACAAAAAAAAAATGCAAACAAAAATTTAAAACAAAGGGGAGTTTACAGAATAAAAATCTAAACAACGAACAGCACTAAAGATGTTTTGGGAAGTGCATCATAAGGGTGATAGGAGAGAGCAGGCTCCAATTCGGATTATGCAGCAGTGAGAAGAAACTGGAGACGCTGGCAGCCCACCAACCCTTTTATTGCCTTGGGTGAGACAAGGTGGTGCAGTGTGCATACAAGAATCACTGAGTAGTACTACAGTCAAAAATACCAGTTCAGGGTGAATGCACATAATGCTCAGTGGAAGACAATCAGACCATCAACTGAAGTTTTATTTGGTGGCTTCTCTTCTGGGGTCCATGAGAATACTGATTACTTGGTCCAAGAATTCATTTGTAACCTGTCTGATCTCAGATGGAGAACTGGTCTTGCAGTAGCAGAACTCCTCTGGTGGACAGAGCAACCCAAAGATTCAACAGTAGGTGAGCCAAGCCTGAGAGCCAGAAAGGCATGAGGGGTATTACTATCATGCTCTTATTTCAATAGTTCATACTGTCCTACTGGGAAGCAGATAAAAAGGTGAGAAGACATTTATACCAGAGCCCTTGTCCAGTTTTGCCCAGCTGAATAGCTGGGACCTGATTTGCCTGAGCATCTCATCTGAAGGGCCAAAGTCCTATATATCTACACGAAACAGATCAGAGACCAGCTTTCCCCTCTCTGTTCAAGGATACATTTTTAGCCCAGGAAATTTTTTACGTTGACAGGAAGCAATGCTGCCTACACACGTTAGCACTGATTATAACAGCATGTGGAGGTACATTACATGTCAGATGTTTCACATTTATTTTTGTTGCCTTGACTTTTCATGCTGGAAAGAGGCTGGGAAAACATATGCCTGTGAGGGATTGGAAGAGCCAGCAGGTTGCTCTTTCAGGCAAGAATCTTCCTCAGGTCAAAACACCAGGGAAAACAGCCACATTTATCTCCAGTACTGATACCAGGTTAAACGCTGACTGGTGGACATGGAAGACTTATCTGGTCTTATAAAATCAGGGCATAGCTACCTACAGATCAGCTGGGGAAACAACCTGATACTTCTTTGGAACTCCACATTTCTCTAGACCACCTTCCCAAGGTGCACAAGGAAAGATGTATAGCTAGGCTAGGCTAGTGCAGATCTCTTCAGTGTAAAACTGTATTTTACTATTTGACTTTGTATCAGATACAAAATGCTAGGGATTCACTTTGTGTGAACATGTGTGTGTGTGTGGGGGTGTTTAATCAGCACACCTCAGGCCTCATCTCTTTTTCCATACAATACCAGTTAATTATTCATTTTCTGTGCCTGCTCCAGTAGGGGTGCATGGGAGGGGCAACATAGGGCTCAGAGGTTGAAGATGGGGGACTGCTGACCACCTGAATATTTTTGGAGCAAAGAGACAGGGCTTGTCCCCCCTGCCCCATGGAACCCTTCTGAGTTTCCCAAGAAAGATCCTGACCCATGGTTCAGAGGTGGGCTCCACAGAAGTGCCACTTCCTTCAACTATATGGAAATCGTCTGGGCTAGATGAGTCTGTATTTCTCTTACAGATCACCTCAGAAGGGATGCCCTGTTGCTTCAACATATTTTCACTACTACACTCCTATGAAACTCATGAGAATTTAAATATGCTGTTTTAATTAGAGATAAAAGGACACAATTTGAGCAATCAATAGGTTCTCTAAGCTTTCCCTGAGAACAGTTGAAATAGTTTATTTCCTTGTTGCTAATAACTAATTTCTTTCAAGAGCTCCCTCCTTGCCCAGTTTGTCTTCCTCAACTTCATAAATGCCTGTGAGATTGACTAACCTGACAGTTAAGATTACAAGGTATTAGCTCTTGATGTGACAGTAGAGTAATGGCATCATAACACACATAATCCTTTATTGTTTTATTGGCTGCAAATTTTTAATTATACAAGTTTCTTCCTGACCTGTAATCACCTTCTCCCCAGTTATCTGCCACTGTGTTTTCAGTTTTGCAATACAGTCTGTTGGGAACATGACACTCCTGATCCAGTCCCAAAGGCTTTTCATCTGCAGAACTGCTTCACTGGGGATTGAAAGGTGAACACAGCACAAGTGAAGATAAGGGGACACTACATATGAAAGATTAGGCAGGCCCTTTATTAAGATTTATAAATTCAGTGAAGACTACACTAACATCACTCCTGTGGAAATTCTGTGAATTCTGTACATGTGGAGAATTCACGTCCCCTGTAGATTGCTCTGCTCCACCACAGAAAAATGACTGATGGAGATGCAAAAGGAAGCCACAAGAGCAGTCTCTCTCTCACACACACCCCCACAGGAGTTTGGGCACATTATTTTGGACGCAGCCAGTGGAGAGGTAAATCACTTGAGGGGCAAGAGTTGGTGACCTCCCAAGCCAGTGGCTCCTATCTTGCACTGGGCTCAATTGCTAGGGAGAAGAGCATTTCCCCTTCCCAGAATGACTGGCTCCCAACCAGCCCTGGCTCTGCTGCATGCCCCATTGTTCCTCAGCTGCAAGGAACAGCTCCCCGTCTGCCCAAGCCATGTGCATCTATAACCCCCATAAAAGCTCCCACACAAACCTCCCCCAGCACCTAGAACAGGGGGTCTCCAACCTTTTTTGGTGCGGTGCCACATCACAATTCTTTTATTCATTCAGGGGTCTGGTGAGCAAATTTTGGATAGATAAGCCATAGTAGAAATTGATCTTACAATTAATACAATTTAAACAGTCAAAAAACTAAATGTAACCTGCTAGGGTGGGCTCAAATGCATTCACTTGCCCCTCTCCAGTGCCCCACAGAGAAACCCCTGCAGAAAGCAGCTGGAGAGCCAGGATCCAGTCTGTTCAGGACTCACAGCGAAGACTGCTCACTGCCACTCAGCATAAACATACAATGAACTTTATTAACTAACTAAACACACCTTATTCTAAGAAAACATGATGAATTTAAACAAAACAGTAAGACACCCAAGAGTCCCAAAGTTCAGGTGGAATCACCCTTATCTCAATTGCAGTTGAGGCTTAAATGCAGAACATAAGCAATCCTCATCCTCTCTAGCTGCAGGAATCTTCAGGCAGATGCCATGAAGTCCTTTCTTCCTCCTGTGTAGCCAGCACCATGCAATCAGGTCACTGGCCATCCAACTCTCAGCTCCCCTGCAGACAACTCCCCTGCAAAGCAGTCCAAAGCAGGGAGAAAACATTTTGCAGTCCTCTCCTGCTCAGCTCCTTTCACTGAGTCCCACTCTGCAGCTCTGTTTGCTCCTCTCATGCTTCTCCCCAGGCATGCAACTCCAACATGATAATAAAACTTGTAGAGCATGCTCAATGTGCTCCCACACCCTCTCACCAGAAGCTTCTGGTTTCTGGGCTGCAAAATCTGCCCAGCAACGTAACTCAGCCATAAGGGCTCCCTAAAAGAGATTGCACCTTTTATGCACATGGGTTACAAAAACACCAGTTTACAACTTCACTTTGGTTCTGTAAAAGCAGAAATTTACATTTTATACCTAAACACAATTCTCAAATAATATCTATCCTCCCTACAGCAGCCCTTAGATAAATCTTGTTTCACAAATGTACACAACAGTTTTTCATTTGTTAATTAAACCACAACTTCCAAAAAGTTGAAGAGGGCTTACCTTGACTTCTTTTTCTGGAAGCACCAGTGTGTACAGGTGGCAGGGTGGCATGGCAGGGCAAGGGAGGAAAGTGGTGGCCTTGTGAAGTGCCAGAGGAAAGTGTGGAAAAGAAGGGGCTGGACAGGAGTGGCAAAGGGAGGGTAGGTGTGGGGTGGCAAGGGAGCATTGCAGTCAGAAAGTGCAGCTTTCTCTCACCACACCTTGCATGCCCCCTGACTCTCCCCCACCCAGCACCATGCCATGCGGGCTCCTTGTCCCTTTCCCCACCCTGAAAATCCCTGTCCCAGGCCTGTGACCCCCTGACCTGCCCCCATACATGGCCAGCTCCAGGACTCCTTCCCCACCGCACAGCACACCAGGTCCCCGAGCCCCTGCCTCATCTTGAAGGGGCTGAATACTCCCACCCTGGACCATGACCTCGGATGTGCACAGGACAGAGGATTTAAGAAGACCACAGCCTAGGCCCAGCTCCCAGGTGGCCACAGCAGTTCAGGGCACTCTGCAGGATGGGTAAGAGCTCTTGAAGAGCTAGCATCTGGTCTGTGGGTCACAGGCTGGACAACTCAAATCTAGAACCATCCTCACAAAACCCTCACACTCCCTGCTCAGCATCTCCACCTATACCAAGACACTGTGTAACCTGCAAGGGTGGGCTCAAATTCATTTACCTGCCCCTCCCCAGTGCCTATCAGAGAAACCCCTGCAGAAAGCAGCTGGAGAGCCAGGATCCAGTCTGTTCAGGACTCACAGCAAAGACTGCTCAGAGTTCCCATCCCACAACAAACTAGTGCTCCGAATAAATGCAACAATGAACTTTATTAACTAACTAACCAAACCTTATTTTTAAAAAAACATGATAAATTTAAACAAAACAGTAAGGAACCCAGGAGTCCCAATGTTCAGGTGGAGTCACCCTTATCTCAATTGTAATCTTTTAAGTCCTTGAGGCTTGAATGCAAAAGAGAACCAATCTTCATCTAATCTGGCTGCATGAATCTTCAGCTGGAATCCATGCAGTCCTTCCTTTCCTCAACCAGCACCATGCAATCAGGTCACTAGCCATCCAGCTTTCAGGTCCACAACAGAAAACTCCCCCGTACAACTGTCCAAAGCAGGGAGAAAACATCCTGCAGTCCACTCTGGGCGCAGCTCCTCTCACTCAATCACTGGGCACATGGATTCTGCAGCTCTCCATCACAGCTCCTCTCTGGGCTGCTGCTCTCAGGCTTCTCCCTGGGCATGCAACTCCAGCATAACAATAAAACTTGTGGAGCATGCTCAATGTGCTCCCACACCCTCTTACCAGAAGGTTCTGGTTTCTGGGCTGCAAAATCTGCCCAGCAATGTAACCCAGGCGTAAGGGATCCCTGGAAGAGATTGCACCTTTTTATGCACATGGGTTACGACAACACCCAGAAGCCCTCAAACGCCTGACACTCTGCACTGTGCCTCTCACCCCTACACCCAGCACAACCCTGTTGAATCCCCCCATACTTGAACTCACCCTAAGTCCCAACACTTATGCACCAGGACCACCCTGAGAAGACCCCAGACCATCACTCCACTGAGCCACAACCAGCTGCACCTAGGGCTAGTCTCCACAAATCCCTGCTTCCCAAGCATCCAACTTTCTGCTGAACTGACCACACTCAGACTTGCCACCACTGAGCGCACCACCTTCATCTGGATCCCACTGCACAGTCCCATTTCCCTTGAACCTGGGACTCAGTCAATAAACCCCTGTGCATACACATCCCATTCCCCACCACTGAACCACTCACTCACACAACCCCACACAAAACCCTCTCAGGCCCCACCTGATTCCTCATACTAAGCCCCTCCACACCTGGATCCTGCTAGGCTGAGTCTGTCTGCCCCCATATGGGCAGAAGGGCAGGGCCCCAGAGCATTTCTGCACAAGCCCATCCTTGGTACCGTGTCACAGCATCAGCTGAAGTCACAGACAAGTCTGCATCCAGGAATGGAGGAGGGGGGATGGGATTGCAGGGTCATCTTCCACCTCCATGCAGCCAGTGGCCTGTACCCCTGTTGCCTTACTGAGGCATCCGTATTTATTTATGGACGAATGCAATGTGAAGAATTCTAAAAGATGGTGTGCAGATTTTTTTTTCTTGGGGTGCAGAATTAATATTTGGCACAGAATTTCCTCAGGAGTATAACATCCAGTGAAACGCAGTGTTCAAAATCAGAAGCTTATGGAGATGATTGAGACCTGGGACTTTCGATACAATGTACATTTAGCTAGTCAAAGATGAGCCAGGTGTATTGATAAATGTGAACTTAGTATATTGAAGCGGTAATGCACATTTTGATCTAGCACTAAACTCACTCAAAATCCAGCCTATTAAATGGATTCTCTCTTCAGACCACATCAAGCCCCAGTTCCCTGCAATCATTGAGACAAGGGAGGCTCTTGGGAGTGATATGGAGGGGTAACTGAAGCAAGGAGACACTAGAAGGTTAGAACAAAGACCTCTTTGGTGCAGTCAACACACAGATTTTACCACTGTTTAATACCTTTAATTAAAGATGTTATTTTAAACAAATTTAGTTAATGCCTTTGCAACTGTTTGTGGGCCCTCAAATAAATTTAAGCCTGGTGTCTACCAACATAACGAGTTTCAGACTAATATAAGTGTGTCCATATATGGGTTTCCAGTAGCTGAATTAAACTGGTTCAATTTTGTTTTTAGACAAACTCTCAGTGTTATAACAATTCAGAAAAAGCTGCTGTTTTCCATCATTAAATAATGCTGAGTAGACTGTGTAGCCCCTGAGGCTCACATAAATTCAAGGCACTTTTTTGTGTCAAAACCTTTGATCTAGTTTACATATTCTGACCATAAAGTTCTTAATGTTGGGAATCTGGCTTCATATTGGAGCTTCTCTTCAAGCAGGTGCAAAATCCCAGGAGAAGAACTCAGCTCTAAAATGCAAGAGGTCTTTTTATTACTGGAAGAATATACAGAATTTTATATCAAAACACCTGCTGAGTCAATTAGTCAACATTCAGATTAGATGTACTAAAATCAGAATTCTAATTCTGCAATTAGAAGTATCAACTATCATAGAGTAGAAAGAAAAAGCAATGTAGTATGCATCAGGAACTAGCAGTGCTTTGATGAGATGCAAAATAAACGGAGTGTTGTGGCACTTTCAAAGACTAGCAGATTTATTTATTTAAATTCAACAAATTTAATTTATTTATAAATTTGTTAGCCTTTAAAAGTGCTGCAGGACTTATTATTTGTTTTGCTGAACTAGACTGACATGGCTACCTGTTTGGAACTTGATGATATGTGTTACAGATACCCCTAAAGTAATCATCTAGGAAAGGTAAGCAAGAAATCTTTATCTCAGTCTCATTCACTGAAATCATAGGTACTGGTACGTGTCTTTATAAATATTTACTCTTGGGGGGGGGGGGCAACTTTTCTTTTCTCCCCCTCACCTGCGCCCCCCCAGCAGAAAGTAACATTTCTAATTAACATTACTGTTCCAAAACCTGGAAGAAAGTGTTTTGTTACACTGAAGATCATTATAATATAGCAAAATTAAAGTGTGGTGTAGAGAAGGTCTTCCATTCATGAAATCCTTGTGAAAACAGCAAACACAGAATATTTGTTTAAATAAATTCAAACTCAGGTTTAATTTTACATGTATTAGATTTATTTGCTATATATCACTATGACCTTATAGGGATTAAAATCCATTACAGGATTTTTTTAATAGTTAGTCCTAACTCCACAAAGACAATACTGCTGTGGAAGACCAATGGGGGAAAAGCCATTTTAGTGTATTTACAGTTCCTTATTTTTGTAAACATTTAATCTACATACTTTTGCTGAGCTCTAACAAGGGTTAAGAGCTAGACATAGAGACAGGAAATGAGCCTCTGTATCTCTATTCATATTGAGCATTAGCATATTATAGATAGAGCACCTGCCCTTCATTACCACAGCAGAAATCTTTCTTCAGATAAGTTTTAAAAACATTTCAGAGAACTAAATATACTGAAATGCTATACAACTACATTGACGTAAGCCAACCCATTTGGCTTTTATTCCATTTCTAGAATAATTTAAAGTGCTATAAGCAACCCGTTAATCAACACTTTTCTAGAATAACAAAACTACTTTTAAACATTAATTTACAAGATAATATACAATGTTCATTATCTGGAACAGCTGAAATTTCAGCACAAAGTCAGTCACTGTCACACTTAACAGCAATTTTTTCTTTTTTTGCATAACATAGAATAGAAGCTTTGAAACTAACTTTTGTTGAGCTGTTATTGCCACAATGGCTTATCAGTTTTCCTACAGAAGTGGACAAGAGCTACTGGTACTTTATTCTAGCCTGTCATTTTTTGAGGTCACATGACAGTAAATTTGCATATTCCACAAGTCTACTGAGTTACAATATTGTCTACCTATAGTACATTACCCCATTTGATCAGCGCTGGTGCTAACTGTAGTTTACAACATAAAACCACTCAAAAACATCACAACTACTTTTTTCTTTTGGACAGAAATAAGCTATGTTCTTGGAGTTGATGTGCTACAAGGCTACAACAGTATAACTACAAAACAGTATATATCTGACACTTTATGCTGAAGAAAAATGCATTAGTTCCATAGTCTTTGTATGTATAACGCCCTATTATAGCTACAAATTTGTTCACTTCCTTTCACTTGCTTTATCCAATAAACCCAGTGGAAATATCATAGTCCCTTGCTATTTTATTTTTCCCACATAGCTCAATGCTGTCAGCATTTGTCCCAAACCTGCAGAACATTAAAAGCATGTGCAAAATACTCTTTCAATTTAATCAGAACTCAACTAGATCTTTTACTGTAATATATAAAGGACATGCATTTTCTAATACGGATATTAATAAAACAAGTGGCACTATTGAATTTGGATTAATTTTCTAACCAACACTAAAGGGCAATGGTTTGCTCCAATATGGAACGCTAAACTTCTTGTCTACCAGTGGCACCATGTGAATTTATCAGTCAATTGTCTGGATCCGTCTTCGCAGCACTGCTGCCAAATCCTCAAACTCAAAACTTTCCTCTTTTGCAGGCAGTTACATTCAGGGACAGTTTTAATAAAAAATAATCTTACATGAGATACAGCAAAGCAGCCCTAAAAAGATTGTAGACAAATATGAGGAGGAACTGAGGAGACAAAGGGGTAGACTAAAAGACAGAGAATTTGAGAGGCTGTCTCCACCACAGCAAGATTAACTTTAACTGACATTCAGTTTCTGTCCACAAGGCCTTGACTAACAGAAATAACTTACAGTAAAGCATGACAACTTAATACAGGTTTAAGAGAGAGTTTGAAAAAATAAATTATGCTATTTCAAAACTTATCTGAATCATCATGCAGATAACTAAAACCATAGTCTACAAAATGCTGCATTATATTGCTTCTAGGGCTTTTTGACCTGCACTAATTCATGTCAGGTTTGGGACAATATCCTGTAGAGACAATTATACATCTATTCAAAAGCCCAGATTTCAATGTCTTGGATAATGAAGTCTTCTTTCTTAGAAAGTGTGTGATTCCCAAATGTTTTACAAGAGTGACTTCTTCCATGGTAGAGATCCCCATCAAGCCAAAGTGCAAATTCACCCCTGGAACATAAACAATTTTATAAAAATAATTCATAAAGGAAAACACACAGTTACTCTAACTGCATTTGTAAGGTTATTTAGAATTATTAGTCATAAAATTCCTTGACTCTTCCAAGTTCCACAGCGTCCACTAGCTGCAGCTGCATTAGAAGCCATAGGGCTGCTTTCTTTTTTTTACATTTGACAAAACATTTTAGCCTCTCATAGAGTCTATATAAATCTTATGTAGAATCTGTAGTTATAATATTAAATTACCTGTAGAATCAAGTTTTATCTGTGGAAGAATACACTAGTAATTTAGAACAAAATGTCTGCAGTAGGCACATAAAGGTATCTTGATCAGAAGCGTCATTGCTCTGGGGGGAAGAGCCTTGGCCCCAGCGCCACCCTCTTGTCTGAATCCGGAGGCGTGGCAACGGGCTCCTGCTGCTGCTAGCCCAGCCCCCGATCCCCGGCTGGAGAATGGGAACTGGTGAGACAGTGGCTGCCGCAGATGGCCCAGCGTGGGAGAGGCAGGCGCCGCTACAGCTGGCCCAGGTCCTTCTACCCAGTCAGGAGAGGCAGGCACCGCCGTGGCCAGCTGGACCCGGATACATGGCCGGGTCCAAGAGAGGCAGTGGGCACCCCAGACATTCAGGGAATTGGTGCTGAGACTCGGGGAACATGCCAGGCGCCAGCAATGCCCCTGATCTTGATCTATCAGAGGTAAAAACTTGCATGTCTTCCATTGCTGTAGCAATAGAAAGAAAAGCCTAAAACCCTCAATAAAGTAAAAGTGGAATTTAATACTGCTAAATAGTTTTCTTACCTGACAATTGCTAGATACATTCATACCCCTATAATTAGTGCTAAAACTTCTTGAGCTGAGATTTCTAAATTTAAAATCAACACCAGTTTTACTGGGTATGCAAAATATTACACAAAGGCCATTGTTACTGATTGTGAAGAACTGATTACAATACAAATCGAGACTTACCCTCCTCCACCAAAAGCTAGGGAGTCCATGTCTCCTTTAATAAAAAACATATTGTCTCCTGTCCATTTGAAGACCTAATGAAAGTACAAAAGAGTAAGTATATGAAAAATTATATTTTGTGAATTCCAGCTGAATTCCTCACACATAAGACTATCATGATTCCAGTGTTAATGAGAAAAGCCACAGCTCTAGAATATACAGATATTTAAAGTGAGTAATATGGTTTAGTTCTAGTGAACGCATTCACTTCCAGAATATTGCCCACTTACAGTTATTTAGCTTCTCAAATCTTTCCAAATTCAAACTCACATTTTCATTAATTCTGCTCTCAATTATTTTAACTCCAAATCTTACTGGTATCCCCAAATACTCCCTAGCCAAACTGCAGCATATGTGGAAGACCACAGTCCTTACAATACAATTAAATCAAGTACAACCAGGGGTGTACAGAAGGGAGGAAAGCAGTGACACTGCCCTCCCCCCAGGCAATCAGCGGAGGAGCACTGAGCTCCTCCACACCCTTGGAGGAGAGGTTGCCTTCTCTTTTGCTGCCCCTGTGCTCTCTTCTCCCCCAAGAGACCCTCCAAAAGCACAAATTTAAATTTCTGTGCATAACCTTGAGCATAATTATTACCCCAAATCCTATTATCCTCTTTTGACTTCATATTCTGTTGAGAATACTATTCAAGCTTTGCTTATGCATTTTCAACCTTGTCAATGACAATTCTTTGCTCTAACCTTATCTGTGGTTATTTTTTGCTTGGTATGTGTAAGTCAGGTCTTTATCACCACTCAAAACACAGCTTCTTGTAGTCAATGTTGTTGACAATGTAATAGTAAATGATTAAATCAGATGTAAAGAAGGTGCATCTCCTTACCTCAAAATCAGGGAAGAAAGTAAACAGAAAGGTCTCTCCAGTGCCATAAAAGCCATCACTCACTTTAAAGGGTTCGGATGCTAGGGCACCGAAAACCTACAGAAGAGAAGTAGAGATCAAGAGTGTAAGATGAATGTTGAAGCAACAGAAATCTACACCGCAACTACCAAACCCTTATTCTTTTACCCATTAAATATTTTTTTCCTGTGGTTATCTGGCATACTGTCAACTAAATTTCAGATGTAGATAATCTGAAATCTGCTTTTGGGAGAAGCACAAATCTCACATGATCTAATAGGATCAGCTGTAATGGAGATATCACAGGCTGTTTTCATGAGGCTTTTGTAGAGATGGACACTTAGCTGGGAGACAAAGCAACTGTAAAGTTAGTCTGCACAGACTTATTAGCTTACAATCAAAAGTGAAAGAATTAAAATCATATGCACAACAGTTGAAGACACAGCAAGACAATGTTTTAGGAAGTAATTCCCAGCCCCAAAAAGTTTTGGGTTCTGCTTCCTGTTGCATACTTTCTCTTTCATCACTACCACATGCTAAAGTTAGTCTAAATACTAAGATGGATCGATAATGAGTGTCTCATATTGCATGAGGTTTTGCTATAAGAAGTATCACAGAAATTTAGTGGAATGAGGATAATCAATGGGACACTAATAAAACAGAGTATAAAATATATTGAAAAGACAGAATAGGTCATACCAGTAGAAGAGTGACACTATAGGTGAAAGAAAACAGAGCCAATGAAAAAAAAAATCTTAAATGAACCAAGGTAACACAGAATTTCTATGTACAGTAATTTCATGCTTGAGTAACAAGAATATAGCAGTAGGGATGTTTTACTGACCACCTGACCAGGATGGTACTAATGACTGTGAAATGCTCAGGGAGATTAAATAGGCTATAAAAACCCACAAATAAAATAAAAAAATAATGGATTTCAACTATCCCAATACTGACTGGACACATGTTATCTCAGGATAGTAGGCACAGATCATGTTTCTTGACACCTTAAATGACTGCTTTTTGGAGCAGCTAGTCATGGAACTCGTACAGCACAGGATCTGGTCCAAGAAGTGAACAGAGCTGAACTGGCTGGTAATAGTGATCATAACATGATAAAATTTAACATCCCTGTGAGGGGAAAGGAGGTGGGGGAACAAAAAAAAAGCAGCCCGCCCATCATGGCAGCATATAATTTCAGAAAGGGGAAATACACAAAAATATGTAAGTTAGATAAACAGAAATTGAAAAGGTATAGTGCAAAAATGAAATCCCTGCAAGATGCATGGGAACTTTTTAAAGACATCCTAATAGAGGTTCAATTTAAATATACATTCCAAAGTAAAAAACATAGTAAGATGACCAAAGAAGTGCCACCATAGCTAAACAATGAAGTAAAAGCAGGTAGAGGCGAAAAGTTATCCTTAAAAGTGTGGAAGTTAAATCCTATGGAGGAAAATGGAAACGAGCAAAAACCCTGGCAAATGAACTAGAAAAATAGAATTAGGAAGGCCAAATAAACAATTTGAAGAACAACTAGCTAAAGACGCAAAAACAACAACAAAAATTAAGTACATCAGAAGCAGGAAGTCTGCTAAATAACCAGGGAGGCCACTAGCCAATCAAGATGTTAAAGAAACATTCACCGACGATAAAGCCATCTGTATAAAGAAGCTAAATAAATTCTTTGTATTGGTCTCCACAGGTGAGGATGTGAGGGAAATTTTCAAACCTAAGTGTTCCTTTTAGGTATTTATTTGAAGAAAATCTGTCCCAAACTGAGGAGTCACTGGAGAAGATTTTGAAGCAAACTGATAAATGAAACAGTAATAAGTCACAAGGACCAGATGGTATTCACCCAAAAGTTCTGAAAGAACGCCAGTGTGAAACTGCAGATCTTTTAACTGGTACGTAACCTGTCATTAAAGTCAGCTTTGGATTGGAGGACAGCTCGTGTGATGCTAATTTTTAAAAAAGGCTTCAGAAGCAATCCCAGCAATTACAACGCAGTAAGTCTAACTTCAGTACTAGGCAATTTGGCTGAAACTATAGCAAAGAAGAGGTTGCTTACCTGTAACCGGTGTTCTTCGAGAGGTGTGCTCCTGCCCATTCCCTTGCAGGTGTCTGCACGCCATGTGCACGGCATGCCGGATCTTTTTCCCATAGCCCCATAGGGCCAGTGATAGCGCCCCCTGGAGTGGCGCCAATGCCGTTCCCTATATCTCGAGCAACTGGCCCCTCCCTCCTCAGTTCCTTCTTCCCCCATCGTATGAGGGGAGGCGGGAGGGAGCGGAATGGCCAGGAGCACACCTCTCGAAGAACACTGGTTACAGGTAAGCAACCTCTTCTTCTTCTTCTTCTTCTTCGAGTGCTGCTCCTGGCCATTCCCTTGTAGGTGAGTCACTAGCCTTACCTTGGAGATGGGATACGTCATATGGAGCCCAACTGCAGCACTGCTGCGCCAATCACTGCATCTTGTCGGGCTTGCTGGGTAACCGCTTAAGGCTGCGCAAAGGTGTGTGGAGAAGACCACGTTGCCGCTCTACAAATTTCGGTGATTGGGACCCCTGCCAGGAAGGCCGCCGACGCCGCCTGGGCCCTGGTTGAGCGGGCTGTGACCCGTGGGAGCGGCACTTCAGCCAGTTTATAACACTCTTTAATGCAGGCCACTATCCATGTCGCAATCCGTTGCGTGGAGACGGGTTGCCCCCGCATCCTGTTAGCAACTGCCACAAATAGCTGGGGTGATCTACGGAAGGGTCTTGTCCGCTCCATGTAAAAAGCCAAGGCCCTCCTGACGTCCAACATGTGGAGGTGTCTCTCTCTGCCGGACAGGTGAGGTTTAGGGCAGAGGACTGGCAAGTAGATATCTTGGCTCATATGAAACTGAGACACCACCTTGGGCCTGAACGCCGGGTGAGGGCGTAGTACTTTATCTTTAAAGAAGGTCATGTACGGGGGCACCACCGATAGGGTGCGCAGCTCAGATACCCTCCTAGCTGAAGTAATCGCCACCAAGAACGCTACCTTCCAAGAAAGATATAACAGGGAGCACGATGCCAGCAGCTCAAAGGGCGGCCTGGTGAGGTGCGAAAGGACCAGGTTCAAGTCCCATTGGGGTGCCGGGGCCTGCACCGGTGGGTATAACTTCGACAGCCCTTTGAGGAACCTCTTCCCAGTAGGTATTGAAAACAAGGTGAGTCGTTCGTCAACCCAGCGAAATGCCGCAATTGCTGCCAGGTGGACCTTGAGGGACGGTAGCGAGAGCCCGGATGATTTTAGGTGCCAAAGGTAATCCAGGATGGTGTGAACAGGCAGTGTGTATGGGTCCTGCCCGCTGTCCCCGGCCCAGTGCGCAAATCTCCGCCACTTGGCCACGTATGTAGCCCTTGTAGAGTTCTTCCTACTGCTACACAGCACCTGTCTCACCAGGGATGAGCATAGCAGCTCCTTAGCTGTCAACCATGAAGGAGCCAGGCATGGAGGTGCAGCGCCTCCAGACTGGGGTGGAGAAGCAGTCCGTTGTCTTGGGACAGGAGGGTGGGTCTCAGAGGCAGACAAATGGGGTCGCACTGCGAGAGCCTCAGAAGGGATGTGTACCAGTACTTGCGTGGCCACGCCGGAGTTATCAGGATGACCTTTGCTCCCTGTACCTTTATCTGTTGAAGCGTCCTGGAAACCAGGGGCGTTGGGGGGAATGCATACGACAGCCCCCCCGTCGAGCCCGGGCTGAGGCCTTGGAATGAGCAAAACTGGCGGCACTTGGTGTTCTGATGAGAAGCGAACAGATCCAGTAGGGGAAGCCCCCACTCGCGGAAAAGAAACTCTGCCACCTCTGGGTGGAGAGACCACTCGTGGGTCAGAAACCTCCGGCTCAGGCCATCTGCTACAGTGTTCAGGAGCCCCGGGACGTACGAGGCGATCGGGTGAATGCTGTGGTGAATACAGAAGTCCCACAGGGCTCTGGCCTCCTGACAGAGCCATCTGGAACGGGTGCCCCCCTGCTTGTTGATATAGAACATCGCCGTCGTATTGTCCATCTGCACCAAGACCGTCCGACCGCGGATCTGGTTCTGAAAGACCTCGCACGCTAAGCGCACCGCCCTCAATTCCTTGACGTTGATATGCAAGGCGGATTCCTTCCCCGACCACAGCCCTTGAGTCTTGAGATAGCCTAAATGAGCGCCCCACCCTTTGTCTGAAGCATCCGACATCAGATGCACCGACGGATGGGCCATTCAGAAAGGAATCCCCGAGCACAGGTTGTCTTCCTGAGTCCACCATCGAAGGGAATGTAAGACTGACAAGGGCACCGTTACCATCAGATCCAGAGAGTCTTTCGCGGGGCGGAACACGGTCGCCAACCACAATTGGAGGGGGACATGCGAAAACGGGCGTGCAGAACTATGGAGGTGCAGGCCGCCATGAGCCCCAGCAGGTGGAGGCACTCTCGCGCTGACACCAGGGGAAACCTTAGTAGGGAGTTCACCACTTCTCGAAGTCCTTGAAAGCGGGAGGCTGGGAGGGACGCCCTCGCTGACACCGAGTCCAGAACCACCCCTATGAATTCTATTTTTTGTGTGGGTGTCAACACGGATTTTTGTCTGTTGACTACGAGGCCCAGCCGGTCTAGCAACGCACAGGTTGTCGCTAGGTGGTCTACCGTCTTGAGGTGATCGGCCCACTACTAGCCAATCGTCCAGGTAAGGAAAGAGGGTGACCCCCCTCCTCCTGAGGAAGGCGGCCACTACCGCCAGGCACTTGGTGAAGACTCGTGGTGCTGCCGAGAGGCCAAATGGAAGGACCGTAAACTGCAGGTGGTCTTGACCCACCACAAAGCATAAATACTTCCTGTGCCGCAGATGGATAGCAATGTGGAAGTATGCATCGTGTAAATCGAGGGCGGTGTACCAGTCGCGCGGATCTAGAGAGGAGACAATAGACGAGAGGGAAACCATTCTGAAGCGAATCTTCCTGAGGAACCGGTTGAGGCGCCCCCCTTTTGCCTTCGGGATCAGAAAGTAGCGGGAGTAAAACCCCTTTCCTCTCTTGTTGGATGGAACCTCCTCCACCGCCCCTTTCCGGAGCAGGGATTGAACTTCGTCCCGTAGTACCCCCGCTAGTATAGGGTCCCCCTGGGTGGCTAAAAGGCGGGGCGGAGGCACCGACGGGGGCAATGAAGCAAATTGGAGGGAGTAGCCCTCCTGTACAGTTTTGAGAACCCACCGATTCGAAGTGATCTCAAGCCACTCCGGGAAAAACCGGGAAAGTCTGTTGGAAAAGGACAGAGTCTCTAGATCCTGTAGAACTGGTAAGCTGTCCCCGGGCGGACCCTCAAAAGTTCTCTGTGTCGTGGGCTGGCGTGACCCTCCTAGGTCGCCTGTCTGGTGCCCGGTCGACCAGCAGCCACTCCTGTTCCACCTTCTGTCCTCCTCCTGGCGCCGACGGAAAGGACGCGAGGGCGGTGGCAGCTTAAAAGTCTCTCTCTGAGCCGCCAGCGTGTGTAGGCCCAGTGATTTTATCAGAGCCCTGGAATCCTTCAGGATCTGCAAACGGGAGTCTGTTTGCTGTGAAAACAGCTCCGAAACTTCGAAGGGAAGGTCTTGGATGGTGGCCTGTACCTCCAAGGGGAGACCCGAAGCCTGGAGCCAGGAGCACCTCCTCATGGTCACCCCAGAGGCCATCACACAGGCTGCCGCATCCGCCGCATCCAAGGATGACTGTAGGAGGGCCCTAGACCCAACCTTGCCCTCTTTGATGGAGGCTGTGAAGGCCTCTCTGGAGCTCTGGTCCAACGAGTCGGCGAACCTCTCCAGGGAGGACCAGGCATTGAACATATATCTGCTCAGAATAGCCTGCTGATTTGCTATTCTTAGCTGGAGACCTCCCGTCGAATAAGTCTTGCGGCCAAACAGGTCCAGCCGCTTCGCCTCCTTTGATTTGGGGGTTGAGGCAGGGTGACCTTGCCGCTCCCTCTCGTTCACCACCGCTACCACCAAGGAGCCGGGGGTGGGGTGGGAGTAAAAATGTTCATATCCCTTAGAGGGAACGAAGTACTTCTTCTCCGCCCGCTTTGCGGTCGGAGGAATGGAAGCTGGGGTATGCCACAATGCCTTGGTCGTATTTTGAATAGTTTTAATAAAATGTAGGGCAATGCAGCTCGGGCCTTCGGGCAAGAGAATGTCCACCATCGGGTCAGCTTCCTCTATCTCCTCCGCCTGTATGTTCAGACCCCGGGCTACCCTGCGGAGGAGTTCCTGGTGGGCCGAGGCATCGTCAGGGATAGAAGATGGCTTTGCCCCTGCCACAGCCTCATCCGGGGGCAAAGATGAGGACTACCCCGGGTCCGGCCCCACCAACGGGGCTCCCGAACGGACACTGAGGGTGCCACTGAGGACGCTCGCCTGATCTTCTCCAGGAGATTCTGCCCTGGATCCTTCTCCTGTATCCGGGGGAACACTGGCAGGTGTTGACGGGAACCCTGGGCTACAAGACCCAAACTCTGTCCCTGTTGAAAAGCCCATGGGGTCCAGAAAGGCCATTGCATGCCTGGCTGCCATCCCGACCACTGAGGATGGAACGGGGTAGCGCCCTGAAAAGGTTGGGAAGGCTGACCAGTCTTACGCTGACGCCTCGACCCCGTGTCTTCCATAGAACTGGACGATGGGCTGCTCCTTGGGGACCAAGGCGGTGCCGAGGAGGACGGTACCGGTGATCTGTGTCCGCTGGGCCCGACGCTCCCGGTGCCGCTGAGATGAATCTCGCGGAGATGGTGCTGGCACACGGTACCGTGGCGCCCCCACCGCCGCCACCACCACTGGGGGAATCGGGGAACGGTGCCATCAGGAAGGGCTCGGCACCGAGAGAACGTCTCTTGAAGCAGACTCGAATGGGACCAGCTTCCCCCGTGACGGTACCGATCTCGGTGCCGGAGGCTCAGGCCTCGGGGTCTCAGGTTGCACTGGGCCGCAAAGTTCCTGTGCCGCCGAGAAGGCCTCCGGTGTCGTCGGTAGGACAATGTCTTCCTCTAAAATGTCTCTAGTAGGCGACGACACCGACACCGGACTGTACCGGGGTTCCCTCGACTCCTGCACTGGAGGAGGAGAACGGCCCTTTGTCAAATCCACCCGGCCCCCGTCGCCACGTGGTGGAGAGCACCCTCTTGGCTTCTTCTTTTTAGCCGGCACTGGAGATGTGGAGCGGTGCCGAGGCTCCCGGTGTGGCTTGGGGGCGGGCTTCGGTGCTGATGACGGCGCTGAGGACACCGGGGCGCTCCGCACCGGTGGCGCCGAGCTAGATGTGGAGTCTCCTGGCACCGGGCGGATTGCCTCCTCCATCATATGGAGTTTGGGCCGCTAGACTCGGTCTTTTTGAGTCTGCGGCTTGAAAGCTCTGCAGAGTTTACAGTGTTCTGCAAGGTGAGCTTCCCCCAGACACAGCAAACACGCGCTGTGCGGGTCGTCGACAGGCATAGGCTTCTTGCAGCACCCGCAAGTTTTGAAGCCCAGCACAGCCCGACCCTGAGCCCGGGGAGGGCATGACAACCACTAACTACCTACTGCTACTAACTACAACTACAAATAACTATTAAAAACAACAAAGAGCTAACTGGGACTATGTACAAGGGAAAAAACAGACTGCAAATGCAGCAGAGACACGTTCCGGCAACCGACAGGCAGTAAGAAGGAACTGAGGAGGGAGGGGCCGGTTGCTCGATATATAGAGAATGGCGTTGGCGCCACTCCAGGGGGCACTATCACTGGCCCTATGGGGCTATGGGAAAAAGATCCGGCATGCCGTGCACATGGCGTGCAGACACCTACAAAGGAATGGCCAGGAGCAGCACTCGAAGAAGAAGAACAGAGTTCACACACACACAGATGAACACAGTTTGTTGGGGGAAGAGTCAACATGGCATTTGTAAAGGGAAATCATGTCTCCCTGGTACTGTAGTGCAATCTCTATCATGATATGTACCTTCTTAGAAATGTAGGGGTTTTTTCTTTGGTTACATATCTGCACTCCAAAATAGAACAAAGTCTACCAAGTCCTACTTCTTGCTCAGCCAATAACTAAGAAAAACAAGTTTGTTTACATTTACAGGAGATAATGCTGCCTGCTTCTTATTTGCAATGTCACCTGAAAGTAAGAACAGGTGTTTGCATGGTACTTTTGTAGCTGCTGTAGTAAGGTAGTTTGTTTAAGGGGTTGCTCATTGCTGCTCTTCTACTTCAGCTCCCCTCTGGCTCACAAAGGATGCAGAAACCCTTTAAGCATCAGTCACCAGTGGTTTGTGCACTCCTTGTAAATAAAAATCCCACTACCTTCCAATGTCCTTATATTTAGCAATCTCTGGGGCTTGCTCACGGGGAGTATGCAAACCTTGTTACTCCCTTCCCCTTTCCTCCTTTTTCTGGCCATCTGGGCCAGCTTATAAACCTTTCCAGGTCTTCTGGGGAGCTGTTGCCCCTTTCCTAATCAGGGTCCAGCAACTGTTCAGCTTGCACTGGAGAACAGCTGACTCTCCTCAGGAAATCAGTCTTTAGCCCAGTCAATTAGCTCTGCTGCACCTCAGCTAGGGAGGCAGGAGCAACAGGGGCTGGCCAAAGGGGTCATCCTCCCAGCACCCTGATACAACATGCCAGATATTCTAAACACTCAGAGGCCCTTTTTCATGCTTTTCAGAGGACATGCTTCTCTGCTGATGATGCTTATTCAAAAAAACCAAAAACAACAAACAGGCTAATTAAATTTGTGACTGATCTCTCTAGAAGGAAATTATACGTTTCCTACTGTGTGGTCGGACCTGCATTCTGCCATATATTGCCATAATATGAAATCTCAGATAATGACCCAGCACATAGTCAATTTAAGAACACTTTCACTGCAGATTTGACAAAATGAAAAGAATGAATTTCTAAAGACACCTATAGCACTTGACTCGAGGTTTAATAATCTGAAGTGCCTCCCAAAACCTAAGAGGGACAAAATGTGGAACATGCTGTCAGAAGTCTTAAAAGAGCAACATTCTAGTGCAGAAACTGCAGAACCTAAACAACCAAAAATGGAAAAATCAAACTTCTGTTGGTGGTATCTGGCTCAGATGATGAAAATGAATGTGTCAGTCTGCACTGCTTCGGATCATTACTTAGCAGAACCTGCCATCAGCATGGAAACATGTCCCCTGAAACAACAGTTGAAGCATGAAACAGCACAAGAACATTTAGCATATCTGGCATGTACATATCTTGAAACTGTGAATGTCTGTTTTTGCTTTCAGGTGACACCGTAAATAAGCAGCAGGCATTATAGACAACAATGTGGACAAGCTTGTCTGTCTTAACAATTGGCTGAACAAGAAGTAGGACTGAGGGAATCTGTATTCTCTAAAGTTGTACTTGGTTTGATTTTTTAGCGTAGTTTTGTAACAAAAATCTATATTTGTAACTTGCACTTTCAAGACAGAGATTGCTCTACAGTCCTTGTATGAGATGAACTGAATACAGCTATTTCTTTTTCAAAGGGGTAGCTATGTCAGTCTAGTTCAGCAAAAAACCAAACAAACAAGGAGTCTAGAGGTAATTTTAAAGACTAACAAGATTTAATCATCACGAGCTTTCATGGGAGAAAATCTTACAGATGTTCTCTGTCTGACAAAGCGGAATTTTCTCCCACAAAAGTTCATGTGATGAATGCATTTGTTAGTTTTTAAAAGTGCCTCTAGACTCTAATATTTTTGTTCATTTTTGCAGTAAAAATATTTGTAACAAAAAAATATAAAGTGAGCACTCTGCACGTTGTATTCAGTTGTAATTGAAATCAATACATTTTGAAAAGTAGAAATAAATCCAAAATATTCATAATTAATTTTAACTGGTATTCTATTATTGTTTAATTGTGCAATTAAAACTACAATTAATGGCAATTAATTTTAGTCAAGTTGATTCATTTTTAATTACCTGCTTGACTTAACCACAATTGACAGCCCTAACTGGAATTGTAAAAGATGCTGAAAAGGGGAACACAAAACGGTTATGGAAACAACTTCTATATGAGGATAGATTAATGAGATTGGGACTTTTCAGCTTGGAAAAGAGATGACTAAGGGGGGCTATATTAGAGTTCTATAAAACCAAGACTGGTGTGGAGAAAGTAAATAATAAAAGTCTTATTTATTCTCTTGTAACACAGGAAATAGAGGGTCGCTAAATGAAAGTAATAGGCAGAAGGTTTAAAACAAACAAAAGGAAGTATTTCTTCATACGACACACAGTTAACCTGTGTGAATTCGTTGTCAGTGGATGTTGTGAAGGCCAAAACTATCACAGAGGTAAAAGAAAGAACTGGGTAAGTTCATGGAGAATAAGCCTATCAGTGGCTATTAGCCATGATGAGCAAGGATGCAAAACCATGCTCTGATGCAGTGTTTCTCAACATTTAGTGCAGGGGTCTCAGACACCTGGGCCGCATGAAACCCTTAAAGCTATTTCCTGCGGCCTGCAATGGTGTTATCATTACCGATATTTGCAATATCATTCTATGATAAGGTTTCACTGGTGTGGCCGTCAGGCTAATGTACTAGTCCTCACGTAGCCCTGTACTAGTCCTCATGCAGCCCTTGTGGTGATCTGAGTTTGAGACCCCTGATATAGTGGGTCAGGGAACACCTAAAGGTATTAATTGCTTTGTGTGTTTTCATCAGATGTTCCATTCTCAAGAAAGCTGGTAACAAAATGGCGGGAAATTTAAAATGCCTCAGTTGCAGCAAAGCTTCCAGGTGTGTGTCAACGTCTGCCACTGCACAGCTGAACTGCTGCTTCAGCTGAGGTTACTAAATTGCTCCGTTTCCACACCCCACTCAGTTCCCCCAATAAGGAGGGGTTGAGCTAGGTCACAAAATACCTGCACTATGTCTAAGGAGCACCAGTTAAGAAGCACCGCTCTGAAATGTCTCTAGCCTCTGTTTACAAGAAGCAGGGAATGGGCAACAGGGGAGGGATCACCTGATACTTACCTATTGTGTTCATTCCCTCTGAAGCACATGGCATTTGCCACTGTCAGAAGACAGGATACTGAGCTAGATGGACCATTGGCCTGACCCAACGGCTGTTCTTATTTTACACTCACATTGATCCTCAGAGGTCCCTTATGACAGCCCATCTCCCTTATCAGTATAGTGCCATGCTGGAACGGAGGAGGAGGAACTTCTCCTTAACTTCTCAGCCTGATCTCAATGAAAGGGTAGACACAATCCCCACAAGCCTAGCAACAGAGTCACGCCGGGCCCTTTCCCAGGTATACTGAAATAGTTAATCGGGCTCTTTAAGACAACCACACACTGCTGATTACCACCAGAGACTGATAAAAGGGGTTTAAAGAGACAGCATAATTGAACCCAATTAAACAAGTACAAGTTTCTCAAATAGTGAAATAAAATATTCAGATTATGCAGGCTCAAAATGGACTGCAAGGTACATCTAAAAAGTGCCTCATCACAGCCAAAAGGAGCCATCTTCTGAAATGGAAGACAGTAGCCTAGAACCCCAACACTGACACATGATGGAGACCATTAAAATTTATTTTCTTCAATCCAGGTATCAGAGCATACACAGATACATGCATAATAAACCTGGCTCCTGCAAAGATGGGTCTCACGCAATCAGAATAATGGTGATGATGAGGATGGGATATACTGAAGTTATAGCTAGTACTCCAATTCAGGTCAGTTCTATGTGGGAGAGACTTATCTTTTTAGCTGCTCAGGCCTCAGCTGGAGTACTATGAGCAGTTTTGGCACTACTCTAAAATCAACTGGAGAGAATGCAGAGGAAAGCAACAAAAATAAGAGATTTAGAAAAATATGACCTATGAGGAAGGGTCAAAATCATTGGGTACGTTTAGACTAGAGAATAGAAACCTGAGGGAGGACTTAATATCATATCAATATCTACATATGTGCACAATGTTAAAAGAATGGCTCTCCACACCCATTAAGGGAAGGTTAGGAAGTAATTCACTTAATCTGCAGCAAAGAATATTTTAAATGGGGAAAAAAAACCTGAAAGAATTTACCTATAAGGATAGTCAAACATTGGAACAGGTTACTTAGGCAGATTGTATAACCTGTTCTTAAAAAACTATAGTGATGGGATGAGGTGGAGAGGAGAGCTACTGGCAGAAACTGATGGCACTTCAGGGTTGTGAAAATATTATTTTTGGTCCTCGAGCCAAACAGGTTGGGAACCACTCATCTAGATATACTTAATCCTGCCTCAGTGCCAGGAATGGACTAGATGATCTCTTCAACCCCACTTTTCTGTTACTCTGATCATTCTGTACTCTCAGAAAGGGCCAGAATGCCCAGAGCCTTCTCAGATTCTCCAACCCCCTTCCAACTACCTCTGCCTGTACTCATTAGTATCCACAATAAGATAAGAAGCTGGGTGCACTGAAGACTCAAATTAACATCTCCACACAGAGAATGCTATCCTTAAAGGATACTACATAGCATAATCTAAACACAATTTTCTAATCAAAATAAACCTTTAGAACAGATTCCACCATATAGTCTTCAGGTCAGGACAAGCTTGTACTAGGAATTTTACCAGAACCTAACACTGGATACTCTTGCCACAAAACTTCATTAAGAGACTTTGCTTTGAGAAGTTTTAGATTTACAAGCAAACTCAGAGAAACCTGACTTGCAATGTCAGCAGCAGCCGCCATGTAAAGCAGAGCCTTATTTAAAAATGAAAACTGCAGGACTATTTATAACAACTTTGATAAATATTTGCCATTCACTGTAAAAAATATTAGATGCAAATTTTCAAGGCTTCCTGGATACTATCCTTCAGACTAGATTTTAAAACAAGACAATTAACTCTCTCATTTATTCCCATTGAAAATCTCTGCCAGTTACATGAATTTCAAAAGTTATTTTAAAGCTACATAAATTTACCAAAGCTTTATAAAATATAAACAGTGGTTACAGTGATATTTTAAAGCAAGTTGTGCCTTATAACAACTTTGAAAATTTTATGCATTCCAATGGCAAGCAGTTATTTCCTGGGTAAACTTACATAAGACTCTCACCAAGAAACAGAACTGTTTAACTGATTAAAATAAAGCTAGTTCTAAAATTTGTAGATGGATTAGAAAAGTCAGGTACTGGAATATCTTCTCTACACATATTTATATTTTTTAAAAAATAGATTAAAATTGGGCAGTCCAAAAACTCAAGGATATAGTATTTTTAAGTTGAAATTTCAAGTACAGCTCTTGAATTATTTCTTCTTACTTTTTCTCTGCCATAATCCAGAGTTTTAAATTCTCTTTTCAAGTTTAACAATATTTTTTAAAAAACAAACAGACACTGGTTGCTATTTGTTGTTCTTTTTCATAAAGAAAGAGTACATTTTTTATTGAACTTTGAGTAAACAAAGTTATCCTGTATGTGTTAAATAGCCATGGCCACCTCCTTTCCCCCAATATTGGATTCTCTCTGGAAATCTCCTCTAAACTGAGTAGGAATTTGATATGAAAAGATATGTTCCCCGTGGAAACAATAAATGGACACTACCAACCTGCATTTTTAAAGTTGCCTGAATATCAAGTTACTGACATTTTTAAGTAGCAGATTTTTTTTTTAAAAAATATAATTATATTTAAAATGAATTTTCTCAAGGTTTTTCTGCTTTCCTTCTCATGTTTGAAAGGATTATTTGGGCAGAGCCAAGATCACTCACTCACTAATATGGTCTGGCCAAATCTTCCCGTTTGTGCATGTGTATTCAGTTTCAGCCACTATTGGTTAATACAGGGATTCTCGACCTTTTACAGGTCATGACACACTTAGTGCTGTGTCACGACCCTAAGAGACACACTAGCCCACCCACCCAGGCCAAATCCATCAATCTTTCTGGCTCTCCGTGACATGCCTGCCCCTGTGTGGTAACACAGGAATGTGTCCCAACACAGTGGTTGAGAACCACTGGGTTATTATTTTCTTTCTGGGCTTGCAAAAGAATGGTGCTTAAATATGTTATCTTCCAGTATTTGAGATAGTAAACCATGACAAGAATAATGGAACACAGGCAAATACCTTAAGAAAAACTGGAAAATGGAAGGTTAGAGAAATACGTTTTTTTTTAGTTATAGTAATTCACAACAGAAGTAACCTGTGAGAAGCATTCTGGGGGGAAGACAATTGAGATTTTAATAACTGTTAATTCTAAGTGAAGATACCACCTACTGATTCATAGACTATAACTCTATTGTTTCAATCTAGGGCGTTTGATTTTTTCCTCCTCCTATTCCTTAAGGTGACAAACTAATTTTGTGGAAGCCAATTCATAATTATTGGTAGTCTTGCTGAAGAAACCCATCAGATGCTGTCTCAGGTGTATAGACGCATAATCGATCTTGATTATCGATGTTGATTCTAGAGTGGGCTCTTTGTTAAGACTGAGTTTTCTAGCTTAAAAAAAAAAAAAAAAAAAAAAAACACACCACACACCAAAACCAAAAGACTATTCCCTGGCTAATTCAAAACTTCAAATAGTTTCATGCTAACAGATTCAGCTCACTCTGTGATGATGCCAGCAATCTGTAGCATGTCATTTACAGAAAGTAAGCAAACTATTTCATGGGTAGCACTTTATATATTGAGGAGAGCTTCATTCTAGTCATAAATGAGAGCTCTGTAGGTACATAAACTTTTCTGGATTGTTTTTGTCCAAAGTATACTTTATTGGTTTGTTTTTGGCCAAAGGCTCAATAAATTAAGTTTTTAATTATAAAATAGCCTCTGGCCCACAACTTTAGTCAATGGTGCACTCTCATTCATTTGCCCTTCGGACACAGTGGAGGAAAGTAAGCAGAGATATTTAGGCAGGTCCTATTAACTCTTATTATTCAAGCTGGACCAAAGGTTGCCATGTGTCCATTTTGGACCGGAAAGTAAAGTCAAGAAGAGGACTGTCAACGTCAGACTGAAAGCTGAAAGTTGTTACTTGCAGTAATGACCTTCCGCCACCAGAGGGCGGTAAGAGTAGCAACTGCTGCAGTAGCTTGAAGGAGCACTCAGGAACTGCTCCAGCAGACAGAGGTACAGAATCCAACATTAGAAGGGTTCAATCAGATGAGGGAGGAACAAAACACTCTTTATACTGATGACTTAGTTCATCTGTTTCTCATACTTCTATTGACAGGCTTTTATTCCAATACAGAATTTTTCCATTATATTGGGACAAACAAACAAAAAGCAATTTATCTCAAACTCTACTTCAAAGAGGATTTTGCACATTTTTTGCCAACAAATGAAGTCATGAGTTAATAAAGTGTTCTAGTTTACCTCTTTTTTATTTGGACACTCAATTTGACCCTTCTTTAAAACATTAAAAGTTGAAAAATCTTGGAAAGGTAGCAAAACTGCTGAGTCTATGAAGTTTATCGGAACTAAGAGGAAATGTTGTCATTTCTGTCACTAACAAACAGGAAATTTACCTTCAAATTCCAAAAACAGGGACTACAAACAGCTTAACAAACAGAAATGAGTAACTTCTCACATGAAGAATGACACTGACTGAATAGGAACACTCAGAGAAAGTTCCAAAGGGGCAGTCGCGTTACATCAGTGCTCCTGTTCCCCCCTGCCCCCAGCTTTACATGGCATAAACTCATCACAACATACAAAGATGGCACAACAATAAGCCTTGCTACCCATGCCAGGCACTCCCCCTGCCATATTTTTCAGGGTCCAACTTAATTAAATTTTGCAACATGCCGGTAAATTCTTGTAGAACTATTAAGCTTACTTTCTTTTTTTTTTTTTTGAAATACAAACAGCAATGCTGTATGCGTATGCAGATTATGACTATTAAGGATATTAGGTGCTGAAAGCCTGTGCTATCAGATAGGTGACAGTTACGCAAACTAATGCAGATTCTATGCAAAATAGAGAAGGTGGGTGTAACAGATACATGGGAAACAAAGAAGTGGTTGTGCCTCCAGACACTGTGCATTCCTGTGCCCAATTCTGTACACCTTAGAATCAGATTATTTCACCTTCATACCAGTATGTGATAGTTCATCTAACACTGTAGGAGGAAACAAAACAGTGTTCATTCAGGGCAGGCTACTAGCACTGGTGGTGCTGCAAGTGTGGTAGCTGTTATACATACTTATGATGTAGGATGGTTACTGATGTGTAATATTAAACAGGAAGACAGTGTCAGTAAAGCTATGGAGGATGGTAGAAATTTTGGGGATTTACAGCAGTTTCCATGCATGCTGCTGTAGTGAGCAATAAAAAAGCAAGAGGGTTCCCCATCTTCAAAGCATCTGACAAAGTGGGATTTTGTCCCACGAACGCTCATGCAGTAAATAAATCTGTTAGTCTTTAAGTGCCACATGACTCCTTGCTTTGTTTTGCTTTACTAGACTAACACGACTGCCCCTTTGGAACATTTGTTGGTACATTCCCCAAATTTCTGCATAAAACTGCTCTCTGCCCAGGGAAAACCAATTCCATTCCTTCACACAGCTGTTAGTCCCTCCCTCTAAGGGCATCTGTTATATTCCAACTGCCAAAGGATCTTTGGACAACAATATTCTCCCAGTTCTCACAAGGCCCTTACTATCAAACCCTGTAATCATAAGTCAAAATGGCTGAGAACTTAAATTGGATGGCAATTGGCTACAAAATCCAGTGATGATTAACTTGGTGATATTTGGAAGAAAAGCCCTCAACTATGCTTGTACCTGCTTCACACTGATTCAGCTATTTTGGGTTCCGGAGTGACAGTCACGTTCCTGGAATCTTGTCCAGATTCCACAAACTGCAGTTATTAAAATAACCTTCAGTATTGAAGGACGTCATACAACTTCATCTAAACCTTTCACATTCAAGGCACTGCGTTTTCAAGAATGACTAAACGGCATCTAAACAATTCAATACTGTCAGGGCCGGATTGTAAATTGGATCTTGTAAGCAGTGGTCCTCACAGAAGCCCATGAAGTTAAGTCTGTGTTCAGAAAAGTGCAGAGATTATTCTCCTGGTGCACACCTCTTCAAGGGAAAAAGAAAGGGGTGGGGAAGGTAAACTATGGTTCTATAATACCTTGCAAAACAGGCCAAACACAAGCAAGAAAATCAGGCTATACCACATACAATCTGCACTGCCGCCCAGCACACTAGGCCCTTCAGGAATTCCTTATGGTACAATATTGCTCTGAACCACTGCTAAAGGAGGCCAAGGGTAAAGGCTACAATTTAGCCTTTAACAAGAATCCTTTAATTGGTACAACATTATGATTATATGCTGCCCTTGTTATGTTGTATCAGAGGAGTTTCTGGACCATCATGCATCTTGGTTTACTTGTATTTTTATATATCTGTATTACGTAAAATGCAAAGTATTTTTAAAGGCAAATATCTAGACTATGTTGTAGTTTTCCTGTAAACATTCTGACAGTGACAACTAATCCAAACTCTCTGCAGAAAAAAGGAAAACAGAGACTTGCATTTTATAATATACATGGGATTTAAACTACAGTCATTTTCTTTGCCAGGATACCAAGTCTTGGAACATTTCAATGTTTAGGGAAGCTAAGAGCAGTATTCCTCAAGTGGACTTTAAATAAAAACACACGGATTAAAGTAAACCTATGTGAATTCTGAGAGACGGGGTCATAGTTCTGATTATTCCAAAGAAAAACTAATAATTTATAAAAATAAGTTATTTGCACAAAAGTAACACCATCCATATTTAAACAACCTTAGATATAATTTTCATAACCAAACATATTAGCAGGCTGTCACAGAACAGCTTCTCTAGAGCGCCAGCCAGTTCTAAAACATAGCTCTGGTAGCTATGTTTGGGTAGCTAAGAAATATATAAAGCAGGCACTACATCTAGATCAAAAGCAACATGCAAGATCTTTTCTACAGTATACAACCTGTATTTCATTGAATATTCCTTGCTCTGAGTTAATCCTGTAGCAAGGAAAATGCTGCTTTGTGCAAACTCTTTAAGGCTCTTCGCTTGGCCCCTACATTACTCTGATGAGCATTTTTGTCAATAAGTCACCACTTAACAGAACAATTTTACACTTCTGTTTCATATCATCTCAGTGTAATGTGTGCACAGAGAGAAAGGCAGCACCCCATAGTAGTAAGGGAAAGAATCACAGCTAGGGCAAAGTGCAATGGCTAAGTTTTTAAATGTCTCTTTCCCTCACCCAAACTCTGCCACTGTGAAAACACCTTACAGCTTCTAGATGTGATACAGTATATACTACAAAAAACATTTACTTATCTCACAGTTGTCCACATGGATTCCACTTCTGGTGTGCAAGACCAGATAACACAGTGTCCACTTAGGCCATGCCCATGACCTAGATGTTTTTGCACACTCTTAACCAACCCTCAGTTACTTCATCATTACAAAATCCAGAGATTAGAACACTCTGTAGATGTGGAGTCATGTAATCCAGGCAGACAACACATATCAAAGGACCAGAGTTACCATTTGCTAAGGTAGGCAGAAAAGATAACTACAGTCTCAACAGCTAGGTGTGGCAAGAGGGCAAGTTTTAGATCTTAGGGTTTAGTGTGTCAGTCATTGTGCCTAAGTACCCAATTTCTAAACTAATCTAGAAATCTCTCTTTTTCTTTTATGACTGATGTATTATATTTTTTCAGCAGGTAAACTATAACTATAAACTAGCTACACTACCTAATGAACAATAAGCTATCCTAACAACTAATTCCACAATTAGGAAAGTAAGCAGACTCTGCAGCACTTCTGTTTTGCCATCAGAGCTGGCAAGAAGGAACTGAGGAACAGTTGAACTTACTCTGCCATTTGGGTCTTCAGATGTAAGAACAGAGTTGCAAGAATATCAAGGTTCAGGTGCTGCCTCCTTCCTTCCTGGCCAAAAGCATCTAATGTGTGCACTGGTTGCATGTACCGCAAAAGTGGAATCCACATGGACTGTCACTTGAAGAAGTGATTAATCAGCATTGGTAAACTACTATAAATGTCTCTTTATATCAAATGAACAGATGGCCTATCACAACTGTAACCTTAAGATGATGGTTGCTAAGATGTGCATATCTGTCGCTAAGGCAACTGTGCAGAGATAGGTGGCTTAGGTCAAACAAAGTTGACTATCTGTCATTGACAGTCATTACTATATTCCCTAGTCTGGGTGTGATATAAGTTTTGTGCCTTATCAATCCTCTGAGCTGCCTAGTCCTCATTTTATTTAAGAAAAACTAAATCAAAACATTTCCCATAAAAGTGTCATCTCCAAAAACTGCCTGAACAATGACACAATTGTAATACCAATTCATAACTGTGAAGAAGGGTAAAGCTTAACACCAGCAATTTTATTACTGAAACACATTGATGCTTCATCTATTCATTTCTCTCTTTTAGGCAACAGTTCTGATTTTTTTTTTTTTGCCATTATTTCCATACCTGCCCATCACTATCCTTGATGACCATTAATACAGGAGTGTCTAGCCCAAACATAGTTCGATATAATGTCTTTAGGCTCATCCCATGCTTTGCGGTGCTGTAGACAAGAGTCCATGGATAGCCAATGGTTCGTGGAGGAAGGTGCTTTGTGAGCTGTTAACAAAACAATGAAGATTCTCTTATGTATTATGCAAGCACATATGCTAAAATGGTTTTGAGGGTAGACTATGTGTTCCTGAGCTTTTCAGGAAACACTTGGAATAATTTTCCAGTTAATACATGCCAAGACCCCTTCTTGTCCTTCAAGAAGTTCAGAACACACACTTTCTTAGGAAGTGTTTCCATTGATATGTGGTCTCGAATGTGCTCTTGCTACTCTAAGCATCCATTAAAAAAAGTTTGTCTTTTTTATTTTGAAGCTAGCTTTCTATATAAGCAGAAAGTGGAATTTTTAGGAAAACAGTCTTCCACTCCAAGCTGTGTTTTTTTCACTCCCTACACCCACCAACATACAACTCGAGTTTTTGTTCAAGGCAGCTGACATCTTTATATCCTTCCCTCAATATTGAAGTTATGGTGAGGGCAAGGATAGGAACAGCAGTCCAGTAACAGTGGATCATCCTTTAAAGCTTTCCAAATTACTATACGCCTTTGAGAATCTGACGTCTTGTATACCCCAAGTTTCACCTCACTTAAAAACCACCTTCTTACAAAAGCAGACATAAAAATACAACCATCACAGCACACTATTACTGAAAAAGGGATTACTTTCTTATTTTTATCATATGCTGCTAAAAAAAAATCAACTGAAATATAAACATTGTACTTACATTTCTGTGTATAGTAAGAGCAGTATAAACAAGCCATTGCTTATATGAAATTTTTGTTTGTATGGACTTCGGGAGCATTTTTCTTGTAGCCTGTTGTAAAACTATACAAATATGGCCAAAGGAACGAATCACCTCATAATTATCTGGTCTCTCCATTCCCTCTGAAGCACCTGGCATTGGCTACTGTCAGAAGAAAGGATACTGGGATGGATGGACCATTGGTCTGACCTAGGATGGCCATTCTTATTTTATTGATTTAAGTTAAGGTACCTCCTGGAAGACCTTTGTGGAGTATGTATACCGCTGATTGAGAACCACTCCTTTAAGCAACCACTTGCACCTTTCATCATCACCGTTTCAACAGCTGTCATATTAGTGCTACTCAGAGAAACAGACAACACACAAGGATATGGCTGACACCACCTACACCGCAAGACTAAGGCCCTCTGATGAGGCCAATGACCTTGACCTCTTCTTCTGCCAATACAATTAACTGTAGGGAGAGACAGAGAGTGTGCAAACCATATGGGAAAACTGAACGTGGTAAACTGGGGAGGGTGTGTGCATGTGAAGCACAGGCAAGGATATGGGGACAGAACTAAGGTTGACACAAGAACCTTAAATGTACTTTTGTTTAAGTTTACGGCATTCTATTGCTCTTTTTATTAATCAGGTATCTTGTTTACTCTGTTGTAGTGCCTTGTCTTTTGATTGTAAACTTTTCAGAACGAGGTCCCTGTTATTTATTTGATATGCTTAACTTGATACATGATGTTCAGGATACCTACAGAAAAAACATAGTACTGTTCAATCAACAGTTTTATTTGAAAAAATCTTACCTTTTCAATTTGCTCTGACTGTAATAATTCACTGGGATCACTAAGATTTGGTCGAAATGCTTCAGGCTCCAGGTCTGTTTTGATATTTGTGGCTTGCTTTGAATTGATGTCTTCCCTTGTTATCTGCAAAGCAGGAGGAAATAAACTTTCTAGAAGTTATGTTAAGCATCCATAATTCTCTTACAGAGGAAGTTTTACTCAGTATAATCTACATCATCATCATTGCCGTTAGCATTGTATTTAACTCCTCAGAATGTTGTTTTAAGTATATTATATTAGGCATTTGACAGGGAGATCCCTGATTCTTGTGGTAAGCAGCAAATATTACAGTGAAGTTATTTCCTGCACATGTACTCTAATATTCAGAAGAAGGTTACGCTTGTTTTTCCACTACAAGCCTTCATGTTTGAGGCTGAATGTGAACTTTTAGTATTTACTACAATTAAAAGCTGAAGTACAGGAGCTCATCCACTGCTCAAATACACCGTGTTTATAAAGTAATAAAGAAGGTGTTTGAGTTATATGTCTTTTTAAATGCAGAAAGTTTATTTCAAATGCCTTCTGCTCATCACTCAAGAGATACATTTTAATCAATACCAAGGAAAATATTTTTAAAGCGGCTATGATGCAAAACTTTTTAAGTTCCTATAACATATTTACAGTGCCTGTTTTCAAACATTCTAAGGGGATACTAGGGGCTAAAAGTACTTCACTGGGACTCTGAAGATGTGGTTCTATTCTCAGCTCTGCCACTGACCTGGTGGGTGGTCTTGGACAAGTCACGGCCCCTCCGTGCCTCAGTTTCCCCACCTGTAAACTAGGAATAATGATACTGATCCCTTTTGTAAAGCGCGTTAAGATCCACCGTTGAAAAGTACTAAATAAGAGCTAGATTTTATTGATATCTGAGCCAATGCTCCCTGAAATCACTGGAAAGACACCTACAGCCTTCACTGTGTTTTGTATTAGACCCTATAGATAGGTCAGGAAAGCACTAGACATTAAGGACAACATTTCACCAATATAAACTTCCAAAATACATAGGAAAACCATAATGTTTCAGAAACCACTTTGTGGTAATTGTTGCCAAATGCCAAATTTTTAGATGGTGAGCAGCTCTGATACAGAAAGGAGACTTTCCAATTATTCAGAATTTGTGAAACGCTTTTTCAGCTAGTAAAAATCCAGATATTTAATTGCAATAACCCATTAAACACCTGAGAAAAATAAAATTTACTATTAGAAGTTGGTTTTAAAATATATAAAAATTACTCATAGTAAAATATGAAGGTAAGGAATATATGTATGATAGTAAATTTGGTTATAATATTAACATTAATCCTTAAATTGAGAAAAAATTGCATTTAGGCATTTTGAGGAGGGCACCATAAATTGCACCAAGTAAGACTTAAGCTTTTTATTACTTAGAATTATTTCAAATTAAAAACACTCGTTAACAAATAAATAATTTCCCAAAGCACAAGCTGACTATATAGTCGACAACATCTTCCAACTACAAATATTATTTACTACTTGTACAGAATATGCTATTTGGTCTCATCCAACCTGAAGTTCACATTATGGCACATTTGAGTACTGTAAATCTACAAAAGGTAACTGCTGTTCAAGAATACCATAAATATTTACACTATTTTGTTCTTTATTTTTATTATACTGTACACATGCAAAACGTGCCATTTGAGTTACTGATTTTATACAATTTTTACATCACATAATGCATTAATAGGCAAATTAATTTCCTTCTTAAAACAGAAGCTCCTAAACCCATACTACAGAACGCAGCATATATGTTATTGCTGTCAACCAATATGTTGACAACATAACAGATCAGTAGGACAACACTTTGAAACTATGACTACTAAAATAAGCAGAGGCAGCAAAGCCATGAAAACATTTTCCTTTCTACAGCCATCTGCAAAAAAACTACTAAAAAAATGAAAATCCAAACTTTCAACCATTTGATTAGCCTGGCAGTTAGAAATACACATGGAATTAAGATCATTTCAATGTTTTAAAAAAGTTCTTAAATATGTTTTCATCAATAAACTTGACGTAACGTACACATCAATTCCGAAGTGTACATATAGAAATACCAAAAGAGAATGCAAGAGTCATTTCAAGATTATCATCAGGTAAGTCTAAGGAATTAGATCTGTGCTGGCCTTTTTTGGTTAAGGGGACTGGGAGTCCTAATTCCAGCTCCAGTAGCGGGCAAAACACCTACCTCAGATGGAACTTGTGAGGCTAAATATGAAATAGGTAAGAGTTTGGAATTCTTGTATGTAAAAAACCTACAAGTATTTAAGACTTAGAATGTATGAACAGTTGGAGTAAGTCCTTATTCGGTTTTGTAAACAGAGTTTTGCATTGCTCTCTCTCTTCTGCATTCTTTTTAAAAAAGCTTCTATCCAATTCAAGTGACCATCCCAAAACAGAAATTAAAACACAAGTTCTCACCACTCTGGAAACAGTAATGAGAACAAAGCTTCAAAGAAAACAGAAAATTCCTCTGATTTTAAACTGTGAAATGATTGTTTTGTCACAGAGTTATATCTCCCCACCCAACTAGTGTATAATCAATCAGATATCCAAGAGAAAGGAATTTTCTGCTAGTTCTTGTATTGCTCTAGCCAAGACAAACCCACCGAATATGGGACTTGCCCTGATCAAGGCCACTACGAGAAAGATGTTTTAATCTCTGGAGAAGGGGTTTAACTATGAAGCGGGCACCTTGAGACGTCTGCAGAGTGTGCGCAGTTCTTCACTATTTAGAGCATCGATCCTGCGGTGATACTCAGCCACTGACACTACCTAAATATGGAGACAGGAAGACAATAATTCCACTGACAGTTGAAAAAATAAAGGGTAAAAAAGAAAAATGGGAAAGTGTAATGTGGGGAGGGATTTGCAGCAACAAAAGAAAAAAATAAAATGTTAGAGAAATTTGCATATGCAAGGACTTGATCGCATGTAAGATGTTTATGACTTGTGATGAATACATACTATGAAGTTAGGATTTCACACACAAACAGCATCAAAGATCTGATATATCTCAATGTTTTAATGTATGACTATAAAGTAAATCTGATATGACAATCCATAAAAAATTATGTTGCTAAATTAAATTAAATGTGCATGGGGAAAGGAAAAACAAAAAACAAAAACCCCTTACTGGACAATGTGATAATGGCTTATGCCCTTTATTATCTATAACACCTACAGGTAACCACTTAATTTGTCTTTCAGAAGAGCACACACTACTATTTAATTATGTATATATAAATTTAATCCCAACTTGTACTAAATAGTGTAGTGGCTAGCACCTCTGCTTAATATGCAGAAGGTCCTGGATTCAAGCCCCAGGGGGTTGGACTCGATCTCATGAGGTCCCTTCCAACCCTATAATTCTATTCTATTCTAAGAAGAATTTAAAGCTGAAAACAGAAGTCTAACCACCACCTATTCCTTCCATAAAAAAGTTGAGGGTTGTGTAAGGCTAGAAAAATTAGAATCAATTGATTCCAGATTGCAATTGATGGAGCATAAAGAAAAGCAAGCAGCTGTTAAGTTAAAACAATGCCAAGATGTTATATTAGCTCTCAGCTATCTCCTCAGAGACTGTGCATGTATCATACCCATTAAGTGGCTTCATCTTTTCCTTTGGACTTGCAGCTTTCTTTCTTTCTCATGCAAATAGCACTGTACCCTTTCCCACTGCATATAACTTCATGTAGTTCTTTACACTATAGATCTACATTCCTGTGATGGCTGTGTCACGGTTCCAGTGCCAACTATTCATTAAAGACCACCTTCTAACTCATTTGTAGCTCATGATAAATATATCAATTTAGCCTACAATCTAGAAACTAACAAACACACTAAGTAAGAAGGAAGAACCCTTCACCAGTATTTTCCTTGTGCACCAGAAGGCAGGAACTTAACAGGTGGTCTGAATTTCAAAACACTTGTGTAGCCATAATTCCCAGTGACTTCTATAGGACCAAACAGTATTCAGAACTTCTGAAAACAGCCAGGCAGCTTATTCACGTACCCAACTTAAACCACCCAAGCTGAAAAATACTGGTCTCCACAATAAGATATTTGTGCTAAGAAATACCTTGTGTTAAGTATTATAACAGCTAGACCTTCTAAATATTGTCTCTTTGCAAGCCATAGATCTAAACTGTATAAAATATTTCAAACACAAGACTTACTGAATGCCTAGTGCAAGGGGTACCTTTATGTTAAGTGACATATGTATTGTAGTTATTTGTTCATGGAAGTATACGGCATGTAAAGAAACATTATAGTGCACTGACAAGAATCCCACACAAGTACAAATCAATCCGTATTAAACACACAAGGATGCCTCAACCACTGAGAAATAATTGCACAGAATACATCATGTTATTTTAGCTGGTTAATCTTATTTAGGTTTTTATTATTATTATTATTATTATTATTATTATTATTAAGAGGACACAGAATACAAACACTCTGACAAAATATATTTTCTAAAGTGCCTTGAATGTTGAAGATTTCTCTACAACTGTAGGTACCTTTTGCTTTCATCTGAGGCAAGTGATTAGGGGAAAAGCTATAAATGTTTAATGACAAACTTATAAGAAACCAACTGCTTGTTCAAGTGAATACAATTATGTACATATTTTAGATGACTCATATAGGGCTAAAGTCCCATAACCCTTGACAGTAGGGATTTAAATGTAAAATTTTAACTCACTGCAACTTGGAAGTGGAAGATTCCAAGATTAGGGTAGTGAAGGAAATTAAGATTGTACGGGTATTTTTAATTCCAGCTCTGAGAAATTCTTACTGAAACTGTTTTGTCTTCCTGTCTTTGAGCTTTTACATTCCCACATTTACAACTCTGCTTCCTCACTTTTTTTTTTTTTTTTTTTTTGGTTAGTGTCCTACATCTTGAATTTTAACCTTCACTCCCTCTCCTTTTCCTGTTACTTATTTCCTTTTTCTGGAAACTGCATGAAACCTCCTTTTTACATCATAAATCTAAAAGGCCCAAATCAAACTCACTCTCCAGTTAAAAAGGAGTTGATACTGTATAAGAATGGAGAAACAAAACCAAAAGGCAGGACCCAAACTGTTTTGTTTCTAAATTATTCCTCAATCTCAGTAAGGCTGGCTCCCCCTTTAACGAGCAGGAGAAAGATGCAAAGTATGCATTACTAATGACCTTAATTCATCTACAATTGTCCCTGTCATCTAAGTTCTTGAGGGCAGGCAGCACAAGGAGTCAGACTTCTCAGGAACAAAACCATGACAGTTACTGTAGAGAAAGCGGGAAAGAATTATTTTCTGTCATCAATAGCTCAAAAGAGGGAAAATTTACAGAAAGTACACAGCGATAGCACAGTTAATGCATGCATTCTGGGTTGTGCCTGAGAAACCTAACACCTGACATTAAAAAAGTGAGAATGAAACAGCACTTTTGCAGCCCTTGCTTTTAGATGCCTCGTCACTGAGAGAAAAGAAGGCATTGAGCTTGAATTTGAAATTAAGAAAAAATGTTATTGAATTCTGGGCCCATGGAGCTGATATTTATTACTTCTGTTATGGTAGCATCTTCAAGTGTTCTCTCCATTAAGCTAAACTAGTTGTCACCCATCAAAAATGACAGGAGAAAATCATAGTTTCTTCCCTGAATGAGCACCACATACAACTGTGTGAAGAGTCAGCATGAAATACTGGAAACAGCTGGAAGCTGTGAAGGGGGACAGGGGCAGCAGATGGGGCACAGCAGAGGCAGGTGGGGGCACGAGGTGGGATGCAACCATTTGTCTGTACCATATACACTGGAGAGATAAGGAAGGATGGGGGCAGGGGCATGGCAGAAGTGAAGGTGAGGGGTGCAAAGTGAGTGCGTGGGGGAAGGATGAGTGGACAGGATATGGGAGGAAGAAGGAGGGACAGTGGAGCAGGGGCAGGATGTGGGGCTGTAAAGGAGAGAGCTGGAGAAGGGGGCAGAGAAGGAGTGGGTCACGGCAGGAGGTGGGGTGGTGAAGGAGGGCGGCAGGTGAAGAGGGGCATGAGCAGGAGATGAGGGCAGAGAAGGTGTGGCTGGGTATACCATGTGACAGGCCATTGTGATGTCAGAGGTGACTCAACCAATTGCTCCTTATCCCCTCCTTGGGAGCAATCGGCTGAGTCACCTCTGACACCACAATGGCCAGTCACATGGTACACTTCACATCATACACAGACACAGTGAGATTAGTCTAGGAGATTGTATGAATACAACTAAGAGTTTGCCCCTGCCCTGAAGAGTTTACAAGCTAAGCAGAAGACTCCAGAGAATGGGTGGCTACGACAAACAGATGAAAGACGCACAAAGCAAGCATCAAACAATTGGCAATTGGCAATGTCTCAGATTTATATTTTTCAAACTGATGTTTATAAAATGTCAGTGTGCAAGGGAGGCCAGGCCTACACTCAGAAGGTTTTGTCATATACCATAACCAGCAAAGTGCTCATAACATGGATGTAATTCATACTGGCAAAAGAGTAATTATGCTAAGATAGCTTCCCTCTTCACCACCTCCAGGAAACATAATTTATACCTGCAAAAACACAGTTTTACCAGAATAGCTGTCCCTGCACTAGAGGCTTCTGTTGGCACAACTATTGTATATATTCACATATAAGCCAAATCCACGTATAAGCTGACCCCCAGTTATGAGCCCCCCAAAAATGGGGGGAATGCATGACCTGTGTAGAAGGGACTTCGGCTCAAGCTCCCCATCCTCCACCGCTGCTTTCCCCAAACTCCTCAACCCCCTCCCTAAGACCTGCACACTGCCACTGCTTTTCTCAGACTATACTGCCACTTTCTGCAGACTCCCTGACCCCCTTCCTAACTCCTCCCCAGGCCATGCTGCCACCTTCCCCATACTCCCAGAGCCCCTCGGACCTGAAGCTGGCTCCTCCGGGCCAACCCCCCCACCCAAGACCCTCTTACCTGGCTCCGGTGACTATGACAGACACTGGGGCTCCCTCTCCTTACTTTAACCCCACCCAGGCTGATTCCCCAACATGGCCGCTTTGGACTGGGGCTCCCACCCTGAGTGTGCTCAGAGCACGCTCAGGGCAGCAAATTTAAAAACTCCTGGGCCAGGGCTGCTCTCTGCTGGCCTGATCCACGCACAAGCTGACTCTTTTTTAAAGGCGATTTCAAGGCATAATGATCTCAGCTTATACATGAGCATATACAGGCACAAGTTGCATCCCTGCCCAATAGAACTATGTTGGCAAGAATCTATAGTGTTGACTTGGCCTCAGACAAACTAAAGGAGGGCTTTCTTTTTATTTTTAAATAGAAGCTTTAAAGCAGCGGTTCTCAACCACTGTGTCAGGACACAACTGCGTCACCACACTGTGGTTAGTGTGTCACAGAAAGCTAGGGAGATAGCTGAATTTGGCCTTGGTAAGGACTGGTGTGTCCTGGAAGATCATGATATGCAACAAGTGTGTCACGACCTGCAAAAGGTTCACAACCACTGTGTTAAGGTATGTCTGGCAACATGACAGGAACAGTTGTTTGTATAGGATAGTTTTCTTCTTGATAAAATGCAGGAACTGCACTAAAAAGCTAGTAGTGGCTACTGCTGAATTTCCATGAATATATGCAGAGCTGGAACATATCCTTCTTACTTAATTGGAAGGTACTCCAGAGCTAGACTGCTTTTAAAAAAATAAATACAGCAATTTAATTATCTTGCTCTTCCAAGATCATTAACCCATGTACAAAATTTAGTGGTTAAAAAAAGATGTTTTGTATCCTCTGCATGTGATGATGAGAGTACCATAAAAGCAACTCGTGATGGTTATGTACTGAGACGACCTTTGAAAGGAAGAGAATGAACAAATTTGCTTTAGATCACAGTGAAGTCTTATATACCCAACAAACACAGAGTGCCTTTTCAGTGGATGATAATAAGAACCACCTCCAACACAACGAGATCCGCTTGTAGTTCAATAATATTTGGTTAAAAATTATCAAGCTTAAATTTTGTTTGCAGATCTGGAACTCTTCCCAATCCATTTGTTCGTCTCATTTCAAACTCATTAAAAAGTGGGTAACATTTTCAGACAGTTCTAGAGGCTATAGTTGGTTTATTATGCAATAAAAAGAGACCAATCATGAACTGAATACTGTTGTGATATTTACATCAGTTACATTGGAGAAAGTATGAACAGTATCTTTTTGTGTGGGAATATTTTTAGCTTTCCCATGAGTTCCACCGCAGGCCCTAGACTGCAATACTTAATACCTTCAATATTAGTGAAATGTCTGATTTTAAAAAGGGAAGTTGCTGGGGAAATGAGTCTGTCTCTGCTATAAATAAATTTTATACTTATTTATCATAAAATTTAGATGTGCATTAATATTCAGGCCAAACATTTCCATAAGACAGGTATGTGCAGATCACTTGAAAAGAATAGCAATTTAAGACTAAAAGATTTCTCTTTGATTGATTTTTAAGTCCTTCCTTACAGAAATATAGGCAGCTTTGATTTAGCAAAATACTTCAACACCTGAGTAGTAATCCTACTGTAGTCAAAAGGACCCGTGTGTGATTAAGAATTCAGATACTTGCTTAAATATCTGGCTGAACTGGGCCCTAAAAACTGGATTTTTTTTTTTATAATGGTTCTATGGATCAGCGTACATAAAGGGGCTCAGTGAAGTAGCATTGTAAGAGTAGGCTAGTAAAGGCTAATTATCCTTTTATTGCCTTGTACAGTATAATCACACACTTCCACATTAATGTTATACAAGATTCAGGATCCTTATGAAGAAATCAGGAAATAAAATGAAAATTATTACAATGCAAATTACACAGCTGCAAGAGAGAAATTTTCTTCTTGTGTTGCATTGCATACTGAAGTTATACCTACACCACCACTTATGTTGGTGTATCTTACATCATTCATGGAAGAATAAACCACCTTCGGAGCAACTGGGGTCTGCAAACTGCAGCTCCCGAGATAGAATATGCTTGTGGCTCTTTCGCTGCCCCTTGCAGCTGCAGGCTCCAAGCCCCCGCCCCCATCATTGGGGGACTCTGCAGGTGGTCCATGCAAAACTCAACTCCCCCTTGCTTGTGGAGGGCTCACTCCTGGTTCCAGGCTCCTTTTCCCCCCAACCAGGGGATCCTGAGACAGGCGCCCTGGCTCAGTTCCTCCCACCCGGAGGCTATACCCATTGCGTCTCTCAAAACACTTGATTATTGAAGTAATTTTTAAAAACAGCTGCTCTTATCTTTCAGGTTGGACTTCTTCCACCAACATAGCTACTGCAGTTTGTTGAGGGTAGATTAATTAACGTTAATGAGAAACCCTCTCTATCAATTTAAAGCATCTATGTTTGTGAGCCTGCAGTGGGGTAAAACTCTCTACTGTAGGCATAGCTTTAGGCTTGGTCTACACTAGATACTTTTGTTGACCACAGTCAGGTTTTTGCGCTAAAACAGTTACTGTGGTGACTGATGCCTACCCTACTTCCCTTAGGTCAGTGGACTGAATCCTCACCAAGAGCACTTCCGCCAACCTAAGAAAAGCAATGTGGGGAGTTGAGAGACTGGGCTCTTGGCTCCTGGGCTTCTGGTAGGCAGCTGCTCTATACTCCTTGCTCCCTGCTAGGGTACAACCCCAGCTTCTCCTGTGACCGTCTTCCATTGGGAACTGGGGGAGAAATGTCCCCCTGCTCCCAGGAGAAGCCTCCCAGAACTTCACACACTTGAGGAGTCGTGGGTCTAGAGCAGTGATTCCCAACCTTTTCTCTGCCGTGGCACACTTTGATACCTTCAAATTTTTCGAGGCACACCACCATAAAAAAACTCATGAACATTCAAGTTAACTTAAATTTCTTATGAATATTCGTGAACCATAGCAGAGTGTTTCGGAAATGCTGCTATGTGGGGTAGTAGGGGTAGCAGAGCCGGGGTGGCAAAACACGGGAGGTCAAGAGTCATGTGCAGCGGCAGGAGTGAGTGTGGGGAGCAGAGCAGAGCAGGGCAGGGGTGGCAAAAAGAGGACAAGGGCAGCCATGTTGGGAACAGCACAAGGGTGGCAAGAGAGGAAAGAAGAACAAGAGTGGCTTTTGGGGGGGGGGTAGCCTGGGGAGTAGGAAGGTCGGGCAGGGGAGCATGGCACAGCACCCACTTCCCCCTTCTCCACAGTGGCTCCCTGCCACCCAGGGCAAACCCTCACCCCACTGCTGCTCCCTCCCACCCCAATGTGTCCTGTCCTCTCCTCCTCCAGCCCCCTGTTGCCTGTGATGGACCCTTCCATCACTGCAGGGGCCAGAACTAGGCCTCCAGCCCCAAGCTACACCCCCCCACAAACACACACAGCCACCCCACCCCCAGCTACATCCCCCCAACCAACCAGCTACCTCACCCCCCAGCTACACACCCTCTGCTACACAGCCACTCCCACCCACTTCTGCCACACACACACACACACACACACACACACACACACCTGCCCCACACAAACCCCAGCAGCCCTCCCCCCAAAGCCCTTACTTGGGCTGTTTGCAGGCTGCTGACACAAGCTGCTCCACCCTGCAGGGGGAGATTCACACACTCCCGGCCTCCCACAGCTCTCTGCTGTCTGGGCCTAAGGTGGAGCCACTGGAACGCTGTGTTCAGGCTGCTCCTGCTATTTTTAGGGGGATCCCTGGAACTCCACATTCTGGTGCCTTCCTCTATTTTTAGGGGGGCCAGAAGGCTGCCTGCTTAAAAATAGGGGACCCCAGAACTGTGTTCTGATGCCTTCCCTGTTACTTTAACCCCTGCCTTTTCCCAGCCCACGTGGCTGGGCTGAGCAGGGAGGGAACTTCAACACCAGCTCTTGGGCATGCTCATGGCACACTCTAGGTGTTGCCCCAGCACACTGGTTGGGAACCACTGGTCTAGAGAAATTGACAAGGCTGCTGACTTTTGCAGCAAGACTCTCTAACGTAGATGCAGTCTATGGACTGGTCTATACAACACTACACAGTTGTAGCACTTAATACCATAGCTTAGGCTGATGTAACTATGTCTCAGTTTTCAGTGAAGACGAACCTTTACTTAGTTACCACCCTCTATCCTCACAGTTCATCCCCACTTCCTTTATGTTTAATCAAAAAAGCTAAACAAACAAGAAGTCCTCCAGATGTGTCAGAGTCATCTGAGAATATTCTAAATAGAAATATACTTCTAAAATATTACAACACTATCTAATCATTTTCAGATCATACACAGCAATCTACACAATTTGTTGTACAAAGTGTTGTTACACAATTAAGTTGAACAGTCCCATTGATAGCTTTGCAAAAGACACACAAGGTGATTATTTTAAAAATAAAGCAAGGTTGGATGTCTATGTACTATTTTTGCAAGTGTCTGCAGATGAAACTCCCCAGGTTCTCCTTGCAGATGTTAACACTGTATCAGAGTTAGCTTTAACTTTTAGATCTGTAGTCAGATTGCAGAAGATGAATTCAAAAAGATTTATTTCCAGGGCTACTACACTTTTTTTTTTTTTTTTTTTTGGTAGAAATTAGCAGCTTTATCCTAAAAGGTGCTGAGCATTCTGACACCAATCCCACAGAAGTTTACTAGAAGAAAATTAGCTAATAGAGGGGAAAAGAGCCCAAATGAAAAGATTAACTCATGGATTCCCAGCAAATATTGCTAGTAGAACATCATATGCCTCTTTTACACAGGACTAATGATAGTGCTCAATAGTTACCTCTGATTTAGTCATTTCAAATTAATCTCAATTGATTCTCTGAAGATTATACATTACAGAGTGTTTGCTACTGTATCCAGTCAAGTCAGTCCAGTGAAGTGGTAGGAAACAGAAGATAACAAAAATCTGTTTGAAGGACAAATTGCATGTTTACCATGATGTGTTTATACCACATATTCTTATTTAGAACAAAAAGCACTTCAATATAACAGAAAAGGAAAGGGACTAGACGTGGTCAAAAATCCATGATCTAATTCTAGTAAGATTTAAAAGCCATAATAATATTGGTATAAACATTTAAGTTTGTTTAGAAATGGAATACAAGGAAGTTTTCAGAAAGTTTGGGAAATGACATCACCAGTAATGCTAATTAGCACTGCAACAACATTTTCAATCTATGATGTTGTGAAGATTTAGGGGTTCTGTCTGCACCACTTCTGAATTGTGGATGATTTTATGAAATTGTATCACAGAAGTACTGTGGTTTAATTTAAACTTGCGTCGGAATTCAGCTGCAGTTCCATGTGGTGTCTTCACTGTGCTGCGCTGATGGGAAGTGTGTTCGCATCAATACAGCACTATATCACTGAGGGGGTGGTTTTGTGTTGACTTCTGGATTGACTAAGTGGGTCTTCACTGAGTGCTCAGTCTGTTCTGAAAGGTCAGCCTGCCACCGTCAGTGAAGCTGTACCGTGTCATAGAAAGCCTAAATGTACATGGTTCCACCATATGCTAACTGGGTTATGTCCAGGGCCAGCTCAACCATATAGGTGAGGTAGGCGGACACCTACAGCACCAGGCTTTAAGGGGTACCAAATTAAATGGAAATGAATTCTTTATTTAAAAAATATCTATATCTATCTCTCTCTATCCATCTCATTGGTGTGAGGGTGGGGGGCACGCCAAAGTCATAGCTCTTCTCGGGCATCAAAAAGCCTTGGGCCGGCCTTGGTTATGTCATCCATCTACCAGGTCAAAGAATGGCAGATGAACAGCATTTGATCTTGTATTCCAGTGATCAGCAAACCCAAAAGGTAAGTCTAGAGCTTGGCATAGGCCAACAACAGGGTCCCCTGGTGCCCAGGGGTAGCCTGGAGCCGCAAGGGGCAGCCTCTGGAGCCACAGGCTGCAGACCCCTGTTCTATTCAAATGCCTTGGGACAATATACTTATTCTCACTGGGAGAACATGCTTCCTGTTGTCTGAAAGTAAGGAAGCTTGGGAGCAGTGGAAAGTTTAAAAACAAAAATCAAGAAGCAGATGACCCCAGTAAAAGTCTCAGAAGGAACTCAAAGGCAGTAACTTGAGGATGAGAGACATTTAGCAGCAAAACAGAGAAGTTGCACCATGGCAGAGTAGGCAAAGGGGTGGAGCAGCCTTCCTGTCTCATGGAACACATGATCCCCTAAGGCAGGGGTCTCAAACTCAAATCACCATGAGGGTCTCATGAGGACTAGTACATTAGCCCAAGGGCTACACCACTGAAACTTTTTCATACAACGATATTGCAAATATTGGTAACAAGTGTTGTTGCGGGCCCCGGGAAATAGCTTTAGGAGCTGCATGCGGCCTGCAGGCCTCACGTTTGAGACCCTTAGCCTAAGGGCTAGAGAGGGACACTGCCGTTTCAACGGGTTTTTTTTTTTGTTTGTTTGTTTGATATGATTTGTGCTCGCCTGTACTTTACATGATTAAGCATAAAAGTGTTAGGGCTAAGTGTGTGCATGTTAACAACTGCTTTAAAACTGCTGCATGACATTGAAAGTGTCAGACCTTTGGAGTAAGAGTTGTGGGAATGGGTGTGTGTTTCTATACACCCTAGAATCTCAAGGGTCGACACTGCGCTCAAAATGTTCCAGTGCTCAGAGGGGGGTGCCAGATAGAACTGGACTTTGATCAGATGCCTTGGGGCCCCAAGATCAGAGTTTAGCCACTGCCCCATTACACAGTCCACGAGCTTAAAACAACCAGGGGACCCACAGCAACAGAGGCTTGGATTCCTCTCACAGCAGTCCTAGAGTGTGGCCAAGAACAGGCACTTGCTAGGACCTGTAACATATAAGAGTAAGCTCTATCTCCATTTCAAAGAAGAAGTAACAGAGGCAGAGGAAGCAGATTTGTCTACATTAGGAAAAGAGATAATAGATTATTTTACACATTTTTTAAGGTGCTGAGCTTCATATACTAGCTGGGTGGGATCAGCTATGGCAAGATTTGAACCAGTGATGCCACTTGACATCTGGGCACTCAGTGGGAATCTGTTTTCCCAGCCCATGAAATTTGAGATTCCATGTATCCAAGTTCTCTCTTATTCTGATTCAGGATGAAAAGGCAAAACTGAAAATTTTTGCTAACTCGTAATATAAAGTAAAATTTTGATCAGGTCATTCAAAATGTTTTCATAAATGAAAGTCAAATCATCATGCCTCTGAGAAACTGAACTTCACAGAGAGTCCTAAACTAGCTATCAGTGAATAAAAGAAATTATATAGCAGCTTGAATTCATACAGAAGTTTAGACTTCAGAAACGTAGCATTTGTACTCTCTACTCTCAAATCTTAGCACAAACATCAGATATCACATCACTTAATGGGTCTTTAAAACATATCCTCTTTATTACAGCATCACAGGGTTAAAACAAATTTTGGCTGAGCCTGTTACCGGAGTCTTTCCCAGTGATGGGGTGGGGGCAGCTAAAAATAGCAGCCTAAAAAAAAAATAAAAAAAAAAATCACAAGGCGCTCTTACTCCTGAGGTACTTGAATAATATACTCACACTCTTCAGACAGGTCTGTTCCTTGTTTGCTTAACCCATACTTCACTATCTACATACATTACACAAACTTTTGCTAGGCATCACAGCCGTAATTCTGTTTTGCCGCCTGCGGCGCGCTGCATTCAGAACACGCCCCTTGCCATTAGTGGCACTTGGAGCCGGCGCCGCAAAATCCGCCTTTTAATCTACTGGCTCTGTTGAGCTGCTCCAGTGCACCTGGGGCAAAGCCCTGTTGGCCCTGCCGTGGTTACAGCTCTGCTACACATTACATACTCTCCACATTCCTGAAAATGTGCAGGGTAAACGACGCCTGAGCCAGAGGTTAAATAAGATGATGTACACAGCTTATTTTCCTAAATATTTCAGGCAATTAATAGAAAGCACAGATGATATGCCTGAATGTTAAATTTCTTATTCACGCATAACTTAATACAGGTACACAAAATGCAATTTAGGATTCTTGACTTGTTAGCAAGGTCCAAAGGGGCAGCCTTGTTAGTCTAGTTCAGTAAAACAAGCAAGGTGTCCTCTGGCACTTAAAGAAGGCAGCACAGGAACAAATAAAGACAGACACACCACCAGAACCCCGACCCGGGATATTCTATCCACCACCCAAAATCCGGGGGGGGGGGCATTGGCACTCTTACAGCAGGCTTAACTGGCTATCTGGACTCCCTCCTCAGACCTTATGCTATCAACACTCCTAACTATCTTTGACACACCATAGACCTTCTGAAGGAAAACAAAACACTGTTGGTGAGCTTCCAGAAAACACTATCCTGGCCACTACAGAATGGACACAGAAACTCTTCACACCAACAACCCACGTAAGGATGGATTACAGACTATTAGAAGAACCATCCCAGATGATGCCACAGCACACCTTGTGGCTGAACTTTGTGACTTTTTACTCACTCACAAACCATTTCAGAGTTGAGGATAATTTACATCTTCAAGTCAGCAGCACTGCTATGGGTACCCCGCATGGCCCCACAATATGCCAACATTTTTAAAGGTTGAGCTAGAGCAATGTTTTCTCAAGTCTCATCCAAACGCACCTCTCCTCTGCTTACGCTACATTGATATCATCTGGACCCACGGTAAGGATGCCCTTGAAGATATCCACAGAGATTTCAACAATTTCTATTCCTGGAACACTCCACACAGGAGATCCACTTTCTGGACACTACAATACAAATTACAGATGGATGCATAAGCACCGCCCTATACCAAAAACCTACTGATCAGTATAGTTATCTACATCCCTCGAGCTTTCATCAAAAACATACCACATGATCCATTGTCTACAGCCAAGCCCCAAACATTTACTCTGATCCCTCAGACAGACGCAGACACCTTCAGGATCTCTAGCAAGTATTCTTAAAACTACAGTACCCAACCTGGGGAAGTGAAGAAACAGACTGACAGAGCCAGATGGGTACCCTGAAGCCAACTACCACAGGAGAAGCCCAAGAAAGAAGAAAACAGAATGCCTCTAGTCATTTTCTACAATCCCCAAGTCAGACCTCTGCAACACATCATCAAGGATCTACAGCCTATTCTACAAGATGACCCCCTCACTCTCTCAAGCCTTAAGGAGACAGCCCTTCACCCCAAAATCTTAAGCAGATACTTACCAGCAACTACAGACCTCAACAGAACTATCAAAGCAGGCACAGATCCCCGTAACAAACCACACCACCAACTTTGCCCATATAACTGCACCAAAGACATTATTACAGGACCTAATAAAACCAGCTACTCCATCAAATGCTCATTTACCTGCTCATCCACCAATGTGAATTATGCCATGATGTGCAAGAAATGCCCCTTCTGCCTTATATTTTGGACAAACAGGACAGTCTCTATGCAAAAGAATAAATGGACACAAATCTGACATCAGAAATCACAACATTCTAAAACCAGTGGGTCAGCTTTTCAATCCTGATGATCACTCCATTAATGATTTGCTAATTGTGGTGCTCACATAGATGAATACCAGACCAAGGCTTCAAAGAGAAGCTGCTGAGATCGAATTTATTTGCAAATTCGGTTACATTGCTTCAGGATTTAATAGGGACACTGGATTTTTCCTCTCATTGCAACAGGTGATTTGACCTCATCTTCCTCTGTATGCTGTTCCCCAGCATTTGAATCTTTATAACTGTTCTCATTTGCTGTTACAGCGTAAACTGTTCCCATGACTTACACTTCCCTGCATTTATTTCCTCCCATTCTGTAAGTTCCCCCATCTTCAGTCTCTGACAAAGTGGGATTTTCTCCTGCAAAAGCTCACACAATAAAGTTGTTAGTCTTTAAGTGCCACAGGACTCCTTGTTTGTTTGACTTGTTAGCTAAACTACCATATTTGTAAATCTTACAAATCTATGAATATCCTGAAATCTCTAAAGCTATTTCCATATTTGGTAACTTCTTACTGAGACTATACCAGGGGTGCCCAAAGTATAGCCCATGGGCCGCATGCATCCCACAAAGCGCTTTTCTGTGGCCCACAAAAACAAAATTTTAACTGGGTCAGAGTGCCAGAAATAGAAAAAAAAACCAGCACCGCAGCAGGGAGCAGCCCCAGCCCAGGCTGAAAGTTTTGAAATCTATCGCTGTGAGCATGCTCAGGGAAAACGGAGGCTTGGGGGGACGGTGTAAGTGAGGGTGTTGGGGACTCAGGGAAAGCGGTGGTGCAGAGCAGGGGTGTAAGGGAAGGAGGTCAGGAACAGTAAAAGCTGGTGGCGCGGGGAGGGGTTAGGGACTCACAGGAAGCTGGTGCCAGGGCAGCGGGAACTGGATCCATCCAGCAGCAGGGATCTGAATCCATCCCTTGCTGCCATAGTTTGAGCAGGAGATTTGTGGCCCAGGTGCCCAAATCAATCAGGCTCTACAGTCCCCATGTACTAAAACTTTGGGCACCCCTGGACATCATTTCCTCCATAGCTCCTGAATCAGGCATCAAATTAACATTGATTTACCCTCCCATCCCCCAAGTTAGATTTGCTATAGAAACTACAAAAAATTCCAGCTATGCAAAGCACTCCAACTAGAAACCATGCTCCACTGTTTGTTCTGTTGTACTGACTCACACCTCTATACACACTGCTTCAGGGCAGTGAGTGGTTTTGCACATTTTACCCATTGCAACACAATATTTTCTACTATACCACCACTGGAACGAAAAGACCAGGCAAAGCAGAAGTTAGATTTGCTGTAAGAAATGGAAGGCTGACTTTTTCTGTTTTCCCAAAATATTGGAATAATAGTTGTTTACAACTAGGGGTCTTTCTCTTGCAACAAGAAGCTGCTTCAGTACAAATTAATCAGCTGGCAAGAAAGTTTCCCTCCAATTCAGATCCTTCTCACTTTTGCCACAGTAACATTTCAGGTAAAGAACCTTAGGTAGTTTTAAGTTCCATCATGCAGATGCTCAAAAGCCATATCCAACTAGGAATGAAGACTATTGTATTTGGGTTCTTACATCATTCTAATTACTATGATAATACATAGTAGTTAAATTAGTCCACACCTGTTAAGCTTTCATCTCAGCTCATCAAGGACATTCAAAAAACTACAGGAACTGTTAGTATATATTTAGGCACTACTACTTCTTCCTTGAACTTCCTAATTTCTTTTTGCATTGTGAAGAGCTTGAAAGACCACTGAACAATGAGAACTCTATTCCCTACTTCCTTCTTCACAATGATCATATCTTGGATCATCAATAAGATACTGCTTCACTAGAGAGAAAAAAAAATATAATCCCCAGCTCAGCCTCCTCAGACCAAAATTGTCGTCTTCAGAAATCTTTTGACCTGTCTGTGAAAGCTATTTGCTACCCCTTCTCAGCTTGACCACCCTCTACTTGACTCATTTTTTATATAATTAATGCAATTAAAAACAAAAAAACCTTCTCTTTTCATTTTTTCCAATAATACATTATAGAGCAAATCTATTTTCTCTAGAGCCACAGATGGACATTGGCTAAGCTACAGAGTTGTAGGATGCACACACAAATAAAAGGAGGGCTTTTGAAACAAACAGTTTTGAATTGTGGTCTGCAAAATTTAGGATACTAGCACAGAACTGGCCTCTTCAAAAATAAATAAAAGGTATTCTGATATGTTGAAATTTTGGAGAAATTTGCAGCCTACCTTCTAATAATGTTCACTTTCCTTCTGAGACAAAATACCCTAGGTTGTTTATACTACTTTTTTCCCTTCTCCTCCAAGATAGTGATTTGCCACCTCAAGCGCATTTAAAAAGAAACTAACTTTTGAAAAACAAAAGTCCTGTGGCACTTTTAAAGACTAACAGATTTATTTATCATATGAGCTTTCACGGGAGAAAATCTCACTTCATCAGATGCTTTGAAGATGAGGGAAATTACAGAATGGGGGGAAAATAAATGCAGGGAAGTGTACGTCATGGGGACAGGTCACACTGTAAAAGCGAATCAAATTAGTTGTTAAGATTCAAAAATTGGGAAACAGCATAAAGAGGAAGATGAGGTCAAATAACCTAGTCTTTTAAATAGCCACAGGTTTCCTTATTTGTTTTGCTGATCTATACTAACACAACTACCCCTTCAGACCTTAACTTTTGAAAGTACACATTTACTCATTCAAACTCTGTCATATTGTAACAACTAATTTCACACTCATTTGCATTTACAACCTGGCTAGAAATTAACATTGGGCATGTCAAATGAAGTCATGAATACCTGGCAGAAAACCACAAGCCACAAAGCACAATGAAGTCCACAGCTGCAATGAAATACTCTAATAATGAAGACAATTCCACAGCACCTGGACTCCAGCTCTGAAGTCAATCTCCTTAAGGCATTACAATTTTGGAAATGCCAGAGAATATTTTACACCTAGAGCTTCCACTCTGCCTTCTAAAGCTTAGTGAGCAGAGAAAAATGAATTTCTGCATAGTGGAGGAAAAAGCACAAAAAGTACACTATTAATAGTGTTAAAACCATCTTGGGAGTCTACAGAGATTTAGAAGTTCTCTGAATGCTGTTTATGCACATTATATAGTAACTTCTGCAAAGGCATATAAAACAAAATAAGTACACATTCACATATTTTAAGATGCCCATTAACATTTTTATTGATAAAGAAATTCTGATGAGAAATTCAGGTGGTTAAAATAAAAAAAATGTGCTACTGTAGCTCTTAGGTACAAAAATGACAAGCGTTTTAGAAAACATAAGACACACTTTATTTACCATAGGTAATACTAAAACAAATAATTTAAAGCCTCAGCCTTAAGCATTTAACTTAATGTAGTAGCCCATTCAGTCACACAGCCTCAATATAAAATGACAAAAAAAAAAGTGTCTCGAGTTTAGCATTCTATAAACCAATTCTAATTTTCAACTTCTAAAACCTGTGACATAAAAACTATGCATCACACCACCACAATAATGCCAGCAACAATAGAAATGAAAATACTTCACTAAAAATTACCAGAGTATATTTATGATTAATTGCTTGGTGTTTTCTTTCCTTCTTGCCATACCAGAGATGAGACATCTCCCTTCTTAAACAAAATGTGATACTAAAAATCATATAAAAAGACTGTTTCAAAGCATTCTCTCTACCTGCTATCAATTCCCGGCATAGACAGAGCCCTACTGCGGTGACAGAAGAGCTTGCTAGATATGCACACTTGAATGACAGGAGAAAGGACTAATCAGTAAATGCTATCCACCACTGGAGTGCATCCTGAGTGGCGAAAGTTCAAAAGGGAAAATTTCCTATCTTCAAGAGTGGTTGCAGTGTACTGATTGCTGAACAGGCTAAATAATTTAAAGAGACAGAACAAATTTGTTTTAGTTTTTTCATGAGAGAAACTAAAATACAGAAATCAAAGCTGCTGCTAAGGTTCCCCCCCCCCTTTAATAATATTTTTGCATTGAATTTAAACTTTTTTTTTTAAATGAATACTCTAACAGAAACAGGCACTGAAATAATTCAAGTTATTGCTTGATCCCAGAACTTATATGGAAAGTATCCCATTAAACAGATACTTTTTTTTTTTTTTTTTTAACATTGAAACTTTTCAATAAATCATTTCAGCTACATGCATTTTCAGTTTGCTAAAGAACATTAAGAACAACTTAATCCTGAAGTTTATGCACATAAAAAAACTCACCTTACCAAATTTTAAAGCGATTTTGAGAAAACAGACCAAGATGACTGTTTATGATGTTTAACGGAACTTAGCTGTCAAATATTTAATTGCACATATTTACAGGCATTTATTACATAGATAATCATCTCTTTCACTCACACCCACACTCTCTCTCTCACTTTAATTTAATATTCTGATTATAATTATTCTGGCATTATTGAAACGTGAATTTTGTCAGAATGAGGCTGTTCTGAAGAAGTCTAAATATTAAGCTGAAGAACAACTGCAATAAGTAACCTATATCATGGAAACAAGCTTCTGTACCAGATAATGAGAAAGGAGCTACAACATCAATTTTAAAAAAGGACTCCAAATGTGATCCTGGCAATTAGAGGCTAGTACGCTTAACTTCAGTACCAGGTATTTTGGTTGAAACCATACTAAATAGAATTATCAGACAAATAAAGATGATTTGCTGGGGACTGCAAAACTGACTGCAGAGTTACAAGGGGATCTCACAAAACTGGGTGATCGGTCGTTAAAGAAAGACATGATTACATAGTTTTGATGTGTATAGGTACGTATCTTCATGTGGAATTAACACTATTAAGGAACAGTGTAAATTCACCATAGGTCATTATATCATTAATATTTTCCTCTCCAGGACCCCCCAAAATGAAACATACAACCATCAGGTGGTATGTGTAAAATGTGCAAAATTTTGTAGAATTTTTTTTTTAAATATTCCTCAAAACAATACCTCTCCAACATTCAAAATAAAAATGGATAGTCATCTGAGTTAAAAAAATAAATATTCAAGCTAAGCATACAATAGCTTGATGTTTGGGTAGCACATGAAGCCTCCTGGGAAAGATCTGAAAATAGATAGTCTTATAATAAACCCTGACCACGGAAATAAAGTACAAATGTTGAGAACAACATCTTAAGTACAGATAGCATTACAAAATAATTAAATATAGAATGCCATCAAAACATCTAAATGCCTTATATAAATGTGTTCTACAGCAGTGGTCCCCAACCTTTTCTCTACCGTGGCACACCTTGATATCTTTAACTATTCTGAGGCACACCACCATAAAGTCTCCGAATGAACTTGTGCCTATTTCAAAAAATTCCATGGCACACCTGCTTAGACCTGAGTGCACACCTATATGCCATGGCACACAGGTTGGGAAAAGCTGTTCTACAGAACAGTATTCACCAAAAACAAAACAAAACAAACAAACAAACACACAACACACCCCGGTTACTAACCTTTTATAACAGTTATTCTTTGAGATGTGTTGCTCATATTCATTGCTAGCTATGTACATGCCATGTGTACAGCTGAAGATTTTTTCCCTTCATTTAGCAGCATTTTAAGGACCAGTTCTAGCACCCTCTGGGGATGCATCATTAAAGGGGCACTGCCAGTCCCAGACCCTCAGTTTCTTCTAGCTATAATATCCCAATAGAAGAATAGGACAACAGGCCATGCAATGGACATGAGCAATATCTCAAAGAACAGTTATGAATGGCTAAAACAACAAGAGCCCTGAGTCCCTTTAAAGACTAACATGTCTTTGGGCATAAGCTTTCGTGGGCTCTAACCCACTTTGTCAGATGGAAAGTGGGTTGGACTTGGAGCCCATGAAAGTTTATGCCTGAAGAACTCTATTAGTCTTTACGGTGCCACAGGGCTCTCATTTTTGCTGTACACAGACTAGCATGGCTACCCCCCTGGATGTGAATGGTTAGTAACTATTTTGTTTTTGTGCTTGCTCATTTTTATTCCAAGCAGCACCTCTGAGGCGGGCTTTGAGTTCACAGATATGCTGACTGCAACATTTCTCTCCCGAAACTGGCATTATCACAGGCCTTTTGGGCAACAGCAGAGTTGGATGCAGAGGTATGAACCTGCAGTTATGTTGCAGCTCGCAAGATTGGACTGGTATTTGTACAAGGAATGATGCTGCTGAAGCCTGGTCTCTCACAAAGTGAGCAGTCATGATGGCTGGAGCTGGACCCTTCACCTGCTCAGAGCAAGCTCAAATGTAGATGGTTATCTAGGATGAGATTCTTTGGGATGATACCACTAATTTCTTCATCCTTTCTTCTATAGCTAAAAAAAATTGTGTAGACTTGTGGAAGGTCTTAGTCCTTTGGCTATATTAGGCCACGGCCAATCTAACATTCAATGTATGTAGCCAGCTTTCCTTATTGGTACTATAAAAGTTTCAGAAAGAAGCAAAATGCCCTGGTCATGATGGAATTGTGACACCATCTTTGCCAGAATGGCTGGGTTGAGGGCCAGCTAGACCCCAACTCTGTCTAAGGGGGTTCCGATGCCAGGGCTTTGGTCCCTGAGATCTTTGTGGCCAAAGTGATTGCCACAAGGAAGGTGATCTTCCAAGAGAGAAGCAGTAATGAGCAAGATGCCAACAGCTCCAAGGGGAGCCCCATGAGCTTTGACAGAACAAGATCTGAGTCCTGGGGTGAGGAAACAGTCACAAACCTACAGGTAGAACCCTTTCAAGCCTTTGAGGAACCAGCCTATCATCCTGTGGGAGAAGACTGACCTATCCTGTACTGGATGGTGGAAGGTGAGCCTTGACAGATGCTAGAGCCAGACCTTGATGCTAAAGGTGGAGCAGAGTCTACCACAGATCGCAGGAAAGTTTGAGCTGGAGAAGTTTCTGTTCCAAGGCCCAAAGAGAGAAATGCGTCCACTAGCCAAGGAGACGGACTTAATGGAGGGTTTTCTGCTATTTAATAAGATTTGATGAACCTGAATTGAACAGGGCTGCTCCTCAGGGTTCAGACAGGCAGCAGCCATGCCCTTAGGCATAGGGAGGTGAGGTTTGGCTGAAGCAACAAGCCATGCTCTTTAGAGATCAAGGACAGGTGGGGTTGGAGTATTACTGGGGCTGCCACTGAAAGTTTCATACACATGCTGAATCAAAGCTGGCATGGCCACGCCAGACATATCACGACAACTTTTGCCTGGTGCTTCTTGATTTTTAGAAGGATCTTGTGAACCAAGGGGGTTGGAGGGAAGGCATACAGTGAGATGTCTGCAAACGAGAGCAGGGCAGCGTCAGAAAGGGAGCCCTCACTGAGTCCACACAAAGATCAGAACCAAAGGCATTTCCTGTGTTGCATAGTGGAGAACAGGTCAACCTTTTCTCCCAACAAAAGGTGTAACCCATTGTTACAGTACTGAATACCCAATGGTCTGATGTAATGTAGATTCACATGAAGCAGAAGGGAGCATGGCAGTCCAGAAAGGTGTGGGCAGAAGATGATTTGAGACTGGCACATTCCCCCTGGAGAGTCACCCACCTCTGGAAGATACCACTGGCCAACTACAGGTGAAGAGGCTACTCATGGTGAGAGGAAAAAAGAACAGCTGAGGTGATTCACCACCACACTCCAGTCTCCCTGGAGCTGTGACATCTCAAGGTAAATGGTGTATTTCATGCAGAAACCCCAGAGTTAGAGGGCCTCTTGACATAGGGCTGATCCTGTTGATGTAAAACATCAAGGACATGTTGTCTATCAAGAATTGCATAACCCTGGCTGAGAGCTAGGGAAGAAAAACCTGACAGCCAGGTGTAATCACCCTGAGCTCTCTGATATGCAGGGAGAGTTCTTCCTGAGACCACAGACCCTGGGTCCCGAGGCTGCCAAGGTGGGGTCACCACCAAGTGCAAGACTGGTACCAAAGACTGATGTGTTAGCTAGGTATTGGTGCTTTTTTGGGTGGGCAAAAGATTCCCCCTTGGACTCTGAAGAGGACTCATCTCTTGGAGACCATGGTAGAATCATTCCACCCTTCTGCCAGCCAGCACTGCCAGGGAATGAGAGTCAGACACCAGGCCAGGGACTGCTGTGGCAGGACTGGTGATTAAAATATAATTTGATGGGCTCCAGAACCCTCCTAATCTCCAGGACCCCTTCCCAAATCGTCTGGGTCCCCTTCATGCATGTGCAGGCCCCCCAGCACACACAGGCATTTTTGAGCTCCACCAGCTCTTTCCTCACAAGTCAAGCACAGCCTCAAATCCACAACATCACCCCAACCTTGTCCACTAGTGCCCACATCAGACCCCATGTCCTCTTCTGCCCCCACCCCCATTCCCTAAGCTCCCTGCCCCCAAGTCTCCACTCCAGACCTCCTAACCCCCCACCTCACCCATCTTCACTCCACCCTGCTTCAGCCCCCCCAACTCCCTCCACACCTCCCCAGTCTCCTCTAGTCCCCATCTCCATTCCCCCACTCCACCCCCTTCAGCCCCCAACTCCCTCCATACCTCGCCCCCATTCCAGTCCCCCAACCTCCTCCATCCCTCCCCAGCCCCCCCATCCAATCCCCACTCCAGCCTTTCAGGGTCGTCCCCACTACTACCCAGCCCCCACCTGCACTTACCCAGCAAACTTTAGCTGTGGTGCAGTTGTTTTCTTCCACCCTAACCTGCTCGCTGGCTCTCCCAGTCTCCCCTGCAAGCCAGCCCAACCCCTTCTTCCCACCCTAACCTGCCCACTGGCTCTCCTGGTCCCCTCCAAGTTGGCCCAACCCCATCTTCCCACCCTACCTTTTCCTCACCAGTTGCTCAACTGTCCTCAACCCCCCCACCCCTGGGCCCCTTACCTAGCCACTGGAGCAGCCATGCCACAGGCTGCTGCTCCTGCCCCAAGCATGCTCCCTGCAGGCCAGAAGACTGTCTTCCAGCTGGATAAGGGCTGCAGCCAGTGCCTGAACAGGCATAGTAAGGGGGAACACACCAGAGCGCTGCATTCTGACCCACTATTCTATTGTAGGGGCCTCAGAATGCTGCTCCCTATAAATTGTGGGCCCTGGAACAGTGCTCTGGAGTGTTCCCCTTACTTTAACACCAAGGCAGGGCAGGGCTATGGAGGACTCTTCTCTGAAAGGGGCCACAGCAGAGCCTGCTGGCCCTTGAAACCTTCTATACCCAGTAGTCCTAGCTGGGAAAGGGTCTTCGATATGGATAATATCAGCAGGGTCATCAAGTCCATTGCACTCTAGAAAGCCTGGAGTCAAGATGGTTAACAGGCACAAGGTGCCACGACTGCTCCCAGCAGTCAGAAATGGGCCCTGAACCAGGCTCAGTGCCTTTGGAAGACAGTTAAAATAGTCAAAGAAATCATATATTCATTGCTTTGTGATCTTGCGACTTTCATAGAATCATAGGGTTGGAAGGGACCTCATGAGATCATCTAGTCCAACCCTCTAGCAAAAAAGCAGGACCACTCCCACTAAATTATCCCAGCCAGGGATTTGTCCAGCCAGGCCTTAAACATCTTCAAAAGATGAAGATTCCACCACCTCTGTAGGTAACCCATTCCACTGCTTCACCACTCAATTAGTAAGAAAGTTTTTCCTAATATCCAGCCTTGACCTCCGCAGCTGCAACTTGACACCATTGCTCCTTGTTCTGTCCTGTTACTACTGAGAGCAAGCAGACAAGCTTCGTCCTCCTTGGAGCTTGGAGTTGAAGGTTGCCATCAAATCCCCCCTCAGTCTTCTCTTCTGCAAACTAAATAAGCCTAGTTTCTTCAAGTCTTTCTTCATAGGTCTTGTGCTCCACCCAGCCCCTTGATCATTTTTGTTGTCCTCCGCTGGACTCTTTCTAATTTGTCCACATCCTTTTTGTAGTGGGGAACCCAAAACTGGACACAGTATTCCAGATGCTGCCTCACCAGTGCCGAATAGAGGGGAACAATCATATCCCTCAATCTGCTGGCAACACTTTTTCTGATGCAACCCAGTATGCCATTGGCCTTTTTGGCAACAACGCATACAGCTGACTCATATCCAGCTTCCTATCCACCATGACCCCCCCCCAAGGTCTTTTTCTACAGTGCTGCTACTTAGCTGATTGCTCCCCAGCCTACAGCACTGCATGGGTTTTTTTCATCCCAAGGACAGGACTTTGCACTTGTCCTTGTTGAACCTCATGAGATTTCTTTTGGCCAACTGCTCCAAAAATTGTCAAGGTCTCCTGGAATCCTGTCCCCACCATCCAGCGTGTCTACCATTCCCTCCAGCTTGGTGTCATCCGCAAACTTACTGAGTGTGACTTTGTTTCGTACCTGTAATTTTCCACGAACTGTGACTGAGAACATTCCTTCCACATGGGAGAAGGTATATTTAAGACCCTGAAAGCATTCCTAATTTGCCTCTTTATTGCTAGGCTCTCTGGACTATGGATTTACACTAAAAGGAGGACATTGACTATGGACAGAGAATCTTCCAATCTTTTATAAGTTACCAGAAACACTTTACAAACCAGCAGTCTGTAACATCACTGCTACAACCCTGATCGAGGAACTTGGTAATGAATGAACACATGATTTCTATGACCATTTTAACTCTCCTTCTTTTCTCTTATAAATTAAACTTTAAATAGTAGATACTAAAGGACTGACAAAAATATGGATTACTGAGTAAAATCTCCTGGCTGTATAGCTAGTCTATGACAGAAAGAAACCTTTGCTTGATTAAATTCGTCTTCAATAACCACACATCATAAAGTCTAATATCTAGGTAGTAGAGCAAGGGCTGGGAGGTTTAAAGGAAGCACTTCTCATAATGCACACCTCCTGGTAATGAGTTCCATAGGTTATGTTATGAAAGCCAAAAGTCTAACTAGGTTCAAAAAAGAATGAGAAGTTCATGGAGGATAGGTCTCTCAATGGCTATTAGTCAGCATGGTGAGGGATGCAAGCTTATAGTGTGGATGTCCCTGAACATCTGACTGCCTGAACCTGGGACTGGATGACAGTGGATGGATAACGTGGTAATTGCTCCATTATGTTCATTCCCAGTGAAGCATCTGGCACTTGCCACAGTGGGAAGACAAGCTACTGGGTTAGATCAGGATTTGACAAAATTGCTGCCTCTCTAGATGCCGAACTTCAAAATAAGACACCTAGATGGGATGTCCCCCCATCACCAAATCCACTGAGCACTGCTGCTGGTGTCAACGGCTCTATTTCTAGGTGCCAGGGGCTTCTCAATGCTGCAGAATTACATACCACCCTACAAACCCCAGGCACCATGGTGACCTTACCCCTGGAGTTTGTTGAGCCCTGGCTTAGAGGGACCATTATGCTTTTAGGTTTTCCTACACAAAATTTTACAGACCTGGAATTGCAATGTGGTAGAATTTTCTTGAATATCTGAGGCATTTACTTCTACAAGAGTAAAAGAAATGAGGTGTGCTCCTGTTTATAATACTTTCTGGACTGTTTTATCTAGTTTCTCAGAGCCTCTGTATTGTTCTGTAAAGAAATTACCTCCCAGGATTCAAAAATTCACCTGCCCAAGGCAAGAATGGGAAGCTTTACCATGGAACTAACACAATGTTTGCTATCACAACACTGTTCACCCTGCTTGTCTGTTAAACCCCTTCACTCACCATCTGCCTGTACCATCTACTTCGGTTGAGTGCTCTGCAGGGAAAGGGCCTTTACTTTTTTCAGTTTGTATAGTGCCAAGCACAATCGGATCCCGATCCATGGTTAGTGTTACAGTATCCAGGTTTAGTGGACCACTTATAATTGTTTTTCATATTAATACTACATAATTGCAATAACCATAGGTGATCTCCCACATCTGTTACCAATAGAAAGGTCATAATTCACTAGGAATGATTTTATGTGTAGGTATCATGACTGTATTAGAAGGTATGAATGTGTATCATATCTATATTCTAACTTGAGTGATTTTGAGAAAAACCCCAGACAGCACATCAGCTGTCATTTTCTCCCGAGTGGCCCATTAAGGGAATGACAGGTACAATGGGCCTAGGGAGAAAGCTGCTCACCCACCCACCCAGTCTGACTACGTAACTGAACTCCATTTTGATTGGTAAAACCTCTATACAGCATGGGGAAGGCCAGAGGTGACAAAAGCAGCAGCATAAACTCCATTTTGTCTTCAATCTCTAGCCTTCAGCCAACTCCCATCTCTGGATCTATTCATCTGAGACTGGACAAAAGGACTGGGGCCCACCCAGGCACTGAGTGACTACTAGAGGAACTGAACAAGCCTGCGAACTCCAAATTTTTTCAAGGACTTGTTTTACATGGAGTTAATCATTTGTATGTAAGTAATTCACTCTGACCTCTTAACATTCCCCTCCCTCCTCCTCTTTTTTTTTTTTTTTTTATAAGTATTAAACTTTTAGTTTTATCTACAAAAGGACTGGCTGGCTGTGTGGTATTTTAGGTGAGATCTAAACCTGTATTTTTCTGTGTAATTTGGCTGGCCCTTTGGGGTCAGGAGAACCTATTTCTTTGAGAGACCCACTGGCTAGCTGGGAACTAGGAGCTGATGTTCAATAAAGGGGGCTCTTTATGCTTTGTTATGCTTCATGAAAATTGGAGTGAGAAATCAGAAGCATGGTGTGTTGAGAAGCATCAAATGTATGGTGTGTTGCTGATCAGAAGTCTGGCTTAAATGCCACCTGTCAGGATTTAGAGTTTGGCTCTCATTTCTGCATGTTCAGGTGCTTATTCCAGGAGGCCCAGATCACAGCTTGAACTTGCAGGTAATACAAATGAACAAGTTAATGAGAGAGGGATCTTACATAATCCAAGCCTACAGGATAGAAAATTTAGCTTAGAAATTTATTGGCCAATGTGTTTCCAAAAGGCAACCTGCTTGATATGAACAGATAACATTTAATTGATTAGTTATCGTCCCAAGTCTGCAAATGAGGCTCTGCAGCCTCTACCACTGTTCACAAGTTTGCCATACAGCAGTAGCAATTATGACCCGTTTCACTGCGACTATCCAGAACTGTGGGAATAGTGAAAATATCAAGAATGCCGATGCCATGCTGCTGTTAGTCAAGAAATATGAAACAGAAGACAAAACCTTCTCTTTTCCAGCAGTTTAAAAAGTAAGGAACCTTAAGTTCATAAATATCATTAGAAGCCACGAGTCAATATGAAAGCTTGAGTCCTGGTATACTCTCCACTGTACAAGAATAATATTTCCTTTCCAAGTACCTGTTGGCAAGAGACCTGCACTTCTCATGCTGACACCTGAGATCTTGCCAGTGGCACCCCCAAACTCTTTTTAGCCAGGTTTGTTCAGTTTTCCTGCGAATAAGGGGCTAATAAAATCTGCAAGAGGTGATTACAAGCTTATTTTAGTCTTTCGGCTTTGGCAAGAATAGTGCTTTTGAATACCTTGACGTTTGACAACAAAATATAGTTATCGAAAACAGCATCCACTTAAACTACAGCCTAGATACAGGGACTGGAAGGCAGCAGACTGAATGCAAGAATTGTGAGAATGGGTGGTGAAGGGAAAGAAGTCAGGGCAGACAAACATGGCACGGCAGGACCCATACCATGTTTAGAGGTTTTTCTTTCAGGCCTGCTGAAGAGACCCATGATAGGAAGCTATACTTTTTTTTTTTTTTAATTTCAATCAAACTATTTTAAACATATCTTTTTAGAAAACTTTTCCAATTAGTTTCCAAACAGACAAGTGTCCCTCTAATTTTTCATAGCATGGAATCATGAAATCAAAAGTCACTCCTGTTAACTGACCCTGGACTGCTCAACACCAGAAGGAAATTCAAATCAAGTTTTATCAGCAACTCTGAAAAACAGAGACTTCCTCTAACTACCCTACTATACTCATTGGAATGACTATAAACTACTATAGCACTTACACAGAAATACACCATGGTTTGGCTAGCACTCATTCACACTTTATAAAAAAAGTGACCTTTACAGCTGTATACACTGTTAATTAAAAATACCAGGACAAGTTAGGAAAAGCAGTGAAGAAAAAGACAGCATTAACACATTCATAAAAGTCTGTTTTAAAAACCATTCAGGTATTTCAGTTCCTTATTTCAAGGCTGCAGCACATACCTTTGGCCATACCACCTTCAGAGCACAAGCTTCTCAGATCTCACAAGGTAAGCAGAGTCAACTCTTTGTAATTCCCATTGAAAAAAAAAAAAAAGCCAACAGAAGAAGAGCTGATGCAGGAAACAGCGCTGATAATTTTATAGATGGTAGTCCTCCATTTGAGTTAGTGAACATAATGCCCTCCTCATACATTAGAGAGACATCACATATATTAAGTGACATGTAAGTGAGACCATAACCATCTAGCCATTAAAGTTTCTATGCAAGTACTAAGGGGAGATTTCATGGTACGTTTTTAAAATTGTGCATTATTTTAGGTGCATATGTGGAAGTTCTGAATTAACGATATTAAAACCTTCTGCTTTTGACTTGCAATTCAAGCTTTGGACCACAGTGAACTGCTTCTAAACCAACCATGCAAATTGCAGCTACTTGATGCACAAGTGGAAAAATCAAGAAGAATCCCTTCACGTGACTGTGGTGAGAACATGAAAAATCACTTAACACAACACGGTGCTCCACATATGATTCAAATGTGACTCTGATGCTATCCATGTCAGTGACCAGAAGAGGCTTTCAAATAGCTCATGGACAAACTGCAAATATGGCTTGTTGCTCTGCAAGTACTATATGCAAGAGAGAAAACTTATGCTGCTGTTCACTAGCTACTAATGTAACTTCTGAGACATGCTAACCCCAAAACAACTGAGTGGTTAGTGAGCCATTGCTTCTATACACTATATGTACAAGGTAAAATTTTACTGTCTGAAGGATTTTCCAGTTTCCTCGATTATGTTAAAGGTTTTCCTACTTCTGAAATCAAAATATGCAACAAAAAAATCAGGAGTGAGAGTCTATCACCACTTTAAAACTACCTCATAATCCAGTTTAAAGAAAAAAATCTGTGAATGCAGTAAAGGTAGATTTTAAAACCTGGCATTTCTTTTTTTAAAACAAAACACAGACATATGCTCCCTGTATAATTATGTATTTTCTTTTTATAGTGTGAAAAGCCTAAGGCACAAAATGAGTTACCACTAGCAAGGGACATAAGAGGCATTAAGAAAATGTTTCATAAATACATTACAAGGAAGAGAATGACAAAAAGCATATGTCCATTACTTAATGGAGAAGGAGAGAAAAAACATGATAGAGAATGCTGAAGTGTGTAATACCTTTCACTAAAAAATATGACTAATTATGAGCAGATGCTTAACACAAGTAGCACAATAAAATGGAAGAATCTGGGGCTGAACAGGGAAAGAGAAGGCTAAAGAATATATGGAAAAGAATGAGATGTATTCAAGTTGGAAAGGACTGATTAAATTCACACTAGGGCTAGTCTACACTAACTGCATCAAATTCACTGCCATTGGTTTGCTCTTCCAGGTTTAATTGAGCGGTAAGTCAAGATGAGATTTTGACTCAGTAACTTCAGCCCCATACAAAGAGTACTAGTAAGTCAAAGGGACGGCATTTCCTTTTGACTTAGCACAGTGTGGACAGGAAGATAAGTGAGAGTTGCAAAGTCGAAGAGAGACATGCGCAGTATTTTTCCATCAAAAAAAAAAAAAAAAAAAAAAAAAAAAAAAAAAAAAAAAAAAAAAAACAACAACAAGGAGTCATGTGGCACTTTGAGATTAACAGATTTATTTTTCGCATGAGCTTTCATGGGAGAAAATCCCACTTCCTCAGATGCTTTGAAGATGGGTGAACTTACAGAAAGGAATGAAAATAAATGCAAGGGGGTGTAAAACATAGGATCAGCTCGTACCTCCCTTCAATTGCCACCAAGAAGTGCCACAAGTGTACACTAGCCTAGAGTACTTGAGGAATTAGCCAAAGCAATTTCTGAATCATTAGCAATTATCTTCAAGAATTTATGAAGGACAAATGATACTTCAGCAGGCGACAAGAGCCTATACAGCACTTACCTTCAAAAAAGACAGACATGGGCAATCACAGACCAGACACTAACTTTCAGACCCACAAAGATATTAGAAAAGGGTATTAAACAATTTCTTTAAACGTAGAGCAGAGTACGGTGAAAAAATAATACTCAGCATAATCTAAATTTCCTTCTTTACCAGGTAACCAACTTAGTAGATAAGAGGAAAGCAATGCATTAAACATACCGGAACTTTCAAAAGGCTTTTAACACAGATCCACAACACTCTCATAAGCAAACTAGAGAAATACAATTTAGATGAAGTGACTATAAACTCATGGCAAAACTGGTTGAAAGACTGTGCTCAGATTAGTTATTAATGATTTTCTGTCAAACTAGAAACACATTCTTAATGGAGTCCTGTATTATTCAATATTTTCATTAATGACCTGGATGCTGGAGGGCAGAATATACTTATCAAATCTGAAAATGACACCAAGCTGGGAGGGGTTGAAAGGACTGTAGAAGACAGGGTTAGAATTCAAAATGATCTTCATAAATTAGAGAACTGGTCTGAAATCAATACAATGAAATTGGGCAAAGACAAGTGCAAAATACTATGCTTAGGAAGGAAAAAAATCAAATGCAAGATTAAAGATTAGCTAAAGGGTCTCCAGATTGTAATGGACCACCAACTGAATATACAACAGTCTGTGGTTATTGAAAAACTGTCAGGTGTCTCTCTGGTATACATCAAGAATGTCATCTGTGAAATACAAAAGGTAATTGTTCTACTTTTGTTGGCAATGGTGAGATCTCAGCTAGAATATTGTATCCAGCTTTGGACGCATTAAAAAAAGATACAGACAAATTTCAGAGAAGAGTGACAAGATTAAATTTAGAAAATCCAACCTATGAGGAAAGATTAAAAGAAGTGAGAATGTTTAGTGTAGGGAAGAGAAGGCTGAACGCAAATATGATAAATCTTTAAATACCCAGAGGCTGTTATAAAGGAACTGTGCCCCATAGCCACTAAGAGTAGAACGAAGAATCTGCTTAAAATTGCAGAAGGGAGATTTAGGTTGGATAATCAGGAACAACTTTAACTATATGGATAGGTAAGTGGTGGAACAGGTAACCTAAGGAAGTCATGGAATTTCTGTCACAGAAGGCTTTTAAGAAACAACTAGATCAAGCCTGTCAGCAACTGTCTAGCTATATTTAATCTTGCCTTAGTGCAGGGGAGGACTAGATGACATCCTAAGGTTTTTACATTCTTATATTTAGTAAAAAGGTTATCTTTAAAAATGGTCATTTAACTGCAAAGTCAGATTGTAACAGCGTGGGAAACAAATTCTGCCCCTTTGTGCCATCAAGCTGAACAATGAATGAGGCAGAGATCCAAAATAGTATGTGAGCGTAAAATTGGAGACTTAATCTTAACGCCTATGAACAAGATGGCAGAATTAGGTTGCTGTTTTAGGGTGTGTTTTTTTTTTTTTTTTTTAGATAAAAGGTAAATAAATGTTGTTATATACAATTCATACCCACCCCCAAAATCATGCACCATCAGAAAGTAAAATACAATCTATACATTGTACATATTCTGTTATGGAAGAGCAAGACCTATATTAAAGGCTGTACAAGATCACTTGAGCTATAGGTCTAACGTCACTAGCTGTCAGAAGCAGCAGGATTTCATCCCAGAGAGATGGGACAGGCTGTTTGCACCATGTAATAAGTCCAAAGGATGGTTGTGTAAATACTAGCATTCTCTTCCCATCCCCCAGAAACTGAGGGAGCAGATGAAACCCAGGATGCCTTCTCCTCCTGATAGCACCATACAATGTGTCTGGCGTAAATGGTGAGGCTAGGGATGAGCAACATGGCTTGGCTAGCTCTGCCCCACCACTCTGCAACAACTTCTGACAGACATACCCAGTACAATGACATTTGATCCAGCTTTTCAAAATTTTAACCTATTTCATCATGCTATCATGGTTTTCCTAGAACTGAAGTAAGAGAAGAAAAATGACAACTTTTCAATAGTTCCTAGATCTTTTTCAGTCCCATGAAATGAGCTTTTCTAGCCCCAGGACTTTCTCCCTGATAAATTTTAAAACTCTGCTGCAAGCAATGGGTCTGTTAACACTTCTAAAAAAATTCAATCTTCTAGACTTGGGGGGAAAAAAAAAAAGTAACAGGAAACCTAAATATAGGGGTTGCTCTCCCTTAACAGAATATATAAAAGGAATAGATTGTAAATATTCTCATATTAACTAATTCTAAACTCATTTCTCCAGTAGACACACAAGAAACTATGAGGGGGATAAGACCAACCGTCTCTAACAAGAAAGACTCCTTGTAGTTTCCCAGTTATAATTACCAATTATAAATGTGTGTTTTTAATTTACAACACAAATACCTGATTTGTAGCTAAGAACAAGAAACGTCACACTGGTGGGCTCTTAGCGAGACTGAAATGTATATTTGAAGGTTTTTAATAGTAGTCAGCCAATGATTAAATTAGCTTAACCACATCCGTGTGTAGTGCTTTTTGCCAAGCCGATAAGTAACGCATCTCTCTGATACTACAGAGACTGAATTGGCAGTAATGACAATACGGATCATGGGCAGGTACACTTGCAAAGGTTCAAAGATGGAAGCACTCTGATCCTCCAGTGCTGCTAATCAGCCTTTGAAAATTACACCTGTGAATGCACGGTGACTTCTCATTAAACACTAATCGATTTCAAAAAAATAGCAATGAGACAGAAGTAATGGGAGAAAAAGACCTACAAAACAGTATTTGCACATTTCTAATAAGCATATTATGATGATGTGTCTGCAATGTGTCACAAAATGAGTTTCTTGTAAACTGGATAAACATTCCTATTTTGCAGAGAAAACAGTACTAAACTGACTAATTTTTTAAAAAACTCTGATTTTTGTGGTTTGTACATGTCAGCATCACCCACATAACATTCTGGCAAAAAAATGTATACCATTTACGTGTTCATTGTGAAAAGAAGCCTGCTGCTTTCAGATTTCATGTTTTTTCTCCTGAGGTAATATTATTCAACTTGTCAAAAGGCATTATGACTGTATTATACTTAAAGAAATAAGACACGACAGGCAGGGCGTTTTGCTGAGTATCTGCATATCCACAGGCCTAGAGTGAAGAATGAAAAAGAGATGTATATGAAAAGTTCCAGTATTCAATACGACACAATATCTACCTACCAGATAGAGTCACACAGAAACTGAGCATTGACCAAGTCCAATTTTTAGGTGACTAGAAAATTCACTAGGATTTCCAAACCTGAGTTTGATGTCTATGCTCCCCGACCTAATCAATGAGGAGAGAGAGATTCACAAAAACCAACAAGCTAGGTGACTCCTTGCCTAAAACAGCCAATGAAAGACACCATGGATGGGCCCCTCTGCTTGAGACTGTCAGCTGCAAACTCTCTCTATGGTGTTTCAGCAAGACGCCTGGGTGGAAGAGGAGGAGGACCTCTCATATCTTTCGTGCCATTGTCATGGCACTTAACTAGGATGTGCAAGACACCCAGTTCAAGTGGCCTCTTCACCTCTTAGAAAAGGGAGGTTTTGACCTGGGATCTGATACCTTCTGTGTGAGTTCCCTCAGGCCTGGTCTGCAACAGAATTTTGCTGACATACGTCAGCTTCTGTCAACAAAACTGTGCTCGTATGCACACTACAGTCATCACTCTCCCCTCCCCCCAATCAACAAAGCTGCTCTGTTTTTCAACACACAAAACCACCTCTATGAGAGGTGTAGGACTTTTGTTGGCAGCGTTGGGGCACCACAGTGTTCATGTAGACACTGCATCCCTTGCAGCAGTGGAGGGGCTGTCATTCTTTTCAATTTCACCAGTCCACTGGACAAGAAAGCCATGCCAGCTGGTTCCTGGCTCCTGCTAGCTTGGGGCAGCTGGTTCCTGGTAGGCAGCTGCTGCCTGGCTCTCCAGGACATATGGAGGCAGCTGTAATTCAGCACCTGGTGGGAGCCTGGAGCCCACCCTCCTGGCTGCAAGCTAGGCTTGGCTTGGATCTGGAAGTGGGCAGTCCACAGGGAGCTGGGAGCCTGTGGGCTCATGGCAGGGAACAGAGATCTTTCACTTCAGCTCCCCACACTGCCCATTTGGCTGGTAGAAGCACTCCTGGTAAGGATGCAGTCTATCAACCCAAGGAGACCACTGTGTACATCAGCTACTGATGTAATTATAATGGTGGCTGAAAGCTGACATTTTATGTTGACTTATTTTTCTAGCATAGGTAAGGCCTCAGTCTCTCCTGTTGCATTGCCACAGCAACCCACTGCAGCCCAATAGGAGCTCAGCAACTCCCATCCTCCTGGCTGCAGCAGGGAACCCTATTGCCCTTTGGATTCCACCTGGGTCCCTAGGCAGTGGCTACCTTCTCTGGACGAGAAAAGAAGATCAGTGCTCCTCTCCCTCTGGCCCCAACAAGGATCCCAGCACCTCTAGACTCAGATAAAGTACTTCGGTATGCTCTCTGCTAAAGTCAGGGAAGGGCAACACTGATCGCCCCTCCCTTGGCTGCAGAATGAAACCTACAACGGTCTTTTAGCTCACAAAAATGGTCTAGGCCTGGGTCCTTAGGCAGCAGCTCTCTTCTGCAGCCAGTAGGAGGGGAAATATGGGCCTTTTTGAATGTCTCCATGGCCCACAGGTTAGGAACCACTGGGCTAGAGGATTCTGCTGAACAGGATGGAGGATAAGTAGGTTTGGCCATCTGAGGTATAGAATACTGTGCTAATGTAAAACAACTGAATTCTTAGTACTGGATTAAAAGAGAGCCATTTTGTTTTAGCTTAAAACATAAGCTTATTGTGAATTTTAAAATTTAAAAGAAAAAAGGTTTAATTATTGCTCTGAAGTGTTGCAGACAAAAGAAATGACAGCTTTACATACACAAACTACAAACTAAACAAAAAAGAGTAGCATTAAAGCAAGTTAAAAGAGAAAAAGTCAAGTTGAAGATCAGAAGGGCACCAGGTCTTTTAGCATTTAAGGCACATGCCACTAGTACTGCCCAGCGCCAACAGACTACACCCAACAACTGAAATTAAACCAAAGCATTACAGCTCACAAGAGACTGGACGACCTATTACAAAACACTGGGAGAGAACAGGAATGAGGTGTACTCACCAGTGCCTGAGGCCTCTGCAATGGCAGGGATGCCAGGGAAATTATTGTGAGATATACCCAAACAATCCCAGCAAAGTAATATGCTCCCAATGTGCTGCAGGGGAAGGCTAATCCTCCCTAAACTCCCTCCTAGTGAAAACCACGTATAGTAAGCAGTTAGACAAGGACCACGTAAACAAGAATGAGCCAGCCAAGCGCTGCAGAGAGAGATGGCTCAAAGAGACCTTTGAACCCTGGCCCACCCAGCCCAGTGCCCCATCTCCAATTGTGGCCAGCTCTGATGCTGAGAGTAAGGAACCACCTCTCCTGATTCCCCACCCATATGTATCAGAGAGGCAGAATCCCTTTCAGATTCCCTGAATTTGATAACCATGAGCTTTAGGAAAATAAAGTAAGAGTGAGCCTCAAAGTTTCCTACCATCACAAGCAAACCCACCATGTAATTACACAACTTTGTCTAGCTCGCTTTTAAAAAAGTATTAATTTATTTGTGCCCACAACTCTGGCTAGGAGGCTCTTCCATAATGCCACTCTTCTGGTTTTTAGAAACCTTCTTCTAATTTCCAGCCTGAACTTGTTTGTGACCAGTTTATATGATCTTTGCAGACATCATTATCTGGCTTTAATAACTACACCTTTCCTAATATTTACCCTCATTATTGCATGGATCAGTTTTTCACCTTTTCTTAAGATACAGGTAGACATTGACTATTCTCTAGTCATATGGTACCACCTTGGATAGATTTCTTAAAAATCCATCCTAGCATATTAGCAATATCGTGTGTTAATTCTTTCTGTATTCTAAAACAAATTATCTGCTCCCCAAGGTTTGAGCATATTAATTTCAACATTTTAATTCCACTTCAGCTGAGATAGCTCCCACTTCTATACATATGCCTGTCAACTGTCTGCCTTGATGCCCATGTTCCATGTTATCATCCTTAATGAAAACCAAGACAAAAGTATTCATAAGGCTTTCATGCAATACCTAGATGATCTTTAGTGGTCAAACCTCATCTCTCCTTATTCTCATTCTAAAATAAGATGATGTTAGTTCATTTCCTTGGCAAGAACTAATTTAGCTTGCCATTTAGTAATTCTCACTTTATTCTTACATTCTGTAGCCTCCATAATTTGGCTTTAACTGTTGATCAATCTTCTTCCACTTACTATTAGCCCACTGCTTACTCCTAATAGGCTCCAGACTCAACTGGATGTTTTCACTGTACATTTTCTCTCTTATGTGGGATGCAAATTTCAGTATAGCTTATTTGCAAAAATTCAGTCATTTTTCATAAGTGTAAATTAACTTCTAACAACCCCTTCAGCCTCCAAAGATTTTATAGCACTCCAAACCTGAATGATCTTGGTTTACTTTTTAAAATATTAAAAATTTTAAAAATTGTCTACTCAAACTTGGTTACTTTTAATACTAAATTGAAGCCTCTATTCTACACCTTTACAACAATCTCACATAATGGCAAGTCTGTATGACCTTCTATATCCGGACTGAACACTGAAAAATTGTTCCACTAGTAAAAAGACGTCTGTTCACTGAATTGTTTACATTTAGCATGCTCCGTGAACACGAGAGAGCTGATAACACAACATGTGCTTTCAATTAAAGACGTCACTGTATCAAGTTTCTCTTCTTTTCATGGAGTGGCCCTGATGAAATCATAGACAAGTAGATCTTACTCCACAAAGTGACGAACAGCCATCTTAATTGCATTTCATTAGTATAGCCATCCTCATGAGCAACACTACAGGAAAATCTGTACGAAAGGTGCTGAGAGAGCACAAAAACCTTTGATATAGTTGGGGAGAAGGACGTATCCTTGTACGTCTAGAGCTTCCCCTCATACTATAAAAATCTAGAACAAGAACTAATCATGTACCAATTTAGGGGAAGAGTTTTCTAATTCTGCCTTTGAAAATTTCTCCCTTAAAATAAATGCTCTGTTCTATAATCTAAAATCATTCCGTGATGAGATATAAAAGGTAGTTTCAAGTCGACTAGTAAAAATGGGGAAATAGGTGGAAGTACCAGACCTCTAACACACACACACAAGCCCGTGAAATACAAGTCCATCCTCCCAATCAACATACTCATTGATCTGTTTCTCATCCTGGGCCTTTAGTAAAGCATTACGATATGGCTTTGGACCACTGTTCCCTCTAAGCTGTGCGCGTGTGCGTGTGCACACAGGTCATGAAACCTGTGCACACAACAAAAACTGTGCACAAAAAAAATTCAATAGTGCTAATATTGGTGCTCACAAAGAAATGTTTTTGCGCACACAAAGAAATTGTTTGTGCACACAGTCTACAAGCAATCAGAGGGAACATTGCTTTGGACATGAATTGTCCAACTCCGTTTTCTTATTTGTTGGCTGCGCTCCTCTGACAATCTACTATGCTAATTTGCAACGTGCGTGCATGCATGCATGCGACATGTACCATGTGACAGGCCATTGTGGTGTCAGCACAGTGGCCTAGGAGTCTTGGCATAGCACACATATATACCTTACTTTTAGCTGCATACCTCACTGTAGTTCATAAAGGCAAAATGGCTGAGGATTTAAAAATTGGACAGTAACAGCCAGTGAAACCCAGGGATGGTTCACTCTGGTGGCACGGCAGCCCCTTTGGAATGTGTCAAAATTATAAAGCTCTCAGCTATGCTTTCAGCTGTTTCCAATATTTCCCCGCTGACTCTTCAGACAGTTGTACGTGGCACTCACTCAGAGAAGAAACCATGAAAATCTGAAAGTTTAGTTGAATGATACAAAGTACCAAGGAAAAAAGTTTTAGCTGACCATAGAATTTTTGCAAAAAACTTATTAAAAAGCTATTAATCAATTAAAATAAATAAGTATTTCATAAATTCCCTTTTGATTTTCCCTCATTTTTGATGGCTTACAGCTAGCACATATGCTAATACCTCTCTGTGGAACTGAGGGGTGAAGTCCTGAAAAGCTGGACAAACTTATGAGTGCAACTGTCTCATGGGACAACTGTGAGGAAGACAGAGGTTTAAAAGTTCTGTGGCACACTTTCTGTTTTTGTCTCATGTTTCTAAAAATTCCTGCTTGAGGATTTCAGCTGGCCACTTGTACAGGTCATGAAAGGATTCTCCTCCACTTGCAAAAATATATTTGGGTTTTTCTTTTAATCTCCTTCCTCTGAAGGATGAGGAATGGCCACAGCTAAAAAGACTGGATGTTGGATGAGGAGGGGAGGAGCAGAGGACAGGGTCTGAGTTGGTACTGAGTGTTCTCTTTCAGGTGCTTGGTTGGCTAATTCTTATTCACATCACTGATCACCATGCATAGGGTCAGGAAGGAACTCTCCCCTGTGTCAGATAGGCAGAAACCTTTGGAGGGGTGGGGAGGGGGTATTTCACCTTCCACAACAGCATGTGGATGTCGATCACTTGTTGAGATTATCTGAGTCTGTTCCATTTAATCATCTCCCTGCTACTGTGGGGGCTCTAGTACTAGCACATTTTATTCCCTCCTATTCTCTATCAGTGGCACATAATAGTCTAGTCTCCTGTGGACTGTAATGCTTTGGTCTAATTTTGGTTGTTGGGTTTAGTGTGCATGTGCTGGGTGATACTGCTGGCCTGTGACACAAGTCGTCAAACTAGATGATTAATAGTCCATCCCTGCATTGAACTTTGACTAGGAGTTACTTTCATATCCATAAGGTATAAAGCCAGTAAAAGTTCTGTATCAAAGACAGACTTCAGTATCTCCCCTGCATCCCTTTGAATATAATGGGTTGCAAATGTATCCACACGGTCTAGTATCTGCTCTTCTACTCTAAAGGCAACTTGTAAAATATGACCAATAAGATGCTTTGTCATGGTTTGGTGACAGATGGCCACTCACGGTGCTCATTGTTCCATTACATTTATACTGGAATATTTTATGTGCAATTGGAGCATAAGCATGTGCATTTTTAAGGATCTGATTTCAGTCTTGTGTGTTAATTAAGCTTGCAAACTATTTCAGAACCAGGTGGCAAACCATTAGTCTAACAAATTAATCAATTGCGAAGTTGCATACTGTCTTCATTCCTGTGATATTACCATTGTCTGTTTTATGATTTGGCTGCAATACTCCTCCTCCACCCACCCCCTCCCCCTTTTTACTTCCACATAAAGACTTTTCCTCTGCAAAAGGATTCTATACATCCTTCACCACCATTTATGTATTTATAAAAGTTAACAATTGTTGTTTTATGCTGATAGATGGAAGACCGTACGCATTGCTTTTTACTAATCCATTTCAAAATTCAAGTTTCTTCAATGTTAAAAATGTGATAATGCAGATTGATTGCTGCATGAACAATCAACCAGCAATCAACACAAGTAGTTTAATTTCTTTCAAAGCCAGAAAATCCTGTAGTATAGATTGTTTGTCCTGTACATTTTCCATTTGTGAGAAGTGTGTAAGTGGATTCATAGAAATCATTTATAAACATATCACTTGAAACAACTGAAATCAACTGAACATTTCAACAATCAATTGAAACAATCTGTATTGCTTCACATACTTCTCCAAACACCTGCTGAAATGAATTTAGAAACACGGTTCTATGTATATCTTTTCAAACAACTTTTGCACTTCTAGTTTCTTGAAAAGCACTTTACAGTATTTAGAAGGACTAAAACCAGATCCTCCGGGCCCTGTCTAAAAAAATACTTTTGTTGAAGCCATAGGACTGGAGGCCAAGAACCTAGCAAGATTCAAAGGAGTAACTGGCTGTTTATAAGAAAGACAAGAATATCACCCAGCACTGTAACAGGGAATTCTAACAAGTCATTGGAAAGTAGATGAAATATCATAACTGAAAAGTACTAGAAATGTTAATGAAACATTCATGGGGGGCAAATTACCTCTCATCTGCCTACTGTGACTTTTTTGCATTTTCATCTGAAGCACCTGTTGCTAGCCAACAGAAACAGGATATTTATAGTATAGATGGCTGACAGGTGTGATCTAGAATGACAGTTCCAATAACTCCTGTTGGTGTAGCTTATGGGAAACATTGGCTAGAATCTGCAACCAATGAAACTTAGTAATGTCATACTGCAGCCATTTTTTCATCCTCATTTTTAAATGTACACTTTATAGAACCATCTTTAGAATGAAGGCGGTAGGAAATATGATCATAGGCTGTGCAGGACCTAGTATTTGCAAAAGAAAACTACCTCCAATAAGTTGCAAGGACAACTGAGCTAATCAAAAGAATATACAATAATGGACCAGTTCTGCTTCCTGTAATTGTTATTAGTTCTGCTGATTTCCATGAAGATGCTCCAAAAATTAGGAGATTAAATTCACTGGAACTGAAATAAGAACCTTCAGACTGAAGAAATAGGATCAAATTAACATTTTAATTAATGAACTAAAATGGAACTTGACTAAGGTTTATGGTACATATCTGATCTGATGAAGCTACATATAATACAAACTGCCTGCATTTTATTATGGCAGCAAAGCAGCTTCTTAAACATCATTGTAAGGGTTTTTTCTCCTGCTCTGGATTACTTTACTGTAGAAATACCCTTCCTAGCTAATACTGTTAAAATTAAAAACATCCCTCTTCAGATCTAGCATATTTCCCAGTTTGAAATAAAGCTTTTTAAAATAATAATTATTAAATTGTGCTTTAAGCGTATTTCATTGTAAGTGGTTCCAATTCCTGGTATTTCCAAAAAACACATTTGTTACTTGTTACTTGATTGCATCCTTTGGAGACTGTATTACTTTGGGTACTTTCATATACATATCTTGACTTTTATTTCTTAAAAAGCACCCTGTCCTCCAGGGAAGGAATTTCAGAAGAATACGAGAAAAAAATGTCCCTATGTTATAAGTGTCTGCCTGCACAGTCTCCATCTAAAATATATGGGAGACTATTTTTAAATAAGCATCTCTGCTCTCAATACTATTTCCTTTTCTCAAAGCTCATTTCAAAATCCTGTGCGTGCTATCTGTATACTCCTATTTAAAAATATTATAGTAAATAGACATACAAAAGATTTTTGGAGCAAGCCCGAGAGAAGAAATCAGCAGAGGCAATGATAGTAACAGTGAGTGGCAAAAGGTCAGAGTCACGGTGTGGATAAGGCTTCCAAGGTTTCCCACACTTCCTCTTCTACAAGAGTTTCAAATTAAAAACAGATACAAGCAGGATTTCTGGCCTCAGCTGGTTTGGGAACAATTCAGAAAGTGCAGAAAAGACACTATTAAAATAGATATTCTTCCCCTCAGTTAAATTAAGAAGTCCATCAGTGTATTGAGCCTTACACTTCAGTTAATAGTGCAGTGGAAGAGCACAAGGAATTACAAAAAGGGTACAAGACCACCATCACTTGAAAGTAAAATGTACAGATTCTTAATAAGGAAAGAAAACAGTTTACTCAAGAAGTCTCTAGTCAACAACCCTAGAAACCACTGAAAGTGCAAGGCTAATACTGCCTTCCACGCAAGACAAAGTTACTCACCTCGAGCTGTAATTTTAATTCTTCAAGACTCATGTATATATATATATTCTACTTCAGGAATACACACACCTGAATGGACTATCCTATGAGGATTGGTAGTCACCTCAAGAAGCCTAGGATCTATACGGACACTAGTCAAATAGCTGAAAAGGTTATTTATCTTGTGCAGTAGCTGTTTTTTTTTCAGCTGTATCCCCTTATGCATACTTCACTACCCACCCCCCTCCATCCTCTCCAATTCATACTACTCTTGTTCAACATTCAGATGCAGAAGGAACTGAAGCAGGTTCACCTGTGCAGCCCTACACACTCTTAGAGAGCAGGAGGAGATTGTACAGGGCACATGTGCTCACTGAATGCACATTGCTAAAAATGAAATGTTCAACCAAGGTCTCAAAGAGGTGAATTGTGCATCTGAAGTGGAGCACCTACAGGAATGTTATTCAGGGAAGTAGTAGTTACCATTTGGGGATGGGATATAAATGCCTAAATAGTAAAGAATTAAAGGTAATGCCTAGCACTTTTTCTTCTATGCTTTAAGCTGAACTTCTCTTGGTCACAGAATAAAGCTTATTATGTGCCCTAAAAGGGACATACAATATATTTTTCCTAAGAAGAAGGTAATACCGACATGGTAGAGGAATGTTTGACCTCCACAGAAAGAGAAATCTATATATATATATATATCTATATCGTCAGATCGTCCTGGTTCCCCAACATCTGGCACGGACCTTGTTAATCCGGGCGACGTCCGAGCCGGCATGACTCTCCTAGTTCGTGTCACTCTCATATTCGAGGTAGGCAAGTGAGGCGTTAGGGGGTCTTTTGCCCAAGGACCCCTACTGGGAAGGTAGATAGGAACCCACCGGGATTTGAACCCCGGTCTCCCGTATCAAAGGGCGTCGGTATTAACCACTACGGCGCTCTTAACCACTACGCTATCCAGTCATACACTGAATGGCACAACCAAGTAGCTGGCATTGTGTACAGGAACATCTGCACAGTGTATGGGCTAGACCCTCCCAAGACCAGATGGGAGATCCCACAGAAGATCGTGGAGAATAACAGGGCTAAGATCCTGTGGGACTTCCAGATCCAGACAGACAGGCAGGTACTGGCCAATCAACCAGACATCGTGCTAATAGACAAGGACCAGAAGACCGCGGTGGTGATAGATGTAGCAGTGCCAAGTGACAGCAACATCAGGAAGAAGGAGTATGAGAAGCTGGAGAAGTACCAGGGCCTGAAAGAGGAACTAGAGCGGATGTGGAAAGTGAAGGCCAAAGTGGTCCCGGTGGTGGTAGGAGCACTCGGGGCTGTGACTCCTAAGCTGGGAGAGTGGCTCCAACAGATCCCAGGAACAACATCAGAGCTCTCTGTCCAGAAGAGTGCAGTGCTAGGAACAGCTAAGATACTGCGCAGAACCCTCAAACTCCCAGGCCTCTGGTAGAGGACCTGAGGTTGAGGATGACACATACCACCCATAGGGGTGAGAGAGGAATTTTTTTATTTATATAGTCATGCTACAGAACACTCAAGAGAATGGGTTACTAGTTATTTATTAAATAAGCCATTATTTGTCTTAGAAAAGAAAAGTGAAATTAAGTCTCAAGATTTTAATGGTAGAATTAAAACAACATTTATCCTTCCTAGAATCTTTGCAACCAGGCCCAAAAGCAGTCTAAGGCACTGACAGAGGACCTCTTCCTCTTTTTATAGCACTGTGATCCATATTTTTATCAACTCCAGGTTACACAAAACTCTTTCAGTCTCCAGTCTCCACAAATGGGCTTTGACCAACACATAAGCCTTACACCTAAGAGCAAAAAAGGCTAGTGAAAAAAACACATGAACGCATATTTCATGAACTCAGCAGGCTCTCAGAGATCTGTAATTTAGAGTTCAAAATCCTTTCACAGTGGAGCACAGTGAACTCAGTCTCACTTATCCTCCACAAACCTGGAAAACACTCAGGTTGACATTGAACCAAATGAAGATAACAGCTTTTTTAGTGGTAACTGTATAACATCTGGATTGAAGATATTAGACTAATGTCAAGTCTGATTATTCTTAGATGCAAACGTAAGGTGTCTTTATAGAGAAAATATCTATGCAAGACCACTCTTGTATCTAGAAACACCACCATAAACATTTGTGACTATAAACATCATTACATACACACACCCTTTAGTTTACACCAGAGGTCTCAAACATGTGGCCCACAGGCCACATGTGGCCCCTAAAGCTATTTCCTGCAGCCCACAGTGACACTATTGTTACTGATATTTGCAATATTGTTGTATGAAAAGGTTTCAGTGGTCCAGACCTCGGGCTAATGTATTAGTCCTCATGTAGCCTCACGTGATTTGAATTTGAGACCCCTGATTTACACCATGCTATTTATTACTAAAGGTAGCAGAGATATGCCATTATTGCAGTTCCCAAATTGTGCTAGGCTCCGTCCAAAACAGATAAAGACAATATCCCTGCCATGATCAACTTGCAAACTAATTTTCAAATGTAATGGTCCATTCTTACAACACGGCAGTAGAGTAAGGTGTTGAGGGAATATGGATAATGTTAAGATAACACATTTGTTAAGAACATAAGGAAGGCATTTTTATTTTTTCCTTAAGAAAACCAAAAGTTGTCTCAGATAAGAAAAAAAGCACATCTATGCTGTAGTCCTTTGAAAAAGACATTAGTACAAATTCAGGACCTTTACATTTGTACATGTAGCAGCTGTGTGTGTGTTACAGCACAGCATTTCAGTATATGCTGCTATTCGTACTTCCCCGAATTAGAACTGCAATGTAGACGTCGCCTTGGCTGATTTCCTGCAGGCTTCACGCAAGTGGCCCTTAACTATTAAGGCTTTAAAACCCAAATAAAGAAAACAACTTTCTTCACTAATTTGCCAGAGCAATAGGTGCAACAGACAAAAATAATCCCAAACCAGCACGAGCATGCAGGCATGCACAGAGAGAAACAGACCCAAAGTATCCTACACAGAGCTGCCATTATATGAATCTCACTTGCTATCCTACAGGTTAATTAATTGTGATTTGGTAGTCATGCTGAATACTAGAAATTTATATAGAGTTAAGTGGTATAAAAATGACTGGAAGTAAACACCATTATGCTCAGTTTCTTATAACCTAATGCAGAGCTTAATATTAGATTATCTAAAATTTTTCAGTTAAAAAGCATTTTAATGCTTTACACTATGAAATGCAATGCTTCAAAGCAATGCTGCCCAACCTGAGGTAGCATTCCTTATCCCATCACAGCATCAGTGGTAAATGGAGATATTTTACATCCACATTTTATCCCCATTAGCCTTTTTCCCTAAACAGCACATCTTCTAGAAGAGAGAACTTCATATTGTAGGTGGCTGGAAAATTTTCTTTGGAACTGGTACAGAAGCAGCTTCCCACACCCACTCCTTAATCCAGCTGCTTCGATTACAACAGTTCTATTTTCAAAGAAAATGAGAAATATATTGGAAATTTTACCTAATCAAAAACAAAAACCATATTTAGAGCACTGTATACCGAATACTTCTTAATCTGGGTCTAAATTTCCAAGAGCGGAGTTTGGAACCTTTACTCACAGAAGGCTTTTCCTTTACAATTTATTACCAGCACAATGCATGGACACCAATTTAGCTCCGTAACATAAAGGTACACATCTGAAAATGAGAGCCTGATGATATACTGTGTGTGTATGATGCTAGATTAAAGTTCTCAATGTAGCAATGGAGTCCTGTAAACATGACCTATTATGTTGCAAGAGCGATCTGTAGTTTGCTTTTGAAAAGAATCATGTATCCAGGTTTCTCATGAATAATCCTTAATTTCAGTAATTTATGGAACAGGATAAAACATTCTCAGAAGAAGAAACCAGTCTCCACTTTTAGTCTAAAGTGAATCTAATTTTTTAAAAACTTGTCTAAAGTATAGACTACTATAAAAATTAAGACAATATTTAGGACTACCAATTGTATATAATAAAATACAGCAGATCCTGATGCAAGAGAGACAGTGAATTTGCAATGATCACACAAACTAAAATTAAGTGATGCTGATGGGTACTTCTATAATACACATTTGCCCTAAGTAACAATACTGAAATCTCATACACATCATTAGAATAGAGTAATTTTCTACTGCACTTCAATTTTAGACTACACACAAAAATTACAAGTGGTTTACTTCTATATATGCTCACCAGAAAAGCTTACAAATGTTAACTGTATGCACACGTAAGATTGTCTATAGACAAATGTACACTGATGCACATGGAAATGTTTGTTACCAAGAAGCATTACACAACTTATACAACAACAATTAATACTAATATATTATCAAGGCAACAACATTCTACATGTTTTTAACCTTTAAAAAGTATATTTTCCCAGGTGCTCCAACAAAAAAACCCTACAAAGGACCTTTTATAAATTGTAATTATACACTGACAGTATAAGTTATAAATTTTTGCAGTGACACACATGGCTTTGCATGTGCATGTAATACATGTTGATACAGCCTACTTTGATATAGTTTCCTTAAACAACAGTAAACCAGCTTACCAGAATCATGGATTTTGTACAAAGGTAGTACATTCTGTTCTATCTGTACCTCTTTCAACTTTGAGTCATCTGTAGCTTATTCTAAAATACAGTTTAATGTATAGAAAAAATAACAGACCTGTAATTGGTGAATGTTGCCCAAACCAATATATTAGAATAAAGCATTAAGGTGGCACAAATTAAACAAGTACATAACTGAATTAATTCTACCTAATGAACTGACAAAATATATTTTATTTATAGGGATTAATACATGTTTTGAACTCAAATTATCTTTGACTGCATAAAAGTATAATTCAACGTATCTAATGTGATTGGGGGAGGGAAAAAAAACCAACCTAAGAAAGATCCTCTGACAATGTTTTTTCTTACCTCCCACTCCTTAGTAGTAGCTTCATTAGTGCAGTCACCAGTTTCGGGCTCCTCATTCTTCTTTACCACAATAAATCCAGGTTCTCTAATAGACTCCCCAGTATCCTCTACATATATTTCCGGAGTCCACTGAATAAAGAAAGCATACAAGTGTTCTGTCCTGAAAAACAAAATCAAGTAATGACACAATAAATTAAAACACTTTAGTAGTTGACTTGAGGATTGCAAATGTATATCAAGACGAAACAGAAAAACAAACAAAAAACCCCACACCAAACAAATCTTCCTTGTGCCCTCTTGCTACCTCAGATTATAGAAACAAAACAGCTTGTTTGTTTACTTTTGGTATTTCATTAAATTTGGATGGGGGAAATAAACTGGCTTTAGTTTGTCATCCTTCCTTTTCTATTTTCATACAGTAGCATAATAATACTGTCCGAGATTTCATCATAAGAGGTTTTTTATATAAGAAAAAAACCCACTAAAGTATCTAAGCTCTAACAACACAAAAGGAATAATTAAACAGATTGATAGGAAATTGAAATCAAATATAAATAGAATGGTTCACACCTCTCTAGTCTCATTCAACTCCAAATAAAACAAACTTTTAAGTCCAAACTGCTTCCAAGTCTTTTTCATACTTCATTTAGCATTACTGGAGAAGACAATACAAGAAAGCAGAAGTTGTGTTTATACCAGAACCCTGCATTACAGACTGATAAGTCTGGTAGTACTAGTAATAGTTCGCTAAGTGATAAATCCTGTTCTTTTCTGCAGGCATTTCAGAAATTACCCGCCATGTGATACAGAACTATGTCTTATGGAGGTTACTTGTGAACTGCCTGAGGGAGATTTGGAGGAATGCAACCAGTGGTTTTTTTAACCACACAACTTCACTTAACATTTCTTCATCACAGTCAGGAATGTAACAGCCTGGAGGATTACAGTAGCTCTGAAGCTTAGTTTATGATGATGTGGAATGGGGACCAGACTCTTGCTCCTCCCCTTCTTAAGGATCACCCTTGTAGATCACTTACATTCTGTGAGCCAGCACAAAGAACAAGATTTGGCCCAAAGAGATGAAAAGTCACCAATGCAAGTGTATTTTAATTATTCTCCTTAAAATACCATGCCCAAACTGATATTTGCTGCATGCCCTACAAGCTTCTACAAGATTTTAACCATATCTTCCCTAGAACTTTTTTCAAAAAATCAAGAGCTATTTGTGTTCACCTTAAACATTAAGTTAAACCTTTTATTCTATTGAATTTTAGTGTCTGAAAAGTGTTCAATACACAACACTAGAAATTGGACTTTGATTTAAAACGAGGCAGACTAGAAAATGACAAAGAAAACTTCGTCCCACAACTGCGTCTAAAGTATTGCCTATGAACAGACACAATGTTACTGCTGATTTCAAATAACTGGCGTCTTAGTTATTTGACTGCTAGCTAATAAATGTCAATCAATAATTGGCAATAACATCGTAAGAAAACAGTATTTAAAATGACTGTGCAAGCAGAAAGCTTACTTACTCCTCCAACATTTAACATTCTTCCCCATTGTAAGGTGCTAGTACTGTCACATTCCCATCAAGCACTGTGTTAACATCAACCTGCTCCTTAAGCTCATCTCTCTCACACAACGAGATGGAGATGAGTCCATCTGAATCTTTCTCCATGTTGATATATGCCATGACAGTCAACCTCTACTTTGCCTCCCAAGGATGCATTTTTAAAGTTTGCTTAATCCAAGACGCTGCCAAATAGAAAGAACAGGACATGCCAAAACTGGTATGAGGTACATGGAACTAAAACCTCTCTTTTGCTTAGATGCAGGAGTTTGTGCTAATCTTGTCTCTCTGCACTACAGAAGTCCAACTGTCATCAACTTCAAGGAGCAGGTTCATCTATTCTTCCCCTTCTCCACCCAGAACATAGTTATATTTCCATCTGCACAAGGGTTCAAATTTCTTACCTAGTAAGTTGAACCATGTTGTTCTGCATCTGAGACTATCCAGGAGGAATGGCAAGATTTGCCCCTTGTGTTGTTACAAGGAAAGTATAATCATACTAGTACATGATGTTGACAATCAGAGAGGAAGACAAATTATACTGATGCAGTGGGAAATTTTAATGCAACAACACAATCCCACTTTACCTTTCATGTGGAACAGCAAACCAGTACTCGTGCTTCTTATCTCTTTGTGCATACTGCTGCATTGATGCACTTGCTTGTGACACAAATGTTTTTCTCATAGGTTTTCCAACTCTGAGACACAAGAACTTGTAAGATCGATGTCTTCTCTTCTCTTTCATAAGAAAAGAACCTATCATTGATAAGAGAAAAACAGTTCTGTCAAGTTCTATGCCACAAGTCGAACCAAACAATTAACTAACTACATTATAGGATGATTGATCCAATACGGCCTGTATCTGTGGAAAATACTTTTAATTCGTTACAAACATTGGCTATCATTCAGCACATTTAAATTCACATCTGCCCACAGAACAATGAAATGTAAGAACCAGACACACAGGTCTGACTACTTCTAACTTCAATCTCTCCCTCTTCCTCGATCCCAGAGTGCATACTGAAATTTTAGTTATATTTGCAAATGCACTGTGATGGGGGCAAGAGGGAGACTGACTTAACTTAGGAGGTCATCCTAGTAACTGGCTGTGATACTGCAATGTCCTGCCTGGTCTTGGAGCCAGCTGTAGATTGCAACCTGATTAGGCAGGCGTTCAGTGGCTCAGCACTCCAGCAAAGTCAAAAACTAATTTTTCCAGAATAGTAAAGAGTTCATAACACCTGCCCTGAGCAGGATCTTCAACCTCATCTCTGGGTTCTCTAAAGTCAGCCTTTTGCTTGGGCTTCTGAAGAAGCCTTGTCTCCTTCTAAGTGTTTAAGTCACTTTGCCAGAGACCAGTACAGGAACTAGGGCCCATACACCAATGTGGGTTCCACCTCAGGGACCTTAAAAACAGCAGCCATGCACTGTTTCTTTTCATTAGTTATTACTGCTTCTCTGGGCCTTCTCCAACCTGCCCTTTTGCCTTTGCCCATAACCTTGCAGTTAAAAAGTTCTCAGGTCCTCTCCCCCAGGACCAGTAAATGCAGTCAATTGAGCTCCTTTGGCCACAAAGGAGCACCCTTCCTTACGTCTTTGATCCTAATCAGGAACTGCCCTCCCAAGCTGCTGCAGCTCCTTCACACTGCACCTGCTTGGCTCTGATTGGTTGTTTCCACAAGACCTCTCTAGGCAAGCCTGGATGACCTACATAGGATATCCTTTCTGTGGCTAGCATACTAGATCTGGGTGGCCACAAAGAGCCAGGAAAACTCACCATACACATCGCAAAGACATTTACGTATAGACGGATTGGAATCTTCTTCCTCCCATTCATAGTCTCCTTTTAAAAACATCCATTTTCCCATTTTACAAAATGTGACCAGATAACAAAAAAGTGACATAGAACATACAGTGGAATCAACACATTTACAGGAGAAAAAATAAGTGTACATATTAGCCCTGTGTCAGTTTTGCATAATGAATATAAACATACTGGTTCTTTTCCATGTCAAGGAACTAACTTCTGAATTCATCAACACAAAATTCAGACTTTATATTTCTAAAACTACCATCATATCATCATATATGCCAAGTTCTAAAAGGGGAAGCTGTCCTAGTTTAGTTCAGTAAAAACAAACAAGGTGTTCCTTAGCACTTAAAGACAAATTTATTTACTGCATGAGCCTTTATAGGAGAAAATCCCACTTCGTCAGATGCTTATCCTAAACCAGTAGTTTTCAAAATTTTTCTCCTCAGGACCCAGTTAAAAAAATATCATTTATGCCCATGATCCAACAATTACATCTTTGAGCACTGCATTCAAGTATTGTGGTGGTGGCAGCAAGAAGCACCACAACCCAGAGCCTGAGGATATGCAACCCAGTACTGAGTCCTGACTAAGTTTTAAAACCACTGTCCAAAACTGTGGCCAATAACTCAGGAGGTGCAGGTGTATGCAGTGATTACAATCTATTCAAGCACTAATCTTTAATTTATATGGGAATACAGAAGTCTGAAAGCTCTCTTACTTTGGCTCATAAAAACCCTAAGGGGACTTTCAAATAGTAAGTACAATGGAACCCAGACCACACCTCATTTCCAGAAATCCTAGAAATCTTTGCCCCCTGAAAACACAAAATTTGCATTTTAACAGAGAATCTTTAGTTTTCACAAATTGAAATAAAAATATAAACTATTAATTGAATTTTACTAAGCATATCAGTGATACTTATTCAGTTTTTGCAACCTCACCCTCTTCTGGCTGACTTTTGAATGCACTTTAAATTTACAATGAAACCCTGTTCATAAAATCTAACTTGTACTAGGGCCAGACTGGATAATCAAATGCTGGGGTAATTAGAACTGGCAGCATTTATTGTCTCTTCTTTTAAGATAGGGAAGAGAAAAAAGATTAAGGCCTTGGCCATGCTAGATCTTATGCTGGCAAAACTTTTGTCCCTTGCAGATGTGGAAAAACACACCTCTATGATATACCGAGCCCTCATGCACCCCATATCCTTATCGTGTGATTGCGTATTGTTTAACGCAAAGTATGTCATGTAAGAAGTTTTTGGAATGCTTATGGCATACTAAACATTATTGCTATAGTAAGATGTTATATCATGTATGGTAATGAGGCAAAACCTTCTGAGAGGGAAGAGGCAGTTTGCACCTCACTAAGGCATGCATAAAATAAATCAGCTCTTCCAGGAACAATGAACTACCCTAAACATCAATAAGGGTATACTCCTTGACTCAGGTAGAAAAGAAGCTATACAAGAACATTCTACATCACCTAACCCCAGGGGGTTGAGGGTGGGGCATAAGGCCCCAAAGGTGGGCAACGGAACATGTTAAAAAGGAGAAACATCTTACTATTCACTCTCTCCTCCATCTTCATCTCCAAACACCACCAAGCAACTGAAATGCTGACCAAGGGGAGCTCCTGCTGGGAAAGAATCCAGCCAACAAATAGGAGAAAATCATCTAAGGCTGGAAGGTTGCCCAAGGTGTTCAGCTTTTGTTGATTTCGATTAAATCCAACTTATTTTCTTGACTTTTAATCATTTAAAATCTTTCTGTACTTAATAAGTTGTTTGCTTTATCTCAAGCAGTGCATGTGGTTTGAGATGTATTAATACTCCACTTGAAGTGACAAGGCTGGTGCCTATAATTTCTTTGATGAACCAATGAGCTTGTGTAACCCATATGCCTAATTTAAAGGAGCTCTCTCTTTAAGGGATCTCTTGAGGCTGGGTTATGTTGCAGGGCAGATTTGGCTGTCCAGATCCAAAAGTTTCTGGAAATTAAGTCGGTAGCTGCACTGAACGTGCTTCACTAGGTTTTCTGCTGCTTTGGTCAGATGTTATGAGAGAAGCAGCCCCAGAGTTTCAATGAGAAGAGTCCATGTGCTCAGAGTGTGACTGGGAGAAGCTGAGCCAGGAGTGGAAAGCAAGATGTTTTCTTCTTGCTGTGGAGCATTTTGCAGCAGTTTTCTCACATGTGGCTGGATAGTGCTGGTTCCAGAAGAGAAAGAAAAGCCTGTGTGGATTCATACCTAAGATTCCTGCAACCAAAGAAGAGGATTGCTGCTTCTTGCAACTCAAGCCTTTGGACTTGAACAGAGACTGTAACTGAGATATGGGCGATCTCCACCTAAACTTTGGGACACTCGAGTTTCTTTCTCACAGTGTTTCTGTAAGGACTGTTCTGTTTAAATTCATTTGTTTTCTTATGACAAAATTTATAAAGTTAGCAGTTAATGACGTTCATTATGTCTGTTCTTAGATAGTATTTTAATATGAGAACAACTGAACAATCTTCACCATGAGTCTCTTATAGACTGAATCCTGGGTCTCCAGATGCTTCTCTATTGGAGTTGGGGTTTAATTTTTTGAGGCACTGGAGAAGGGCAATTAAATAATTTCTAACCCACCCAAATGTTACACTTTTAGTGGGCAGCACCAAACATTGTAAAAATGATAGCTTCTATAGTGCTGGATCTGGGAACAAGGGTGTTCACAAGGGTCATACCATTGCATAATCCCATGAGTGGCTGGCAAGAGGCACGCACTCACTGAGTTAGGAGCAACTTGCTTGCCATAGGCTGAGTGTGGGCTGACCCAGGAGTGGGCGGTTCACATAGCAAATCAAGTATAAAAAGAAGTTCCAAGACTAAGGGATTTGGATGGCATAGCAATACATCAGAACAGATAAAATGGTTTCTCACCTACAGTAACTGGTATTCTTTGAGATGCGTGTCCCAGGGAGGGGTGCTCCATTTTAGGTGTTGCTGCTTCCTGCGCCATTGATCAGAAGTCTTTTAGCAGTAGTCATCAAGGTCATGCACACACACAGAAAAATCTTGCAATGGCCGCAGTGTGGCTTTGGCACATGCACATGAACCCTGCTCCCTCAATTTCTTTCCTACTAAAGAGTCCCACTGAGAACTCCAAAGCAGAGAGAAGGAAAGAAGGTACCGGAGCACCCACAGGGACACACCTCAAAGAATACAAGTTACTGCAGGTGAGCAACCAGTTCTTCTTTGGGTAATATCCCTATGTGTGCTCCGCTTAGGTAACGATGTAACACCTGTTATGTACTGGTGGAAGAACTTCAGTGTACGGATGGTAGTACGGCTCTCCCAACAGCAGCATCGTTAGCAGATGCTCTATCTATTGCATAGTGAAGAGGCACACGGCAGCCTTGCAGATGACTAAAAGAGCAACATTCATTAGGAAAGCTGTGGTTGTATACACAGCCCTGGTAGAATGAGTTCAAACCCCAGGAGAGATCTGCTGTTTGCTTTGTTGGTAGCATGTGTGGATACGTGATAGCTGGATACAGATTTGCCCTTCAAATGTGCCAATGATATATAAAGTTTGATTTTCTGAAAGGACTCATTCTGTCTAGATAAAAGGCCATAGCTCACCTGATGTCCAGTTCATGCAGTGATACCTTATGAGGGTCAGTTCGAGGCTTGGCTAAAAGGTAGTTCAATGAATACACTGATTGATGTGGAGGTTGGAGACCACTTTAGAAAGGAAATTGGGGTGGGGGTCAGAGCCTTCTTTTGGAGCAGCACCATAGTCAGTGTGGTATCCAGTGCCTGGTGTGCCAGACTGGGCACTGTTGTTGCAGTGTTTGATTCTGATGCCAGGGTACGTACTGGCACCAAGCACCTGTCCAGTGCTGAGGCTGGTTCCAAGTCTTTGTGTGGTGCCAATATCGGTGCTGCTCCTCAGGCAATTCTGGCACAATGTTTTTTCAGTGCCAAATAGGATGAGTGTTTAGAATGAGGTCTCAACTTCTCTAAAAAAAAGTTTCGAGTCCTTTGATTTAGCAGCCCAGGATGCACCCAAGGAACCAATAGCCTCTTGGGTACTATGCCTTGGAGACTTTTTTTGATGAGTGGTCTCTTTCTCAGGCAACAGTCTCCAGTTGTGACAACGTCCACCTTCTATACTCATGAGGCAGCTCTTCACAAGGATGTTTATTGGGGCCCAGATCTGAGGAAGATCTTAAGGACTTTTCCATTAGAAAAAAAAGTTTTAGCCATAAGTTTCTGCCTTTTCTTACCATAGCACTCAAACTGCTGCAGTGGTTACATTTTTGGGGAATATGCATCTTTCCTAAGCAACAGAAACAGTCTAGATGTCCATCTGAGGTGGACATGGCTTCTTAACAGGCAGCACATCTTCTAAAATCTGATCAGCCTCACATGATAGAGACTAGCATCAGGAAACAAAAATTGTTGAAAATGAACAGGAATCTAACCGGTAAAGAAAATATTTTAACAACTAGGGAAATGGAAGGGTAATACTGACTAAACAGTGATGAAAACTAGGTATACTATTCTAATCTGGGGGGTTTTAACAATGAAAGGTTACTGCTTAGATGCTCTGCCTTCAGCTGAAAAAACTGAGGAAATGGGAGTTGCACGCGCACACCAAAGCCACGCTGAGACCACTGTAAGATCTTTTCTACACATGCATGGCCATGACGACTACTGCTAAGACTTCCGATTAATGGGAGAGGACATAGCAACACAAAGTGACACCTACAGGGACATCACTTGGAGAAGAATGCAAATGGGAATGTGAACGTAAATTTTGTTGGCAGAAAAGCTTCTGTATCCATGTTATGTTGATGGGAGAGTGCTTTCCTGCTGACAAAAGTAAACCATCTGAATGAACAGTGGTTGCTATGCTGGCAGGAGAGCAAGGGGGATGTTGAAGATCACAGCACCTGGCTTTGTTTTAGAAGTTTTCTGCCTTTCTTTTACTCCACAAAGGATGAGATTCCTGGGGCCTGAAAATGCTCCCAAGTCTTCCAAACTTCATTGGTTCCACTATACCCTCCCCTCCTAGGAACATCTCAAACCAATCCACCAATTCAGGGGATTGAACACAAGGAGATCGTGGTGAAGGGATCATCTAGAAAATCATCTGTTCCAGTTCACTGATGCAGAAACAAGTAAACCTAGACAAAACACCTGTCAGGAATCATCTAACCTGTTTTTTTTTTTTTAAACCCTTCAATAATGACAATTTCTAAAGGGGTAGCTGTGTTAGTCTGCAAAAAAAACCAAAAACAACACAACCCCAAACCCCAAGCATCTCATGGCAGCTTAAAGACCTTTCATGGGCTTCAACACCCTTTGCCAGGTCCATGAAGTGTAAATTACAGTTGAGAGGTGCATGCACACACACATACACCCACCCCTCCAAATGTAGTTTTTACTTCATGCATCTGATGAAGAGAGAGTTGGAGCCCACAAAAGCTTATACCTAAAGAAATCTGTTAGTCTTTAAGGTGCTTCAGTGACGGGGATTCTACAATCTCCTTTGAAAGTCTATGCCCATACTTAGTTATCCTTATAGTTAGAAGCTTTTTCTTAATATCTAACAAGTTTCCCGTGCTCCAGATTAAATCCATTATTTCCTGTCCTCCTTTGAATGAAAATGTGAAAAACTGATCATAGTTGTTCTTATCACAGCATTTAACATGTCTGAAGACTTATCAGGTACCCCCCTCAGTCATCTTTTCTCAAGATTAAAAATGCCGAATTTTGTTGTTTTAAACTTTTCTGCACAGATCAGAGTTTTTAAACCTTTTTATAAATTTTTTTGCTGCTTGTTTCTGAACTTTGTTCAATTGGCCCACCTTTGCTAAAATATGGCATTCAAAACTAGATGTAATACTTCAGCTGAGGCCTCACCACTGCCAAGAAATGGGACAATCACTTTCCATACCTTACATATAATACTTCTGTTAATACATGCAGAAATATTAGCTACTTTAACAAACTACACCACATTGACTCATTCAATCTGAACTCAGATTCAACACTATTATCCCCTAGATTCTCTTCCCCATTGCTATCTAGCCAATAACCCCCACTTAGTAGTTTTGCATTTCATTTTTCTTTCCGAAGATGTTCTTTGCATTTGTCTTTACAGAATTTCACCGTTGATTTCAGACACCAAACTTGTTGAAGTTATTCTGAATTATAAATCCTGTCCTCTAAAGTGCTAGGAGCTCTCCAGTTTCAAAATCATCTGAAAACATATCCTACTCGCCTTTATCCAAATCATTAAGGAAAATATCGAAAACTCTCAGATCCAAAGCTTATCCCCCAAGAAACATCCCCTCAGTGAGGCAGCAAACCATTGGTAACTACTCTGGGTATGGTTTTTCAATGAAATATCCTTATAGTATTTTTTCTAGACCACATTTCCCTAATCTTTAGGGCAGTAATTATTAAAAAAAGACAGAATCAGGTTGGTTCTGCATGATTCATCCTTGACAAATCCACGTTGGCTATTTCTTAGAAAACTATTATCCTCTAGGTCAGTGGTTCCCAACATGTGGTCCAGGGACCACTGGGGGTCCATGGAGTTATTGCAATGGGTCCTTGAACACATCTGGCCCCAGCCACTAGGGGAAGTGGAAAAGGAAGGGGAAAGTTGGGAGGGCAGATGGTCTGGAAGCCAGTGTGGAGAAGGGGGGCTCACAGGGCAGGGGAAAGGGAAGGTGTAGGATAGCCTGCAGGGTTGGAGAGGAAATGGGAGCCCATGCCACTCTGAATAGGGAAGGGGAAAGTTTGGGGAGCCCATGTGACCACATGGCACATCAACCTCTCAGGGTTACTGAGAGTTACTGACAGGCATCCTCCCTTCCAACATGCCCCCATATCTTCTGTACAATGAACAAATAATATGTCTTACACATATATGTATTACTATTCTTCAAAAGTGTGTAGATACCGTTAATAAAATACAAGTTCATTTAAAAGCATTACTGAACTCATTAGCTTTTTGTTATGTGCTTTCTTAATAAATACTAAAAGTACAAGTACCATTTGAGAGTCCACAAAGTTATTTGATGTTAAAAAGGGGTCCTCATACTCAAAAAGGTTGGGAACCACTGCTCTAGGTAATAGCAAGCCAACTATTAAACGATTTCAGGATCTTTCCAGGGATTGAAGGTAGGCTGACTGGTCTGCAAATCTCAGGGCCTCCCCCACTCCTCTTTTGGTGGTGGTGATGGTGGGTTGCTTTTTGTATTCTTGCCCAGGACACCATCCCTATGCAGCACATGAGCATCCCTAGAACACTCAATGCTTACTGACATCTTCAGTTACTTCTTCAGAAGCGTAATAGCTGATACAATCATTTAGCTGACAGCAAAATGTTCTGAGCCTGTGTATCTATCTACACTACAAAATGAAAATAGGTGCTGAAGTGGGTAAAGAACACTCTACAGGGCCGTAACGAGAGCAGGATGACGGGGGCTCTATCAAGGGGTGCATTCTGTACTGCTCACTCCAGATGCTGCTCATTGTAAGGAGCACATTACGAGCAGAATGCACCCCGGGCACCAAAATGCCTAGTTAGGTGCTAATACTCTGAAATTTATCATATTCCTCTGTTACTGCAATATCTGGATCACAGTCTGAGGTGCTTAAGTGGACCCCTTCTTGGATGGGATCTGACCAAAATGTCACATTAGGAAAGGTGCACCTGTATTCACTTCTGCCTGAGGTGAAGCTTTCATAAACGCCTGAGGTTAGGACAACAGTGTGAATAGTGGCTCTTTGTATTAGAAGTGATTGGTCCCGTGAACGAATCACAGAAATCCCCTGTGCACCTGGTGACCTAGCACATGAGGACAGTCTGTCTTTCTTCAAATCAATTAATGCAAGGTAATCCCTAGAGCCCTGCAAATCTGCAGATATCTGCATTTTATCCACGGACACAATTCGGAGACATGCAGACTATTTCTTGTGGACGAAGATCAGATACAGAGCTACACATCCGTATCCACGCAAGGCTCTAGTAATCCTCTAGATGGACTGAATTCAAGATTTCTATCTTGCATCTGGTTTTCCTTATGAGCTTGATCAGATGTTCTAAGTCCAACACTGAACTATCTTCCCCAGCTCTCTTGAGTACTAGAATAAGATTCAATAAATTAGAGGCAAGAGAACATCTCATATCAGACACTATTGAGCCAATCTAGAAAAGATTATTTATAGCCTTTTACAAATTCCTTCTCTTTTGGGGATTTAAGGATTGTGGAGAAGGGAGAAAGTGATGATTTGGAAATTAATAAATTCTGTGACCTACCCTTATTGAACCACATCCAGGACCTATCTGTTGGAGGATTAGAGAAGCAGTGGTCCTTTAATTTTAAGTCTCCTCCACATGTGTTGCTCATTGGAATTCATCTGAATGCAGATACAGATATTTTCTAGTGTTGGAACCTGCCATTCAGAAGACAGTTATCTCCCTTTTCTGGCCTTAAACCTTTTCCATCTGCTTTTGCTCTAGTCTCCCCTTCCACACCTAGAGGAGCAGCCAGAAAAAGGACACTTCGGAAGGAGTAGAGCACCCGTTACTCTTTTCCATCTATTTGGAATCACAAAGATTCTGGAAGCACTTTGTAAATTTGTTTCTTTTTTTAAACTGAAGGACTCTCCCACTACTTTGTTTAAAGGCTTCCAGAATACCCACCAACCTCCTGAATATTTTCAGGTTCAAATGTGAGCAAGGAAGAGTTACAGAAAAAAATATAGCGCAGCCATATTGTCTCAGCAAATCCTAGGTAAGGAACACAAGCTTCCATAAGGGTTGTTCACACCTTGTTTAAAGCAGCTACAATAAATTAGCTAAAATAACGGGGGGTGGGCATGAAGCTCTTTATTGTTTGTTTGTTCCCCAACATCTGTGCTGCTCTCCCTCTCAACCCTCCCCATGCTGACTGTATTGGGCATGGTTAATCCACATTCAGCAATGTCACATTAGCCTGGCATTTGTGAAATTACTGATTGGCAAACCAGAATCTGCAAAGAGATTTTGAGCATTGGTCTCCCAATTTCTCCATTCCTCTAATTCAGTCGTTCAGAGGTGTGCGCCCCATAGTTTTATGAGGGCATAGTGGAACAGCTAGGGTAGCATGTTGCAGCCAAAGTCTGCCTCCATGGGGGAAAAGAATGCCACCCAGTCCTGCTCTATCCCCTGGTCCCAGCTTGGGTCCTGGCCCTAGGCCAGCACCTCTGTCTGCTTCTCCCCCTTTCTTCTCCAACCCCATCCATACCTCCTCCCCCAGCTTCACCTTCATTCAAGCTCCTCTGCTAAGCCTCCTGTGTAGTAATGTGGGCTGAGGAGGAAAGGTGCAGAGATTCCACTGCTGGGGGAAAAGGAAAATTTGGGCACTAGTGCTATAATTATAGCATTCTGACACAGAGGCCTTCCCAACCTAGTATCCTGAAGCAGCTGCAGCCAGCAACCTTAGTCTCGAAGCAATATCCTGCACCAAACTCTCACCCCCAAAGCTAACCAGCCCAGTGCTGCTCAGGCTACTTTGTGCGTTGATACCTCAGGAATAGAGCCATTAGCTCTAGTACTCTCTGATGATGACTCAGAGGAACTGAGAACAAGCCAGTTTTCTCAATTTTCTTGAGCAAGTTTTTAAACAAGTTTTCTTAAAAATTCTTTCTTGGAGAAGGGGACTGGGAATTTTAGAGATGGAACTCCTGTAAACCTCTTCTGCTAGCGGGCATCTCTTGATGTCTGTTCTTTTCAGAGTGGCTAAAGTAAATATAAGGGGACACAACAGTTCCCTGGGGTTCACAAGAGGGTAGCCTTGAAGATGAAGACTTTTTCATGACAGACTCAGAAGCTCTCTAGCCCAAGTGGGAATTTCTTCTTTACATGGACTTTCTCCCTTTTTTCCCCCCCTCTCTGCAAAACTCTTGACTCCCCTGGGGTTAAGAGAAGGAAACTGCCTTGCTGGGTAATTCAAGAAGGAATGAGGCAGCACTCTACTACAGCAGGGTGCATGTGAAAAATGGATCAAATCTGCCCCTGCTTTGTATGTGGCTGTATTGATTCATCCTGCTTATGATTTTCCCCTCACAGGATCACCCATGGCTCTCTTCATTTTTCTGTCAGTTTTCAAAAAAACAAAAAAAAACAAAACACATTCAAAGGCTGGCTGTCAGAATTCCTACTGTGGTAATTCTAGATGGGGGTGCAAACAGCTTCTTCAGCTTGTTGCTCCCACCCCTTTTTAAATTCTCTCACAGCAGCTGCTGGATTCCACTGACTCCCAGTAGCTAACAGAGAAAGAACTAACTAAGCAGGATGTCTGAAGGTGGTGGCTAGTTCTTTGTCACCCATCCAATTAGCCTTGATTCTCCCCTCTACAACAATGGACCTACACTAACAGGCAGAAAACTGACATCAGAAATCACAACACAAAAAATAAGTTGCTGAGCCCTTCCATCTTCCTAATCACTCCATTGATGATTTAATGATAGTCCTCAAGAAAATCAATGGGACATCAAGACTTCAAAGAGAAACAGCTGAAATTGAGCTAATATGCAAATTAGATTGAGAGACAGCAGGACTTAATCATGCCCATGGATTCTTTTCACATTATAACAACAAGTAATTTGACTTCATCCTCCCTCTGTGCACTGTTTCCTAGAGTTTGAATCCTTAAAAATGCTCTGATTTGCTGTCGCATTATGACCTGATCCCATGTCTTACACTCCCCTGCATCCATTTTCATCCCATTCTGTAAGTTCCCCCTCTTCAAAGCATCTGGCAAAGTGGGATTTTCTCTCATGAAAAATCATGCGGTAAATGAATGTGTTAGTCTTTAAGTTCCACAAGACTCCTTGCTTTTTTCCTGAAACACTTGAGGATATGTGGACTTAAGCCCTGAGAAATGTATATTCCATGTATCTTCTCTGATTTTTACAGCAGGAGGAGCTCTGTTGTTACAAAGTCTGGTAGCTAAAAACATACACAAACACAAACACACCCAAAATAAAACAAAAAAAGCACATGGAAATTCAAAGAGACCTATATAATCAAAATCATACTGGACACAGAAATTAAAATAAAAATTTAAAAATTCTTGTATAGTTTTTCCATTTCCCATGAATTAAAAAATCATACAATGCTTCATGGATCATGTACATACAAGGAATCTCACATCAGAATAGCAGAAACTGACAATTAAGCATCCTAATGGAATAAAGTTTAACGTAAGAATGTAGCAACCATACTAGGTCAGACTACTGGTCCATCTAGCTCAGTATCCTGTCTGATACTGGTCAGCGACAGATATTTCAGGATACAATGAACAGAAGAAAGCAATTTTGAGTGATCCATTCATTGTCACCAAGTCCCAGCTCTTGGGTGTTGGAGGTTTAGCATATGTGATGTGACTCTGATCATCTTGTATATGCAACAACAGACCTATGCTGAATCCAGTTATACCACCTCTTTTTTTTTTTTTTTTTTTTTAAACACGCCACAGCAACAAGTTCCACAGTTTGACTGTGTCTTACCTGACATTGCACTTATATTTGTTTTAAACCTGCTGCCTATTGCTTACATCAGATAATTCCAGTTCTTGTGTTCACTGAAAGGGGTAAGTAGCACTTCTCTATTCACCTTTTCCATACTGGTCATGACTTCAGAGACCTCTGTCATAATCTCCTATTTAATCACCTCTTTTCTAAAGTGATCAGTCCCAACATTTAGTCTCTCCTCATATGGAAGCTGTTTCATACCCCTAATCATTTTTATTGCCCTTCTCCACAGATTTCAACAATTTCTACTCCACAATCAAACTCAGCCTGCAACACTCCACACAGGAGATCCACCTTCTGGACAATACAGTACAAATTAGGGACGACACATAAGCACCAAGCTACACCGAAAACCTACTGGTTGGTATAATTACCTACACACCTCGAGCTTTCATTACACAACCACACAACCTATTGTCTACAGCCAAGACTTAAGATATAACCACATTTGCTCCAATCCGTCAGACACAGACAGACACCTTCAGGATCTCCATCAAGCATTCTTAAAACTAAGTACCTACCTGCAGAAGTGAAGACACAGATTGACAGAGCCAGGTAGGTACCATGAAGTCCACTACTACAGGAAAAGCCTGAGAAAGAAAACAGAACGCCACTAGTCTTCTCCTACAACCCTCAAGTCAGACCTCTATAGCGCATCATGAAGAATCTACAGCCTATTCTACAAGACAATCCCTCACTCTCTTGAGCCTTGGGAGACAGGCCTCTCCTCGCTTACATACAGCCCCCAACCTTAAACAGATACTCACCAGCTACTACAGACCTAACAAGAGAAACATTAAAGCAGGCACATATCCCTGCAACAAACCATGCTGCCAACTTTGCCCACATATCTACACAAAAGACACTATTACAGGACCCAATCAAACCAGCTACTCCATCAAAGGCTCACTCACCTGCTCATCTACCAGTAAGATTTATGCCATCATGTGCCAGAACTGCCCCTCTGCCTTATGCATTGGACGAACAGCAGTCTCTGCTCCAGCCCTGCCCCACCCCACGCCATCCTAATTCTCTGCCCTGGCCCTATCCGGCCTCGGACTCCTGCCACTGCTGGCCTGGCACCAGATCCCTGCCTGGGCCCAGGGCTGGAGAGGCAGGCACCACCTCAGGGGGCCCAGCCTGAAGTCCTGGCTGGGGGACCAGGCTGGGAGCAGCTGGCACTGCCATGGGTGGCTGGGCCTGGGACAGGGCCCGGAGAGGCAGGCACCGCCGTCAGCGGCCAGGCCCCGGACATTTGGGGCACTGGCGCTGGAACTTGGGGCACATGCACCATGTGCCAGGCGCTAGCAATGCCCCTGCTCTGCACAAAACAATAAATGGGCACAAATCTGACATCAGAAATCACAACATTCAAAAACGAGTGGGTCAGCATTTCAATCTTCCTGATCACTCTATTGATGATTCGCTAACAGCTTTGCTCAAACAACTGAACAACTCCTCAAAGCTTCAAAGAGAAGCAGAAGAATTGGAATTCATATGCAAATTTGATATTGTTTCTTCATAGCTCATTTCAACAGGTGGTTTGACCTCATCTACCTCTGTATGCTGCTCCCCAGTGCTTGAATCTTAACTGCATTGATGTTCTGTTACAATGTGACTTGATCCTGACTTGGACTTCCCTGCATTTAGAATATAATCGAATCAAATCATAGGGTTGGAAGGGACCTCATGAGATCATCAAGTCCAACCCCCTGGGGCTTGAACCCAGGACCTTCTGCATATTAAGCAGAAATGCTCGCCACTACACTATTTAGTTATTTCCTCCCATTCTGCAAGTTCCCCCAACTTCAAAGTGTCTGACGAAGTAGGATTTTCTACAACAAAATCTCATGTGATAAACAAATTTGTTAGTCTTTTAAGTGCCACAGGGACTTCTTGTTCATTCTAATGATTCCTAACATTGTTAACTGTTTTTTGACTCCCACTCAATTGAAACCGATGTTTTCAGGAAACTATTGATGATTTCAAGATCACTTTCCAATTTAAAACTCAATCAATTTGTATGTATAGTTGTAATTATGTTTTGCAGTGTTCATTACTTTCCACTTAACTCTGAATTTCATTTGCCATTTTGTTGCCCAGTCACCAGTATTATGAGATCCCTTTGTAACTCTTTGCAGCCAGCTTTGGACTTAACTCACTTGAGTAATTTAGTATTCTCTTAAAATTTTGCCAGATCATTGTTCACCCCACCTTCTTCTTCTCCCAAATCATTTAGGAGTATCACAAACTTAACACTAACAAAGTTTTGCCAAGCTCTAGCTGCAAGCATTTTTATGCAAATTAAACTGCATATTCACAATATCATTAAATATGAGGTGACCTTTCAAATGGTTCTGAACAGTGATTCATGCAATAATGGGATTATTAGTAAGAACATTAAGCTGTGGGAGTGGGAGCTATGGGGATATTTTCCCGTGACCTTACTAAAAACACAGTCCAAATTGCCAGCCACAGCTAGAGGACATATTTTGTAATATAAACACTTCCTAGATTAGTTTAGGGTACTAAAAGCAAACTTATGACCACAGAATGATGCAACAATTAAATAGGTTAGTCTTTCAAAATGATCTAGTTACAGAAGTAACTGCAACCAGTTAACCACGCCAGACATCGAAACATAAAATGAAGTCCAGCCAACCCACGAACATACTGCAATTAAACATACCACTACTCTTCAAGACATATAGGAATTAATTTCAATGTGAACATTGTTTCAGAATTATGTTTTATACAGCTACCACTTTCATGGTTTTTTATTTTTTCTAAGACTGTGTATGGTTTAAATCAGTGGTTTTCAAACCCTGGATCAGGACCCAGTACTGAGTTACAGCATCCTTTGCTGCCACCACCAAAAGACTGTAGTGCATTGCTGCAAGATTTAATTGTTGGGTCACTGACATAAATGATTTTTTTTCCACCTGGGTCCTAAGGAAAAAAGTTTGAAAGCCACTGGTTTAAATTATTGGTTCAGCTACAGTGGAAAAAAAAAAAAAAAGGATCATGAAATAACCAGACAATTAAACAACAAAATAATTGGCATTGTTTCTAAATATAATTATTCAGAGATTTTAAGTCTTGACAAACTGTATGTTTTGATCTTAGTTCAACAAATTCTGACCGCAACTTGTAATTAGAAGCACACTGAACTGACTGTTTTTGGGAACAAAGATCTGCAGAAACTGAATATTTATTTATTTTCCATATTTGAACATTAATTCTATATTTAGTTCCCATACTGTGAAAGGCTTTTGTATAGTTTACCTTGTTCTATTTCAGCATCCAGCATAAAAAAATAAAATATATGAATAAGTGAAATGCAGAAGCATGTTGATGTACAGTTAAGATTGAGATTCAAGTTACAATACTCAAAAAAGTTATAAAATTACAGAAATTAATCTGACCAGAGAGCTTTTGTGGGACTATGATGTAATCAATTATCCAATATTATACAGATCACCATTTTTCTTGAGTTCTACCTGGACCGATCAGCCGTGGTCCTCATATAAGATGATTTAATTGTCCATTAAGTTTAAACTGTGAAGACAAGCTTTGAGACAGCGACTGGAAGAATACAAATTCTAGTCCTCCACTTCCTATAAGTCATTTCTCCAAATAATCCTTCCTTCTTTGAGCACTGCTCACATCATTCAGTTACAGGTGTCTATGTGCCACAGCGCACAGTAGCTCGGAAAGTCTTTAGCATTAGCCTGTCAGGTCAGGGCGCACAGGCAACGCCCCCTCCATGCTACGACCACAGCTATATAGGTGACCATGACCCTGACACTCCTAGTTTCTTTTTCCACCATCAGCGTCTGTTTCAGATCAGCGTAATCTTGCAAAACGCAAGCGCCTGTCTTTCGCACAAAATTCAAGATGCCCGGTTTCAAGCCATGCTTAGGATACTGCAAGGCTTTCCCAATGGATGACATGCATGAGAAATGTCTCGCTTGCCTGGGTGAGTCCCACCTCACAGCAGAATGCTCCATTTACTGGTCCTTCAAGTGGAAGACTCAGCTGGAAAGGGAGTGCTGCCTCTTCTTGATCTCAAGGAGTGGAGCCACCACCCCCGAGACTGGCCGAGCCACTAGCACCCCACCAGATCCCCAAATCAGCCTGGGCTCAGGACTCCCGCCGATCAATCGGTACCAGGCTTGAAATCCCGACCCGCTATGGTACCGCCTCGGCACTGACCTCGCCAGTCACTGGGTAGCCTCTTAGCTGCCCCGAGAAGGGCACCGGTACAGGCAACCCTGACAACTCATTACGGGCACTCAAATCCAGCCCCGGTACAGAAGACAAAGAAAAAGGACCAAAGCGTCGCCATCCTTATCAGCATCACAGAGCCCAGTACTGTCCCCCATGGTACCACCGGCAAGCCCAGTACCGCTGGACCTGGCACCATTACTGGTACTGCCAATCGCAACATCAATACCAGTACTGGCATGCAGCTCTACACCCTTCTTCAACCTGGTACTGACAACCAGCCCGACACCAGGTCTGAGCATGGCACCTCCCAGTCCTCCTCCACTACCACAGTCCAGTACAGAGGGGCAAGAAACTCCATTCCATCGCTCCTCTGAAGAGTTTTCAGTATGAGGCTCCCAGACATTGGGAGGAAGGTCCTCCAGATCATCCTCCGAGGATTCCTTTTTTCCCCCTCAAGGAGGAGTGGCCATGGAAGAAAGAGACTTCAAAAGAGCTCTGTATCTCCGAGCATGAGGAGGCTGCAGCCGGAGGGAGAAGACTCTGCTCCCCCCAGGGCACCCACGCCTCTAGCGAGATGGGTGGACTCTCGACTGGCTGAACGCGACAACACATGATATCTCCTCTTGTTACGCTCGGTTGCCACTGCTGGAGTCCTTGGACTTTTCCGACGACGAACCTGACCCTGACTCTGTAAAACGTAGTAGGTCTTGGGCCCAATCCTCCTCTTCGCCTGATGAGTGTCTAACTGATATGTCCGCCAACCACGAGGGAGACCCATGTGTTGAGCAGGACCGCCTCCACCACATGGCGGCGAACCTAAACTTGAAGTTGGGGGTGATTCAAGAGGAAGATGACTCTCACCGTCACTCCCTCCGGCTAAAGTTGTGATCCCCTTGCATTCGGGGGTATTCCGTATTGTCCAGGAACACTGGCAAACGCCTTCCTCAATCCTGCCAGTGTCCAAAGTGGAGGACAAGAAATACTATGTCTCCCCAGAAGGGTTCTCCTTCCTGTTCCATCATCCCACACCAGGATACCTGGTGGTTGATGCGGTAAGCCAAAGGGAGAGACAGGGCCAGCCGAGCTCCACGCCCAAGAGACGAAGAAGCTTGACCTCCCAGGGAAGAAGGCTTACTTCTCCACTGCCCTCCAACTGCGTATTTCCAACCACTTGGCCTTGTTGATGTGCTACATCTTCAACCTGTGGGAGGCCATGTGAAACCTCCACACGGTCGTCTCCGAGGAGCGCCTGAGAGACTTTGAGGTAATGCTCAAGGAAGGAGAAAGGGCATCCAGGAATGCCCTAGCAGCAGCCTGGGATGCAGTGGATACGGCAGCCCGCACGATGGCCTCCACAGTCGTCATGCATTGGTCAGTCTGGCTCCAAGGCTCCGGCCTCTTCACGCAAATGCAACAGATTATTCAGAACCTCCCATTTGAGGGTCCTGACCTCTTTGCCTCTTCCACAGATGTGAAGCTGCGTGCTATGAAAGACTCGGCCACGCTTCAATCCCTCAGGATATACACTCCGCAACCCAACAGGTGCTCATCGAGATAGCATCAGCAACTTCAACAGCAGTTAGAGCAACTAAAGCAGCAGCTGCAACTGCAGATCCAGTTTCCAAGATCCCTCTAGGTTTACCCAACATCATCTTGGGGACCTCGGCAAAGACAAGAACCGATCAGGTAAAGGGGGGAAACTCAGCGCTTTGCAGTCTGGTCGGCACGGACAGGGGTCCAACCACTCATCTGGCCATAAACAGGGTTTTTGACGGTCATGCCAAGGGCAGCGCACCAGAGCCCCTGTTCTCCCCCCACTGCTTCCACCACTTCGCCCCCCTGTGGACCCGCATCACATCAGACCAGTGGGTTCTCGAAACAGTGGCGCAAGGATACCGTATCCAGTTCCTTTCAATTCCTCGGGACAGGAAACCGCCGCCTCATACAGCATCACAGAATCCGGAACTGCTGGAAAGGCTCGAGGCCAAATACCTAAAGCTACCCTCCCTCGGGGCCATAGAAAAGGTTCCCAAGCAGGAGCACGGTACAGGATTCTACTCCCGCTACTTCCTGGTCCCCAAACCCAACAGGGACCTGCGGCCTATTCTAGACCTCAGAGCACTCAACAAATACATAAAGAGAATAAAGTTCCGCATGGTTTCCCTACCCCAGATTGTTCCCTCCCTTTGCCCAGGAGACTGGTTTGCAGCCCTCAACCTAAAGGACGCTTATTTCCACTAGCCATCTGACCCCATCACAGACATTGTTTCAGGTTCATGGTGGTACGAAACCACTACCAGTTCACCACCCTCCCCTTCGGGTTATCGCTAGGTCCCAGGATGTTCACAAAACACTTTCTGTAAGTTCACCCATCTTCGAAGCATCTGAGGAAGTGGGATCTTGTCCCATGAAAGCTCATGCAAAAAATAAATGTTAGTCTTAAAGTGCCACACAACTCCTTGTTGTTTTTTCACTGGACTAGACTAACATGGCTATCCTTTTAAAATTCACAAAATACTTGGCACCGGTTGCAGTGTTTCTACACAGGAGGGGCATAAGAATCTACCCCTACCTAGATGATTAGGTCGTAGTGGGCAAGTCAAGTCAACAACTGCAAAACCACGTCGACCTGGTAGTGAAACTGTGCAAGTTCCTTGGCTTCCGTATAAACTCAAAGTTGTCCAAGCTTTCCCCCACTCAGGACACAGAATTCATCGAGGCATGTTTAAATGCTTGACGGGGCACGGTGTCCTTGCCCCTGTCAAGATTTCAGTCCATTTGCACCATCATCATAGAACACGCAGCTCTTGGGACACATGGTGGCTGCCACCTCAGTAATCCGAACAGCTTGTCTGCGGATGAGACCCTTCCAACTCTTGTTTACCACGAGGTTCCAGCTATGGAGAGACAGCCTGGACAAGGTACTCTCAGTCCCCCAGTACACCCTGGAGTCCCTCCAAATTTTGAAGGACCCCCACTTCGCGATGGGAGGTATCCTGTTCAGGGAGTCCAAGCCCTAAGTGACCCTGATAACGGATGCTTCAGACTCAGGTTGGGGAGCCCACCTATCCGGGGGCCTCTCCACTCAGGGTGTTTGGAACCCTGTGGACAGACTCCTCCACATAAAAACGTGAAGGAGCTCCGGGCTATCAGACTGGCCTGCATGACTTTCCTCGACCAAATCCGTGGCAGGATGGTCCAGGTCCTCACAGACAATACAGTGGCCATGTTTGATATGAACTGGCAAGGGAGGATCGCCTCCTCGGCTAATGCGAGGAAGTGACCAAGCTCTGGCAATTAGCAATAGATCACTTTACACCGACTGCCTCCCACCCGCCCAGGGTAGACAATGGCCTAGCGGACTCCCTCAGCAGGAAACCCCTTGTGAACCACGAGTGGTCCCTTCACAATGAAGTATTCTCCCTCCTGATAAACAGATGGGGAACCCCAGGTGGACTTGTTTGCCACAGCATAAAATCACAAATGTGCCCAATTTTGTACCCTTTAGGGTCAGGAGGAGGGTTCTCTCAGCGACACCTTCCTCCTCAGTTGGGTCGGGATCTCTGATGTATGCCTTCCCACAAATTCCCCTGATCCACAGAGTGCTACTGAAGGTCCTTGCAGACGGGACACACATCATTCTGATAGGTCCAGACTGGCCCAGACAACACTGGTTCCCATTCCTGCAGGACATGTCCTTGAGGACCCTGCCCCGCCTCCCACAGTGGGCAGACCTCCTAACGCAGGACTCGGGTCACCTTTGAGGCCCAAACCCGGGCCTCCTGCACCCGACAGCCTGGATGCTCTCTGGCTCAGCGAGCAAGAGAGATGCTGCTCAGATATGGTTAAGAAGATCCTGGTTAGTAGCAAAAACCCTCCACCAGGTCCACTTACATGGCAAAACGGAGGCGCTTTTCCACCTGGTACCGTAATAAGGACATAAAACCTCTCTCTTAGATTTAAGAGAAAATGGCTTATCCCTGTCCTCATTATAAGTCCACCTGGCAGCAATTTTGGCCTTTCACCAAAGAGTTGATGGGACTCCACTCTTTTCATACCCCATCTCTTATAGGTTCCTGAAAGGGGTGGAAAAGCTTTTTCCCCACCCCTCAGTGGGATCTGAATGTTGTGCTACGGGCTTTGACAGAGCCGCCCTATGAACCCTTGGACTCAGCCACTCTGCTTGTGCTGTCCTGGAAGGTGGCTTTCCTGGTAGCAATCACCTTGACTAGAAGGGTTTCAGAGCTGAGCCGTTTCTTCTGAACCCCCATATACGGTTTTCTTTCCGGACAAGGTGGTCCTCCGTCACCATCCCTCATTCTTGCTCAAGGTTGCCACCCCCTTGCACATGAATCAAGAAATCTGCCTGCCGGTTTTCTATCCCGACCCCCAGATGACAGAAAACCAGACACGGTGGCACACCTTGGATGTGAGGAGAGTGCTCCAAATTTATATCAACCACACGTAATCTTTCCACAAGACCTCTCAGTTGTTTGTGGCGGTCGCTGAATGCATGAGAGGTTCCCCAGTGTCCTCTCAGTGCACCTCCAAATGGATTGTAAACTGCATCAAAGACTGCTACCGAAGGTCAAATACACCTCTTCCAGGGACTGTAAGAGCCCACTCTACCAGAGCTCAGGCATCTTCTGTGGCCTTCCTCGCCAAGCTCCTGAGCCAAGAGATTTGCAGGGCCCCTACGTGGTCATCAATACATACCTTCACAACACACTACACCATTGCCCAACAGGCTAGAGATGATGCCACTGTGGGCAGAGCTATACTCAGTGTAAGTAGACTAACTCCTCCCACCATCCTTGGATACATCTAGCAGTCACCTGTAACAATGATGTGAGTAGCACTCGAAGGAGAACGGTTGGTTACTCACCAGTAATCATCCTTCTTCAAGATGGTCTGCTCACATATATTCAGGTCCCTCCCGCCATCCCCGCTAATGGAACTGGCAAAGGTATATGGGACTGGGAGGGTCAGGGTCACGGTTACCTATATAGCCATGGTCGCAACATGGAGGAGGTGTTGGCTGTGTGTCCTGATCTGACAGGCTAACGCTACAGACTTTCTGAGCTGCTGTGCGCTGCGGCACATAGAAACCTGTAACTGAATGTATATGAGCAGCCCATCTCAAAGGACAGTTACTGGTAAGTAACCAACTGATTTGGTGAAAACTTCAGAAAGTTTGCTCCTAAGTAGTATGAATTGTATCTGTTATTGAGACAGGAAGAAATTTCAGTGTGCACACAAAGGGACATCAGGCTATCCTAAGAATTATTTACAGTAGCTACTAAGTGCATTGAATATTTACTATTTTAAAAGAAGCAAGATTTTGTTGTGATGGGCTGGGAGGCGGCGGGTTAGATGGAGACAGTTCCATCATTATTTTGTTCTATAGCTTAAACTATGACTCATTTACCTTCTAATTGTACGTCTGCTGCAGCCATCATTTTGTGCTTAATTTCTTTTTGTGAATCCTGCTGGATGTTTTCTCTTTGTTGCTTTGTTTGTTGCATAGTGTGAATCTTCCAGAGTTTACGAAGCTCTTCAACTTCTGTCTCCACATCTCGAGTTAGTTTTTTCCCTACATCTCCCTCATTCATTGTCTCTTTTTTCTGAGAATCCGTGTTGTCTTCACAATGTAGACATTCCTCCCTTACCTCTCTCTCTTTTCTTTGTGTGTTCTCTATTTTGGAATCCTGATCTGCGGTGACATCTGTGTCTTTGCCACATTCTTTACTGGGTTGCATTTCTCGCAAAACCTGTGGATGGGCATCTGTAACTTTTCCTTCCACAGAGTCCCCTCCCTCTTTTACTGCCATTTCAGCAGCCTCTGAACTCACAATATTAGTTACAAAGCCACTGTCATTTACAGACAGTTCAACACTGGATTTTAAGTCACTGGGAACATCAGTTGAGTCTGAAATTATCGTTAAACATTCTGTACTAGTTTGATTTACTGTTTGGACAGATTCTGATGAGGCATCAGAAGATTTATCTTGTCGAAGCTCATCTGAAGAAACAAGTTCCTCACGTATAGGAGAGAGTTCTGATTCTGTGAACACATCCTCTGAAAGAGACTCCTCTGTGCTCCTAGGGGCAGTGCTGGCACTGTCATTCCCTGTATCCCGAACCCTTGAGTCCATTTCATCTGTATTACTTCTTGTAATTTTCTTGAAAGGGCAGAGGTCCCTTACAGACAATGGCTCTACATCTCTGTTAAGCAAAAAAAGAGTCAAAATTATCAACGGAAAGTGCCTTTTATTTAACTTTCCCCCCTAAAAATATGAGATATCAATGCTCAAAGGGATCTTTGAAAACTTATTTAAAACAGTATTCTTGACAGATTCTAAGCTCGTAAATTATTTTTGTGATGGTCATTTCCAACGAAGTGTATTAGATTATTTTATAATGTCACATCTATACAAATCATGTCAATTCAGTACTGTCAGGGTTTTGGGGGCAGCATTTTTATAATCGCAAAAGACCTGGTGTTGATACCTATACTGGCATAATAGGCTTTTGTCACCAAGGAAACCTATACACCAGGAGGATTTGCCAGGATAGCTGGCTTAGATCTGGTCTACGACTAAAGGTACATTACAGTAAATAGAAAGTGGCCTCATATATTCATTGGTCATATAAAATGTCGTTATTTTACCCAATCTGAAAGTAGACGATCAAAGAACCAAGATAACTGATGCACCAGGATGTGAGGCGTCTTGAGAAAATAGGGACAATAAGTATTTACTTATATTTTTGAGCTTGACCATTTCTGGGGCCCCCGGCCGGGGAAAGGAAAAGAATCTGTCAGAAGTAAAATGACATTCTAGAAAAGAGCCTGTTGTCTAGTGCCTTTAAGAAATTTCTGCCTTAACCATCCATCCTCAGGGAAAAGGGGCAACCCCCCCATCTTCCATTCAAAAGACATCTTTAGTACATTTTATCCCACATTACAGATATCTAATGAATTAAATTCACACTAAGATCCAGATTTTACTACAAGCACATGCACCTTTTCTTTAAGCATATATTTTATAATTGCTAAGATAAGAGGCTGGAATTACATTTCAGCCTACATTTCAGAATAAGTATGTTTAGGTAACAAATTAATCATTCACATCTGTTTGGATGGTAATGTTTTGAACTGGCAGCTTCCTCAAACTTTTAAATACATTTAAGCAATCAATGCTTAACCACCAAAATCTGTAAGGAATACAAATATTTCTACATGCTTTCAACTGTCAGAATATATCTGAATTTAACTAAATCAAAACAGGAAACCTACACAGACTGACATGGCCATTTAGGTTTTTGTGCATTCTAATTTCCTTAAAAAAGTAAGTTTATGTAAGGTCTCCTTAGACTTTTATTGTTGATGCTTACAAAATGGAATGAGCTTTTGAAATGAGGGTGGGGGGAACAATGCTAAGCAGATAATCAGGAGAGAATCTGTAGAAGCAAAAATAAGTTAGAAACAGGAAAGCCAATCAAAAGCTATATTTAACCAAGTTAAACAGTTTGAAAGTACAGAGACCTCACCAAATTCCTAATCTAAAACTAGATACTGCCATTACAACTCTAGATTAAAGACTTTTTGAATTTGTGTTTTCTGCTGCTATGACTTTACAAACACAACACTTTTCCAGAAGCCATAGCATAGTAGCATTTGGACTGTCACTACTGTAATGGGGCTTCCAGAGTTTGGGTGCTATACAGATGTTCATAACTAAGACAGCAACCTGGTACACAGAGGTTTTAAATAAAGAAAGGTGATACTGCCTGCATAACCAATTTTTAATACCACTAAATGTAAAATGACAAAGCATATACAATATAGAATAAAAATTTGTTTTCTGTAGGAGTTGTGATCCGAACTTAAACGCCTCTGAAATCATCTTACCTTATTAATGTGCAATTCAGAGCTCAATCATTAGGAAAGACTAATGTAACAGTTTAAAGAAAAAAAAATCTGCTTTCCAGCTACAGTATGTACATTTGAGAACCAATAACAAAAGAAATGAGATTCCAGAACTAGCATCTGATAAGTCTTCTCAAGTTTATACAGATATTTCTTTGAAGGCAGCTCTGCTATATATAAATATGTATAATAGAGTCCAAACTGTGGGTCATAAACTGCAAGATGCTCTTTTGCAGTTAAAGTGTGACTCGCAGAGACCTTTACACCCTCACATTCTCTGCCTACCAGACACTGAATTCAAGCTGAATGGCTAGTAAAACTAATAGTATTCTTCCAAATTTTTCAGCTGAGAAGGAAAAACGACTGGATCATCCCTCAGCTCTTTACTCCTTTTTGAGCTTCAGCTGCCTGAGTCAAGGGCTGTGTCCAAATGTAGGTCTAAGAACATCAGGAACATCCAAAGCATCATGTACACTATTAACAAACAAGTTTAAATTTTGAAATATTGTAAAAAACTGAACAAACAGCAACAATTTAGATGTCAAAATAGGGAGAGAAATAAAATACAACTCCAAATGACATTCTGAGGGGAAAGTCATTTTGGAGAATCCTGGAAGACAGTAATACTGAGTAAAACTCAGCCAGGGAAAGTACAACAAAAATTCATGTACTTATAAGGGCCATGTAATTTTTGGCAGCAAACAAAAGAGCATCAAGATCATAGTCTCCAGGTAATCTGGCTCTGGAGAAAAACAGCATTCAGTTTTAAGTGGTTCGTCACAAGGCACTGAACCTCTTATTTATCAAAGAAAAAATTAAATAATTGAGTGTAGGGCTAAAGAGGAATTTATAACATAGAATTGCTTCCAACAAGCATTTCTATGTGAAATAATGCCATGCTCACTCACTTTTTCTTTGTCATAACCAAAGTCAGATGTAACTAAACCTCCATTTTGAATTATTTACTTCACTTTGTATTGCACAGCCTATGTTTTGCTGAAACTCCATTTGACTGTGTGAACTTAGTCCATATGTATGAACAAAGGGTGGGTGGGTGGGTGTGTGTGTGTGTGTGTGATCAGTCTCCAATTCCAGCTTGTCTTGATGACAAACTGCTGGCACCACATTAATCGCTGAAGAACAATGCAGACAAAACCTGCAAAAGCAAAACATTCATTCTACAAAGACAGAGACAAAAAGCCCCAAGATCTATATCACATCTGCCACTAACTGATGACTCGTGGTCACACAGTACCCTGAGGCAAGATGATCCAGCAAGATTAGTGGGCCAAGAGACATAAAAGGTGGGTGAGACTGCATAGCTTTGGGCAAATGCCCTGCATAACATCCAAGAGTGTTAGTGCACAGCAGTGTGCCCAACAGACAATCCACTCTTCCTTATACATGGCTTACCTGGCCAGGTAGTTATCATTAGCTGTGAACACCAGCCACAAACTTGAGCTACGATCACAAGCAACAATAAGGACTGGTAACTTGACCAACAGCAGAACATCCTTTGTGGGTGGGTACTAGATATGAACATAATTGTGTTTTTCCTCTTAATAAACATGGCACATAACTTGCCCCATCCCCCCCCAAATAAGATACTGCTCTAAATAGAACCTTAGTTACTCATTAAGAAAAATAAAGTGAGTTAAATACATACAGCTTTCTCAAATTCAGGTTGGGAGATGAATATATGAGCATAAGTAAAGTGTAAACACTAAGGGGGGGGAAGAAATAAGGAACTCTGAACTAGAAGTAACAGGATAAAAACTAAGTCAAGGAGTATCAGGAAAGACTTCTCAGCAAAGATCTACTGGGAGATATCACAATTCCCCTTTCCCATACAACATAATTAAAATTGTCAAAGAAAAAGACATTACTGACAACTTTCATGAGACATTTTGGGACTTTTTTTTGCTTCTTCATACCATCTCTATACTCTTTCAAACACTATAACTCAGCTTGTACATAGGACACTTTCTGGTTGGTTTCCAAAGCTTTCCAGAGCCACAGAGAATGCAGCAAAGTTAGACAAATCCATCTCAATGCACCAGCAACTGGGTCTAAGCTTGACTATCCCCATTGTACCATGCTGCAGAATGACAAGGGTATTTTCTTGGCGCTGGAGCAAAGAGGGATGACCTGGGAGTGGAAGCACAGAATAAAAGGAACTGAATTATGAGCTTCACAGTAGGCTCTTATACCACTCTCCTTCTGCCCAACAGCCAAGTGCCCTACAAAGACTGCTGTTTGGACTCTCTTCACAAAATTATTTTCCTGTCCAAAAAACACACCACTGATTTGTTGGTAAGGGACGGTTTCTACAAATTTCTTGATTAGGAACATTTTTAAGACCTTTTAATTGAAATGGCCCATATTGATATTCTTCTAAATAAATAATTCTGGTTTGAAGCCAATTTGCTTCTAAATTTAAGAAAATTAAGGGATTTTTTTTTTTTTATAAAAGAAAAAACTTGAAATGCACTTTCAGTGACTTGAACTGAATTTTCTGACTTGTCAATTTGTGAAAATTTTCAACTTTTTATCACAATAAAAGGGCAGTAAAATCTTTAAATCCTAAATACATATTTTCCCCAGGACAGAAAAATCATTTTCTGCCCAGCTCTTCTCACAACCATTAATGAATTTTGAGCCAGTTGGCACACTAAAGACCAAAAACACTCAAACTTGTGCCCTAAAGTTAGGCATCCACATGTGTGTGTTCACACCTGATTTTTAGGAGGTATTTCTTTAGGCACCACAAAAATGAAAGGTTTAGAATATGTTTTAGAATATGCGTTTTTGAAATTTTTGGCTTACAGTTTTGAGATAGTCTGATTTGCAGACTTCCTGGTTTATTACGTCAGAGTAAGCCATACCATAAATTCAAATCTTATTTTTCATTTTTTGGTTTATAGAACTTGTAACAAAAAACAAAGTCTACTGCTCAGACCTCAGGATCTTTGGCATGTTATTTTGCAGTAAATTTTTAGAGAAACAGACTAAAATTAATGCACCTTGTAATGAATGAACAAGCACACATGCACACACACAAAAATAAATATAGGAGAAGACAGGCTGCCACAGCCGGTCAATGCACAGGAAAATACTAAATCTAACTTCAAATGTATTTTTCAAACCAACCAGATTTTCAAATGGAAAACTGAAGAGTCGTTATTGAAATCTTGATCCTCTTAATTTGATTATCTTCCTGAGGCATTATTCAAAGAGATAGTATTGCTTTACTTTTGATTTATAAATACCAGAATACTTTATTAAGACATTTTTGAAAGAGTTGCACATAACTCTTCAGATAGACAGCCTGAAAAGGTACCCTGTAAAGTTTGCATGTCCTTTAGTTTTATGTTCTAAGAATGGCCTGATATTTTAAAATAGTTTCTGTTAAGATGGTCACATCTTATTCTGTTTGTTGATCAAAATTTGGACAACTGGAGAACTAGCAGGATAACACCAAGAGGCAAAAATAAATCTGAACAAAACAGAGGAAGGAATTTGGGGACAGACTAATTAAAGCTTTAAAACAGAACAACCTCCCCCCCACCCCCACCCCCACCCACTTATTACATAATGAACACTTGGGGAAAAGCTTTGCTTAAGCTTTAGACTCCTTTTATACTTCAAGTTTCTGCTAGGGTAAGAAAGGTCCCACTCAGTTCTTCCAGTGCTCCAGCACCTACAGGGATAAGGAATCCTTTATTTTTCTGTTCCTTTATTCTTGATACCATTAGAAAGAGGCAGGAAAAAATTCAGGTTAGTTTATACTTAATAAAAAAAGGTGCTTTTTTTTTTTTTGGAAGTCAACCATGAATGAGATAGTAAAACGTCTACTGAAAATTATTCAAAGATTGAGTATTTTAAAAGTAGTGTGTTTAGCACTGGTCACCATCAAAAAGTTGGTTTGTTTACAGTTACAATAGGAAAGCACCTAAGTATGGGTCAAAATTACAGTAGCTGTTGCCAAATACTAACTTTCTAAATGGTTGTTGCTGCACAGGAGGAGATGAAGTTAAAACTAATTTGATGTATTTAGTTAAATCAATATTCCAAGAAAATGAAAAATGATAAAGCAGTTTTCTAAGTACCTCCAAAGTTAATCTTGGATATTCTAAAAGAAAAGTAAAGTAGTTTACTATGTAGTTACTAATGCAGATGCTATACAAGTTTTTGCGAAAGAGTCATAAATACTAGTCTATCTTACATGGGTAATGAATCCTTTATTTTGCTGTCCACAATTTCTTTATACAGAGCAGCTGACATAACTTCTTCCATTGGACACATGATCCCATACTCTTCACAGCCATTCTCTTGGACCAAAGGATCAGTTTTATGTGGATCAAACATTATGTTATTTGGCGTCACTAGCAGTACACCGTTGACTGTACCCTAAAATGAGAGGGGGGGAAAAATGATAAAGGTTTCCTCCAAGTTTTAGTTTATCCTCAGCTTTCTTTAAAAAAAGCTAAAACTTCAATACTTTTTCCTATGAGAAACAGCATCTCCCCTGGGGTTTGTCCACACTAAAGCAAATTCTGTTATCCGATGATACTGCTACAACAATTTGTACTCCACAGCCAAACAAATCAGTTCCTGTATTTGGAAATACCTTTTTTTTTTTTTTTAAATGCAGATGTAGACCAATGCTGCCCACCTTTCAAGAAGCAAAATTTCAACTATTCCCTAACTGACTGCTCCACACACTCAGTGAGCAAGCAAGTGTAATGAGTAATTCATCTATAGATGGCCGCCACAAGGCCCTAAAGATCTTCAGAAAAAACTTAAGTCATTCTTTTAAAGCTTTGCTGCTTGAACCTTGCCAGAGTGTCCAGTTCAGAGGTAAGCCCTAGAAAGCATTTTATGCTAGCCATGTGCCTCTGCTTCCCCTCACACTGAGTAACAAAAGCATGGGTGCCTCTACACTGCAAAAGAAGATCTGCAGCAGTGAGTGGAAAGCTAAGATCAATTAAAGATAGAAGTTCAGATGTTTGGACTCAGGACTCAGCAACACAGCATTTTGAGCACCATTGCAAGAGCCCAAGACATTTGGTCCAGGCTTCCAGACTCACTGCCACTGGTCTTCTTTTGCAGCATTAATATACCTTATGTGTCTGGCATAAACCTCTCTGGTTCACCTAAAAGATGGACCCAGCAATAAGGGTAATAATGAGATCATTCACGTAACAAACATATTATTAGGTTGCATTTGTAAAAACATTTTATTTTTACCTTCATTATATCTAATGCATTATAAAATCAAGTTTACTTAAGGCACTACAACCACCACCACTTTGGCTCAACACATGCAAGAGATACTTATGGTAGCTTTTAAAAGTTTATAGAAAGAATAGGAACAGGCACCTAACAGTAATGTTCATGACTAATTCAGAATATCTATTTGTGATTTGTTAAGTTAATTCTGGTGGGTTTTTTTTTTATTTGAAATCATAAATTCATACCTCAATCCTTCGACCACTGAAATTCAGTCATCTCCCAAGTGAGACATTGCAACTGTTTAACAAACAAAACCTCTCTTCTAAAAGTCCCCTTGCACTTTATGCATAGCTAAGTTTTATTGTCTCCCCTTCAGCTATCCATCTTCTGTCTATCTGTGTGAATCTCTGCATTAACCCACACTACTGGGGGGGGGGGGGGCGACACACATTTTAACTTGTAACCACCATAACAGTTGGATGGGAAAACAGAAGAATTCTGTTTTTTCAGGTGATTAAGACTTCAAGTTGATGAGTCTTTTTAAGTAACAGTTCACAGGGATATTACATATTCATAAACTGAACACTTCTAAGATAAAGTGGATCATTTAGATGGGCAACAGTGGCATTAACAACATTATGAAGTTGAATTTGCCCATTTACAAGATCTCCCTCCCGCTTTTCTTTCCTAACTACAGATCCCCAAAACTCAATCTATAATGCAAAGAATTTAGATTCCTCCATAATCAGCAAAGAAACTGCAACTAGCATCTTGGTAACAATTCCACTAATGTAAGACAGCAGAGACATTACTTACCACTGTAGAACCCACACAGTTTTGGGAAAGCAAAGACTTTTTTTTCTTTCAAATAAATATAAGAGTAACCAGATCAGAGAAGGCAAGGATTGCCTCTTGAGAAACACAAGCCAAACTTTGGATTCAAAGTAAAGGCCAACACAGGATTATGAGGTTTTAAGTAGCAACCACAATTTTAATATTTAGAGTAGATGTAAACTGCAGACCATTCAGTAGCCTGTCGCTAGAACAGAAAGCCCAGCAATTACTTGGATGGCAGTTAAAAATATACCTAAGACATTTATACTTCTTACATTGTCGTTATTAACTATCTTTATGTAAAGCAGTCACACTTTACTCCAAAGTTTACGTCACAATAGTAAAAAAAGAAAGTCCTCATTAGAATGAAGCATCAAAATCAGGACATTTGGATGGGCAAAAGTTCTCAAAAATGACCTTGAATTCCTGGCATTATGAAGAGAGAAGACAACTATACATGGCTCCTCATTGCTTGAGATGAGCTTTTAAGAGTGGTCAACAGTGAACAGAGAATTATTTTTTTTAGAAATAAGCTGGCAAAGATACAAAAGTGCATAAAACCAAGCTCACTATCAATCATGTCCCATTTCTTCACCTTCAGGACAATTAAAACTGGGAACAGTGAGGTTGGGTGACCTCATGAGAAAATGGACTTGGGCTGCTGATGTCCACTCTTTAATAAATCAATCAAATCAAATCAGATTTGTTGTATCATAGCCCTCCACTGGGTGCTATTTATTAGTTCTTCCTTACTGTCTGAAAGACACAGTACTGAAGATCTAAATGCCCATACAAGAAATAAAGCATCTTTCATTAAGGAACAGTTGTCATCTTGACTGTTACTTCCTACACAGACAAAATGCTAAGCTTTATTTAAAGTGAAGAGATATATACATGCTCTCAGATACTTCAAATTCACCATGAAAGTTTACCAGGCCAGGTAGAATTCCCTCTATCCCACACTCTGACACTCTTAAATGTGATTCTGTAAAACAAAGATACAAGGGCCATTTAACCCACCAATATGAAAAATAGATATCAACTCGCGTGAAAGAATTTTGTAAGCCATTTTTATGTTGGTTAAGGGACTCCTAAAGAGTAAAACAGTATTCAGAAGACTGTCTGAAGAATAAGCTGTATGGTTACTCATGCTATAGTTCATCTTTTACATATGGACAGGCATATTTTTAATGTTTATTAAATATTCTCACAATTGGCATTTGTCACAATTTATTCCAAAGAGAAATATCAATGACTAAAGTTTACTTCAAGGGCAAACTAACATTTTTCAGGAAATTGGAGGCTGATGGATGTTGTGCTTTCATAAGCTAATCACTGAATTACAAAGACTTACAAATGCACTCATGCAACAGGTGGGCCTACTGCCAAAATGAAGATCTTTGAATACCCTTGAGGAAATGACAAACTCAAAGAAAGGACATTTTATTGTATTTGGAGGTTTCCCAAATAAATATGTTTAGTGATTCAAGGCAATCATTATCTTTACATAGTTGTCCTTGAAGTTCTTGGAAAACAAATTTTGCAATTCTTCAGCTGCAAGACAAGAAACTTGTAAATATTTAGTTTTAAAAAACTGTGACACTTCTCTATGCTTCAGTAGTATGAGTCAGTAACAGAAGGTCCAACTCCAGCTAAGTACCCCATATAATAAGGTGTGGGGAAACAGTACCTGGGAATAAAACCCTTGGAAGCCTTATAGGCTTCCATAGTGGTTTTAGGCTCATGCTTAAGCACAATATGAATAGCTGAAAAATCTGTCCAGACTCCTTAGAAAAACAGACTTTGTAATGATTTCAGAACTCTTGACCAAGAGCTGTCCTACCTATTTTTTTGTTTTAAACTAAGTCTTTACAAGTTGTTTGCTGTGATTCAGCTATGTACCTATGATAATTTCAAGGTTTATTTTGTTCTCTCATTGAAGAATAACTTGCAGCAGCTTCCTTACCTTCACTATAGAGAGCTTCAGTAGCGGAAAAGGAAACCGGCATTCCAGTGGTAATATTCCTATATCACCGAATGCTAGGTTCACGAGTTTGATCAGGTAAAGAAGGCTAGATGATACAAAAGTGTTCTGTGTTGTGAAAGAAAATTCAGTCACTCCTACTCAGAATATATATATCTGTGGGACTTCCAGATCCAGATGGACAGGCAGGTACTGGCCAATCAACCAGACATCGTGGTAATAGACAAGGACCAGAAGACAGTGGTGGTGATAGATGTAGCAGTGCCAAGTGACAGCAACATCAGGAAGAAGGAGTATGAGAAGCTGGAGAAGTACCAGGGCCTGAAAGAGGAACTAGAGCGGATGTGGAAAGTGAAGGCCAAAGTGGTCCCAGCGGTGGTAGAAGCACTCTGGGCTGCGACTCCTAAGCTGGGAGAGTGGCTCCAACAGATCCCAGGAAGAACATCAGAGCTCTCTGTCCAGAAGAGTGCAGTGCTAGGAACAGCGAAGATACTGCGCAGAACCCTCAAACTCCCAGGCCTCTGATAGAGGACCTGAGGTTGAGGAAGACAGGTACCACCCACAGGGGTGAGAGGGGAATTTTTTTTCCTCTCTCTCAGACATGGCCAAATAGCAGCTCGGGAGCCGCATGTGGCTCTTGAATGAAAGTGTGGCTCGTGGAAGAAAGTCAGCAAACCAATTTAGTAGGTAAAAGTATATGGCTATATGCCTCAGTGAGGCTCTTGAAGATTTAATAATCAACTTGTGTGGCTCTTGAGTTCCATAAGTTTGGCCACCCCTGATGTATAAACTAGGAGAACTCACTCATTCCCACTGAATTCCTTCCCATGAAGACTAAATACAACTTAAATTATAAAAGGCCCATGTAATTGCTGATTTTCTCTGATTGATCCTGATTTGACACTCTCTTCATAGAATAACTGCATTGGAAGGGACCTCAGAAGGTTATCTAATTAAACCACCTGCTCAAAAAGCAGGACCAACCCCAACTAAATCATCCCACCAGCACAGGTGTGTCAAGGTGGGCCTTAAAAGCCTCTAAGAAAGGAGATTCTACTGCCTCCCCAGGTAACCCACTCTAGTGTTTCATCACCCTGTAAGTGAAAGTTTTTCCTCATATCCAACCTAGATCTCTCCCCCTCCAACTTGAGACCATTGTTCCTTGTTCTGTCATCTGCCACGACTGAGAACAGCCTAAATCTATCCACACTGGAACCCGTGTTCAGGTAATCGAAGGCTACCATCAAACCCCCACCACCCCCCGGCTCATTCTTCTCTTCTGCAGAAGAAGCAAGCCTTATTTCCTCAAACTCTCCTTGTAAATGCTGTGTTCCAGTCCATTAATGATTTTTGTTACTTTTCGCTGGACTCTCTCTAAATATGCCCACACCCTTCCTGCAATGGGGCCCAAAACTGAACACCATACAATTTGGTCTCACCAATGCTGAGCAGAAAGGAATAATCACTTTCTTCAATCTCCTGGCAGTGCTCCCACTCATGCAGTCCAATATACCGGTAGCTTTCTTGGCAATAAGGGCACACTGCTGACTTATACCTAGCTTCTTGTCCACTGTAACCTCCAGGTCCTTTTCTGCAGACCTGCTGCCTTGTCAGTCGGTCCCCAGTCAGGAACAATGCATGTAGTTCTTCCGTCTTAAGTGTGGGACTCTGCATTTACCTTTGTTAAACTTCATCAAATTTCTTTTGGCTCAATGCTTCAAATTTGCCTAGGTCACTCTCTATCCTGTTTATACCTTGCAAGGTACTTATCATTCCCCCCAGTTTAGTGTCATCTGCTATCTTGCTGAGGATGTAATCCACTCCATCTCACAGATCATTAACGAAGATGTTGAACAAAAACTGGCCTCAACATTGACTCCTGTGCCACTTTGGTTGTTGAGTCCAGTCGTCTAGCCCAGGAGCAGGCAACCCTTGCCAACCCCTGCACCAGTCCTTCCTCCCCGACCCTCAGCTGGTGCTGGTGGCCCCCTCTGCTGAAAAAATGTAGTGGTTGCCTGAAAATTCAGCAGCAGTCCTGGTTGGAGAGGGAGCACTTCCCAGGCATGCCACAGAAAGTTGCCCAGAGTGGCTCATCTTGGCAGTATGCTTGGGGGCAAGGGTCCGCAGGCACGCCATGAAAAGACGCAGTTTCCTTTGGGGATCCCAAGCATGCTGCAGAACGAAGCTGCCTAGAGTGGCTCCTTTGGGGAGTAACACACTACAGGGAGGAGCCACTCCGGGCCACTTTTTTCTGTGTCACATGGAGGCAGAGGCATGGAAAGACTCCTGGTGTCCCAGCTACACCCAAAGGGAACCACCCAGAGTGGCTTTTGATAGTAGGAGAGGCAATTTCTGTGGTACTGCAGAGGGTGCCACATACCACTCTGAATGGGCTTTGGTGCCACTGCCGGTACACATGCCAGGGGCTGCATACCCCTGGTCTAGCCAGCTTTCTAGTCACTTTATAGTGCACTTGCACAACTCATACTAATTTAGCTCCCTAGAAAGAATACTGTGGGAGACCATACTAACATCATCATTGAATTTTTAATGTATACAAATAAACTTGATTTATTATATACACACATTTGATAGATACAACCCCCCACCCCTCCACTCATATCTTATGGAATAGTTTCTAGTCAGCTAGTCAGTTACCGGGCTAAACTAACTGAAAGAAAAGGAAAGTTTCTAAAAACTAACACTGACCATCAGTTCCAGGTCATAAAGATCCTATCCTATTCACAGGTTTGTCTGAAAGTAGTAGACAATGGTAGGAACAAAAATATTAGATGCAAATTTGTCATTGCATCAATGCAACTTGGGTGGATTACTGAACTGCAAACTATGTAGGTCTTTGTTCCTCCTTTTGGCAACCAGGTATCATGCCTCAAAGTAGGGCATTCATGAAATCATGGAGTTTGATGGAACCAGGTCAGAAAGATGGTATGTGGGAAAAAAACCCACAGAACATAGCCAGTTGGTAGTATGAAGTAATTTCTAACTATAGATTGAAGAGGGATCAGCCAGTGATGGGAGCTCTCTCTCAATTAACTATGTGAACTGATCTTGCTCATGGAGATTTTAATACTCCTCCCACAAAATTTCTAAGCATTGACACACTGATATTCTTAACGTGCATATAAAAAAGTGTCCAATCCCTTTTTGAATCTTCACTTCTTGAGATCAACTTTCTGCTGCAATGAACATCACAATTTACATGTGGAAAAGCACTTCCTTTTATTAGTTCTAAATCTGTAACCTTTCAGTTGCATTGTGTCCCCTTGTTCTTGTGCAGGGAGACAAAGAAACAAAGTTCTCAATTCACATTCAGTATTTTAAACACTTTTATCACATCCACTCATTCACCTTCCTTCCAAGTAAGAAACTATCTTAATGTTTTAAACTTTTTATTCATGCGAGTTTTTCCTGTGACCTTTACATAAGCTTTCATGGGAAAAAATCCCACTTGAACATGCTTCAAGAGTCTGGCAGAGTAGGATTTTCTCCCACAAAAGCTCATGAGATAAATGAATTGGTTACTCTTTAAAAAGTGCCACAGGACTCCTTGTTTGTTTTGCTGAACTAGACAAAACATGGCTACCCTTCTGGAACGTTATTAAATATAGCAGTCTATACAGAGCTACACATGATTTATATAAAGGTTTTATAATAGTCTCTGCACTATTCACCATGTCATTCCTTATGCATTTATCGTTCACTCCAACTCCAACTGCCCATCGAGCAGAAGTCTTCATGGGCACCTACATCCCTTATCAACAGCAGTATAGTTAATTCAGAAACCTAAAAAGCATCACAAGTTCAAAATTTTCCCTCCAAAGCACATTACTTTGCATTTATCAGCACTGAAATTCATTTGCCATATGTTGCCTCCTCCTTCCCTCCTCTAACTCTCTTGCACTGCTCTGACCTCCCCTTTCCTTAGATGCAGCAAAAAGAGCTGAGCCCGGAGCAACCTACCTACTGCTGGAAGGAACATGGAGAATGAGTATGGTATTTCTTGGTTCCTCCCCTCCAAACAGCAGAATGCCAGAGCAAAAAGGAAGCTTTTAGCCCCCTGCTTGGCCTGGTGGAGAAATCTTACAAGAAGAGAAAGGCACAAATGAGTCTGCTTCCCTGTTCCCTCAAGTATGTCATGGGAGGGGAAAGTGCCCAGATTAACTCTTTATGGCTCATGCTCCTTCAGCACACCAGTGCTTCAGACAGCAAGGATCTCTGCAGACAATATTTGTTGAGGCACAACACTGGGGCCGATGGACACAGTTAATTAGAACTCCGGGACTTCGGCACACAGGGGAAAACATTTGAAATTTAAGTTAGAAAAGCATGCAAATCTAGATACGTCATGACTTAAGTGAGGAAGCAACTAGCCCATGCACCCAACCTCCCATTCAACAAGAAAGGTTCAGAAAAGCAATTCTGGTAAAAACACAAGTTTGAATTAGGGATTAAGGAGACTTTCAGTAGTGTCTAAAACTAGACTTGTACTCCTTAATCCCTTAGACCAGGGGGTCTCAAACTGGGGGTTAGGACGCCCGGGGGAATTGCAAACGACTTAGAAAGTGGAGTCACACAAATTAAATTTATCATTTTAGGGGGGTCGCAGTATCACAAAGTTTGAGAACTGCTGCCTTAGACCCTACTAGAGGTCCTCGTCTCTCATTCCCATTCAACAAAAGGGAATTTTGCTTTGATATGCAAAATAAGATTATATTAGAACCAACCATGTACCAGTTCAAGGTTTTCCAGTCAAGTAGAGGTGCAAGAAATGCTTCAAGATGGGGAGAAAGGAACATATGCCAAAAGGTACTAAAAGACAGTCAGCCAAACTCAGTATAGAAGCAGATCAAATGCCAAGTTTTGTTTTGTTTTAATTTATTTAGGGTAAGAACTCCAAAGAGTGGAATACAGAAGTTCAGAAACCTGTGCTTCAAGATAAATAGGAAGGCTAAATACTTCATGAGATTTAACTTCTTAAGAGCAAGATTACCTACTGGTCATTTCAGATAAGATCACAAACATGTGAATTGTTTTTGAAGACATGCCCATAATAGGGTTGTTGATGGGCTGGATGGCTTTGTGGTTAACTCCTGTCACAGGAACAGTGACAGAGGCACCCAAGGCCCTCCTACTCCATCAGGCCCTAGGAGAGTCAGCAATATTTGAGGCGGCCTTTTGAGTTACCCTCACTGGGTCACTTCCTACCATTGCTTTCCTCCCTCAGCTTCCAGTCCCAGATAAAGAAAAAAGGGAAATGGGGAGGAAAAAAAAAAGCCTAAATGTCAGCACCAGTTAGGCTGAACATTTAGTCCTATCTCCTGAGGGAAGCATGTCCAGCTCCTTTCTCAGGAGTCGTCAAGGTAGTACTGTACTCTTACACCGACTCTCCCTTATGAGCTGGGTTGCTCCCTATTCAAGCCTGTTTCCAGATGGAGCATGCTCTTCAGGAATGGTGGGGCAGGGCTACCTGGACCCAGTACTGTCTTTCAACCCTTTCCAGCCCTGTGTGGGGTTTGCATACCCCATCACAAAGCCCTTATACTTTTCAAAGCAAAACAAACAACAGAAAAAAAAAGATGTAGAACCCTGGCTATGCATTTGGTAGACAATAGCTTGATTTTGTAAGGCATGAATCAAAACAACAAAAAGAGACTGACAAAATAATTGGATGATCTTTAGAGAACAACCTGAAGAGAAAAGAAGGGCTGTTTTGTCCTTCTGAACAGAAAGTTCACAACCAACACCTTCAGTTCTCACTTTTCTACCCGAGACTATCACAATCTGAAAAATGTATTTGAGAGAAATCCAAGAGAAACTTAACAGCCTATCAACTTAAGTCCCACCTAGGAGAGGAGGGCAAGGAATGAAATAAATACACTGCATCACAGTCAAGTATGATCAAAGATTGATTTTATGGTAGGCTGAGTTCAGTATAGCTGTGTAATTAAAGGATGGAATGAGGTACAAACTGTAACCAACATAGGCATTGGCAAGAGTTCTTAAATATACTGGCAATTACACTGGTGCCCTTTCACCAGCACAGCTTATTTCACGTGAGAAGGGCTAAAATAAGTTATATTGGTAATCATGCAATTTTGCCAACATAAGCTGAGTGTTTGCCAGCATAAACTGAGTCCACATTAGTGCTCCTAGTGGAGGCTTGTACTGAGGATTAACAAGCTGTATCTATTGCTTGGCAAGCTTAAAAAAGCATCCTCAATCCAAAAAGCTTTCCATATGGATAGCTGTGTTAGTCTCTGTACGGCAAATGCAATGAGAGTTGTTTAAGCTACCACAGGACTCTCGCCATTTTTGTCAAAAAACTTTGAATACAAGCTGAATGAGTTGACTACAGTAAGACAAAGCACCTTAGACTCCCCAGGACTCACTGATTTACTTCCTAGATCCATTCATTTCTGTAACAGAAATTTTTCATTAGTGGACTTAACAGAAATCTTTGGAGGTAGATCTCAGTTCTATTTGATCAGCTACTTACCTCCAGTGTACTTGGACAGAACTCCAGTGCTCATGAACTGGGCTAAAGCTTATGAAGAGACTTCAGGACACTTGTGTAAGAAGATATGCTCTAATCATACAAGACCTTTAGTCATATTAGGGATGCTTCCATTGCACATGAGATTTAATGCTCATTTGATATAAAATTAATATTAATAAATATAGTACAAGTGAAAACTATAAGTCTACACAAATCCTCTAAATTTTAAGGCAACAAGAAATATGTACTTAAAAGACAAAGTACATATACACTATTTTCAAAGCCCAACTGGGAAGCTACTCGCCCTCAGGGACAGCTAGCCTGGGGTATGATACTACTTACATGCCCTCACCTTAAAATTTTGCCACAAATCAAACCATCACAATTAGTTGCACTATAAATCAGTTCCCTTGGTGTGCTGAAGCTAAGGATTATCTAATCTGAGACTCTCAAGAGAATGTGTAATATTTTACTCACACACACACACACACACACACACACACACACACACACACACACACACCCCTCAAATAGCTGTCCATTAATGTGAAGTGAATTACTTGTACTTTCAATTCTATAAAAAATTCTTTTAAGTGTACCTAAATGCATGGTATAAGAAAAGAGGTTAAATACCTTGCCATAAGTCATGTACTTGCAATTAATTTTGAGAAATTTTTCAGTAAATGCTTCTTCCTCCTCCGAGGTGGATACCACAACTCTTGCGGGACGAACAAATGCATAAGCTGGTGAAGCAGCCTCTTTTCGCTGGAGGCCATCTGAATCCTACGAAAAGAAAAAGACTTTTTCCAGAGTGCAAAAAATGAAAGTTCTCCAATGATCCCTGTAAACAGGGCTTAAATTCCCAGACTATTTCCCAGAGCTTCCCTTTCCTTCCCCACCCTCCACCCCTGCCAACATGCCATAACAACTCCAGAGCACAGCAAGGAGATTTTGGTGCACCAGGCTTCAGTTGCTGGGCTGAGGGAGAAGGAAGTTGTAACTTCATATAATTACAAAACAGGTGGATATATTCACTGTAATGTTAAAAGAGTAATTCTGTGCAAATCACACGGACTTTTACTCCCTTTTTGCTTAATTTTCAAAATAAGCCTCTGAATAAGATATACACATTTTAATTGGTAATCCCAATTTAAAAACCTAAAATAACCACAGAATCCACTAGTCCTAGTGCTGGGATCCACAACACAGGCTCAGTGAGCTATTTCAGCTTTTTAGCATCTGCTTTGTGGCTCACAAACAAATGCATGCATAGTGCTGAAAATGCCTTGTACAAGAAGTCTGATTACTCTGAATTACTTCTGTACTTATTTTCTCCATTTTAGTATGTTGGTTTTAAAGTCATCTGTTCTAAAAAAAAAACTTGTTTTTGTATTTTTTTCAATAAAAACTAAAAAATAGATCAAATCAAAAACCTATGAACACCACTTGCCTGAAACCGAACCGATAGCTATTGCACCATCTACTGGAAAAAGGTGAGAAAGCACAGGGAATACAGACAGCCAAGATAGCACAAAATTAATATAAAAGGTTGTCTAAAAACACAAATTAGTTAAAACAAATGTAAGATCACTTTGGCCTCTGCCACAATTAGTTTTGTGTAAAACAACTCACTCTCCTCCACAAGAAAACAAGTTTCAGTAATAACTCCTTTAGGAAAGTAGGTTTTCCTATGTGTTACACTGAAATAAGACAAGTATACCTAAGTGCATGTTATGTCAGGGCTTTGTCTTGATTTTTTGCTCTGTCTTCCCAAAATGATGTACTCCAGCAGGAGATTACTACTACACATCTTGCTGAACATGGGGGGGGTGGTGCGCGCAGGGGAAGACGAACCAAAAAAAAACAAAAAACAAAAACAAAACACACCTGCTTTTACTCTGGAAACTCATATAGATACACTTACTGTGACTTTGTCAAATTCAGCTTCTGAGGACGTTGGTGACAAGGGACTTACAGGACTAAGAGATGGGGAGCTCTCCACACTAGAAACATATTCTGGGTCAGGAACATACAAAATCTATAAAGAAACGCAACATATGCTTTAGTTAACCTAAGATTTTCATTACCATTTATTTTCAACAGTTGATGCAGATTTTGTGTGTCTTACAAGTATTCTATGAAATTGATTCTGCTGGAGTTAACTTGTGCTTTGGAATTTACAAACAATACAAATTTAGTTGTGAATTACCAATTCCACAGTCAAACACTTTTCTAGCAAAGCAAGCAGTGTTAATAATCCAGAGGTGTAGCTGTGTTAGTCTAGTTCAGCAAAAAGCAAACAAGATGTCCTGTGGCACTGTAAATAAAATTTGTTAGTCTTTTCAAGTACCACAGGACCTGTTTTTTCAGTGTTAATAAAAGTAATCCCATTTGGCATATCATGATGGAAACCAATGTGAAATAAAACAAATATCTTGTTTAAAGCAATTAATGAAACAAGTAATACATGCCACTATACTGTACTTTTGAACTTCTAAATATTTAAAATTTTGAAAACCTATTTCAATAGCGACTGTTAGGAGCAGTTAAAAGCCCAACAGAACAGAAGACCATCGTAAGCAATTTACAGCATGCTCAGAAACACCACTTCAAACTTGTCCAGTGCTGTTATGAGAACTATTATGAAAACTTACACGAGGATGACTATTTCATAGGTGGTCATTAGTCTTTTATTTAGAGTCAGTAAAATGCATTGTAAGGAAACACATTCAGTGCATTCATCCCAAACTAAAAAAAGTTAACCATCTATTCCCAGACTTGACTCTTTATAAAGTACACCAAAAACTAGGTTACTCTAAATTTATTTGTTCTTCAGATCCGTTCTCTTGGAAATGACATGCATAGTGCTACTCAGTTTCTGCAGCAGCTGGAAGTAACAGGAGCAATAAATCACATTTATAGCTTTGATATGCTGCTATCTACTGATATTTACCCCTTCTTCATTTACAAAGGTGGGGGGGGGAGAAAAAACTGAATCTTGGACCTGAAAGTTACCTTATGGTTCTCAGTATACTTAATTTTATAAGGCTTTCCAAATTCAATTTAACAAAAAAAGAGATAGAGTCCAGGTCACACTGTGAATAAATCCCATTTGTTAGCAGTTACTCAGCTGAGTAATTCCAGTGGGTATATGAAGTTCACCAACTCTAATTTAAGATTCCTAAATGTATCTTCATAAAACAGGTCATCTTATATGTTGAGAGAAAAACCCCAGTATTTTCAGTAGGAGAAGTGGCAGACAAAAATCTGAGTATCTTCCTCCATTCCCATCCTACCCAATTCCTATATGAGGTAATTAATAGATAGTACCTGTCCAGGAACAACTGCTCTGGAGAAAAATTTGTTTAACTGAACCAGTTCATTGGGTGTTGTATCAAATTTCAAGGCAATACTGTTCAGAGTGTCTCTTGATTCAACCTGTATAAATGAAAAGAGGGGGAGGAAATAAAGCAGTTTTTTTAGAAGTGTAAACTTAGATGTTTCATCATGTGCAATCTGAATTTATAAAACTGTTGAAATTGATAATATATACCGTATATGATGACAGGAGCAAGACAAAATTGTACTGCATGCACTCATGTGCACAGAGACTAATAATGAGAAGAGAAACACAGGTCAGTTCCTTTCAAAGTCACCATCCTTCCAGCTGTACTCCCAAGCAACCATAAGAGTCATCTCACACATGTAGGACCAAATCTTTAGACACTGACTAACCCAAAGGCCATATCTTTCTTCTGTTTTTAACTGACATAGGTTTCAGACACTGACTTTAAGAAAGAAAATATCTTGAACAACAAAAAAAAAACACCAGAACGTGCTGGAAGTAGGAATTAAACAGAATGAACAGATTACCTTAAAACAAGTCACTTTTTCAAGCCAGTTTTGTCAAAAATGTAAAGAAAAGAAGGGGATGTTAGATGGGAAGAGATAATGAAAATGAAGACCCATTATACGTATGAGAAACGCCTCCAAATAAAATCTCTCAGTCTACTGATGCCTCAGAGAAACTAAGATAATCAGACACTTGAAGACAGGGAACTTACAAAATGGGAGAAAAGTTTCCCACCTTTAAGTGTCTGATAAAGTGGAATTTTCTCCCATAAAAGCTCATGCAATAATTAAATTTGTTAGTTTCTTTATTACGCAAAATAGACAATTTCTTAAGTCCATGACTATAAGGTGTGTTCTTTTACTCTTTAATCATTCTTGTGGCTCTTCTCTGAACCTTTTGTAATTTTAAAATAATATTTATAAATTATTGGTTTCAAATGCTGCATGCCACAGATTTCTTCTATGTGAGCATCACATCTCAAAAGAACTACAGTTACTGGTAAGCACCTACTTTTTCTTTCTCTAGTGCTTGCTTATATCCATTCCCATACAGGAGATTCACAAGCTATTCCTTGGGGGTGGCAAGGCGTTAAGGATGAGCCGCCTGGAGAACTATCGTCCCAAAGTTTGCATCTTCCCTCACCTACTAGACAATGGTATAGCAGAACATGGAAGTGTTGGGCCAGTGACTAGGTTGCAACCCTGCTAATCTCCTGTAGTGACCCCTGAGTGAAGGCAGCTTCACACAATGGTTGAGCTCCAGTCAATTGCACTGTGACCTATCCAGGTCAGGGCACTTGCATCATTGCCTTCTATCAGCCTGCTATAAGCATGAGATCCACTAGGTGCATACCGGCAGGCCCTTCTCAATGTACAAGGCCAGGGCTTTTCCGACTTCAAGCATGTGAAACAATCTTGGACAGGAAAGCTGGGTATGGCCTTAACAGCACCTTATCCTTATAGAAGGCTCTGTAGAAAGGATTTAAGGCCAGCGCCGTGATCTCAAAAGACCACTAGGAAGGACACCTTCCTCAAGAGCATTAGTAACATGCACTTAGAGTAGCCCCGAGTTGGAAAATGGGCCCCATTAGTCTGGCAAGGACTAGGTTAAGGTCCTAAGGGGGTACTGGATCATGGACCCGGGGGTAGATCTCTCCATCCACTTCAGGAATTGAAACATCACTGGCTGCAAGAAGACTGACATCCCACCCATGGATTGGTGGAAGGTCAGATGGCTGTCAAATGGACCTTTAGGGAGGTCAGGGCTAAACCCTGAAGCTTTGGGTACAAATACTCCAAGGCTGCCTGTACAGTGAAGAGCCTGGGAACACTCCCCAGGCATAGGCTCAACCAGCAAAGCATTTCCATTTCACCCAGTATACGACCTGTGTTGATGGCTTCCTGCTACTGAGCAGAATGTGTTGGACCTGTTTCGAACAGACTTGCTCCTCCACACTGAGCCATGAAGTCTTCACTCTTTCGGGTGCACAGAACCCAGGCTCAGGTGCAGTGACCAGTCATGGTCCTAGTACATGAGGTTGTCTCACCCCAGCATGCCAAAGGCAGGGCTGCAAAAGGTCACACTGCATGCTGTACCAGTGCTGGTACGACCACAGAGCAGACAAGTTGATATCTACCTTGTTCTCCTTGCAGTTCCCCTGGGTCAAGAGGAAGTCCACCTGCACATAGCCCCACCTGCAGAAGATCATACAGGTCACCTGCTGGTTCAGTGACCAGTTGTGATGTGATAGGGTGCATCTGCTGAGGCAATTCCCATTGTTCCTCTCTCCAGATGTGTGAAGCCACTATATAGGAGTTGGGTCTCACTGCTAGTTCTCATAGGTGAAGTGCTTTCCTGCTGAGGGCTGAAAATAGGTGCCTCACTGCTGGTTGACACAGCATATGGCTGCTGTATTGCCCATCAATCCCTGCACTATTCTGCCTTCCATAATATGAAAGATGACCTTGCAGGTGATGTGTATCACATGCAGTTCCTAGCCATTGATGTGGAGGCCTGCCTCTACTCTAGACTTCTCCCTTGTGTATTGAAGTTAGCATTGATATGGGCTCCCTATCTCAGCTCGGAGACCTCCAAAACTAGAGTGACCAACTCCTCGATTGCTACACCCCACAGCACTGATTGAAGCCTCTGCCACCAATGTAGCATGGCTAACACATGGAGCAACAGTGATCACCCTTCCAGAAAATGCCCAGGGGAAGATAAACTGATGCAAGCCATAACTGGAGACGCCCAAGTCTTAGACAAACAAGCCTCACCATATGAGCAGAGCTTGCCATACACTGAAATAACTAACTATAGGCCAGTGGTTCCCAACCTGGGATCTGGGAACACCCAGGCATCCACGGACATGTTTGAGGGGGTCTGCACAGCCCCTCCCTAGCAGGGCCAGAATCCAGCTGCAGCCCCAATACTCCCCGCTAGGGCTGTCTCTGCCTGCTGTGGCTAGATCCCAGCAGGGGGATGAAGTTGTGACAGAGGCTCAGCACAGGAAAGGGCAGGCGGGCATCGCTGCTGTGGCTTGGCTCCCCAGCGGTGTAGGCCACAATGGTGATGGTGATCGTGCCGCTTGCTGGCTGTCCCAGAGGCGCCGCCAGAGTGGTGCAGGCCAGAGTCTGCCTGCATGGGTCAGATTATGTAATTGCCAGGAGGCCACAAAGTTTTTTTTTTTTTTTTTTGTTGTTAAAAAGGGGTCCCCAGCCTGAAAAAGTTTGGGAACCACTGCTACAGGCAATGTCTGGCAGTTGTGGATGAGGACCAATGAAGGCTGGCAATGATGCCTGATACTCCTTCTAAATGAGTTTCAGGGAGGAAGGTCCAGGCCAGGTAGGAGTCTAGGAGACCGCAGGGGGGCCGTGAGAGATGCATGCTGCCCTGGACCTGGGATCTTTCCTTGAACAACCCATCATCTAAGTGCATGAAGATCTGAACCCCTCTGCACCTCAGGTAGGCTGCTACCACCAATGTGCATTTGGTAAAAAGCCTGAGGACTAGGGAGAGGCCAAACAGCCTGGCCATAAACTGGAAATGAGGCTCCTCTGCTGCAAAGTGCAGGAACTGTCTCCGGCTGTCCCAGATTAAAATGTGAAAAAATGTGTCCTTCAAATCAAGGAACAGCCTACCAGTCCCCAGGGTTCAGGGAGAGGAGAGTATGGGCAAGGAAGATCATACAAAATTTTAGCCTCCTTCAGCGCTTCTTTGGGTAGAGAAGCACCAGAATTAGTTGCAGGCTCCGTTTTTTCTTGTGGATGAGGAAAAAGTACCTTGAGAAAAATCTTTTTCCCCTCAGAGCCTTTGGGACCTTTCCCACTGTCCCAAGTCTGAGAGAGATTTCACCTCTTGAACAAGGAGTCATTCATGGGAGGATGAGGAAGGACATGGGCTGCTGGGAAGGGTGAAAAGAACTGGAGGACATATCCAGTTAAAACTACTCCAAGCACCCATCAACTAGATATGATCCTGGACCATTCTGACCAGAAGCAGGATGAATGGTCTCGAAAGAGAAGGAAGGGATCCTGAGATTGACCTGGGGTGCCATCCTCAGGTGTACTTTTTAAATGACTGCCCTTGATTATTGGTGCAACGATTCAAACACCGCGGAGCGGTTGAGGAGAAGCCTTGGGTGTGTCACCCCCAGGACACCTGGGCCTATCCCTGTCCTTTTGTCTAAGCAGTGGTTCCCAACCTGTGGTCCATGGACCACTGATGCTGTGCAAGGGTACTGCAGGTGGCTCATGGGTGGGGGGGGGAATTACTGGAGATAAATCTACTGCGATTAGTGCAATACGTTGGTGAGTGAGCATAATAAATTATTAGAAACAGCTGCATTTTTAATATTCCTTGTTAATATCAGCTTGACTTCCATCAGCCGTAGGCTATGTTAAAAATGACTTGCCTTCATGGTGGTCCACAAAAGCTTTTGATGATGATGCAATGGTCTGCACAAAGGAAAAGGTTGGAAACCGATGGTCTACAGGACACCTGAGATTGGAAGCCTGGCTGCTGAAGAGCTTGTGGATAGCATGGACATCTGGAACACTATGGCATGTACAGACCCAGCCATCTTGATCGGTGCCAGGGAGCTACCTCAATCTTGACATGGCTCATTCTCCCAGTGGTCAAGGTTGGAGTCTGGTGCTGAGGTGGGGGTAATGCTAACTGTGCTCCTTACACCAACAAATTCGGTACTAAAACATCTTGCCAGCTCAGAGACTTGGTCTTAAAGCTGCTTCTATAAGTGGTAAAGCCGGATATCTCCTTCTGAGCCCACGGCTGAAGGGCTTACAGAGCCCAGACTTGTCAGAACAATCAGCTTCCCTCCAGGTACTTAGGGCACTTGTTATGGGGGTCACTCTGTGGGAAAGCCTTCCTTCAAACCACACATGGCTTAAAGCCCAGCCTCCAGAAATGCATCCCACAGGGACTCAAAAGTAGTTAAGTTCAGTTCTTAAACTGCTTATCTAATTAACAGCAAACACATCACCAAAGAGTCCAAAAAAAAAAAAAAAAAAAAGCCACTTTCAAAATGCAAGAGAGAAAACAGTTCCAGCAACCATCAGGGCAGGAAGATGCCACAGCATGCAGGAATGCCATAGAATGAGCACAGGGCTCCAAGGGGCACTGATGCCAATCTTACAGGGTCTAACAAAGGCAAAAAAGTTCCAGTGACCACACACACAGGTGTGTGAACACCTGTGTGAAAACGGACATGAGCCACACTCAAAGGGTCAGTTTCATGAAGCTGAAAATATACATATGTATCAGCTTTATGTTTCCATCATCTCTCTCGCTCAAACTTCCTTCTGTCTTAACATTATAAACATGACCATTCTTAAATCACACATACTTAAATTACCATTAATATTTAGGTTGGTAGTCAGTTCCTCTTTAGCTCTTAAGACAAAATGTAACAAAAATTCTCCGATATTGAATGCAACACTTACTCACCAGGTAACACATTTGAAATTCCAATAATATTTTAGGACTGGTAGCATGAAACTTTCAGCATGTATCACTCAAACTGAAGTCCCCCATGACCAAGCAGTTATTCTTCTTACACATTACAAAATTGGCAAGCAAGGAACCAGGCCCATTTCTGGTTTTGTGAACATTCAGCATCAAATATAGAAGATTCTGAGATGATTTTTGACATATTTGAGCACATATCAGCCATATGGTCTTAAGCTACAAAGTATTTCTTCACTTAAACAAAAATCACTTCATGTTAGGCTATCGTGTGAAAGACAATTAAGAGTCACTTGTGTAGACACCAGCACTTTTTCAAAGAATTTCCATTTACCAGAAAATTGTTGTTTATCTTCATTTCACTATCTTTAAGTTATAGTAAAACCTGTCTGCCAAAATTTACTAAAGAGATAGTTGCATACTGCCATCCCTGTGATCCTGTTTTTGTATTAAAGTAATGCTACTTATCTAGATAATTTCACAGATATATGTTTTTTGTCATGTGCAAAAGGTTTGTTATTTTGTAACCAACTTCTTAACTGACATTCTAGAAGTTTTCTAAGTCATGAATGCAAGACTGCACATCCTATTATTTCAATATGGCAATGTAGACTTTTCTATGTCTATGCAAAAGTTAAAAAAAACCCCAAAAACCCCAAAACATTCATTACTCCCAAATGTCACTTTTTAATTGCTACTATGAAACCAAATACCAAAACAAGAACATAACCAGAGCCAAGGATTTGTTGTTCATTTAAAAAAAAACATAGCAATAGGTTGACAGCCAAGTCAGAAAATGTTGTTTATATCTAACCTTCTGCAAATTAACATTTATTAAAATTAATTATGCAAAGTTGTATTGGATTTCATTTAACTTAAAAGTTCACACACACATTAAAACCCAACTTTTGTTGTTAAACTGGATAAACTTCTCTTAAAATCGGACCAGAAGTTGACTAACAGTAGAAGAACAAAAAGTACACTACCTAAACTGCAAATTAAAATATTTCCATGCAAAGTACATCATAATCTAACATCCATTTCCAACAGTAGTAGCAATATCTCATGACAAGCTGGCTCTGAGCAGGCCAACCGTTCAACAACATTTGGATGGAGCAAAGATTTTCAATGAACAAGTCTGACTTCCACCCCCCTTTTTACATCCAAGTTCCTATATACACATTTATAACAGAAGCAGATTTAATAAAACTATAAAAGAAACCAGACACCAACACTTCAGTCTGGTCTGCAACCCAGATTATTAACAAGCAAGCATGGAGTTTCCCTTTTTCTCCTGAGTACAGGAGAGTTTTGTTTTTGTTTAAGTTAAAGACAGGAAAGCAGATGGGGTGTTTGTTCACATCTGTCTATTAGTCACCAGCTGCATGTCAGTTGTGTGACTTTATTGGGACTTATTCTCCATAAAATTACACCTTTTGTAATCACTTATAAATGCCCAAGCAAATTTTACTTTCACTTTGTACAGATGCAATTACAAAAAAACACGAGTGAGTGTAGAACCAAGCAACAAGACACAAGTTATTTACCTTCCAGTTGGTAATCAAGTGGAGCACATGAACTGTAAGACACTGCTCTCCTTCTGTTTAGAGAATAAACTACTCTAGACAGGAGCTACAGTCTCTCCACCCACTCACATTGGGTGGAGTACAGCGGAAAAAGGAAGAAAACACTCATGCATAAGAAAAGTAAGGCTAGCTGCCAGTACATATTTCTGCCACTGGTATCTTCCATGGCACGCAGCAACTGAAAATAAGCCGCAGCTGAAAGGGACTAAAAGAGCAAAACTGGGTACTTCGTTGCTAGACATGTTTGAATACCACAGTTCCTCTGACACTGAGGATTTCTTAAAGGTACAGCTTTTAGTTAAGTCTTCCGCACCCTCCCCCAGCTGGGCTCCACACCTTCCCATTACTCACCAAGAACCAAATTCAGCTGCTGCTCTTCTGCTCCTCGTGAGCTTAAACAGCTGATTACCATTTAAATCAGAGGTCTCAAAACTCTCTCGCAAGGAGCCAGATCTGCTTTTACTAAATTACTGGTGGGACAGACACCTGACCCGCCTGGCCACCAACCCCCTTCCCCAATCCTCTAGAACCCCCTTCCTGACCCACCTGCCCACCAGCTCCCTGAACCACTGGCTCCCCAGGCCCCTTCTCAGCACTCACTAACCCCCCTGGGCCCTTTGTCACCACCCCTCCAGCTCCCCAACCTCCCAGGCCACTTCTCCACCCACTCACTGGCTCCCTGACCCCCAGAGCCTCTCGCCTCTTACCTGGCCAGAGCTACAGGGGCATCCTGAGTTGCTGCCTTGCAACACTGCTCCCACCCTGAGCCACACATCTGAGCATGCTCAGGGCAGGAGATTTGAAAACTGTTGGCCTGGCTGCAGCTCCCTGAGGGCTGGATAACAGTGCTTTCTGGGCTGGACATGGCCCGTGGGTCAGAGTTCGGAGAGCCCTGATTTAAAGTCAGTATTTTGCATCTTCACTATTAACCTTCTCAAGTTCATCTTTGTTGCATAGTAGTTTCAAGAACACACCTATAGCAAGGCTCTTTAGTCATATGGCCATAAGGCGGCTTGTGTGTGGACATGTTACTCCTCACATAGTTGGAAAGAACTGGGTTTTTCTTTGCACTCAGAACAGAGAGACTTACTTGTCCTATTATCATCATCAACTTGACTAACTGTTGATTCTGTTGAACAAGATTGCTACCAATCGGTAGAAAAGCATCTGTCTCAACCTCTAGAGCAGTGATTCCAAACCTGTGGTCCACATACCCCTAGGGGGCTGTAGAGCGGCTCCAAGGGGTCTGCAGACAGGCAGGGAGCTGGGGCCAGATGCCTCCAGGGTCAGTGGAGAACCCAGCTTCCAGCCAGCAGGGAGCTTCCTCCAGAGAGGGATCTTTTAAAACTGCCTCCTGAGCATTCTTAGACCATGCTCAGGAGAGTAGCCTGGGAGGAGGCCAGCTGCAGCAGCTCCAGTCAGGCAAGGGGAGCGCAGGAAGAGGCCCTGGGGAGGGATGAGGGGAACCAGGGAGGGAACTGGAGAATGGGGGGGGGTATTCAGAGGAAGGTGTAGGGACAGAGAGGTTCCCTGGAGCAGCGGGAGCCACATTGTTCCGGCCCCCACCACTCTAGAGCTTAGATATCTCACTGCATTCTTCATTTTTAAGAGTGATTATCACCACATCCCTGAAATCATATGTAATAAGCTCATAAAAAGATTGCTTATTTCCTACAAACAGAGGAAGTTTATTCCAGCTGGCTTTTGAGCCAGACAGAGGACATTTTAGCAAGACTGCCAACCACACATTATCCATCAACTATTTTGAATTTTGTCAGTTGGCTAATTCTCAGTCCATTTAATGTCATTTAAATTGCTAAATAAACGTAACATTTATATTGTATTATAATCAACAGATTTGTTCTGCTTCAGGGTCAATATAACTCTAAAGAGTTTACAAAAAAACCAAAATAACCCCACACTGCCATACAATAAGTACATTTCTGTAAACCCTATCACAGATTTTAATGGAACAAGGGTGCTAAGGAATTTTATCATGAAAGTTTTGCAACCCTAGCACAGAACTATGCTGAGAATCAGAAAGCTGCAGGCACTCAAAATCAGCAGAATGCTAAACAAGTTTATATAGCAAAAATGCAAAAACTAGGTTACTTTAAAAAAAACACGCACAGCTTTAAGTGGTATACAATATCATTAACAAACACTATGTACAAGGTATGAAGATTTAATCTGAAAGTACCCCTTTACTGGAAAACTCATTTACAGCAGATAGGAACTGCCCATGAGAACACCACTAAGGAGAAGATAAAGTTTTATTTTTCTCCAAATCTCTCTTCTAAAGGTGATACATACACTTTCCGGTTTTAAAAAATGATTTCTGCCAGACTTGTTGTCATGAAACAAGAGCCATCAACAGAAAAATGGATTCCTAAGAAGTCAGGCAAGAAGTGGACTGTTTGAAGCAAGTAAAGACGAAGATACACTTTTTCCTATGTTACTTCATTCCCCCAGAGAAAAAAAAAAAATATTGGGGAGGAAGACAGCAGGAAGAGAATGGATTGCCAAACTCATTTCAAGGTACTGAACCTTTGGTCTTCAGTTTTAGTTTCTGCAAGGCTGGATGAGGTATCAAGAAATGTGTCTATTATACCTTTAGAGCAATGAAATAAAAAAATTAATGCATAAAACTTTGTGGTGCATCAGAGTCTGAAGAATATGTAAAGGAGGTGCTTACACTAATTCATTTAAAAACTGCTACGTAAACAAGCCTTCTCTGGGAACTCTAGGTTAGGCAATAAGCAATAGTATCTTTCCATTATTTCTATACTTCTAGATCGTTCCTCTATCCCTCCACCCCCTGCTAAAAAATAAAGAGCTTATGTCTCGTAAGTGCAGAGAGGGTTTTCCAAGTTGATACTAATTAGAAAAATAGGGGACAAAGTGGTCCCAAAAAGAGACCCTGATAATGTCATATACTATGTTTTTTTATATACATCTGAGATTTGACTCTGAAGGACTAATTATTGATAGGAATTTTGCTGTTTTTAGAATCAAATACACTGTGTGTATGTGTGCACAATACACCGTCTCATTCTGTGCGTTTTAGGGAACACAAACTAAGTCTTTCCCTGTAGTAAACAAACTACAGGTGTAAGAAATAACAGGGCCCAAGTATCCAAAGAAAGATGTAAAATAGCATACAGCAAAATCTACTACTGATGCACTTTGGGGGGGGGGAGAGTAAGGATAGGGCTATGGAAATATAAGGGATAATATTCCTCAGGAGTCTGAGACCTGCTAATTAGTCTCACCTACTATACCTAGGAAAAATATCTGCAACTTCATTGGCTCATCCTCATAAAAGGTGGAACAAGATACAAGTGAGGAAGCAACAATATGAGCCAGGGGCTGGATCAACTACTAGGATGAATAACTTCAAGAGACCGAAGAGAGATTGGAGATAATCCTTTGACCACAAAGGACTTTGGAAGAACCATGAACTTTGTGGTTTAACTCATGGAGTGAGGCATAAGCAGGGGTCAGCAACCCAAAAGATGATAAAACACATTTTGTAAAATACCTTCAATAACCAAATGTTCTGAGAGATGCAATGGACGCAGACTCCTGGTGGAGGGTGGTGAGAGCTGGGTGGCTGGAACTAGGAACAGCCCCCCACCCCCAGAGTCCCCCAGTGGCAGTAGGGAGCCTGGAGCCAGGTGATGGGGCACAGAACTCAGAACCTCAAGAGGGCAGCCAAAGAGCTGCATGCAACTCTAGAGACACAGGTTGCAGACCCCTGGATTAGGGAAAGGAATATAACTTGTACAGACTTTCTGGGGAAAGGCTGTGAAGTTCTGATCATGTTTTCATTGAAAAGGCTTGAAATAAAATCCAAAGTAATTAAATCAGACTGGAGACCACCTTACCTGGATTCAGTCAGAGGGCTGCAGACAGGATTTCTCTAGAGATGGAGCTGGCTCCACAGGCACCAGCCTGGGTCCAGCCAAAGGAGGCACTATCGGTCCTTCACACAGTTATAAAAAAGAGGGAAGCAATCAGAAACATAAGTATATCTCATTCTCTGCAATATGAACATTTACACTTGTACTGAAGTTGAGATGGAAATAGAAGATGGATTTGTTGAAAGTCTCTTGGCAAGGATAAAAGGGGTAAAAAAACCAAAAACCCTACAGCTGATATCACGCTGGGGATTTATTACAGATCAACTCAACAGGAAGAAGAGGTGGATGATTTTTTTTATTAAAAACCAACAAACAGCCAAAGCACCGGACGTGGTGGTGATAAGGGACTTCAGCTACTCAAATATCTTCTGGGAAAGGAACAGAGCAGGACACAGATTTCCAGAAAGTTCTCAGAAAAATTATTTAATCTCTGAGACAGCACTAGAACCAATGGGCTTAAGTTGCAGCATGGGTAGTTTAAGTTGCACATTAGGAATGACTTCCTGTCAGGATAGTTAAGCACTGGAATAAACTGGAGTATTGCATCCAGTTTGGTACCCTTCACTATGGAATGGATTTGGATAAACTGGAAAAAGTCCACTGGAGGGCAATGAAAATGATGTGGGGCTGAAACATGACTTATGAGGTGAGCTAAGGGAAACCAGGCTTGTTTAGTCTGCAGAAGAGAAGAATGGGGGAGGGGGATTTGATAAGACCCTTTAGCTAACTGAAAGAGGGGCCGGTTCCAGGAAGGACTGAGTTAGGCTGTTCTCAGTGGCAGTAAATGAAAAATAGGAGCAACAATCTCAAGCTGGAATGAGGAAGGTCTGGTTTGGATATTAGGTATAACAACTTTTTCACTAAGAGTGGTGAAACACTGGAATGGGTTACCTAGTGAGGTGGTGAAATCTCCATCCTTAGAGGTTTAAGACCCATCTTGACAAAGTCCTGTCTGGGATGATTTAGTTGGAGGGCGGTCCTGCTTTGAGCAGGGGGTTGGACTAGGTCAGGCCTTGATAAATGTTTCTGGTTGCCGTGATGATCAGTTTTAGTAGCCTGTTGCCTAGCTCCATGCAGAAATGTAATGGAGCACCCTCTGGTGATCAAAAATAAAATTGCTGGTGCCTAGCTGAGAGTCAATTTTGCCCACCTCTGGACTAGATGACCTCCTGGTGTCCCTTTCATAGAATCATATAAAATTAGGGTTGGAAGTGCCTGGAGAGGTTGTGGAATGTCCCTCATTGGAGGTTTTTAAAGGAAAGTTGAACAGTCACCTGTCAGGGATCGTCCAGATAATATTTAGACCTGGTCTATACTTGTGACGAAATTCAGCAACAGTCAAAAGGAAGTATGCCAGCTAACAGAGTAGCATAAATCTCACGTTGACTTCCCAAATTTTAGTTAGGGCGGCATCCATACTATGCTGCATGGATAGAAAATGTCTTCTTGTCAATGCAAGCATTAATCTTTTTGAAGGGTTGAATTATCAAGTCAACTTCCAGATCGATTGATTTTCCTGCTCAATCTGATAGCACCAACTGTGCCATTGTGAGTGAAGACATACCCTTAGTCATGCTCTGAGCGCAAAGGACTGAACTTTAAGACTGCCAGAGGTTTCTTTCAATCCTGTAATTCTATGATTCTCTGCGTATGCCACTGAGGTGGTAGCAGGTTATCATGGTGCCATTTGTTATGCAGAACTCCAAAATCTATTATATGTGTTGAATACAGAGGCTGCAGAGCCCTTGAATTCAATGTGTGTGGGTGGGATGGTGGCAAGGCAGTGTAAAATAGCTTGCTGTGTACCGTTACTCCAAGATATCATAAGTTTGATGCAACAGAACACAAGAACTGAAAAATTTTACTAAAACTATTGCATGACTAAACCAATATCAAACTCTCGAAGTAACTAAAAATACATGTGCTAGAAATGCACAAATAGTACCACTTCAACAGAAGCCACGTTAAGTGAACTATATTCCTTCATTAAATTAAATGACGTGTACTGTTGCAAATACCATCTCTGCAGTAGCATTTTAAGCATCAAATAAAAACCACAAAGCCGCACAACTTTCAAACTCAATTATGGCATATAAAAAATATAAATGTTTTCTCAGGTACTGCAATATAGACCTATATACTTATTAAGCACAAAAAGTTCTTTCTAGAACACATCTATTTCAATAAGTATTGTATAAAATAGTATGTTCAGCTTTCATATTGTTCATGTCACAATACATCAGGGAACCTGAATGTACATAGTAACAAAGAGTCACTTTGTGCAGTATTAGAAGGGTTTTATTAATTTTACAAGGATAACAGTTGTTCGACATCTCAAGTTTCCAAGCTGTAATCGATCAGCTATTTCAACCAAAATATACTCAGCCAGAATGATAAGGGAAGCTTTTTTTTTTTTTTTTGGTATTTTAAAAATTCAACATATGAAAGGTAAAAAAAAAAAAAAAAAAAAAAAAAAAAAAAAA
>ML681998.1:22083329-22134759 GCA_007922195.1 Podocnemis expansa | reverse complement strand
TAAAAAAAAAAAAAAAAAAAAAAAAAAATACAAAATAAAAAGAAAAAAAAGTTTGCTATGTGAGCCAGACTAATAAAGTTAGCCTGGAAGTAATGTGAAGACGACCCCACCTTCCCACAATATTTCTCATTATATTTCATATTAGTAGATAAGAAAAACTGATAGTGTTAACTTCTACATAAAGCCATAATTTGCTTTAATGGATCTTCTTATAGCTTATTCTTCATAGATATTTATAGAAGAAAATGTGTGTTTTATTGCATCACACAACTTCAAACCTGCTCAGGAGATACTTTACTGACTTTCAAACATGTTTAATTGAAAATTCATATGCATTAATTATATAGCCACAACACACAAGACAGATATTTCTCACTTCTGTTTCCCCTAGTAACCAGAAATGTGAAAAAACTGACTGCAGCACAGTTTGAGGGTCATTTCAAGAACATAACAGTCAGAGAAAGGCTCCATTTTCAGATACTGCTCAGAAAATAGAGTACAGTTCTGTTAGGTACAGATCAATGAAAATTAGTAGGAGAATGCTGGAAAGGTACCAACAGGACAGACTTAATCCTATTTTTATTATTTCTCCCAGATTCAGTGTATTATTACTGATGCTGAAAGCTTTAGAGGTCGCAACTGATTTTACAGTTCAGACTATTTAATGAAAGTTATTAAATAATCAGCCTTCAGTAGATAACTATTGATTGACATTTATTCAACTATTAATTTAACCTGCATAGAAAACTAAAAAGTTTCACCTTTGCAGCATGCTTCATCTTTCTCTTGGAAAACCTTAAAAATAGTACTAGCTACTTAAATCCTAATAAGGTGATCAATTATTAGAAATAAAAGAACTGAAGACGACAAAGGTAATTACCATAGCTATTTTGTTTATATTGTATATCAAAACCTTCAAGATTCTACACATTACTATGCAAAAGTAATATTTAAAACAGCCAAACAGTAACTTACTGTATATTCAATAGTTCCTTTAGGCTTTTGAAAAGACATTCGTCGCCCATCTTTCTTGTCTGAGGTCTTCTTCTGGCCAGTATCTGAAAAAAATTGAGGCAAGGAGCGTGTTAAATTCATTTCCCCCTCTCTCTCTCTCTCTCAGTACTGTCACAGGCTGCTGACTACAACCCGTGGGCAGACATCTAATTCAGCTTGCTCCCTGTGACTGCCTAACAGACAGACAACCTGCAGCTGAAACATGGGCTTCACCCTCCTGCTATGCTTTAAGGATCTGACCAATATAAACCACTATGACAACTGGAAATCAATTAACTACATAAGTGCCTCCTATCATCCAGGAAGTTATTAATGCAGAAAAGACAAATGATTGATCTCCCCCATCAGGCAAGGATATATCAAATGCACAAGTAATGATTCTAAAGAGCATGTTTAATTGGTTCTAGGTCTGCTATTGTCTGTCACAGACTATGTTTATAGTTTCTGGATACCAGATCCAGTTAAAGCCACAGCTTTGAGTTAAACAAACTGTATTTTAAGAGAACCCAGCACATTAGACAGATATTTACTTATAAGCCAAGTTATGCATATAAGTGTCATTCTAGAATCTAGGCAACTTCTCTATACATGTTATTAAAAAGAAAGATAAGATGTAAAATACATATATAGAAAGGATATGTACCTCACTTTCCTGAGAAGATGCACTTAAAGCTCTGTTCCCTGACCTAGGCAACACTGATTTTTTTTTTCCCCTTAAAAAAAAAAAAAAAAAAAAAAAAAAAGGACCATCCTCCTGTAATGCTTCCAACCTTATGGAATCCAATACAAGAAATGAAGCTTACTGCAGCTACACTAGACCTTTGCTAATGTGTACTTAGAGCCTAATTTCACTGGGCTTGATAAATCACCAACATCAAATGTTTTTTAAACATTATATTTTAGATTTTATACTAGTACTCGCCAGAATACAAACAACACTGAGGAAGAGTTTGTAGAAGTATCTGAGCTTCCTACCATAATTCCAGTACTGTTCTATAGGTCTTTGCTGTGAAGCAGGGAGAGATTTTTCTTATGTGAATCAGATTAATGATTTTGCAATAAAGAAGTAAGTTAGAGTCTACTGTGGCATGCTACTGATTGATGCATTCTTATTTCTGTATCTTCAACACATTTATGTGGTCAGTTACATACTTCAATCAAGTTTTCAACACAGTACACGATTCTTGTAATTCTCAGCCCCAACCAAAAGAGAAGTTTGAAAAGGGATACCATTAGAAAGTGAAACACAAACATCCAAGTTTTCCCTTTTAAAGTGTTCTGCATAAACTTTTACTGTATATTTTAAAGTTATTTCCACTATTTTCCCTCAACAGCATTTAGAAGTTTAGATAAAAATCCTTAGTTTCTTCTCCTGTTTTGCAGCACTGATTACCTCATGCCCCTGCCAAGTCTCCATTGAAAACAAAAAAAATTATCACATGGGATACTCAAACACAACTTCAATTTACGAGAGGTTTTGTAATCCCAACTCTCCCTCCACACTCCTCTAATGTTACTATGTTTTACTTAAAGACATGCATACACACACGCTCCCCACCCCCTATGTTACTGCTATTAAGTAAAACGTAATAAGGACTTTTGACGAAAGGAAGTAATCTCGGGGGGGGGAAGAGTTCCCATATCTACAACAATCTGCTAAAATAATTATTCAAAAATATAGTTCAGTTCTTGCTGTGTGGGAAGTTGGAAGTTTGAGTGTCACTAATAAAACACATCAGAACTAAGTCAAGATTGTTCCACTGCAATTTCAGTCAGTAGTTAAACTTTCCAGAATTTCTATCCACCAGAAGTTGTAATTTTATTGCAGTGTCTTTTTAACTTAACCACTAGAGTAAGGATAGTTGTGTAGGTTCATTTTTTCCCCATTAGTAAACTGAGCATCACAGCACAAAGATTTCTTGAAGACAGCTTCAAGAATTGCTTAGTGCGGAAATATCAGTGTACATCATCCAACTGCTGTAAGATAGGTGTAGGACAGTGGAATACAACAGTCTGTCCCTGAAAGCCAAATATTTTGTTTCAAAAAGTTTGTTGAAGTCAACTCACTTGCGCCTTCTGACCGCTAGCAGCTAAAAGGCCTTACCTGCACCAAATCAGTGCATGAGCTACAGAGGAACAATAGAGGGTAGTGCCCGCTACCTTATTCTTTATAGCAACAAGGTTGATCGAAACATAGGATTTGTCTGCAGCAGAGGAAAAAATAAATAAAGTCAACATAAGACTTTTCCACTCCTTGGTCTAACACAGGAGCGAGCTGCAGCAGCCTAGGGCTTACCTGGTGCCAGCTAAAAAGGGCTACCCCAGCTTCCTTGTCAGTTTGTGGGGACATTGGCAAGAATGACAACCCCTCTGCTGCTGCAAGGCAAAGCAATGTCTACATCAACACTGCATCATACGAGCTATGCTGACAAAAACCCAACATCCCTCATCCAAATGGTTTTATTTTGTTGAAAACAGTGCTGTCAGTGGGTAGGATGTTGAGTGACTGTGGTAGGTACACCAGCTGTTTTGTCAACAAAGCTGACTGCCAACAAAGCTCTCTAGATGTTGACCAGGCCTTTGATTTACAAGCCAGAGAATGCAGTTCATGGAATACTTTCAATGCTTAATCAAATAGAAGCTGTAACACAGTGGTCCCCAAACTTTTTACCTCATATTCCCCCTCACCACTTCCCACAACACCCACCCAAGCTGGGGCTGGGGGCAGCATCACGGTTGGGGCAGGGGGGCTGCAGTTAAGGATGGAGGCAAGGCTGCAGCCAGGAGCTGAGATTGTGTCCAGACACCAAGGTGGGTGCCAGGTGCTGAGGCTGGAAGCCAGAAGCAGGACACCATGGCCATTGCCAGGAGGCAGGGGCAGACTCAGACAGTGTCCCCCTGCCCCCATGGTGGCTGACCCAGGCCCTGATGTACCTCCCACATTGTCCCTCCATGCATCCTCGTGGGGGGGCACCCCACAGTTTGCTGGCCTCCACTTTAACGCAGTCTATTTCAAGGGCAACATGCTGGACACCACTCTTCTACAACCAAGTAGCACATCACAACTTCCCACCCCAACTCCAAATGTGAAAACAAAAACGGCAGTCAAGTCACATGTTAAAAGCTTGTCCCCTGTCACTTGGGCTACAAATGGATACTGATCCCATACATCTGTCCTAATGTACATTTTGAAGTACTTCATTCTCTGCAAACAAGTCTGATCACATGAGAGGCTGAACAACTCGAAATAATTTTCTAGAAGGTCATGCTTCATGAAGTTGAGTTAGTTTTTACCGGACTTTACATTTTCCCTTTCAGTAAAATGGGTAGTATCCATGTAAATCATGAAGAAATAAAGAAGTACTTTTAAGAGAGTATCTTTTCACCACTGTGAAAGAGAGGAATTCTCCACTTTATCATTTTCATTTTGTAAGCATGTATGGTGATCCTCTTTAACAGCCTATTTTTCCTTAATTCCTGAGATGCTGGATTGCACTCTAACATTATGTACCTGAGCCACTCCCAGAAGAATTCAAACTGGCAGTTCAATAGGGAGCTTGTCACATAAGGGTACAACAGAATGTAACCCATGGGCTTAAAGGAGGAGTGTTTCTTTAAGAGTTTTGCTGGTGTCTGAGTTGCTCTTGCTGTGTTGCTGTTGCTGGGCAGATTTAGCTGTCTAGACCCAGAAGTTTCCAGCATGTTCTGTGTAGTTTGGAGCATGCTCAGCAAGGTTCCCTGCCAGCGCAGTGGTCAGGGGTCTGAGATCAAGCAGCCAGGCCAGTTGCACAGAGGAGAGTGCTGGTGCTCTGTGCAAGGGGAGAAGCTGAGCCAGGAGCAGACAGCAGGCTGTTTTTCCCCACTCTGAGACATTTTGCTTCAGGTCAGTAGCCTTGTTACCCCTCCAGCAGGGAAGTCTGGAGGCAGGGGGTACAGAGAAGCAACTATTGGGAAAAGAAGGGTGGTTGCCTTCTAACTTTATACGCTGGGTTATGGGCTTAGCTATAGTTCTTTTGTGTAATAAGGGGAAAGAGATAATTATATTTTGTTATTGTCAGATGTATTTTTCCTTTGTAACAGGGTTTTTATATGTGTGTGTACATAAATGAGTGTGGACTGAGTAAGCTGTGTGGACAGCAGTGCTCCCAGCAGAGGAAGAAAGGTTTTCCAGGACTCATAGAGGATTTCTGCTGCCAAAGAGGAGGGAGATGCTGGCTTCTAGCACAAGCCTTTGGACTTGGTGATTTGAGACTATAACAGACTCATGTGGATACTGCTAAATAACCACTATGTATTATAGATCTGTATACTAATAATTTCTTCTGCTTTCATAGAAGGTTTATAAAGTTAATGTTTAATATAGTATATTGCTTTTGTTTATTTTTTTATGAATTCTGAACAGTCTTCACTGTGAGCCCCTTTACAGACTAGATCCTGGCTCTCCAGCTGCTTTTTGCAGGTCTCTGCTTTCTGTGAGGCAGTGGAGAGGGGCAGATAAATGACTTTGAGCCCACCCTAGCAGGTTACAAGAACACCATGGTTTAATACGAAGAGTAACTTAGAGAAGAAAGAGGAACAAAATAACAGAGACCACGAAACGTACCCTAAACTTCCTCAAAGGGTTAGGAAAGCCATGGAATGAAGATCTGACACTCAGTTTTATGTTATTCCATCTTTTTGTTGAATGAAAGAAATTGGGGCAGAGGGGGGGAAGAATGACAAAACATGGCCTTTAGCCACCTGTGTGATTATATACAGGGGCAATTAGGGAGCTGTGACATCATGCAGCATCAGTATGGAATAGTGCAAGGGGACCTTTGAGTAACGGACAGTCAGTTCCACAGACTTTGTCTTGATTATATTCTTGAGAAAGGACCTGGTTTCCGTATTTAATAATCCCCATGAGTGGCACAATGTATGTAGCTCATCTACATGTTGGGAGCCAATAAAAAGTAGAATGGTTAATAGGTGAAGGACAGAAAATCAGTATTAGTTCATGCTAAATTGAAAAACGCCTTGAGCCAGTCACCAGATCAGGTGGAATACATTGCCCTATTAAAGCAGACTTTCTTTGTTTAACCAGGGGTGGATTACCACATGGGCCAACAGGGCCTATGCCCAAGGGCCCACCACAATATGGAGCCACCTCCACCCTTCTGGCAGCCCATCACTGAGAAAGGGAGCAGGGCAGACTGGGCTGAGGCTGAGCTCCTGCCCCACCCCTGAGCCAGCTGATCTGCCCCCAGGGGCAGAGTTTGCCAGACACAGGCCAAGCTCCCCTATTCTCACTCTACCCCTGTGGGCAGTGCAGGCCGGCCATGATCTAGCAGGACTTGCAGCACAGACTCCAGCGTAGCCCTTGGACGCCACATCATGTGCGGCAGTGGGCCCCGCCTCTCCCCACACATGACCAGCCAGGCTGCGTCTGGGCTCTGGCCCCAGGTGCCCCCTAGCAACGGGAGGCCCTCCAGTGAGGGGCGGTCCCACTGGTGGGGAGGACAAGGGGCCTCACAGCCCCTATCCACGAGTGTGTTTAACAAAGTATTTGCAAGTGTTCTGCTAGCAGAACTGTGGCTTATCTCCTATGTGAGACAGCAATGAAATTTAGCTTTAGGTTAGAAGCTCATGATTTCTCAATTATATTTTGATGCTACCCATCGCAAGAAACAACTTGTATTAAGCACCATCAGACAACTGAATATATAAAACCCTGAATTCTTGCTATGTGGTTAGAATACAGCTAGAAAAATACAAAGGGTCCTATTGTTCTAAAGGACACAGTCAATATTTAAATTTAGGAAGTCAAACTGCTGCACACAAGAATGAAAGACTGAATTACTATAGTATAGTAAGAACTGCTACAGTCATCCAGAAGACCAGAGCTCAGGAATGATCAGACCTAGGCATTCATCTACTCAAGACATCTTATGGTATGATGCCTAAAACTTTGAACGCCTGGAACAGATGGGATCATTCTACCGAAAAATGAGGATGGCTGAAGGAAAGTTGCATTTCTTCATATTTATAGATGCATCCTCCGGAAGGCCTGTGTCAAGGCTCCATGTCACTGAACTACTCTGACATATGGAATGTTTCCCTTTCAACACTGTTACAGCAGGACAGAAGAGACCCATTTTCTAAATTCTTGCCAATCCAAGTCATAAATCTTCAGCTTCCTGTTACTTCTCTAGTATAGAAAAAAAATGGAATAAGGAAAGGTGATAAATTCAATGCATGAATTATGTATCATACCATAAATGCAAAATACAGATAGATTTCTCTCTCTCTCTCTCTCTCTCTCTCTCTCTCTCTCTCACACACACACACGCACACACACCCCCACCTTCTGTAGTCAGGAGATTACCACTTCTAATGGAAGAGAGTGAAATGTCCCTAAAAGTATTTCAGTACTGGCTTACCAAATTCCATAAGAACTTGTTGTACAACTAGAAGACTCTAGCTCATGTTTCTCAACAGTGAAATGGAGAAATTAAGTTGCCTGCCTTCACAGAATATGAATTCATCTTGGCTTGAGTCACAGAAGAGCAACTTGGTGTATAAAAACACAAAGTAGGCCGAGCAATCTATGAACAAGTTACACTAACTGTCTTCAAGACTTTTATAATTCAAAAGTAATTCATGATGCAATTTGTTTACTGATAAGTAATAACCATGAGGCCATATCTTTAAGTCACCCAAGACAGACAACGTGCATGAAGGAATATTTTTTATTAGACCCATATCTGTTGGAGAGAAATACAAGCTTTCAAGCTACAGAGTTCTTCTTTTAGTCTGGGAAGGGTACTCCCAGCATCAGACTGGCTGGCATAAAGAGTGCATATTGCAAGGGACCAACCAAGGTAGACTAGCCTGTTAATACTTCTACCATCATATGACAGAAGGGGTATTAATGGATTATAGACAGTTGTAACAAGCCACTAATCCACTGTGTCTGTTCCTTCCATGACTTTCAGGTTCTAGAAAAATAATGGATTTAAGCTTCCAGGTTCATCATTTGAACATGTCATGTAGGTTTCCTTTTGAAGATAAAGACTGAGAGATCAGATAGTGTGTTTGCTTTGTGAAAAAAAGCATCCACCCATAAATGATCAGGTGTCTACCTTTTATCATTTTTGCGTGTGAGCTCAAAAGTGTAGTTATTGCCTTGTTTCACCCACAAAATTGTTGGGGCATTTAAGGTAGTGGATGTGGTATACCACATGTGATAAGCATTTACAGAATTCATAGCGCTTGAAAGGTAGGCTGATCATTGTACCAGTGGAAATACATCTACAGGTTTTGCATCTATTATTTTGAGAGAGTCTGGTACTGGTTTTAGTTGATAAGTCCTCACAGACCAGGACACTTCTGATGATGATCTTGGAGAGGTCTGGGAAAGGAGGGAGTGTTTGAAGTTCAGAAGAGGGTGTTCAGGAAAGATTTTTCAGGATGGCATCCCCATTGAATATGGGTTATAGCACTTTGGTTATACTCCATATGGGTTCCAGTGTGCAGTGGTAGGTCAGTGCAACTAGAGGTGAGTGGTCAGAGCTGTTATGTGTGGCTCAAAAATCTTGTCTCTCACACCAACACACTTGGTCCAATAAAAGATTACTTCACATCATGTGTCTCACTGCTACAACTACACTACATACACAACGCAAGATATCCAGTTTTGCTATCTGAAATGGAAATTCAACAACATGAAGAAAAGCAAACGAGACATCCTTTTCTTGAACAAATGCAAGAAACAAAATCATCCCCTAAGTCCCACCATCTAAAACCCTAAGACCACAACATACAACTCCAAACATGCTGAATAGCTCTGCAGACAAACTTCAGAGAAACTGAGGAGTCACTAAGTGATCTTCACATATTCCAAAACAGAACACTTCAAAACTAGAAAACCTTGCATGCTTCTACACAACAGATGAGGATATCACAGGATGCACATCTGTGCACCCCTAAACTATGTATGATCTCTGATTTTTCTGTTGACTTTTGCCTGTGATTGTATGATTTGATGCCTATCATGCCATGCAAGGTTCTTTTATGAAGGCTCATAACATATTCAAATCAAATCAAATCATAGGGCTGGAAGGGACCTCGTGAGATCATCGAGTCCAACCCCCTGGGAATTGAACCCAGGACCTTCTGCATGTTAAGCAGAGGTGTTAGCCACTACACTATTTGCATATTCTATATGTGGTATCATGTTTCCTGTAAAATTGTGTGCGCGCACCCATGTGAAGAAGATTACATGACTTAGGGGGCAGGGGGTCAAACAGCACTCTCTTCCAGCAGCACATGGACACCACAGAGGCTGGAAGATTACATGGACAAAGGTGATGTAAATTGACCTTCCTAGCTCAGATAGAAGGAAGAGGGGGCTGAGGTGGTTTTTGGAAACTCACAGAGGCACTTCGAACAGTTTTGTGCTTTTTGCTTGGGAAGGTCCATTTTGAAACATCTACAAGAAGGACTGTGCCCTGCCTAAAATAGGCAGAGATGGCCGCAAGCTCTCTCAGTCGAACATGAGTGAGCAGAGGAGCATATAAGGTAGTCTGCATGTCATATCTTTTATCTACTTATGGTTTCTTCTGACTGCTTTATTAAATGGCTGCACATTGATTTGCCACTTATTAACTGAAAATCATACCCTAATCAATAAACTAGTGTTTGTTTTACCTAAAGCTGTGTGGACTTTGGAGAGTGAGAGGGAGACTGGGCACGATCCATTTCTCTATTAAATTGATGGACACAGATACATGGTGATTGGAGAAAGATCCCAATCTCCATAAGACAGAAGTTCCCAGTGTGATATCTAAGGCTTGTGGGTGTCAGCTTGGGGACTGCCTCATAGGTGCCTAGTGGGCACACACCCATTGCCTGGGACTGATTACACACGAGAGGCTGTTGTAGACTGACTCAGGAGTGAGTGGTCATCTCACAAGGTAGTGCAATTCAGGGTTCAGGAGTAGAGATCAGGGGGTCACAGTGGCATATAGGACCAGAAACAGGGAGCAGTCAGTCACAGAGGTAGAGCGGAAAAAAAGGGGGTGGGGGCAACGGTGCACAGTGAAGGAGGGAGAGAGAACCAGGAAATTATGCAAGAAATCTAAAACAACTAATCAAAAAATCCTGATAATCAGCCAGCACAAAAAACCCAAAACTACTTCACAACTCACAAGTCACCATCTCTTCAAAAAAAAAAACAAACACCAGTATCCACTACAGACACTACATAAATCTCAATCATCATCAAAATTTAAGGCTCAGTTAGACAAAACCCTGGCTGGGATAATTTAGTGAGAGTGGTCCTGCTTTTTTGGCAAGGGCTGGACTAGATGACCTCATGAGGTCCCTTTCAACCCTATGATGCTATTATAAAGCTACCTCTCACTGCACCTAAATTATCTATACTTTAAGGGACTGAATTTCCATCCCACCATACTATACTAATGTACCAAAAAAAAGGAAGGTTGCTCAACTTGCAGTAACTGATGTTCTTCGAGATGCATGTCCCTAAGTGCACTCAACTCTAGGTGTTCAGAGTGCCTCAGTGCTGAATTTGGAGATTTTCACCACAATTTCCGCTCAGGCCACACATGCACAGCTCGTCTCATGGCACCACTGGTGCCCTGAGCCACACACGCATGGTAGAAGCCCCCGTCCGTTCCTTCTCAACTGCAAAGCAGCATTCCACACAACTTTGCAGCAGAAGGGAGGAGGGAGATAGAGGGTATCCAGGGACATGCATTTTGAAGAACATCAGTTACTGCAAGGGGAGCAACCTTCTTTTCTTCATCAAGTGGTGCCCCTAGATGCTCCACTCTAGGTACCTAGGGAGCAGCTTCCTTGTGTTGGAAGACGGGTTACTGTGGAAGTTGTGCACTCAATGAATGAGAGGACAGTAGTCCCTCGGGCAGTGTCTGATTTAAGAATTTCATCAAGCACATCATGTTTTGTGAAGGTATATATAGAGCTCCAACTGGCTGCAGTGCATATGCCCCTAAGTGGGACATCACTGAGAAAAGCCATTGTTAGTTACTGAGTACGCCATTACATAGCCTTTCATCCACTTAGATAGTCTTTGTGCAGATATTAGTCTCTATAGCTGAACGATCAAAGGGACAACCAAGAGTTTTGGTATCTTTCTGAAAGTCCTGCTCCTGCTCAGATAAAAGGCTAGGGCCCCTCTAACATCTAATATATGTAGAAGAGCCATATGGGCATGTACACATGGTTTGGAGTGAAAAACTGGAAGGTTAATTTCTGATTGCTGCAAAAGAGACATGTTAATCTTAGGAATTAATTTTGGGTAAGCTCATAATGTTACTTTGTCTGGGTGAAAGGCTGTGTAAGGAAGATCAGCCATAAGTGCTGAAAGTTCCCCCACATGTCTTGTTGATGTTATAACCACCAGCAAGGCCACTTCATAGATCGGTGACTCAACGAGCTGGTGGAAAGGGGTTCAAATAGATTCTTGGTCATTGACCATAGTATGAGGTTTAGATTCCACGGTGGTACAGGTGGACATGTATCTAGATACATGTTCTGTATGCCCTGTAGAAAACGTTTTATGTGGATCAGTAAGCACAGTATTTTTTTTTCCTCTCTTTCTCAGGTGGAAGGCAGATATTGAGGCTAAGTGCACTCTAATGGAGCTGTTGGAAAGGCCCAAGTTCTTCAGTTGGAAGATGTAATCTAGGATGATTGGGTTCAGTGCAGACATGGGCAAAACATCCTTGTCTGAACACCAAGAAGAGAAGCATTTCCATTTCTGCAGGTTAATTTTTCCAAGTCATACATTTTCTACTGTTTAACAAGGTATTTTTTACTTCTTCTGAGCATTGCAGTTCTGTGTGTTGGAGCCATAGAGCAACCAAGCTGAGAAGTGTAGCTTGTGCAGATATGAATAGAGCATCCCGATCCTCATCTTGATAGAGATTGTCAAGGCTTTTCCCCACTCTGGCACTCTGAGTGCAGAAGGTGGGGGCCTTAAAAGCCACTGGCCTTAAAGCCTGCTCTTAGAAGTCTCCAAGGCCTCCAATTCCTGGCCTTGGAGTGGTATTGCTGCCACCACCCAAATGCAAAAAAACCTCTTGAGACCCAGGAAGGCGCACTTGGGAATTCCTCCCTGTGAGGTACTTGTAATCCTGTTTATTCCTCTCTCAGGAAAGTGACTGGACCCCAGCTGCAATATGAGCTGGAACTGGAACAGGGTTCTCTCTAGTAGCTGCCTGTGCAGTCTAAGGCACGTGCACGCAAACCTCTTGCCTTTTAGGACACAGAACCAGAACTTGCTTAAAAGGTAAACTCTTTAATCAAAAAGAACAGATAAAAAACACAGAGAGTTGCTTCTCTGGGAATTAACTTAAGTAGTTACAGGGTAGTGGGGGGGGGGGTTACATGTGCTCAGCACAGAGAAATCCAAAAAACAAGCCAAAAAAAGAAAATACCCTGACCGCGTCTAAATAAACATTCCCTGTTCTACTCACGCCTGGTCAGTACTAAACTTAACTTATCTTTGGTAAGGATGTTGCTGGATTCTTCCTCAAGCCCCTCTGGCCTCCTCCTGATCCTTCCAGGAGCTCTGCTGCATCCAAACAGGCCCAGGCCAGGCTGCTGTTCAATTCAAAAAGCTGTGCTTCATTCCTATTGGCTGTCCTGGGACTCACTGACCAGATAGTTAACCCCTTCCTCCCCAAGGGTTACTACAGAGATCATTTTGTGCAGGAGAAGCATCGGGGAGCAAACTGACATATGGAGAGGGTAGAAGAACCACGTTTGTCTCAGTCGAGACGGTGTTACCGTGATCACTCGTGTTGTTGGTTTGTATCTTCTATAATATTCTGTGTATTAATGGTACAAGTGGGAAGGCATATAGGAACATCACTCCCCAGTTCAGGAGGAACTACCCCCAGTAATTTTTGTTGCCTAGTCCAGGTTCTGGAGCAAAAGACATGGCATTTTTGCTTCTTTGGAATTGCAAAAAAATCAGTAGATGGGTGCCCCCAGTAGTAGAATGTGAGAGAGCACTTCACTGATCAGCTCCCACTAGTTTGGCTGTAAAGTGCCTGCTTAGTGTGTCTGCCGTGGTACTTAGAGATCCAGGTAAGTATGAAGTAGATATATCTACAATGTGGTGGGCATGCCATGTAAATAGTTTGGTCCAAAGAGTGTTGAGGTATGTATGGACGATAGATTGGGTGTCAGTCATTCCCGCAATCAAGCCCTTAAAATTGCTGATGTTGTTTTGAGGAAGATGATGGTTGTGATAAAGATTGGTTGTTTTGATTATGCTGGCTTCGTTAGTATCTTTCCCTGCTTCTGTCCAGTTGTTGCTGTTGTTGGTATTGAGAATATTGAGGATAACGGCATTGGTATGGTTGATATCTGTACTGAAGCCTCCTGATAGTGGGCAGGTAAATCCCAAGGCTACTCAGCATAGCTTGAGAGTCTTTAATAGTGTGCATAACTTCACTGGTTTTCTCACTGAAGAGCTTTTTCTTATTAAACAGCTGGTCCTCAATGGTTACCTGCAGCTCTCTAGGGGGAGCTGCCAAATGAAACCAGGACATCCGCTTCATTATGACTCCAGTGCCAACAGCTCTAGCAGCTGTATTGCCCGTGTCCACCACAGCCTGCAGAGAATTCCTGGATATAAGTTGGCCTTCCTGGATGAATGCTTGAAATTTTTGCCATCTATCCTCTGGAATTGTGTCAGTAAAGTTAGGAATTTCAAATGTGTGTTGTGGTCATAATTTAAGAGCAGGACACGTTGTTCACTACTCTCAGTAGCAGAGTTGCAGACAAATAGACCTTGTGGTCTAAAAGGTCAGCCCTTTTCCATTCCAACATAAGGACTGGAGCTGTTACATCTGTTTATTTCTCTGTTACACAGCCTCCACAACAAGAGAGTTCGGGGATGGGTAAACAGGTACTCATTGTTTTTCGATGGTGTATATAGTACTCCCCCCCCCCCCCCGTTTGCAAGTTGGGGCACTGGTCACAGGGGTCAGCTGGGTTAAATTCATAGACCCATGAGGGCATCGTCCACAGGTAATGCAATCTTTGCAGGCACTGCTATATTAAGTATTTTCAGGAGCTCATGCAAATTTTGTTGCACTTCTTGTAGTGGGATGTCCAAGTTCTGTACCACATGTTTGAACAGTCCTTGAAAAATCTTTTGAAATCATCCACACTCATGGGTGGAGGTCATATAGTTGTTTCATTGATGCCCCCATTTGCATTTCTGTGCAACTTGAAAGCTTGCATCTTCCACCAGGGAAGATGCCCCCCAAAAAAGATATTACTTTACCCACTGTCTCTCTGTAATACCCTCAGACCAACACAAGCACAACTTTGCTGTCACCACAAAAAGTCACTTAGAAGGAGAGATTATAAACAGGTTTTTTCTCCCTCAGATAGGAAAGGAAGGCTGCTGTTATAGGAAATATGGAAAAGCAAACAAATTGGGGATATAGAAATACCGGCTCCACAGTTTAATGTTACACTTACTGTACTTACCAACTAGTTACATTAATTCTAAGGAGCTACACCTATGCTACTCGCAATAACATTCACATATAGCAATGAACAGAGTGCCATGCAACAAATACAGATTTCCCCACAACTTTATTAAGCTGAACACTAGTTCTCAACTTCCCTTAACTAGATCATTCTCAGGAAGTGTGAAGATTCCTGTCTGAACTGAAGTTGGGAGGGGGGAGTAGAATGGAAGATTAATGTATTTGTTTTCTCCCTCCTTCACCAATGTGTCTACTTTTCAGATTTTGAACCTATGTTACTGTAACTATAACAAATATCCAAAGGTGCAGCCATGTTAGCCTAGTTCAGCAAAACAAACAAGGAGTCTTGTGGCACTTAAGCCTAACAAGTTTATTTATTGCACGAGCTTTCATGGGAGAAAAATCCCACTATATCAGATGCATTGAAGATCAATGCTTTGAAGATATAACAAATATAGTCTGTAGCTTGGAAGCACGTGAAAGAACGTTAAGTTTTATACAGATTTTGTTTACTGAAACCAGAAATCAGTTTCCTACCTCCTTCCCACAATGCACTGAAGGGTAGTTTTGTTTCATCATCTCTTTCCTCCCTGATAAATAGCCAGAAAATTAATACTCTCCTGAATATTTTTTTTAAGCAGTGTATCATGTAGCACTGACTATCTTCCACCTTTAGGAACGTAACAGTTGAATTTCACTTAAACCAAATATTTCTTCCTTCACATTAATAACTTAACTTGTTCAACTCTTGAACTGTGAAAGCTTTTCTATGTCAACTCTAAGTGCATTACTGAGGCTTATTTCCTCAACACTAATATATTATTATTCTTTTCAATTTATTGTGAAATTCTACAAATAGAGTGGACGAGTTAACTTTATATCAGTGTTATTTCTGTATAAAGCACCAGTATTAATAAAAAGGATGAAGCTGAAAGGAGGGAGAATATGCAGCTCCTTTTATTAAGCATAAGTTAATTTAACATGTTAAGATAATTTAAGGCAAAAATAGCAAAGGGAAGTCTTCCTTGTTTAACAAAGACTATCTTGCCTAAGCCATAATTAATTTTTATTACCTTTTAATGTTAAGCTAAAGAAAAAAAGTCTTTCAAAAAAAAAAAAAAAAAAAACTACTAAGCCACTACTTAACAAGAAGCAACTTGCTGTTACTTGCCTATTGATAAAAACAGAGGAAGCATGGATAATTACAGCTTTATTAGATTTGTTCCACTCAGCAGCAATTAGATCTGTGTAATCTGTTACACAAAACCAAAAACAAATATTAAAATTGTAATAATTTTAGTCAGCATTATGAACTCTAGAACAAGGTTTTTCAAAATTCTTTGACAGACTGGACCACTACTCAACAGCAGGACCATCTCACACCACTTCCCCTCTATCTGCAATCACACAACAGCTTTGTGCCGACTACAGCGATATTATCGTTTTACATGTCTTTTCATGCTTTGATGGCTAGAAGTAATGAGACAGTACCATCAAACCAGCCAAATCTCTACAAGCTTCCTGTGGAACACAGACCACTGCGTGAGAGCCTTGTCTCAAGACAGTTAAACTTTCAAAAATAGACAAGTGTAAGCTTAAGTACTCAGTCCTAGATGAGCATCTGATTAAGTTGTCCAATTTTCAAGTGCTTCCAAGGTTTTGTAACAGTTTTAAAATTAAAGGCGAGTGATATTTGTTTTTTTTATACTTTGACACCTTAAAGTTTACAAAAGTCTAGAGACAAAAACTAGCAGAGGATATTTAGGTTTAAAATCTCTAAATATAACTGTCATAAAATTTAGGGAAAAAAAACCTAAAGTCCTGTGGCACTTTAAAGGCTAACAAATTTCTTCAGGCATAAGCTTTCATTGGTTCCAACCCACTCAGTTAGATGCATCTGACCAAGCAGGTTAAAGCCCACAAAAGCCTATGCCCAAAAAAAACTTGTTAGTCTTTAAGGCGCCACAGGGCTTTCACTGTTTTGGTACATTTAGACCAACACAGCTATCCCTCCAGATAAAAATTTAGACTAGACCAAGATCCAGTTGGTATTTCTAAACTAGTGATCACATATTGAGTTATTTAATGACCAAGTTTTACAAAATACCTTTTTCTGGCTAAGCAGTTTCCACACAAGGCTTGATTATGCTGCAAGTTACTGCCTATAACCTTGGGAAACCTTTAAAAAAAAAAAAAAAAAAAGAAAGCAAGCAAGATAATCTTAATCGTACACTGAATTCTTTTTAAGACAGTATCAAAATGTATACTTAATGAACTTAACTATTTATTATTACTGCCTCATGATTACTGACACAATCTTATAAATGGATCATCAATTATCTTCAGGAAGCACAGTGAGTCCTAGATCCACTCAACATATTGGTCTATATATTATGTCCCAACACACACATAACTGTGGTTCCTGAACATGTCAGACACACATCAAGTCCCATGCTCTTGACAAGCTAACCCTCTTTACTTTACACAGAAAAATCTTATCCCACACCCAATTAAATCATTGTATAGTTAATAAGGCCATGGTATTTATAGTTCTCATTTCCTATACATTTGGATGGACGAAACTGGCTCACAGCTAGATGTCAGCAATTTTAGTTTTGGTTGCCAGAGGGTGCTCCTCCATTACATTTCTGCAGTGGAGCTAGGTAGCAGCCTACTGAAAGAGGCTGCCATGGTGACCAGAAGCATACATTCGTCAAGGCCTGATATACATACTAATACATAAAAATGCCATTGACTTTTTCACCACAAAGCATGAAGCTCATAAGCACACCAATGCCATATTCCCCGACTAACTTTTTGAAACCTCAGACCCTTTGTTAATTTGTTAGCTTTTCTGATCACCACTACATGCAAGTCATGTATGTTAACTCCATCTACTCCACAGAAACTAGATGCAGACTTAATGAAATTGAATATTTTGCACAGACAGCAATGAACAATGAGACTACATATAGCATATTAACATTTCATAGACAATCATATGAGAAAAGCTTACAAAAGCTAGACGCTGGTAAATACATGTATTTACTACACATGGACAGCACATAGTATGACACCTAATGCTTGGAATACCTTAAATATGCAATCTCTAAGAATTCAGTGTAGCCTTCACTTACACATTTATTTGAAATGCAGACCATTAACACACACTATCAAGTGTTTTAGTACAATAGTTAATAGAAGCAGGATCAATTTATAGGCCCTTACTCTCTCAAGCAATTACATACAAATTCAATCCATTAACTTTCAAGGCCTACGTACATTCACCTTCTCTCTTGCACATGCACATAGTTCACTTGTCATAGTAGCAGCAGTATTTCTCCATGCACCCCCACCCCCAAGCAGCACAAGGTTGACTAGTATTGCATTAAAAGGTGGAGAAGAGAGGGTTATCTTGTCTTGACTTGTTTGCCCTACACTGGTACAATAATTTATTTAATACAGAATACAGAATTTCTGTTAGATTGCTTCTCGAAAGTATGCTGTTCAGAACCTGTGTTAGAAATCTGACTTGCAAGTACAAACAGTATCATAACCTAACAACTAGAATTTGACTTTCCCCACTGATGTCATAAATATTTCAGCTTATACCTGTTAACTGAACTTCGTTACTTATCAGTGGAAGCTAATTCCATCCCACCTCCCATGGTAGTATTACAGGTGTGGCCAAACTGTGGCTCGTGAGCTGCATGCAGCTCTTCAAAGAAAAAGTGCGGCTTGTGGAAGAGTGCAGCTGGGAAGGGTGGCATGGTGGCAGACAGCGGAGAGAAGTGCACAATGGTCGGGGCCAGCAGGGAAGTGGCAACAGGGGTGTGGGGGTAGTGCGGCATGGTCAGGGAAGCCACAGCATGGTTAGATTTTTCCTGCAGGTCCTAATGCAGTTTACTCATTGTTAAAATAAAATCATGTTTTGCAAGTCCTAAACATGACATGGAATACTAAGAAAAAAATACAAAGGAGAAAAGTTTAAAACTGAACGTGGATTACCTTCATTTTTTGGCACAACTTACTGCTGTGAAGCATTGTATTCCACAATGAAATCTGTTAAACCAAAACATTGTGCAATACTCAGAGATCAGCACCTGAGAGAGCTTTTACCTACTGCATTGACGACTTACTGCCCAGATTTTAAAAAACGTGCCACTAGCCTGAGGTGCTCTACATCCAATGACACCTAAGTTTTTACTGTATAGGCCTAGTTTTCATGGTAACCTTAAGTAATTATTAGAATCTGACATTAGCAGGGCCAATATCTGCCCCGTTTTTAAAATTAAAATGTGCAATGAATGTTAATCTTAGTGATTTTGGAGTAGGTAGAAGTATGTGGTTATACACCTCAGTGTGGCTCTCGAAGGTTTAATAATTGACTTGTGAGGCTCTTGAGTTCCATAAATTTGGCCACCCCTCTACTAATTTTCTACTCTATACTAGGCGGCTATTAATTTGTGCAACTGGATAGCACAGGTGTGACATGCTTTAGCCTATATATACACTCGACTATGATTTCTGTATCATTCATCTCTACCCTAATAGGTACTGTATGAAGGTGCACTATCTAATACAAAGTCTGTTGTGTACGGTGTTTTTTGAATGCTCATGACATATTGAACACTACTATTACAGCTGTATGTTTCCTGCAATGTCACATAGGTGCAAATATGAGACCCTCTTCTGTAATATTTCCAAATGTGTCTTCACATGGCTCAAATAGACCAAGGCACGCACAAAGCAAGAGTTCACGCCTTGCAGACACACGCATACAGGGACAATGGCCTGGCCTAAGCACATGATAAGGCGATACTAATTTGACTCAGGTGCAGGAAATCATGCCCATTGCTCGACATGGCTGATCACCTGACCCCCTAAGGGTGGTAAGGAAATGTGTTAAAAGCAGAGGGCTCTTCTTCACTTCTGGAGCTCTCACTTGTAACCAATCTACAAAGTAACATTAAACAACTGACAGAATGCTTGCTGGGAGTGGAGGAAACCTGGCTGAAGAAGCCAGCTCAGCCAGCCTGTGTAGTAAAATAACATCAAAGACAGAAAGGCTGTTGAAATGGTAAGTTTAGTTTAGCATGTGCTTTGTTTTATTTCTTCTGATCAATCTGACTCATATTATTCTGGCTACCAGTCACTTAATCTTCAAACTGACTTTCCTTTGTCTGTAATGGAAGCTGGACCCAAAAACCAACACCTGAATCCCAGTATCTCAGCTGATAGATGGTCTCTTTCCCTGTAACCTTTCCTAAGGGCACATCTTGAACCAGAGCTAATTTCAACTAACTTACACTCAAATTAAGCTAGCTCGTATCAGAGTGGTCACTATGTAAATCACTCATGATACACAGAGTGGGCATGTCAGTAATTGACTAGATGCACTAATGGGAGCTTTAGCCTGTAAACCTTGACAGGTGAACCAAATAAAGGTAAGAGTCTGTGTGTATGAACAAAACCCAAGTTAGTGGCAACTCTAATTGTAACTAGTTAAATGTGCAGGTGACAAACCTTAAGGTAAACTAGGAACCGAACATTACGCAGCACCTGGAAACAATTAAAAGCTATGACAAAGTACATGACATTGATCCATGCATTGAAAACCAGTAAGCAAACAGAAGCACACGTTTTGCATTAGGTGACATTTCCAGGAAACAAGCTTACTCTTTAGAATGTTTCTCAAAGTTTTCATGAGACACTAATAGCTTTTGTTTAAAAATAGTAAGAAGTGAAGTGATAATATATGAAAAGACCACAGCGCTCTGTAACATACAAATTCAGTAATGGATCAGATACATTAGTGATTAGCAAAGCCATGCATCATTGCCACTATCTCTAGTACTTCTATCCTCTGTCAAACTTGTTAACCCGACAAGTTATTTTCTCTGAATTTCAGTGGGGTAACTACTGACAAACAAGATAGCCTGTCTAAACTAGTTTATTTGCTTACATGCATTTAATTCAGTGTCCTAACTCTGTTCTCCACCTTTAGAAATACAATAGACTTGTCACATACTTATGTACGTACTTTCATACATATGTGTTCTTACACTACCCTAAGATTATTTTCTGAAGAAAGTTATTTCTCACCAAAAATGACAGGAAGGAGGCCAACTAATTAAATTTAAGGCAGGCCTCAACAAATGTGCCACACACCTAGGCCATAGCCCCAAAACTAGGATGCCTATGGGTACAGCCCATTAAGAGGGCCTGCGCCAGTGAAATGTCACCACTGCCTCCAATTTCAGCAGTGGTGTGTGAAGAAGTCCCCCTGCCAGCACAAAACTAGGACCACCGCAGACGCTTTCAGCACCAGCAGTCCAAGGCAAACAAGCCACTCCCCCCTGATAAAAGCTGTGCATTGCAAAAGTGTCTGCCCCTTGGACTACGATGGTGCAACTAGGCACCAGGGCACAATTCTGACAGGTGCCTGGGTTTTTTCAAGCCCAGATTTAAGATAGAAAACATTTTAAAGATTTGTGCGTCTCCCTCAACCAAAAAACATACTATGTAATAGCTAATCCTCTCAGAGAGGCAAACAGCAAAACACTAACATGGAAGAGCGAATCTCCAAGGTTGCATGTTTATAACTTTAAGATACCAACAATGTCAGCCGGGGGGGGGGGCAGGGGCAGAAGAGAGGTGGACGAGCAGTGTGACTGTCCCTGGGCCCTGCGCCACTCTCACCTTCCCCGCCCCCCCAAAGCAGAGCAGCCAGCCCAGGGGTTGGGCAGGAGAGAAGAGCCCCGCCCCTGGGCTGACCTGCCCCATGCCCCCAATCTGGGGGAAGGGGTCCCCACAGCTCGATTGGCCCTGGGCCCTGCCCTCCCCCCCCCCACTGGGGATGGCCCTGGATACCAAACAATGCTGTTTAAAATGTACATTTGGTCAATGAAATCTACATGTTTCTGTAAGAGTTCCAAGGTCAATGTTTCTGAATTTCACAATTTTTTCCGCACTTTATCATAACACAGGTTTGTTCATGCTTTTGAAAAATTATTTAAATAAAAAACCACCACACACTCACACACTTGGATTGAGAGCACATGTGAAATAGAAGCCCTAAAGGAATTTGATATAGGTAAGTGAAGGGGAGAGACTAAAGGGCAGATTAGACACAGGCCTGAGTCAGAGCCCTGGATGCATACACACTTTGAATTCGGAGCAGTGAGGCCCAGAGTTTTAAAGTAACTTAGGCACTGCAATACTAAGCACAACACTGATTTGGGGACCTAAATCTCAGGATTTCAGGGTCAAATTCCCATGGACAATTAATTCCTTTTGAAAATAAGATTCTCACTTCTCAATCAGACATTTCGACACTGAGCACAGCAACACAAACATCTTTTTCAAAACTCTAGGCTTTCAGCTTCCACAGTAGACCCTAACTTTGCATCTCAATGCCCAGATCTAACCAGAATGGAAGCTGGAATTAAAACTTACTGGCTGCAGTTACTACTGCACACCTTCTATGAAACATGACATGATGGCTGTTTGTTAGACTGCCACAATAGGGAAAAATTCAAGACAACATGTTTCTGCCAACAGTTCTTGGGCACACTGTTTAGATTGGAAGACTCTCAGCAACCATGAGAATAGAACAACCACTGCATGCTATGCCTACGTTGGGGAACACTGTTCTGCCAAGGAAGCACACACCTCTCGAGCCATCCTTTAACCATCCATCCCTCATTGTTTTCAGCAGCATCTCCACACAAGCTACCTTGTGTTAACTCTAGCCTTAATTGTACCAGAGTACTAGTTTTCCAGTGCAGTACAAGTACCTGTACACTCTCACACAATTTAATGGTGGGTAAAAAACCAAAACAGTCAAGATGACTCAGGCTGACTTTGCTGAAGTGCCAGATGCGCAGTCAGGGAAGAAATTACAAAATAGTTAAGATTCAATGGTTGAGTTCTCCTCCCATTCAGCACAATAAGTTAACTTAATTGAAGAGATGTTTTGGACCTGTGGTTCTCAAGTGTAAGTATTCACACCCCTATGGGAACACACAAGTCTTTCAGGGTATGTATCAACCACCCCGGTGATTGCTTTGTTTTACAACAGGCAACATATAAAGCACTAGTGATGTCAGTACAAACTAAAATTTCATATAAACAATAACTTGTTTATACTACTCTACACACTAAAATGCAAAATAATATATTCCAATTGATTTATTCTATAAGTATATGGTTTAAAAAAACAATTTTTAATAATAGCGTGCTGTGACACTTTTGTATTTTTGCCTGCCTTAGTAAACAAGTAGTTTTTAAGTGAGCTGAAATTTTGGGCACACAAGAAAAATTAGACTTCTGAAAGGGGTACGGGAGTCTGGAAAGATTGAGAACCATGACTTAAAACCAATGACTACTAAAGCCCTCTCTCCTAGAAAGTGGTGAGCCAGAAGGGCACCTGACTAGAAAGGATTGTCAGTATTTTTCTGTAATGGTAACAGACATTCAATAAATTAAAGAAATATCAAATGAAGTTATCTTTGTATAATAACTGGTGTTAACCTACTCCTCCCAAGCTTCCCTTCGGGGGGGGGGGGGGAGTAGAGAGAGTGATATTGTAGCAACTCTAACTCCAGATGTATCTTGATCTCACATGTATCTTCGATCCCTATCAGGCTGCCTCCAAGCATGACTTTGATAGGAAACTACATAGTTCTTCATTCCTGAAAACAGACAAATCATACTGGTTTTATTACCTTTAGCTGCTGCCTTTACCATTCACCACAAAACATTGGCTTTACTTGCCTGCAGAACCTCAAGGGAGAGGATACAAGGGGCCTTCTGTGGCTTTACACTTCCTCTCAAAGGCTTGAAAAGTTTTTCCAACACCACCAAGCTGATGCAAGCATGCATATCATACACTTAAAAAGAGGCATCCCAAAAAAAAAAAAAATCACACTCTTGAAATGTAATGTTCATTGTTGATACTATTAGATCGACATATTGCCCATCACCTTGTTTAAACTAAAATCCCTCAGAGCCAAGAAACAGAGATAAGGTAAATGGCCACATAACCTTCATTCTGTCTTCTCTAAGCTACATCTCTATGCCCATAAGATGCAGTGCACACTCACGCTCTACTCTAATGGGCAGGCGTTACTTGCTAAAAACCGAGTCTTCTCTCCAAACACCTATAAAATTTTACAGCACTTCATAACCTTTCACAAAGCATTGACTTGCACACAGGATACTACCTAATTGTATACTTTCCTCTACCCATTAGTGCCACCTGTTAGATCTCATACCCTATCTCACAAACCAACTCCAAGTCAGCCCTAGTGCCCTTCTGCAAGCTTCACAGTTCTCTACTGTAATGATGCAGACAGGACCTCAAGGTACAGACATGTACCTTAGGGGGTCTCAAGCATGCAGCCCCTAAAGCCATTTCCTGCAGCCTGCAACAACACTCTTGTTACTGGTATTTGCAATCTCATTGTATGAAAAGTTTCAGTGGTGAGGCCCTTGGGCTAATCCACTAGTCCTCATGTAGCCTTTGGGGTGATTTGAGTTTGAGACCCCTGATGTATCTCTTTCTTTGATCTCACACACTGGGGAAGACTCAGCCACAAACCTCCACATATCACAACCAGGGGCATCGCTGGCACCTGGCACACAGGCACATGCCCTGAGTCCCGGTGCCAGTACCTTGAATCTCTCACACACTCCCCTGTCTCTCCCAGCCCCATCCCTGGGCCAAGTATCCAGGGCCGGGATGGTGGTGCCCACCTTTCCTGGCCTGGGATCTGTGCCGCGCTGCCCTCAGTGACCACTGCTTCACCCATCCCTGTCCCCAGTCAGGAAGTGGGGGCCAGGCTAGCAGTGGCAGGAGCCTGGAGCCTCGATTCTGGATCGGGACCGGGGGCAGGGCTGAGGCCCAGGCCCTGGGTCTTTCCACAGGGCAACAATGCTCCTGATCACAGTCGGGACTCTTCCAACTTAGTCCTCTTCCATTCAACAGGATAGTACCTAATAGCAAATGCAATGCATGAGGATAATTCCTAGCAGCTATTACCAGCTCCCAGAAGGCAGGGAATAGAGTAGAGAAGAGAATATGGAGACAGTAAGTGGTCAGAGTTAAGGTTGCCTAGGTGTTTCCTTACTTCTACACTTCCTGGTTTCAGACCTCCGGTGCCTTGCTCAACTCAGGACCCTGGGACACACAAACTAACACTAGAGGACAGAAACTCTGCATTTCCTTTTCTGCTCTTTTAATAGTCGCTGTGCATTACACGGCAGTGGATGCTGCAGCCCAGGTGGGGCCCAGGGAGGAGAAAGAGCTCCAGCCACCCTGCCCCAAGAGGGAGCCTCTGCCCCTAGGGGGGGCTTGGGGGCCTCCCTCCCCACTGCCCCTTCTCCCTATTCAACATTAGCCACCAGACATGCCATGGGCCCCCTTCACTACCCCCCACACTCACACCCCAGGCCAATGCCCCCCCAATCCCCCCCGCGGCCACAGCCCCCTCACACACACACACTCACACCCCAGGCCACTCTGCCCCCACAATGACACACACACAGACCACAGCCCCCCTCACACTCAGACACACACCCCAGCTGTCCCCCCTCACACACACACAGACACACGCCGGCGCCCGTTACCGCAGGCGGCGGGGCTCGGGGCGGGGGCTGCCGGCTCCCGGAGGAAGCGGAGCTGGCGGGGCGCGGCGGCGGCGGCGGCGGGCGCGGGCCCCCAGAGGCGGCTGGCGGTGCCGCGGAGGAGGCGGCCACTCTTGCCGGTGAGGGCGGCGAGCTGCTCCATGGCGGCACCGGGGGGGACGGGGACGGGTCCCGGACGCGCCGCCCAGGGCGAGTCACCAACTTCCACAAACTAAGTTGGGAGCCAGCGGCCGCCCCGCCCCCCGCCTGCCCTTAAAGGAGCCGCGTCGCCTCCCGCCTCTGCCCCGCCCCCCGCGCCGGCAGCTGTCGCGGGGCAGCGCGTCCCCCGGCACCTGAGGGGGGCTGACTCGAGTGGTGCCGCAGTGTTACTAGCCGGCAGCTGGGGGTGTTGGGGAAACCCCTGGGGGGATGAGCGTCATGGGTCCTCTGCAGGGATCTCCCTAACGCCCCCCTCCACGTCTCCCTGAATTTCCCAATACCCCTGAGGAAGTGGGATCTTCTCCCACGAAAGCTCATGCAAAAAATAAATCTGTTAGTCTTCAGGTGCCACACGACTGCTTGTTGTTTTTTGTCAGCTGGTAACAGTCTTACACCAGTTCAGGGAGCACCCCCCAACCTTCTCCTACACCCCCTGAATTTCCCAACACCCCCCAGCTGTCAGCTAGTAACAGTGTTTAAACACCAATTTAGCCAGCACCCCCTGCACCACTCCTTCCTCCTCTCTCTAGCCCCCCCTGAATTTCCCAATACCCCCCAGCTGTCAGCTAGTGTCAGACCAATTTAGTGAATACCCCAACCCCCCCCCCCCCTTCGCCCCCCCCCCCCCCCATTTTCAAGCCCCAAGGAAGCTGCTCCCCACATCCAGGGGTATTGCACGTGGACATGTGTTAGGGCTGCCATGTGACCAGTTTGTGGGGTGTGGCACATATCTTGTGCTGCGTGTGCAGTGGAGATCCATGTCTGGCACAAAGGTGTACGTATATCCAGGGCCGTACCTATGCGGGTGCAAGGCCCTAGACAACCGGCCTGTGGCAGGGCCCTCACACCCCCTCCCTGCACTGGGGTGTGGGTGCAGGCGGGTCAAGGGGCTGGGCTCCACTCTTCCACCCACCTCCATGCCAGCCTGCCCCACCTCCAGAGTGGAACAGCCAGCCCAGGGGAGGGGTGAGACAGCAAAGTCCAGCCTCTGGTCTGGTCTACTCTACCCCTGGGCTGGATCTTCCCCGTACTGGGGGCGGGGCGAGTCAGCCCAGAGCAGAGCTTGGCTCTGCATGCTCCCACCCCACATACCCCTTCCCCACTGCCTTCTGCTCCATGCCAAAAGCAGCATGAAAAGGGCAGGCAGCAGCACGGCGGGGAGGAGGGGGCAGCAGTGCAGGCCAGGCCCTGCACCACCCTGCTCACAGCAGGACAGCAGAGGGCCAGGGAACCATGGGGCCCAGGCGATCACCCCTCTCACTCCCCCCCATCTGTGTATATCAGCCTGGCTGGCAGAACCCCTGCCTGCCCTCCTAGCAGCAATGAGTGTGGGTGGATGGATACCCTGGCAGTGGGGGTGTCCATTATGGGCCTATGGAGAGGGGAACTTTAAATATGTGATGTGTTCGGTAAGTTCCCTTTCATAAAATCAGTATTTTATCTCCCGTTGGAGAAAGGTTAGTGCTTGGCTGCTCTTTCAGAGGTAAAAGAGGAGTGGGGAACTTAGAAGTTTCACAGACTCTGCCTCTCCTCTGCCATGAAACAAAGTAGCTCACCTGTTACTGCATCCTGGGCAGTATTCTGCACAAATGCTGATCCCAAATGCTGCAGCAACAGTCATGAGGAATAGGGTTTATGCATCATTACTATGACTTCCTCTTGTCTTCTTTAATAACAAAGGTCTACAGGCAGTTCACATGCATGAGTTATTCTTTTATTGAGATCTCAGGCACAGCCACTGCCATCCTCACTTTAAATAAGCTTGTTTTTTATTTTTGAAAGTTACAGAGCTAGGAATGTTTCTGAGCCAACTGATAATTTGTCCATGATATGCCAAAGTTTGGGTTATTCATTAGCTTCCAGGGAGTGATGTTCTCCCATTTGTTGCAGGAAACTAACAAAATCCTGATCCTGATGTTATGTCCTCGCACCTGAGAGAAACTCCTGAGGTCTTTTACCATTAGAGTTATTAACTGTTAAAGTGTGCATTTTCTTTAGCTTGGTTTTGGTTCCTTGCAGCTGTTTGTCTTATGTAGTGATTTATTCTGTGTAAGCCTTCAAAGATTTAGTTAGTATGGCCTGGATCCACAAAATTCAGCAGTACAACACGTAACCTTTAGGTACTTAGAAAATCAGCAGAACAACAATGGACTCCACAAAGTCAGAGTTAGGCACCCAAGTTCCTTAATGAAAGGGGAGAGAGAAGTTCCTAAGCATGGGATCCACTAAAACTGGGAGCTACTTAAATTAGGGGAGATACTAATGAGAGGGGTGTGTCCTGAGTCCTACCCCCATCATAGAGTTTGCTGTCTAAATCAGGCTGATGGGTGGTGCCTGTCTGTGTAAAGATGTTACTGATCCCCAGGAGTAAGATAACATAGATGCTTAAGCCTTTTTTTTTTTTTTGCAAGAAATGTTAAGAGCAGAAGGACGTGGTGCATTCCCCTTATAAGTTTTAGCCCAATAGTTAGTACACTCCCAGGATACTGGAGACCCAAGTTTCAATGTTCTACCCCAGAAAAGATTTGGACAGAGACAACATTCTTCTCAAATTAAGCAATAGTGCTGGTTACAAGCCTGGGTAAGAGAGAAGGGTTCTGCAGCAGGATTTGCAATCCTCTCAGGTAAAACCTTACTGCAACAGAAACAGCTCACTTAAAGTCAAACGTCAAAACTGTAGATGAAAATGGAGCTCCAAATCCAAGCATAACAGATCACAGTGGAAGCCAAAAAGAAGTTGAGATCTTGAGATATCAAATCCTGATGACCAAATCTTTAATAAGATTAGGCACATGCAGTGTACATACTTTGCATAATATGGGAAAGCTGGCACAGATTACAAGAAAAATATGACTAAAATGTACTTGGCATCAGTCGACACAGGCAAAGAGTGGCAAGATGATGTCTAATGGTGCCACGATCTTATACTCAGGATTTGAAATTCATGAAAGATCTGTTGGAATTATGCTGGATTACAACAGAAGGAGGACCCTGCTGGATAAGGAGCCAGTGAATGACAGAACAACACCCATGCTGCAAACAAGACATGTCAAGTGTAGAATAAGCCAGGTATATTTACCAACAGATATGGCAGGTGAGAATGAAAATAATACACTGTGCAAGCATGTGCAGCCACAGTTGGATGACATACCTAACCATGACATCAAGTTAATTGTAGGAAACTTCAATGCACAAATTGGCAACAACTCAACTGTCTGGGAAGGAGTCATGGACATATCATTTTGGAGGCCTTCTGCTGCTAATGGCAAATGACAACTGAAACTCTGTGGCACAGACATTCTAAAGGTAGGAAATGGTCTCTTCCAGCACAAAAGAATTTGAAAGCTTACATGGAAATCAACAATGACTATCAACTACATAGACCACATCTGTATATCTAGAATGTGAGCTTCATCTTTGAGAGAGGCCAGTGTTGGCAGAGGAGCGGAGTTGGCAGAGGAGCAGCTGTTGCCTTACATTGTTATCTTTAATGGTCACATTACACCTTAAAATCAAAAAGATCACAGAGACTAAAAGAGTGTTATAACAACAGAAAAGTTCAAATACAAAGAAAAACAGATCAGATTCCATAAGGCGCTTTGTAGTCAAAGCCCTTTCTACATTAAGGAACAACAGTCATTAATTGCTGTTCCATCTAAACTGTACCAAAACAATATAATAGCAGGTTGTTTAAAAAGCATTCCAGCCCTAAAGAAGTATAGCACCAACAGCGACTGGATGAACAAACAGACATTAAGATGTTTAAAGCAAAATATTGCTAGATAACACAGTCCCGCTGAGCCACTTATCAGCAGTTCAGTTGGGAAATCCATACTTCCCCTTTTTACCTTTATTCGTTTCTGTCTGTTGCGTAACTAAGTTTAATTTAAATTGACTGTTGTATGAAAAATGGCAATGTGCTAGGATTGGTGAAAAACTTTGTTTTGTAATACTTTAGTTAAAATGACTGCTTAAGTTGTAGATAAGCAGGACCTAAGTTTGACTTTATACATTGGACTCCAAGAAGAAATTCTTTGGAATTTAACTCTGGGACACAGTCCAGGATCCAAACTACCAGAACTCAATAGTCTACACAGCTATTCTATGAAAATGATGAAGCCCCAGATGATCCAATTCCAAGTGGCCAGTGGGAATAAGTCACCTTCTTAATTAGGCGTGCTGAACTTTGTATTCTTGGCCTGGGTATCCTGTTGATCAACCGCTAAATACACTCGAATTAAAGATATTACTGTGTAAAGCAGCCATTCTCAACCAGGGTCTCGGGACGCATGACTGTGTTACCACATAGTAGTAAGTGTGTTGCAGAGAGCCAGGGAAATGGCTGGATTTGGCCTGGGGGGAGAGGACTGGTGTGTCCTGTAGGATCATGATATGCCACCAAGTGTGTTGCAGCTTGCAACCACTGAGGTAAAGGGTCTTTTGCTGGGAAATGTCCTGCCAACCCAGAGAGGGTTATGCTTAGAGGTCATGGTAGGAGTGGGTGCCCTAGGTTGTGTAGGTAATAAGTCAGCAACTGATCTAGTGTTTTACAAGGCCAGGCTGATGGAAGTATGGAAACCAGAAGTTAACCTGGAAGAAGACAGGTGTTGAGAAGCAGATGAACTAGTGGGTCACCAAAAGGTGGAAGAAAGATGCATGGATTGCATCTGGAATAATGGCAGTGATTGATGAGAAGAAATTTCTGACAGTGGAAGAAAAGAACAGTCTAAAACACAGACAGAAATCTTAGAGATGTGCAAGACATGGAGGAAAAAAAAACAAAGAAACAAGAGTGTGATGCAGGCAAAGACAGAAATCCCTGGGTTCAAGAGAAAGTTGCAGAGGCAGAAACAGCACATAGGGGAGACTTCAGTCAGCTCCCCCAGGAAAAATTAGACTTATAAGTGATACCCATCAGGAACTCTGATGGACACATGTTGAAGATTCATGAAGAACAAACCAGACAGTGGAAATATTATTTCCATTCTGCATCATACTGCCCAGAGGCAATGATCATACACAGGTGGAAAGAAATGCCAAAGCTAAGTTAGAAACAGAAGCAGCCATCAAAAGCCTTAAACTGGGAAAAGCTCCTAGGGTTCAGAGAATTCAAGGAAAGATATTAAAGCCAGGAGGTGAAATGCTGACTGAGCACCTAATAAAACGTTTTAATGAATTATTGGTGAAAGAGCAAATGCCACAAGCCTGGAAAGATGGTATCATGTTGGCATTGCCAAAAAAGTGCACCAACTGAAGACATACTATGTTGCTATTAATCCTGGGCAAAGCATTGAGAACTTTTATGGTGAATACAATGAAGAAAGTAATGGAATTATTATGAGAACATCTGGGTCCCTTCCTTGTGGATCATGCTGTGAACAGATACTTACCCTGAAAGATCACTGAAAAAGCTTTTGCTTCACAAACTCCATCTTAATCAACTTTGAGAAAGTGACAGAGAGACTCTGTGGCATTCTGTTAGAGTTGATGGGATACTAGACAATCTGATTAGCACAATAGACAATTGCACCCATATTCCCCTTTATCATACAGTGGGAGCACCCACTTTTAATGTCCTGGCTCCCTAGCTGTCACCTCTCTTGAGCAGAGACTGTGTCTCTTTTCTTTCTGACTGGGGTTTCTCCTGGCTGGGCAGTTCCTTGCTTACTCTGTGAGTTCCCCAGCAAGTCAGACTGCCTGAGCAGGCCTTACTTTAAATGACGTAATTGCCCACAGTTATAAGGAGCCACACCACTCTTCCTACACAAGCACATTTACTCTTAAGGTGAGAGCATTAAAGCAAGAACTGAGCCTACACATGTATAAACTTGCCTTTTTCTGACAAGACCCCCAATGAATCTGTGAGTCAGTCCTTTGCACAGCTTAGCCCTTTGATCAGGAAGTAGATAATTTGCAGACAGTGAATTTCACCTCAAGGCCTAGCTTCAAAAGACTGGGTCTGTACATGGAAAATGTTGTTCCCCTATTCCCAAGTATTTCCTAGGAAACCCAGTTAATTTAGTTTATCTCCCATGATCTTTCTTGGTTGGCCCCGTGTTTAAAAGTCATTTGAAGCTCTGCTCATAACAATTTCCAGGGTTCACATTAGTCATGTCTCCCCCTACAAATGTTGCATATGATCTCACAATAATACATACATATATGTATTTATAATACAGTGAACTCCTAAGATACTTAAAATTTGTCCAGGGTATTGGGGAAAATTGCCATGTCTGTCACAAACAGTTTATGCTATATTATTGTAGTCATGTCAGTCCCAAGATGTTAGATAGTCATCTTTTATGGGACCAACCTTTGTTGATGAGAGACAAAGAAGCTTTTGAGCTTACACAGAGCTCTTTGAGTCTACCTAAACTTGAAGACAAGTTCTGTGTAAGTTCAAAACTTGTCTCTCTCACCGGTAGAAGTTGGCCCAATAAAAGATATTACCTCACTCACCCTGCGTCTCACAAGCAGTTTATGTGATGAAATTCTGGGGTGCCATTTCAGATTTAGGCAAGCAACTTTAAACGTGATTTCAGCAGCTATTTAGGCACCTGGAAATGATAGGGTTTCTGCAGATAATACCTTAGAAATTTGCTGACAGGAGTGCCATATCTAATTCAAATATCAAGAAAGAAACAGAATTAAATAAATATTAGACACGCTCACCTCTAATACTAGTGTGTTCTGACATCTTGTGTCAAATGACTTATGAGACACTGGTTAGATTTAAAATATGAATGTGTATTATTATTTTGTTACAAACTCTTGAATGCAGCAATTGAAACTGGTGGAAAAATCTAGATGATTTTCTATTATTTAGGCTACTTTTTGTAGTTCACCAAGCTTAGAATTGAACTTTTGGAAGCATCCTATTAGGGGATGACCCACTGCATTTATACTGCTCCTGCCTGGAAATATAGAAACTGACTTTAAACAGGAATGAAACTGATACTTTCATGTCAGTTTTCCAGTATTGCCAGCCCCAAATAATCAAAAAGCATGAGTCAAGCTCACCAAAAATCATAAGATTCACTTAAAAATCATCAGATTATGTAAAAATAATAGATTTGATGTTCTTTTTTATTTGTCTTCTGCTTTTTCAGCCTTTGGGATAAAGTAGGATCACATTTTCAAGAGTTCTCCACAGCCATGAGAGCTGGCAACTTACCTTTCCTTTAAGAAAGTAGGCTGAAATCATCACATATCCACTTGAGTCCAGGAGCTGGGCCTTTTTATCGAGACTCATGACAAAATCATGAGAGCTGGCAACACTACTGCCACTTCTGTTTAAAGACTAGTTGTTTTCCAGAAGCTTCTTAAACAAAACACTACAGTGATTGACTTGCAGTTTTTGCAGGAGAATATTTTAAACAAAACACCAAGAAAATTCCACATTTTAAAGCTGAGGGAAAAAAAAACTGAGTCTTCTCGTGTATATCAAGGCCACTGCAGGTGGGAAAGGAAAATAAACAGACACAGCAGCTTTGGGCAGCTCTTCTTTTTGGGGCAGGGGGCGACACCCCAACCCCAGAGAGTCAAATTTTTCAGTCCTGAATCAGGTAAAATTTCTATTGTCATCAGCACCACCACTCATAGATATCGCACCTCTCCCTCTTTTCTCAATGTAACTTTGGTTCAAAGGACTTGGCTGTATTTCTTGTGAGTCCCCTGTGTTGTCTCTTCATTACCTTCTCACTCTCCCCAACCCCCAATTCCCACCTACAAGTTCATCTAAAGACTTTCAGATCCTTAATCTAATCACCATCCCCTTTTTATCTGGTCACCCTGCCTCTCTGTGCAAACAAAATACTGAGTCTCTGCCACAAAGGTGGTTGTATAGAGCTAGGATGTGTGCTGCAAAATGGCACCTGGATGGAAGTAAATGTGCAATAAGATTGAATACAGGCCTAGGTGAGGTTTAATGCCATGACTGGAGTTAGACAAGGGTGTGTATTATCACCAGTCCTCCTTGCATTAACAATAGGCTGGGTTGTGGAGTGGGCAAACAGAAGGCATCATGGATGGTATAAAATACGTTAGCAAAGATAAATTACACAGCTCTAACTTTGCCAGTAACATTGCTTTACTAAGTAGAACCTGTATTGGAATTATTGCCCTTACATCAGAAGTGGACCAGGAAGTGGCAAAAATTGTATTGAAAGTAAATGCAGAAAACGTCAAAATGATGAAGCTAGGAAACTGGAGAAAAGAGGCAAATATGTATGTGGATGGAAAGGAAACTGAATGCGTAGAAGATTTGTACCATCTGGATGGTGTGATGATATTTGAAGGTGGCTGCAATTAAGATATTCATATGAGATTAGGAAAAGCAAACACCATTATTTGGAAAGAACAACAACATCTGGACAAGAAGAGGTCTCCGCAGCAAACTTAAGCTCAGATAATATCATGTGATTGTAATGAGTATCCTGCTATACAGAGCAGAGACTTGGCTGATGACAATGGCTAACAAAGGAGATTAAAGGCTGCTCACTGCAAAGATACCACACGTTTCATGAAAAGATAAAATAGCAAATGTAAGAGTAAGGAAGCGGACAGAGCAGGATTATCAGAGGACCTATATACCTTATGCTGGCCCAGTAACCAACAAATGAAACAATGAATTTGCCTGTAGAGCAGTTCCAGCCAAAGCAACTGAAGTGGGTTGCTGAATCTAAAAACCAAGTTCTGCTTTTTTTCAGGATGAGTGATTCATAGATTTTAAGGCCAGAAGGAGGATTAGATCATCTGATCTGATCTCCTATGCCACAGAATTTCATCCAGTTACTCCTATACGAGCCCTGTTTGTACTGTGGGGGACAAATTAATCAGGGCTCTCAACCTGGAAAGAGAGACCACCGATCCTCCCCAGTGATGAAGGCCCGTTCCCAGCTGAGACTCAAATTAGCAGAGAACGAGGTGTGGTTCAGGATTTATTATTCAGCTGAATAACAAAAGGAACTGCATCAGAGGGCAGCAAAGAAGTGCTAGCCCCTCTGAGCAGGCCCCCCCAACAACTCGAGTGCAAGAGAGAGCCCCGAGGGGCAGCATCACAGCACTTTTATCCAGTACAGTATGATAATGCTATGATAATGCTTACATGATTGACAATGTTTTAGAGACCCTTATATGGTTACATCAACATTATTAAATACATATTAATGATTAAAGAATGCATATAATTATCCCCGCCTCTGTTTACTGTTGACATTATTTGCATTATCCTGGGCAGCCGCAGTACCTGCAAACTCATTAATTTCTGCCTAGAGATGCTGACCTTACATTCTTGTGAGGCTATGGTGCCAAGAAGGGTGAGCAGGAGATAGGAGGTAATACTCCCTTTTCAGTTAGAACAAAGATGGGACAGTCTAGCTTACATTCCTTGTCCAGATGGTCAGGAGAAAAAGCATGAGAAAGGGGAGATAACACACTTTAACTATTAATTCTAGGCCGCTTGTTAAAGAAACTTAGATACATGACTTGCCAGAGAAACGACCCCACTACCATAGCAACCCACGGCTCCAACGAGGCCTACACTTCAGCACCTTTCTCACTGTCCTACAGAAGAGATTACATATAATTTTTCTTACAGTACTAAAGCTTTATGCAAGTTTTTACTTATTCCAAACTCTTTCTCCTGTTTCTAATCACAGAATGATGCAATGATGTGGTACATCTAACTGCCAATGAAAAGCACTGTTTTTAATGACCAATCATATTGAAATAGTATCAGTTCTGTCTTTTTTTAAAAAAAACATGTTGAACATTTCACAGAAGTAATTGTTTTTCCATACTAATGTGAAAACAAAGCCCACAGAACAATGCTGTGGGAACAGCATTTGTTTAAGGACACAATCCTGGAAAGTGCTAAGAATTCTGAATAACAAATCAATATGGGTGGAGATATTTTTGTTCTGACTATAGAAAATTATTTTTCTAGTGAAGGCTTTTTAGTTACTTCTTAGTGAAAATACCCTATTTAAAATATGAACTTGAATAGGCACCTTTGTTGTCCTAACCTGACAGGTACTTTTGTAAATAAATTAAATGAGTTCAGCTGGTTATATTGCTTAGATCTGGGTCAGAGTGACTAAGAAACCAGTCCTGCGAAGTTCTAAACTCCCTCAGCTCGCACTGGCTGCTCAATGAAGGTGCCATACCACTAAATGAGAGTGAAGGATGGTTGGCAGCACCTTGCAGAAGAAACATTTAGTTCAATAGCTGATGAATGCAGTCAGAAACTTAAAGGATTGTTCTTTAAATGGCTAGGTTGCTGATTTAAAGCATACATACAGCTCAGCATTTTATATTTTTTAAGCAGTTGCCAGTTCAAGAGAGAGGGCCAATTCAAGACCATATTTTAAATAAAGATTTTTCATTGATCATAATACTTGAAACAGGAAGGAGTATTTTTTTCACACTGCCAGTAAAAAAACAACCAGAATGATTTGTAGAGTAAACGGCAGTCTGTTCCAGAACTGATGAGTCTAAAGCAGGAAATACAGAGTCACTGTTTGTACCACAGGGTGTTAGTCAGTCTGCCAGCAACGGAGCCAGGGAGCTGGAAAGGTCTAATCTGCCCAAAATAATACTGTACTCACTACTGAGTTTCTTACAAGCAGAATCTTGTCTTCTGTGAGGGAAATTTCATCAGTCTACTGTCCCATTGGTATGTTTTGCACATCTAGGGGATCAACAATATATAGTTAATCTTTTTAATCTATTAATGCACCTATAAGTATGGCAAGTGCACTCATAGCTATGGTATCTGTTGCTGAACTTTTTTGATAATTGGGCTGACATGTTCATCACTATTCTGGCTATATACCTGTTTGTGCAGTTACATCCTGTCTACCTACATTTCCTGTGTAGTTTCAAATAGATGTTTTTCTTCGATTCCAGTCCTGCATTGTATGTATTTTTGCTGTATGTTGTTTAGTAGCTGCTACATTTCACCCCAAACTTACTATTAGAATTTAATTAACATTACCAGTCAAGGTATTCTGATGACTGATACTCTTTTAGCTGCTTTGATCCAGATGGCTTGCCAACAACTCTAAAACTGATTTTACAGGGATCACTCGCTCCCTACTGAGATGTGGGCACCTCAGAGTTGGCATGCCATATTTGTGATTCACCAGAAATACCATGCAACAATATTTGTCTAGAAGGAGAAATGAAGAATATGTTTTCGAATTGAAACTACAGAGGAGATTTCAGGAAACTGAATTTTGGCCACGACAGCAGGATTCAAATGTCTTCTCTTGCAAAATATATCATGGGCTCTGAATAACTCATAATGGTACCACTACTGTGTGTCCATGAGCACCACATCCAAGCATTGATTCACTGCTGCTTTAGGTCCTGATCTTCCAATTTGATCAGTGCAGGCACATTACACATAGGCTGTGTTCACACAGCACTCTTATTTCAAAACAACAGAAGCTGTTTTGAAATAAGAAATACCCTGTTCACACGACGCACGGTTGTTTCGAAACAACGGTTCCCGTTGTTTCAAAACAATGGCGTTGTTTTGAAACAAGTTAAACCCCATGCGGGGACAAAAGAACGTTGTTTAAAACGATTGTTTCAAAACAACACCATGCGAACATGTTGTTTCAAAACAACAGTGACTTGTTTCAAAATAACTGTTGCCTGAACCTGCTATTTCGCTTTGAGCTTTTTTCCTTAATTCGAATTAACAAACTGTTAATTCAAATTAAGTTATTTCGAAATAAGGTGTTATTTCGGTACAAGTTGTTTCGAAACAACCGTATCGAAATAACCCCGTGTGTGAACACAGCGATAGTATGTATCTTTGTTAGTGGCAAGAAACAGCAGAGCTGCCTGCCTCACTGCCTGCTCAGACTTGGCCTCACAGCCTTCTTGTCATTGGGAGGGGGATCTGTGGCCAAAACTGAGCTTGCACATTGCAGACCTGCTCACATTGGCTCTGTGGCCCCTCTGGAGAGGACACTGTACAATGTCTGAGCAGCACTGCCACTCCTGTGCACCAGGGTTACAATACCACTCACTCAGTTTTGGCCCCAAGCCATCACTGCAAAAGGCTGGTAGGGTCTTACCTGGGTGACAGTAGGGCAGCCAGACCTGCTCCCTTTCACAGCTGCTGTGGGGGTCTGCTTCTGCAACCAAGCTGTTCCCTGGGGGATTGCCCAGCCTTGTCCTACATCCAGTAATACTTTTCCCCTCTCAGCAATGAAGCATTTGCATTTGGATGGGCCAGGTTTGAAAATCACACTGGAGTATTGCACAGACTCAGCTGCTCCTTAAATTATCATTATTTGTATCACAACCTATTGACAGGCAGCTAGATTTCCTTGAACATCTCCATTCTGAATACTGACTGGGTTTGACTCTGTCTAGCTTATGAGAGCTGACGCAATTGTCGCCTGCAGTAACATTTTCTGCTAAAAAAGCTGATTTTTCTGCAATGTTTCTTGTAGATTGTTTTTACTCTTCATCTGGTTCTGATTAGAAATGGTCTAAACAACCTCACAGAATAATGGCCTCTGATTAAACTTTCTTTATAACTCTCAGCATCCAGAAACACAATAATGAGTGTTTTTGCTGAGGAAAGTGCTGTTACTTTCATGTGATCTGTTCAACACTATTACATAAATGATAACCAATGAACTAGTCTATGACATTAGTGAGCTGGTGTTAATGTAGGTGGCACTCAGTCAGCCTCAACCTCCTATCATAAAACCCTGAGGGAATGTGTCTTACTCTGTAAAACTCCAGGTAAATTTATGAAGCTGTATTAATTATTTCTTTAACATTTGACAGTCTCCTAGGACTGTAAGTATAGACACATTTTCATTATGGGATATGGGTTTTTTTTTCCCCCCAGCTTTAGGAACTTTGCAGGCTCAGATCAAATTCAGAATGATACCTTGCTGTGTGTTTTGGAGTCCATTCTAGAAGTGGTGTGTGTGTGTGAAATCAATCTTGGCCAAGTAAGAAAAGGGCAAAATTATTAGGAAAAGAAATGTTTTGAAGGGTGAAAAGAATGTTATAATTAATTGTGATTTAAGGGAGTTCAGAATAAAACTATCCAACAGCATGTGGTAGTGACCTATAATTACTTGGGGATGAATGTGTTGCTAATTACAGTAGTTAATGCCAGGCAAAACGCCAGCAGATGCTGTGCAAGATTCTTCAGAATTCTGCCAACACACGTGCCTGCTATACAAAAAATAAGCCGCTTTTAAGCCATACTTGCCAAATTTCCCAATACTACTGAGCTGCAGACAAATGTGAATGAAGGCTGAGATGCAAACAGCTGCCATATTTTCTCTTGTGAATTAGAACTTGAACCAGGGCTTTAAGATGAAAATGTAGTCTAGACCTACTCCCAATAATTTGGAATTCAGTACAAATCAATGTTCATTACCATCTAAACTCTCTCTACATATGGAAATTTCCTTTTAATAGTTTGTACAAACATCTTTTACTTTTAAGAATAAACACTGTAATCTCCTTTTAAACTGTGAGTGCCTAAAGGCACCCGCTTCTCACTTCATAACTCAAATTACTGCTTAGATGCTCACCCCCACAATTATGAAACAGGGAGCCCCTTACAGGTCATTTATGAATTTGATAGCTAAGGCCACATTTAAAAAAAGACGTTATGGAAGAAAATCACCTAAACTTGTGTCTGAAGTAAGATTACCACTTGTCTGCCAACGCTATCTCCTAGGCCAGGGGTGGGCAGCCCCAGCACATGTGCTGACAGTGGCACGAGAGCCCATTTGGAGCAGCACACAGCACCCTCTGCAATGCCACAGAAACTGTGGCTCCTGCCACTTGAAAGCAACTCTCGGCAGCTTCATTCAGGGGCAGCTGAAGCATACAAGGTTCCCACAATGCCCATGTTCCAGGCATGTCACAGAAAGATGATGCCTGGAACGGCTTCTCTGCATGGCGTGCAGCCGCCAAGGAGCCACTCTGCGTAGCTTCTTTCCTCAGCATGCCTGGGGGCCCCCTAAGAGAAGCTGCTCCAGGCAGCTTCTTTCCATGGCATCCCTGGGGACCCCATCCCCAGGCATGCTGCCAAGACCCACTGCAGGCAGCTTCTTTCCCCGAGTGGCTCCTTTCAGCAGCATGCCAGGGAAGTGCCCCCCTCCCTGCCCCCCAACCTCTAGCCATGGCTGCCACCAAATTTTCAGGAAGCTGCCACTTTTATTTCTGTGGAGGGAGCCATTGGCACTGGCTAACAGTCAAGGAGGAGGGGCCAGCAGACGGATCAGCAAAGGTTGCTGACCCCTGTCCTAGGCCCTGATCTTGAAACAAGCACCAAGATGGGCCTTGCTGAAGTATGTAATATTGAGAACGTAGTCTCCATTTTTGTAATATTTAAGTTTCTGTAATATTCTCTGAAGAGTTTTAGATTTCACAAGTTTCGTTTTGTCTTACCAAATCTAATGATTTCCATACTGACAACTCATGCCTGTCAGATGTTGTTAGAAAAATGGGTGCCTGTTCTTAGTTCCTCCGACCTCTAAGAGTTTTCTCTACTCTGTTGCACATGCTATTCATACAGAGGTATTGGTTTCAGTTTCATAAGTTCAGTGCAATTTCAAGGTCAATCCACACTGATCTGAGCTGAGTTCCAAAGGGGTAGACGTGTTAGTCTAGTTCAGCAAAATAAACAAGGAGTCCTGTGGCACTTAAAGACTAACTAATTTATTTATTGCATGAGCTTTCATGGGAGAAAATCCCATTTCCTCAGATGAGGGAATTTCCAGGATGGGAGGGAAATAAATGAAGGGAAGTGTAAGTCATGGGATCAAATCACACTGCAATAGAAAATCAAAGCAGTTAAGATTCAAACACTGGGAAACAGCCTATAGTGGAAGATAAGGTCAAATCACCTGTTGTAATGAGAAAAAAACCCCAAAGTCCTTATTTAGTCCTGAAGAAACACAGTCAAATTTGCAAATGAATTCTGCAGAATTGGAATTGGACCTCATTGTCATCTGTATGCTGTTCCCCAGTGTTTGAACCTTAACTGCTTTGATTTGCTGTTACAGTGTGACCTGATCCCATGACTTAGACTTCGCTGCATTTATTTCCCTCCTATCCTGTAAGTTACCCCATCTTCAAAGCATCTGAGAAGTGGGATTTCTCCCCTCAAAAGCTCATGCAATAAATAAATTTGTTACTCTTTAAGTGCCAGAGGACTCCTTGTTCAATTTGAACTGGTTTGTCCAGCAGGTCCTTTTCCTCTTCTACAGAAACCTCTGAAATTCTGAAGAGACAACTTCACTAACAATTCTTCTTGCATCTATGCAAGGATTTCAAAAGAGGAATGCAATTATTAAAAGAAAATTAGTCTGTGAAGATGCAAGGAAAATAAAAATATAATACAGTATAATCAAGCATGAGACATTGCTGCAGTCCAATCAAGAGCTATAATCTTTCAGAGAAATGCTCTGTCCAGGGCAATGGAAGGGGTTGAAAGTAAGACTCATTAAAACACTAAAAGCCTTCTAGTCTTTTTCTGCAAAACAGTATAAAAAGTTAAACTGAATATTTTAAAAGTGGTTTTCCAGTTTTGGGTGCCTCTGGTTTGTGGACACTTAAGTTTGGATGCCTAAGGCCTGATTTCATGGGGTTCAGAGCACCAGCAGAGTCTGTATTGACTTTAGCTGCTAAGCAACTCTAGAAATTAGGCTCTGTGGGCTAACCTCTGCTCTTGTTTATGCCCAGAAAACCTTTCCAAAATTTGATGACTAAATGTGCACTATATGGTTACAGGGAACTGAAAAATAAAAATTTAATTGAATGTTTCTTTTCTTATTTTCCTTATACATATATAAAAGAAGACAAACATCTCAAGTTTTGGAAACATCTTACAGGATTTCAATTCATATTTAATTGGTCAAGCTCAGTTTATTGGAGAGCTGTTCTGCTTAAAGGTTTGGGGAGGCTTAGGGTGGGTTTTTTGTTTGTTTTGTTTTGGCTTTGTTTTTCTGGAGGATCAATTCTGATCTTAAAGAGATTTTGTGTTTCTTTTAATGCTCTTTTAATGATACCCACCTGTTGAATTCAAAGTTCATTTTTGATGCTGTATACAGATGTCTTTCTATATCTTTGCCCTCTTATTGACATTTTTTTATTGAGAGTTTGTTCATCATGTATTTTTAAAGTGAATTTGGAAAAGGATTGAAGTGGTATTGATGGAGTTGTGGCATTGCTAGCTAATCACTTCCTTCTTCATGTAAGCATAAGCGACACAATTACATTTTGCTTCCACTATGCAGAATCAAGAAGTGATTATAGATCAGTCATCTGTCTACTAAACAGATAGTCAATGTGTCTCTTAATTCTCTTTTTTTCATCTCCTGCAGTATAGTCTGACTGAAGCTGTTTTTTCTTTAATTCTTATTAAATGCTCATCATCTTCTTGTTAACATATTGTGTCTTTATGATGAGCTTCCTAGCACTCTTACTTGGAGATAATAGAGCTTAATTTTAAGGTCCCTTTACACAGCCAAAGTGGTTTCAAGGGCCTTAGAGCAAAGCAGAATTAGACCCAGTAGCATAACAAATGCAGTTGCCAGAATCCTCACAGCTATGACAGTATCATATTATAGACTTTGTAAGGATTGCAAAGATTGCACTAATTAGATTTTAAAGCAATAGGCATATTTTACTGATTACATCATACATTAATTTGTACATATTAGACATTTTCAGCATTCTCTCCTTGAACTCCTACTTGTACTCCATGGTCTACAGCTGCTAGACTTAAATATTCCAAGATAACTGCATTATATCAGGTGAAGAATTAATCTGTGTATCAAAAATTTCACAATGGAAGGACTCTCCTATATAACATACATTATATCTATAGACTCAGTATTTTTAGGCATAATTGTTAATCCATTAATCAACACCCGACTTCAACCCTATTATGTCTCTTTCTCTTTGCAGTAACATTAATAAAGCACAGTTTCCCAGGCCAAATATCTAGCAATACCTAGTACACTGAATTTTAAAATAAACAAATATGGTATCGGCGACAAATATAATGTTTGACTTTCAGCCCTGAATCAACTCTCCAGCTCCTTCATGGTGTAGAAAGATTTGGTTCAAGATACACAGCTAATCAACAGCAGATCTGAGCATACAACACAGGATTTCCTCATCCTAATCCCACCTCTGACCACTAGACCATGCTGCATCCTGTGTTAGAAAGGTATAAATTAAGAGCAGACTGTCTACTCAATGACCACAAACTCATTTCTTAGCCTTATGACCACCCATGACCTGAATATCAACAGAAAAATTTTGCGACATGAAAAATCATTTTATTAAATGAGAGAAATTTTGTTTCTTTGAGGACGCTGTGAAATCAATCAGGTTCTTAAGAGGCAGAACAGTTTACTGTAGATTTTAGCTTCTAGTTCCAGGTTAAAATGTATTATGGATGGGGGGGAACTTGTGCTATTTACATACACTGAAGAGGAAAAGCACAAGTACCCTGATGAGTAGCCAAATTATTCCAGACCCCAATGGCCTGAAGTACCAAAAACTATAGTCAGGGTGTGGCACAATGCAGGGACACACCAGATACATCCCCCTTTCTCTGTCAATGTCCTGTATTTCCCACATCACAGGAGTGATCTTCGAGCAGCTATGACTAGTGCACAAAGAAAATCCACTAGCAGAGGCAAAATAGCAACAAAAACTCTGGCCCTAGATGTCTTCTTTTGATTGATTTTGGGATATTTTTCTACAAAACATCTCAACAGGCTTAGCTTTATATAGGCAATACTTGCTAAAAATAATGCCTATTTCCGCATTAATTATGCATTGTCCTTGGCTAGCTGAGATGCATCTGACATTTTAAAATAACCTTGATTCAGTAGCTGAAACCCTAATTACACATACCTTTTTCTGAGCTGTTTAAATCTGTGCACGACATTCCTGAAGTTCCCTTTTGAATGAAAACCAGCAAGTGACATGTTGATCTTATTAATCGGAAGTTCTGCTTTTTATGCTGATAAAAATTCCTTTTTAGGGAACATATGCCCTCTTGCTCTTGTCCCCTCCCCCACTGTGATGAATGTGTATCCATTTGTGTGATTCATTCCCTTCTAAATTAGCACGTAGGAAACCTATGGCTACTTACTCACTCTGTACATCAAACCCTTTGGGGACAGTTAAATTTACCCTAAAATTTCCAAATAGATTGTATCTAGGTAGTTGTATTCTTTCAAGACCAATCACTACAGTCTGGTTACTGAATATTTAGAGTCTGCATAAAGTGGCTCCTCTTAGATATAGCAGCTTTGTGTAATGTTCTCTATCATTTTAATTCCTGTTCTCTGAAGGTTAAATCCACCCAACTAAAGAGCTCAGGTACAAGACCCTGTGCACAACTTGATCATCTTGCAAAAGGTTTAAGCAGTGTATAGACTCTTACACTCCCCTTAATCCTATGATACATATCCTCCTGAAGGGTTAGTGTTCTCCTCTTTATCTGTTTTGGTAAGTCAGGGTGGGACCCAGAAGGACACAAATGCTGAAATGTGGAGCACCACAGCACCTGTCATTTAGGGACTTAGAAAAATCACAGGAACAATACTGAAGTCCACAAAAGTCCAGTAGGTGCCTAGGCTCCTAGACAATGTATAAGGAGAGATAGGAACCTTAGGATAACAAACAAGGAGGCTTCAGGCCTTGAGTGTCAGACATCTCCTCGCTTACAGACAGCCCCCCAACCTTAAGCAGATACTCACCAGCAACTACAGACCTAACAACAGAACCATTAAAGCAGGCACGTATCCCTGCAACAAATCCTGCTGCCAACTTTGCTCACATATCTGCACAAAAGATACCATCTCAAGCTAGATACTCCATCAAGGGCTCATTCCCTGCTAATCCACCAATTTGATTTATGCCATCATGTGACAGAAATGCACCACCACCTTATAGATAGGACAAACAGGACAATCTCTGCACAAAAGAATAAATGGACACAAATCTGACATCAGAAATAACAACATTCAAAAATCAATAGGGAAACACTTCAATCTTCCTGATCCCTCCATTAATGATCTGTTCATAGCCATACTCAAGCAAATGGATAACAAATCAAAGACTCAAAGAGGAACTGCAGAATTGGAATTCATATGCAGATTTGAAACCATCAATTTTAGGCTTAATGGAGACTATGTTTTTCCCTCCATTACAACAGGTAATTTTGCTCCCTCCCCTCCCCATATGATGTTGTCCACTGTTTGACTCTAAACAACTGCTTTGATTTGCTACAACAGTCTGACCTGATCCTATGACTTATACTTCCTTGCATTTATTTTCCTCCCCTTCTTAAGTTCTCCATCTTTAAAAGTCTGGTGAAGTGGGATTTTTCTCCCAGGAAAGATCATGCAATAAATAAATCGTCAGTCTTTTAAAGTGCCACCAGACTCCTTGTTTGTTTTGCTGAACTAGACTAACATGGCTACCACTTTGGAACTTGGCTCCTTATGATGTGATTCATAAAAGCCAGCATGCTAGGCAGGAAACTAGCTAAGCTAGCTAATGGAAGACATCAACTAGAGCTGTATATGCTAAGCTCCATCCCTCTCATGTGTATGGCCATGAATGTCCAGGCTCCTAGCTCTGCTTCCAAACCACAAACAGGAATCTACCATTTGCAATCAGGCAGTTTAAGCACCTAACCCGCTTCTTGGGAATGCCTCACTCCACACTAAACTGCTGGAGGAGGAGAAAATGCGGATGCCCATTTTATAAGCTTTAGCCCAGTGCTTAGAGCACTTGCCGACAATATGATTAAATTCCCTCCTCTCTGCTAGAGTAGGAGAAAAGATTTGAAGAGGGGGAGGGATTTTCCATCTCTCAGGTGTGTGCCCGAATCACTGAGGTATGAGATATTCTGATGTGGGGCCCCTCAGTGTCTTCTGCTGAAGCTGTTCTACTGTGGATAAATGTGATTCGAGTACAGGACTGGACTCAGGGTCTCCCTTCTCCAAGATGGGTGCCTGAACCAATCATTCCTACTTATTCTCTTTGGTCCAGTGACTGTTCCACTGTGGATACGTACTTAAATTCTGAGCCAATGAGCAAGGACCAGGATGAATGATTCTGTAGACAAGTGATTAGGGCATCCAACTGAGATTTGGGAGACCCAGGGGTGCCCCATTTTTAAGGGGCAGCGTTCTGGGGGCCCCCATAATAGAAGAATGCACTGGAAAGCAGCGTTCCAGCACGTTCTCCCAGGGCTGGTTCAAGAGGCTGTGGACGGGACCAAGCTTGGCCATCCCTCCCCCCATTTCCTGGCACCTGTGGCCCCTCCCCTACCTGCCGGGTCCAGGTGGCATGCACAGCCCAGAAAAAGTCTTGGGCCCATGCCCCCTCTCGCCAGTCAGCTGGCACCGCAGCTGCAGCCTCCCTTCCCCACTCTGGCCTGACACAGCTCCTCGGCCATCTCGGCTGTGGCTGTGAGTCCCTGCGTACTCCTTCCCTGCCCCACCAGGTAAGGGGGTCCTCAAGGGGGTTGAGGACAGTCAGGGACCTGGCGGGGAAAGAGTGTGAGGGATATGGGGTGGGAAGAAGATGTCGGGATGGTGGGCTGGGGAAGACATGGGGAAAACAGAGTCTGATGGGGGTAGACATTTTGGGGGCAGTAGCTGGGGTGGGTGAGGGGGGCCCAGACCTGCATGAAGGGGGTCAGAAGGGTTCCAGGGCCTGCCAAATTATACTTTAACCCCTAGGGAGACCCCAGGTCCATTCCCCGTGCTGGAATCACTCTGCTACTGCTTCAAACAGCAACACATTTAAGAAGTTTGGAGAATACCTGTTCCTCCTCCTCCCCCTCAGCCCCCCATCTAGCCAGGAGGAATAGTCCTGTGTCCCTTCTCAAAACTAAGTGGAAAATTATGAGTAAGAGCAACTACAGAATGAGGGGGAAAAAAGCAAGGAGTCTTGTGGCACTTAAAGACTAACAGATTTATTTATCACATGAGCTTTCATGGATGAAAATTCTACTTTGTCAGACACTTTGAAGAAGGGGAACTTACAGAAACTTATAGAATGAGGGGAGTAGGAATAACAGGGATGAACAGTGGAATTTCATTTGCCATTTTTCTCATGCAGAGCCAGTAGGAGTTGCCAGGATACTACCCAATCCCTTATACTCTTGGCAGACCTTTGCTGTGATAGTAGGAGAGTGCTCCTGCCTTTCAGTTGGTGAGTAGCCCTGGTAACTCTCAAGGAGAGAGAGGGAGCTCAGAAGAACAGGGAGCACTGCAAGGGGGAGAGTGGGACTAATAGTTGATAATCTCTGCAGTACAGAGGGAGCTTAATAGCTCTTTCTGCTTCATTATCTGCCAACCTGCAGCACCCAGCTCCCAAAGTCCAAATGTATTCGGCTTCCTCCTCACTTCAGAGGCCTTAACCAGGATCCCCAGAAAACATCACCCACCAAGGCTGACAAAACACATGCCCAGAAAACATACAAAACATCTCATAAAAGATAAGTAGCAAAATCAGGTACCCATATGGAAAAGGAATTCACCAAAACACCTTGACCAGAACTTTTACAATACTTCCAGGTATTAATGGCTCTAAAATTGTTTTCTACAAAACAAGGCATATGTGGGAAAGCCACATTAAAAGGTCACTAAAGGGCTAAATTGGGATTTTGCCATAAGTCCTGCGTATGTTTTACTGCAGGAGCAGCCCTAGCAACAGACTGTCTGTGACTCAGAAAATCAGAGAAATGTAGATTGCAGCAACCTTACATTGACACAGCATATGGGCCTCAGTGTGCAGGAACTGTTGCAGACCCCACCCTTTCCTTGTGTAGAAGGGGAATTAGTGCCTCTGTGCTACATCCCACTGGGTGATACAGGTGCCTTGTACATGGGAGTTGCATCTGTTTTCTCCACTGGGTGAGTGCCTCTAAGAATTAAAGCAGATCTTCAGAGTTTATTACTCTTAGGAAGTGGAGACTGTGACCATTTTGATACTCCCAGGTATCATGTGACAATGCCATAAAGGTATTACTACTAATGGGATAGTTGTAGTGCTGAGGGCAGTTTAATCAGGAAAGCATTATACTGAGAAAAACCTCCAGTCTAATGCAAAGATCTGGGGGAACGGGGTTGTTAGTTTTTGTTTTTATTTTTATTTTCATTTAAAAAAAAACAAATATTGAAGGATTATTCTGTAGTCAATGAAACCATTCTCACTTTCTTTGCAAAGAACTCTTAATAAACACACCACTAAATCCACTGACAACCAAAGCAAATATATCCAAGATTTGCTCGCAAAGAAGTCATGAAGGACTGAGATTGACACAGTCCTAAAGTGTCCTTAGGAGTTTTATCAGCAAAATGTAAATGTTCCATTTGAAATATCATTTAAGGAACAAACCCCAAAGTAGGAAAGATGATCTTGTGGTTAATGCACAGGATGACGAATCAGAAGACATGGCTTTCTATTCCTGGATCAGGCACAACATCCTTGTCTGTCCTTGGGGAAATCTGTGGGGCCAAAATTTTCAAAAGCGACCAGTGATTTTGGTGTCCAGATTGATTTGGGCTCACAGTCTGAGGATGTGGAGATATCAATATCAGTGTAGATGTTCCCACTTGGCCTGGAGCCTGGGCTCTAATGTCCTCCTACCTCCCTGGGTATCAGGGTCCTGGCTCTAGCCTGAGCCCAAATGGCTACACTGCTATCTTTTGTCCAGCCCTCTAGCATAAGTCTGAGCCTTCAACCTACAGGCTTTTCTTAGCAGAAAAGATACACTCTGCATGCTCAGCAGTTATGACCCCATTGATTTGAAAACCCTCATTAGGAGTTTTGACTGTTCAGCATCTTAGAAAATCAGCTACAGATCTAAGTTGGGCAGAAGCTAGTCTTGGAAATGTTGCCTTTCCTATATATCTTTGGGTGCTTCCGTTTCCTAATCTGAAAACAAGGATAATATTTCTCTATGCCATATGGGTTTATAAGACTAAATTTTATTAGCCTGGCTGGTGAATCACTCTGAGATTTTCAAATGGATGGTGCAATGTAAATAAAAAGTATTTTGACATCTTCAGATAGGTGGGGAGGATGTGAAGCTTACAGTTATCTGTGCAAACACTGCCAGCACTAATTTATTAATTTAAACAGTCAAAGAACCCTTTGCTTAAAAAATAAAATGTGTGCAAAGGGGGAGATCCTTAAAATGAACTTTCAATTTGTCTTGTTGAATAAATAATGAGCTAGCAACTCCTGGATATGACCTAGATCAGACAAGAATATGCAGGATTAACATCGCTACAAAGTCTTGCAGCTAGTCAGGGCTGCAGCAGTGTCCACAATCCTGTGCTTCTCTGCTGCTGGGAAATGTGATCAGAGAATCTTTCTAGCTGTGGATCTATCTGATACCATCTATTTCTCTCCTCTCCTTCTCCTGCCTTCACTTTTCACTTCCCATTGCCACCAAATGTGGCATGGAACCAAGGTTGGATTAAGGGGCCCTGGACTGTCCACCACTGTGTCCTCTGAGCCTGGGGCTCCAGCTCCCCATCACTGTGGGCCCTCCATCTTAGGGCTTAGCCCCCCACCATAGCGGCCTGCCCCTGGGGGTCCCTAGAGGCAAGAAGCCACTCTTTGTATCATTCCTGTCCCACCCATGGTCCAGCTGGTCTGTCCCCAGGAGGAGGACCAGATGGCATGCAATAAGACCTCCAGTGCAGCCCTCCATGGCCGGGGGCCCTAGTAGGCTGCACTGAAGGCCGCACCACATGTGAGCCCGCCCTGCCTTGAAGTGCAGCGAACATGTGCTGGCCCACGCTGCCTCTGGGGGTAGACCAGCTGGCCCAGGGGTGGAGCCTTTGCCCCAGGGCCCCACCCCACCCCCAAAATCAGCAGGGGCCCTCCCAGCACTCCTAGGCTCCACCAGTGCTGTACCAGGCTGAGCAGGATGGCAGGGGCCCGATCATGCAGGGGCCTTAGGGGCTGCAGCCTGGGGCCCCTCACAGCTGCAGCCCCTACAGCCCCTGAATGGAGAATATCATCATGGAGCAATTCTTTGGAACAGGTTTGCCCTTACATACTTCTGTGTAGCTGGTAAACTTAAAAAGCAGAACTCAGCTAGGTGGAGTTCTTACTCTATGAGAAAACCTTTTACAAGCACAGGATTTGGCTTTAAGAGAAAATGGAAATACATCAGAGGGCCAAATTAGGCACCAGAGCCATACCAACAAAACATGAATGTCATATATACATACATACATGATGTAAGAAAAATTATATGTAATCTCTTCTGTAGGACAGTGAGAAAGGTGCTAAAGTGTAGGCCTCGTTGGAGCCGTGGGTTGCTATGGTAGTGGGGTCGTTTCTCTGGCAAGTCATGTATCTAAGTTTCTTTAACAAGCGGCCTAGAGTTGATAGTTAAAGTGTGTTATCTCCCCTTTCTCATGCTTTTTCTCCTGACCATCTGGACAAGAAATGTAAGCTAGACTGTCCGTCTTTGTTCTAACTGAAAAGGGAGTATTACCTCCTATCTCCTGCTCACCCTTCTTGGCACCACAGCCTCACAAGAATGTAAGGTCAGCATCTCTAGGCAGAAATTAATGAGTTTGCAGGTACTGCGGCTGCCCAGGATAATGCAAATGATGTCAACAGTAAACAGAGGCGGGGATAATTATATGCATTCTTTAATCATTAATATGTATTTAATAATGTTAATGTAACCATATAAGGGTCTCTAAAACATTGTCAATCATGTAAGCATTATCATAGCATTATCATACTGTACTGGATAAAAGTGTTGTGATGCTGCCCCTCGGGGCTCTCTCTTGCACTCGAGTTGTTGGGGGGGCCTGCTCAGAGGGGCTAGCACTTCTTTGCTGTCCTCTGATGCAGCTCCTTTTGTTATTCAGCTGAATAATAAATCCTGAACCACACCTCGTTCTCTGCTCATTGGAGTCTCGGCTGGGAACGGGTCTGCTTCATTGGGGAGGCTCTGGTGTGCCTCTTTCTGAACTTGAGGGCCAGAGTTAGATTTTTCCCCCACAATGAGCAAGTGCTTGGGCAAACACATACCCAAATATGTACATCTCTATTTAGTGCTCAGAGGCACTAATTTTGAATAGCAAATACATATGTTACTGAAACAATTTCCTAAAGCTACACAGCCAGAGGTACTCTGCAGGTGCAACTAAAACCCCTGAGTTTAAAAATGTAGCCCCAAACCTATTATTAGCACATAAGACAAGCAGGCGGTCCCTTTTCTGTATTCTACTGCATTTAGAAATGAATCAAAGAGACAAGTCAGGTGCAATGATTTCTATTCTGGGGAGTAAAAGAAACTGCACACAGTCAGGACCTATGACTCTGAAAGACTTCAAACCAATAGAACGTTCCTCTGACAATAAATTAAAAGTCAGTATGATCACACAAAGAAATTCTTTGCACACACAGCCAATGAAAAATTAGAGGGAACACTGGTGCTGACACACTTTAATCTTTTCTTATTGAGAAGAGTGACTAAACAGGAGTCTGGAGAAGCTCTATCAACCCAACATCATCATGATATTGCAGTACAAAAACAATCTGAATTCCCTGACACTAATGCCACTTCCTTTAATAGCATTTTCTGGCAAAGCAATCTTGCTCTGTTATTCTTTGAGTGAACCTGTTCTGCTGGCCTTCATTGTTTACTCATACGGATAATTGTATTATCATAGTGCCTAGGCGTCTCACTCATGGACCAGACCTATTGTGCCAGGCTGTACAAACACAGAAGAAATTCAGGATTATTGCTTCTCCATGGAAATGTAATCAAGGCCTGCTTGAGAGGTTTTTGGTAGCTGCCCTTACAGAGAAGTATTACAGAGATCTACTGTAAGTCTCCAAAACACTAGCAGCCTGATTGACTGTGGCCTTGAACCTTGTGCTCAAACCCTGAGACCTGGAAGGTAGCATTTTACACACACACACACACACACACACACACACACACACACACACACACA